>CM034475.1:9031063-10231063 GCA_019925255.1 Litchi chinensis | reverse complement strand
CTTTTATATCATCCTGATAGCACAAAATATGACTCAGTAAACAAACCGCTAGATGTTTCTATCAACTTGCAATATTATGAGAACAATTAAAAATATAGTAACAGTTCCTTCACCAATTAACATGTCCATTAAAGCTCAAAGTAAATATCATAGAAATCCAATAGCCAGTTGGCTGAATGCTGATGTCAATTCACTACCTTCATTCTTACAACGTCAGGAGAGACAAAGTAGATCTTCACATCTTGGTACTTGGCAAGCAAGTAAGCAAGTGAGCGGACTGTTCTTCCATTAGCAAGATCTCCCACGAGTCCAACTTTAATGCCATCCAGTTTACCTACCTCTCTTTCAATAGTATAAACATCTAAAAGAGCCTGCATGCGTATCATTAAGAAAAATTATCTCTGTTTCTCCCTTGGGATAAATATTAAGAAAAATTATCAAAAAGAAAGCCCACAGTGAATTCCGAATAAATAAACATCTCTCTCAAGTCTCAAAGATGCAAAATATAGACAAATCTCATTTGGGTAAAAATGCACATCGGTATAGTCAAGCAGCTAGTAGAAATCAGGAGACAGCTTAAGGTAAATAATGCATATCATGGTATTAAAGACTTTACGGCATGACTTCACAGGAGATGTTATGATTATGTAAATGTATCTTCTTATGGAAAAGGTCAAAAAGCTAGGATAGCTACTCGTAAAAAACAAATTTAACCCTCAATTTTTTTTTTTTCCAGTTGAGCAATAACTCCACTTGAACATCTTAAACATTTATAATCCAAATCATAATACTTATTAAAGGCAGATAATATCGTTACATTTTGGAACTGGACAAACGAAGATGCCCCTACATTATTGAAATTGCTACATTACAAACAAAAGGGAATTATCTTTTGTCATCTCTGCCTTCATTTTCCTCCCAAACATATTCTGGTTAAATGCAATCCACAACAAATTATAGAAACTGCATCCAGTTATACAAATACAAAAACATCCAACATTTCCAAGACAACTAGATTAAAGAAAAATATATAATTACCTGAGTTGGATGTTGTCCAGGACCATCTCCAGCATTAATAATAGGTATGCCAGCCGTAGTAGCCGCTCTTCTAGCAGCACCACTTTCAAAATGCCGCATAACTATTATATCAGAGTAACCCTCAACAGTCCTTATAGTGTCTGCAAATCAAGCAAACATCACATCTACATTGGAAATAAATAAATAACCGTTTAGACAAACCCTGCAATAATGGTCAAAACAATGTATACCCTCAAGTGTTTCCCCTTTCGCTGCAGAAGAGAACTCCCTAGCATTTTCCGTAGTCAAAACCTCCCCACCTAACCGCTTCATAGCAGACTCAAACGAAAGCCTAGTTCTAGTAGAAGGCTCATAAAACAGAGTAGCCATCAAATAACCCTTAAGCATTTGACTACCGGGCGAATTCTTTTCAATCTTTTCCATTCCACGTGCAACTTCGAATATAGCATTAAGAATATCTCTATCAAACTGTTGAGCTTCAATCACATCATCAAGTTGAAACTTCTTCCCAACTGTAAATGATGGTGTGTTCTCAACTTCCAATGCACGACACCGTATTGGATTCTTCAAAAACAACCTTCTAGTTTGGTTGCATTTTATTACTGTTTGATTGGGTACTGAGATTCTTGATCGTGCAACACCAACAGACATCAACATTGTGTCGCGATTTCTTATATTTTTGGGGACCAACAAGCCCCCATGCATAGCACATGCTGAACTTGATGATGTAGCCATTTACAACCTAGGAAAATAAACAAAATTAATATTAAAATCGAATAAAAATTTTGAGAAAACAATAACCAATCAAAATTTTTAGACCCCAAATCAACAAACTGTTGAAGCATCATCTACCAATTCTTTAAAAAAAAAAAAAAAAATTTCTTGTTTACTAAAGTGATAAAAAATGAGTAACTAAGAAAATCAAGTAACCAACACTATAACTCCAACAACCAACAATCACACCACACAATTCATGAAAGAAATTAAATAAATATATAACTGACAAAGCAGTAGACAAGACCTCATACCTGATCACTGACACTGTGTATGTGACTAAAGAGAGTAGAGAGAACGATGAGAGTGTGATGAGAACGTGCGTGTGTGTGTGTTTTTTTTTTTCTTAAACCCTAACTAAACCTGATCATTTTGTTGTTTTATTTGACCCAACGTAAGCACGACGTCGTCTTTATTTTTAATTTGGTGTCAATTTGTTCAAGTAATACGTCGTCGTGTTTTCCTACATAGAGGGAAAAAAAAAGTGTTGTTAACCAAAATACGACGTCGTAACACATTCTCTTATAATTCGTCTCACCAGTCGGCACCGCAGCGGCCTGAAAGCAGCGTGAAAAGTCGATGGCGAGAAGCTTGAAGAACAAACAAGGTGGATACAACCTCCTAACTCGACTCCTCAACTCACCGAGTCCAAGATGGCTGCAAACTGTAGCCTATGAAGAGGTCCGACTTTCCACAGACAAAACGTACACCCGTACAGCTTTCTTTCTCCATGGCCTCCTCGGATCCGGCCGTAACTGGCGCTCCTTCTCTCGCAGCCTCGCTTTCACTCTCTCCAAAACCTCTCCTTCCTCCGGTACAACCAATCACTGCTAATCTTCGATTATTATAAGCTTGAATTATTATTTACTTATCTTGATCGAATGATCACAGAGTGGAGGATGGTTCTAGTGGATTTGAGGAACCACGGGAGGTCAGCGGAGATAGAGGGACTGGAGCCGCCTCATGACATGGCAAATGCTGCAAATGATTTGGCCAATTTGGTGAAAGCTGAAGGCTGGGCTTGGCCTGATGTTGTGATTGGCCACTCCATGGGTAGTAAGGTCGCCTTGCACTTCGCCCAGAGCTGCGCTCGTGCCGTTTATGGTCAATCCGCTGCATCCCCCAAACAGGTTTCACTCTCATTTTATTCTGCATGTGATTTATTGTCTCATACACTCTTTGAAAATTTGTCTGATTAATTAGTATTTGAAATCTGCATCTACTTTGGTATTGGCTGGCACTCAATGAAACTGGCCTCTTCTAGTTATGTCTTTTGGAGTTCATTCATGGTTATATATGATTTAATATCTGGTTATTTATTATCTTTAATAGAATTCGTATTTAAAGTGGTTGTAAGGAAACTTGATTGATAATAGAAATGACTTTTTTTCACTATTGTATATGAATGAATCCTATTTATATTGAAGAAGAGGGCTCATAAAAGAGAATTTCAGTTTATGTCATCTTTCATGTGTCTAATTTTCATCTTTGATTATCTTATTCCAAAAGTAGGTTGTTTTAACTTTCAATTAATACTTAAATTGTGGAAACATTTTGCATAGTTAAAATTTTTTGTTTTGATTTACATATGTTCTATACTAAAAGTTGCAAAATTTTCTGGAGTTAGGAGTGAGGCGTTAGATATAAATGGCATGGCCAAAAGAAAACTAAGCTAGTAGCCCTTGACATTCTTTGTTGCTGAAGCAAGAGGTCCGTGCTTTGTCACTAGTGTAGTGAAATTTTTCAAATTTTCTCACCGGGGACTATTTTTAGTTATATGAAAAATTTGATGAGATTTTTTTTTCTTTTTTTCTTTTCTGATGCAGAACAGCTGTGGGTACTGGATTCCGTCCCTGGAACAGTGAAGCCCAGAAACAGTGATGGTGAAGTAGAGAAAGTTCTGAAAACCTTGCAGAGTTTGCCTTCAACAGTTCCGTCACGAAAGTAAATTCATGTTCTTTTTATGACCTATTATTTGCACTTGGTGGATGTGTTGTGTGTTAGTGAGTCTGTTGTTCTCCTGGTAAGGAGGTTCAAAATTTCAAATACAGGTTTCAGGTGGAATAGGCTCTGGTATTATGTCTTTTCTTGTGCCATTTGCTGACTATGAAGTATGAACATTCTCTGTATATGTTTATTGTGAAGTGGATTAGCATATTAATGCATCATTTTTTTTTTTTTTTTTGCCTTAGTAGGGGAGAGGTAAATGAGCAAACTGCTCTTAATTATCAAATTCTTGTCTTGCTGTATATTGATATAGAAGTGTGGTGTCACACTTTGACCACAAAGATTGGATTCAGATACGAAATTTTAATATAATCCCCCAATTTTTAGTGGAATTAATAAGTTATGCTTGCTGTCGCTGGCAACTTGGTAGGAGGCGAGTGATGCCCATGATAGCTTTTCCCACTGTTTTTAAAGGTTTTGTAACAAACATCTTTTGAGGAAACCATATAGTAGCTTTGATATGGCCCAAATAACCATTAAAGTCACTGATCCTGTGATTAAGTTGTAAACTTTCTTTGATTATTATAAAATTGTAATCGTACCTTGTCAAATTTGTATTTATTCTGCTGCTCGCTGCTATCTGGGTATCATCTGAAGTTTAATTTGCATGGATTTGTAGATGTTGTTCATTATCTTTGCCAGTTTCCTTTAGCGTTTCATATCGATTGTTATTACCAGTGACTAAATATTGTGACAAATTTTTGAAATGGAGGGTTAGATTTGATTCTAGGTTAAACTTCTATAGCACATATTGAGTAATTAATCTGAGTTTATAAGTAAATTCTCTCTCCAGTTTTCCTTATATTGTTTTATAAGGTACAGTTCACTTAACGCAGCAAAAGATGACCTTTGGGTGAACATTTTGTGATTCAGGCAATATGAGATCCCATGATAGAGCAGTTTCTTTCCCTTTTTTTTTTTTTGTGGGGAAAATAGAGCAGCTTATATTCTGATTCTAAGCTTGAATCTCTTTTATTTATTCATATAATGAAATATAGATGGTGGTCCATTTCACTTTATAGATGAACTGCTGGATTCTATCAAATGGAAAATTAAAATGAATTTGGACTAACTGATGTTAATGAACCTAGTGGAGTGAGTTAATAAATGACTAACCCACATGCACATGTATAGACTTGCTCACACAGATCGCTTCACTTCAGCCCTACTTTGTTCCTTTTTATCTGATCATGTGGGTTAACATGGTTTTATAAGTGTTTTAACTGGATCGGTTTTGTCCAACATAGATTCATTTGTTTGAAGGATCATACGTGAATATTATAGTAATTCATAACTGTGGTACCATATCTTTTTATAAGAATTAGTATGTTCTTGCTTCAGGTGGCTCGTGAATCACATGATGGAGCTTGGTTTCTCCAAGTCATTGTCAGAATGGATTGGCAGCAACCTCAAGAAATCTGGAGACCGTGAGACGTGGGCTTTTAATCTTGAAGGCGCTGTTCAGATGTTTAATTCTTACTGGTAAATTTCTTGCCTTGGATATTGATTCTAGTCGCTTTCTTACACAGCACTGACTTGCATGCAATGAAGGGATTTTATTCTTGTTATTTTGCTTTCATATTTTCCATGCAACTTCAAAGTAACACATTGAACGTAAATTTCTGTAGTGAAATGTCCTATTGGCCTCTATTGGAGCACCCACCACAAGGGACTGAGATAGTTATGGTGCGTGCAGAAAAGAGTGACCGCTGGGACTCCGATGTGATTCAGCGGCTTGAAAGCGTGGCCAGTGAAGGAGGAGATGGACCTGGGGGTAAAGTTTCAGTGCATATTCTTCCTAATTCAGGTCATTGGGTTCATGTGGACAATCCAAAAGGACTACTTGAAATTATGGCTCCCAAGATTACCTCGATTTAATTTAATGTCACCCGGTTTTTCAGCATCAGCAACATGTAGCTTGACATATCAAAAATTGATTGGAGAACTCTTATTATTGTTTGACATCATTCTTGTTCACCTTGTGTCGGGAAGATACATCATAAGATTTGTAGATGAATTTCGCATTGAAGATCGTTGAAATTTAAGAATTATAATAAATGGGGGGGATAGTTTCTCTCTTACTTTTAGTACTGTTCAGTTCGGAGTTGATTTCGTATAGTTGGTTTAGTTAAGAACTCTGCTCTTCTAATGACACCAACTGTGCAGCCTCTCAAAGCTAAGAGCATCTCCAATGTGGAAATGGATTGTGAAAAAATGGAATGACATATAGAACAAATGAACATTATGTTAAAATAGATTTCTCCAATGCAACTATCACTCTCAATTGTCAAGCTGATGTGGTAAAAAAAATAAAAGATAATGTCAACTTGACCCTCTACTTTCAAAGGGTCTGTTAGACAACTCATTATTGCTGACTAATCAAGTTAATTTTCTACATCATCCCATCACCTCCTGTATTTTTCCTCTCCAACCCCTCCCCTACAGTTTCAGTAAATTACTACCCTCCATCTTCACTGCCTCATTAAAGTGTGGTTAAAAAAAATTCAACACTTCATTAAAGTGTGCATTTTAAGTGGATGCAATGGAGAACATTTTTTAACTTAATTGTCTATCAAGTCATATTTATGTCATGTAGGAAACACATTTTATTGATATTGATGACATAACAAATTTTTTTTAATCACAAACCATTTTTGCATTGGAGATGCTCTAAGCTATAAGCCATAAGCTAAGCTAAGCTTATATCCACATCAAATTGGAAAATTCAAATCCATACAAGTCCATGAACCCATAGAGTCCAAGTCACGTTTATTCATCATAATAGGTGAACGTTTATGGGTTCGTGGGTAGAATGACCATCTCTAGATGTATACAAATAATAAACTAATTATAAGATGAAGGGACAATTGTAAACCCATCCAGTGCGCTTGATGATAATTTGGATTCGAGTAGTTATATGAATGATATTAAAAGGGAAAAAGAAAAAGACTAATTGTATAATATCCTTGAGATGAGATTTGATTAGGAGTGGACGTTTCCGGGTTCGAGTTGGGTTGAGTTGAAAATCTCTAAACCCAACATGGGTTGGATTGAAAAATTTTTAACTCAACCCAATCCGATCAGGTTGGTTTGGGTTAGGCTGATCGGGTTAGATTTAATCCACCATAAAAACATAAAAAGTTTAGTTGGTAACTTTTATAGTCTTAACAATTTGATTACCAATAAAATGAGTACAAATAAATATTCAATTATTCAAAACAAAAAATTCAATCAAATACAAAAATTATTTTTGATTTTCATCTTTAGTAAATGTTTTTCTAGAAGAAGAAGAAAATATTAGATTTTGAATCGGGGATGGATGTTTGTCGGGTTAGATTGGATTGGGTTGAGTTGAAAATTAAATTAGATTGGCTGGGTTGAAAAATTTTCAACCCAACCTAACCCAACTCATCTCAATTTTTTTTAAGATTTAACTCGACTTAGCCCAATAAAAAGTGATAAGGTTGGGTTGAGTTTGTTGGGTTGGGTTAGGGATGCCCACCCTTAGATCTGATTGCAGCTAACAAAGCCTATTACTTAAAATTGCACAGGCCACCCCTTGCTCGTTATCTATTGAAACTTAAAAGATAATGGTTCAAGGACAAAATTGTCCATTTAACTCTTAATAATTTAAATGATATATAATATATTAATTAAAGAAAATGGATGGAGGATATCTAATCTATATCTCCTCATCATTTAACTTAAAAAAATAAAAGAAAATCATTTGTTTTTAACAAAATGAACGCTAATTAACAAAAAGGAAATAAAACATGGGAGATGGAATAATTTGGATTCAAGATCGTTACATAAGATTTTGGATCTAAGCTCTTCTATGAAGCATATCACTCCTTTACTTTGTGAGAATACATGAATGACTATATGTTTCCAAGAGTGCCTAGAGCAGTGATCTACTCTACGATAGACACTTGTCACAAAACACGCTCTTTGATCTAAAGTGGTCTGCTTCGCATTGTGCAACAAATTTTCAGAGTTAGAAATATCGAAAGATTTGCTCCACCACTAGGCAGATCGCTTTTCCCACTTAGAGCGTTCTACTCCTTCCTAAGAAGTATATGCTCTTCCATGCAAAGAAGAAAATCGTGCCTCTACATTGAAAAGTTAATCCTAGGGATGGCAATATGGTCAGATAGGGCCGGATCAATCCAACTCAATTTTTTATGGGGTGCCCCAAACTCGACACATGATACGACTGGGTTGCCACTTCTCACCCTAGATCCGAATCCATTTGGAGTAGTTTGTCCCAAACTCGATCTTGTTTTGATCTTATTCAATGTTTAACAAGTTATAAAATTTATATTAAGGACAAATATATAGATAATAAAAAACATTAAAACTTAAAATAACTTAATTTTTACTTCAATTTAACATCACGTCTAAGTGATATCAATATAAAATTCATAAAAAATAAAAATTCATTAAGTAATATCAATATAAAATTCGTAAAAAATAAAAATTCATTAGGTACAAACAACATAATAATAACTATCATATAACAAATTCCATTGAATACACCTCAAAAAAATTAGTACATAACAAAGTTTCATAAAATAATAATAACAATAATAATAATAATACACAACACTTAAAAATAAACTATAATAATGATAATAATAATAAGTGTGTAATAAAAATATAATAAAACAGGGTTAACTAAATTATATTAAGTAAAAAATGTTTGACCTAAACCTGATCAATATAAAACCGAATCAAACACTTTTGATCTAAACCTAATCCAAAACCCGATTCAGTGCCCCAAACCTATTCTAAATGGATCAAGGCCTCATTATTTGGATTGAATTGGGAATTTTTGTCATCTCTAGTTGATCCTCTGCCACCTTACTCCACCAATGTTGAAGGCCTATTCTTTTATTTATTTATTTATTTATTAAATTCGATGATGCTTGACTTGTGTTTGTGTTAAATGGATGGAGATTTTTTTCAATGGGTAATGAATTGCTAGATGATGAACTATATTTGTGTGTAGAGGATGTATTCATTTGGGTGATGAACATATTGATTTGTTTGGATGATAAATGAATTGATTATTTGTTGTTTGGGTAATGAACAAATTTTTTTTTCTAGAAATGGTGTTGAATGCAAGAAGAATAACCATAGATTCTACTTTTTTTTCCTTTTTCTATTAATGTAGATTCTTACTTTTATTTGTTAGTTCTTGAAATTTTTAGATAAATTATACATATTTTTTAAATTACTTATTTTTTGTTTTGTTATAAACTATAAAATAATTCAAATAATAAGAAGTCGTCTTCTCAAAGGTTGTCTCGCTTTAGAGAGAGAAAGCTCTTCCATCTTTAGAGAGAAAAAGTTTCGTGGAAGTCTTTCCCAGCTAGATCCAAGCAGTTTTTTAGCATTCTCTTGCTTTTCCCCTTCCTCGATCCTCACTACTTTCTTTTTGTTCTAGTATCTTGCCGGTGTCCCTTTGGTTTTGAGGACTGGATCCAGTTGATAATTGGATCCAGCTTTAAAAACTTATCTGCTCAAGTTTTTTTTTTTTTTTGTGTTTTTTTAGGTATTGGATGAAAATCAGTGGTTGCATGTCTCTTTGGTGATTCAAGACAGTGATAGATCCTGGAGTTCTTTAGCTAAATTTTGGCACTGCAATTAAAGATCTCATGGTGCTTTAAAGGAGACATATTCAAGTTCAGAAAAAAGATCTCGTTGTCGTAGCGGTTCCCTGTTTAATGTCGCGATGCCTTGTCTCCAAATAGTCATCCTTTATTGCTGTCTTTTAGGTTCTGGAGGTTGTCTAGTATAATTTATTTTGGGTGTTGCTAATTTTCATTTATGTTATTATTCTTTGTTTAACTAGTGTTTAGTTGTATTTGGTTGGCCAGATTTAATGTTGTTTGGCTATTTCTATGTATGGAACGTTCTAATATTCTATCTGATCTTCCCTACTTGATCTTAAAATGGGAACAAGTTTTGGTGGTTTTATGCTTTTATAATAGTCCTAAATTTGACTGGTTTTAGGATTACAAGCTTGTGATTCCCAAATTTGGGATTGTTATAATAAAATTTCCAATATTTCAAAAAAAAAATAATAATTCAAATAAGGGCATTTGAGGCATATTGTAGAAAAAGCTTGGTCAATGGTTGAGTTGACTGAAGTGATCCGATGGCACGGTGATCTGTGCAATTTTAAGTAAAATGCTTCGCTTGCTGCAATTAGGTATAAATTTAGGGCATTGTGTAATTTGCCCTAAAGTGAAAGGTGAGGGGCAAATGCGTCATTGCAAAGCGAGTCCAAAGATGAATCTGAAACCCTAGCTATAAATGGTACGGTTTAAACCTTACAGCGCTGGCAGCAGTTGAGGCCTGAAGATCAATCAACACAAGTCTCTCAACATCAGCTTGGAATCTTCGGCTCTCAACTCTCAACCATGGTAATACCTCGTAATCCATCTCTCATCTCGCTTATTGGTTTCTAGTAAAGAGTAGACTGATTACATTGTCTCATATCTGGTTTTTGGATGTTGGATGTTGTAGTCGAGAAGAAAGGTCAGAGAGCCTAAGGAGGAAAATGTCACTCTTGGACCTGCCGTGCGCGATGGAGAGCATGTATTCGGTGTCGCTCACATTTTTGCGTCGTTTAACGACACATTCATTGTAAGTGTTATGTTTTTTTAATTTTTTGTTTGGTTTACATTAGGTTTCCTTGTATTTGAGTTTTATTCACTTAAGTTCGCTTTTCCTGGAACGCAGCACGTGACTGATTTGTCTGGAAGAGAAACGTTGGTTCGCATAACAGGTGAAATACATGCCTTGCCTCTCTAAAATGGTATTTTTCGCATCTTGTGTTTGTCTGTGTGTAAATTCCTTTGAACCATTTTTTAAGGTTTGGCCTAATTACAGTTGCTTAACTTGGAAAATAGTGAGAGGTGTTTTCTATAGGGAGGATTTTGGTAAATTTGCACGAAACTTTGGGCACTTTTACGTGGGTGGGGGATGGAGGGTGCGGTTGGTTGTTTATGAATATATTCTATGTGTGCGTCTCAGAAGTGTGGACTGTGCATGTACCTAGTTTGAGCTATCCCTGTGAAATCAGTCATCGATGCAAATAGATACGACAAAATGATTGTATTGTAGTTGAGTAAATATTGTCGTGAGATGTTTTGCTCTTTTTTAGTCAACTTACGGGAAAAACATTTTAATTTGTTCTTTTGTTTATTCAATTCCTCAATACAGGCGGTATGAAGGTGAAAGCTGATAGGGATGAATCCTCTCCATATGCAGCTATGCTTGCAGCACAAGATGTTTCTCAAAGATGCAAGGTCTAGCATACTAAATGTGGTCACCCAAAATTAAATGTATTTGTGAATTGATTTATCGTTTATCGTGTTATGGATCTAATTAATTCATCAACTCTACTCAATTTGCATTTAAATTAGAATTACTTGCTTTCCTTTTCTATATTAAGAAAAGAATCCTGTGAAGCACTTGTAATAAAATCCATTTTTTGACTCTTAGAGCTGGTAATCTGCAGGAGCTTGGCATTACTGCCCTTCATATCAAGCTCAGGGCTACGGGTGGGAACAAGACCAAAACTCCTGGTCCAGGTGCCCAGTCAGCACTTAGAGCCCTTGCTCGTTCTGGCATGAAAATTGGCCGCATAGGTATAATTTACTGTCCTTTTGTTAGAATTGTCTTGATGGTTTTTATCGGTGTGTGTTTGGGTCAGGTGAATGATCTGTATTCACTATTCCTTTAGGCTTTAACCCTTACTTGTGCCCTTCTTTTTCTCTTATCAAGGCAACTGTGCTCTAGAGCTTTTTATGCTCGGTTGAATGCTTACTGAAACTTGATAATAGTCTTCTATTTAAAAAATAAAATAAAATAAAATCAATACTAATTGCTGATGGTCTAGACTTGTGCAATATGATAATAAGAGAGTTGGGATTATCTTGTTTTCTTTCTTCCCTTGCAGACATTCTGGGTATTGTAATTTATTCAATTATTGTAGTAATATGAGGAGTCTTAATAATCTTCTTTTTGTATTTTAGAGGATGTGACACCAATTCCAACGGACAGTACCCGCAGAAAGGGTGGCAGAAGGGGAAGAAGGTTGTAATTCTTTGCGTCAAATTTATCCATGTTGCTTAAGCAACTGTTGTGATGGCACGGATTTTTCATTACACCGTTTAGATGCAAGAATGATTTTGATTTTCCCATTTTCAAGTTTGGAACATCTGTAGTTTTGGATTCGAAATGTGTTGAGTTTTTGATCAGTTGAGTTCATACAATTGAAGCACTTATTATGTTGTTGCAAGGTTTTGAATTTATTGATGATCTATAGTTATATCTTCGTAACAGTACTATTTGATTTTAATGGTTATTCCATTTCATATTTATTAAACGTTGATCATGCATATCTATAATTTTATCATCATAACAGTACTATTTGATTTAATGGTTATTCCATTTCATAATATTAAATGTTGATCATGCCTATCAATGTTTATCATTACAGGCCCCAGTTTATTTGGGGATTTTCTTTGATTCCCTGTTCTCTCGAGGAATGGGATACCTTTTCTGATTTGTTATCTGGACTCTGGAGCAGTATGCTTTTTATTATGGCAAACGGGAAGTTTGTTCGGTTTCGGTACCATTCACTAAAAACTTCAAACAAGTAGTGCACTGTTGGGTTGAATAACAAAGTGGTAGTTGGCTAGTTGCTAGGGGTGGCAATTTGGGTTGCCGTGTTGGGTTGGACACAATCCGAACCCGATCCGATAATTTTTAACACAATCCGAACCCGACCCGATAAGGAAACGGGTTGAACCCTCTCAACCCGAACTCGACACGGTTACTAACGGTCAATCCGTTAATGACCCGTTTAATCGATATGTTAATAATCCATTTAACCGATATAAATAATAACTCATTTAATCGATCCGTTTATGACTCATTTAATGATAGTTAATACATTTAAATTTTAATATAGATATAATAAAAAATAAAATTAAAATAAAGATACATAAGACGTAAAAAATACAATTATCCACAAATACAATTCAAACCATAAAAATACAAATGTTTACAAAAATGATTATAAAAATATCTTTACAAATATAATCCTTCATATTAAAAAAATAAAATAAAATAATTTTTTTTTTGATGTAGTCTTTTATAATAGAAAAACAATATCAAGCGTTGATTACATCCGCCAAACTAAACTTGTCAAAAAATAATAATTAAAAGTTAATTAATTAGGAAATTATACATTTATACATAAAAAAAATAGTTTAACAAATATTTTATTAAAACCAATAAAATTTTACTACTACATAACAATTTGTGATGAGATGAAGTTTGGAGACTTTTGTTTATGTTAGGGTTAAAACTTTGAAGGATATATATATATATATATATATATTTACCACTAAAATTACATGATTATCCCTCCAAAATAAAATTATTTTTTTACCCTTATTTAACGGGTCAACCCGTTACCCGTTAGATAGAACCCGAACTCGACCCGATAATTAAACGGGTTAAACGGGTTGATCCGTTTATTTATCCAACCCGTTAATGCTCAATCATAATCCGTAATAATCGTATCGGTTTCGTATCAACTCGTCGTATCGGGTTCTAAATTACCAGCCCTACTAGTTGCTATAATTCTATTCGTTTCATTGCATAACGCGATAATTGGTTATTTACTTCTGTCTTATTTAATGAAAGCTAGGTCGAGCTCTTTCACTATTAACCTTTTTCTTTTTCTTTTGGAGCCGGTGTAACTGTTTGATTCATGGGTTATTTTTTTGAGGGGTTCTAACCGATTGGTTTGGGTAATTTTTCAGTACATTATTTTAGCAATAATGTTAAAACATTTTAAATTTCAAAGGAACAATTAATTTCAAAAAACCAGTGGCAGTCACTTGTTGATAAATGGTGTGATCTTTGATGGCATCCGTTGAGACTGGCAATTAATTGAAGTCCTTAGCATTGACAGTTTTCAATCTCTTGTTATCGTCTCACTACACGTGACATTTCAAAATTTTAACAATTAAAAATAATGTAAAGGATTTAGTGTATGACTGATATAGTTTATCTAGTGGCTAAAAAACATTTTTAATCGTCAAAACTTTTTTTTTTTTTTTTTTTTAGCATCGTTTAGTTGTCATCCATATAGAGTTTTTGGGTAATTAAAAAAGTTAAAATATGTTTACTTTGAGAAGTTTGAATTTTAAGTTTTTTCAAATAGATCTTTTTGAGCTTTTTAAAAGATTGAAATGTTTGATATAACCTTATTAGATTTTGTTAATATTATCATATCCTCAAAACTATTTAATCTTTTTTAATAAATTTATAATCTAAAAAAACTTTTAAAAATGATACAATCAAGTGGTCTACGATTCAAAAGAGTTTATTTAATTGACACCATACAACCAACTTAGAAAAAAAAAAAAAAAAAAACTCTATTTGTAAAAGATTGACTTCCAAAATATCTAATTGTAAAATATTTACATGAAAAAGTTGTACTAAATGAAGTCATACGATCCACATTAAATTTTAAACAATAAAACATGACTATAGGAGTTTTGAAAAAACTGATGATAGTTGAGAGGAAAAAAGAACACAAATGTTAAATTGACATTCTAACGAATATCTACATGATCCCAGGCTGTAAATTTGTGTGCCCTTTTCACAATTACATTCTATCAAAGAATATATATATATATATATATGTATTAAATTGTTATGGTTATATATGATAACTTTTAAAATAATTGCATCCCACTAATATAAGTTTAAAAGATACATAATTTATTTAATAATTTGTTCTAATAAAATTTATTTACAAAAATATGATATAACTAAATTTTAATAATATTATTTTTGTATTAAGTGAATTAAAGTTATATATTAAAACTTTTACAATAAATGCGTACTATTAAAAAAAATTTAAAATATATAATTTATTTAAAATTAGTGTTAATGAGATTTACTTTTTTTTTTTCTAAAAAAAAATGAGATTTACATTTAAAAATATAACAATAAAATTAAAAAAAATTTGGACATATTATAAGTAGCGGTTATGAATTATCGGATTTTCGAGATATTAACTCTTATAGATCAGCTAGGACCATAACATTTATTAAATTTTAATCTCTATAGTAGGAAAGAGAGAGGGGCCCCGTCTTGAGTGGGGAAAACTGTCCTGAAACTATAACAATTTTAGTGTAATTTGATAAGTAGGTTATATTTACATATTAGAATTTTTATAATAATTTTAAATGGGTTTTATTTGAGGAGAAAATTAAGAAAATGGTCTATTTGGAGAGGTCAACCTCAAAAATAATTTTTTGTGATTGATAGTACAAAAAAGTACCAAAAAAATGCATGAATGGACAAAAATACCCTTAATGAGTCATTTTTTAAAACAATCCCAACATATAGGTTGGGAATCCTAACCCCGAGGTTGGGAGTCCCAAATAGAAAAAAAACATGAATGGACAAAAATGCCCTTAATTAGTATTTTTTGAAATCAATCCCAACCTATAGGTTGGGATCTCAACTCTGAGGTTGGGAATTCCAAATAGGGTTGAATATCAAAGATTGAGATTCTCAATTTTTAGGTTGGGATCCCAACCTAAAGGTTGAGAATCCTAACCTTAGATGTTTATTCAAGTTTGGGATTCCCAACCTCAAGGTTGGGATTCTCATCCTTAAAGTTGAGATTTCAAATATGAATATTGAATCAAGGTTGGAACTCCCAACCTTTAGGTTGGGATTCCCAACCTGGAGGTTGAGAATGTCAACCTAAATGTTCAATTATATATATTTCGTAATTAAATAAATTTTTAGGGTTGTTTCGTAATTATTAAATTTAGAATAGAGGGCGCTTCTTGGGTAAGAAGCGCCCTTAAAGATATTTTCTAAAATTATAAAATTGCACTTTTATTTTTTTGAATGATCAAACCTGACCTTATTATTATTTTTTGAACAAAATTACTCCTCCTATTTCTTCAATATCAAAATCCATAATCTCAACCTCAAGGTTAGGATTCCCTATCAATTCTAACTTTCAGGTTGGGAATCCCAACCTTAATTGAAAATTTAAGGTGGAATTCGTAATTAAATAAATTTTTAGGGTTATTTCGTAATTATTAAATTTAGAATAGAGGGCGCTTCTTATCCAAGAAGCGCCCTTAAAAGTATTTTTAAAAATTACAGAATAGACTTCTAATTTTCTGAATTATAAAAACGGACATTATTATTATTTTTTGAACAAAATTACCCCTCCCATTCCTTCAATATCAAAATTCATAATCTCCCACAATTCAACATCATCAACCACAATTCATCAACATCATCAATCCAATTCATCAACATCATCATCTCCCACAACAACAACAACATTATCAAATCAATAATTAACAAACAAACACAAAAAAAAAAAAAATGAAATCTGGTTCTGGGTTCGCGACCCAGAACCAGATCTGGTTCTGGGTTCGCGACCCAGAACCAGATCTGGTTCTGGGTTCGCGACCCAAAACCAGATCTGGTTCTGGGCTCATCGCCGAGCCCAGAACTATATGGTTCTGGTTCGCGACCACCATCGCGAACCAGATCCAAGTCAGGAAAAAAAAAGAGAAAACAAGGAAAGAAGAAGAAGAAGAAGAAGAAGAAGAAGAAAAGAGGGAGGAGAGATGGGAATGTAAATAGGTTAGGGCATTTTAGAGAGAGAATGAGAGGAAAAAGTTTAATGGGGTGAAAATTTTAGAGAGAGAATCAGAAATGGGGTGGGTCAGTGGAGGGAAAAACTATGGTAAGTGGTAATTAGCTGAACTATTAAGGGTATTTTGGACAAAAAAAAATCATGCTGCAGGAAATTAAAAAAAAAGAGGTAATATCCCAAAGGGTTATCAAAAAAAGGTTAAATTTGGTTAAAACCCTTTATTTGAGTGCCAATGTCGCCCCACTAATGCTTTAAAGCAAAAAGGTCATTTCCGAAATGTGTTATAAAAAATAGGTTATTGTTGCACAAAACCCTCAAATAAATGCTTTAGTCAATAAGTGAGGATTGGGCTTCATTATTTGGGGGCCCAACCCAACAGCGCAAACAGGAATGAGGAAACCCTAGACAGGTCTGACGTTGTATGAATATAAAACCCTAGCGATGCCAACAATCAGCAGACAGCTGTTGTTAGTTTGTTGAAGAGGGGTGTGAAGATGCAGATATTCGTGAAGACCCTTACGGGGAAGACCATCACCCTTGAAGTAGAGAGCAGCGATACTATTGATAATGTGAAGGCCAAGATCCAAGACAAGGAAGGAATTCCTCCCGATCAGCAGCGCCTTATCTTCGCCGGCAAGCAGCTTGAAGATGGACGAACCTTGGCTGACTACAACATTCAAAAAGGTTTTTTTTTTTCCCTCGCTCTTTCTTTCTCTTGTCCTCCTTTTTGTTCCGTTTAATTAATTATTGTTTATTTCTTTTGTTTAGAATCAACTCTTCATTTGGTGCTAAGGCTTCGAGGAGGAATCATCGAGCCTTCTTTGATGGCATTGGCTCGCAAATACAATCAAGATAAGATGATCTGCCGCAAGTACGCCTCTCTTTTTGTCTTTTGTTTATTTTGTTACATTTTGTTTTAATTATGTTGGTCTAAGATGTGAATTTACCAAAATAGATTGCTACGGGGCTTTGACTTAGCTTCTACTGCAATAACAATGCATAAGAAGATATACAAGTACCCAATATCAATATTCATTCTTCAACTTTGTCAATTGTTTTCATTTTGTGGCAGTTGATTTTCATGGGTGGTACATACTTTTCTTTCTTTTATTGCCTGTCAATCTCAAATTGAAACCATTGGTTACCTAGAAAATATCCAACTTACATTAGATTGCTTAGGTCTTAGCTACTACTTAGCTATTACTTACATGTGGAATGGACTTTGTTGTTTGCACAAAGATCTGCTTCTGTTAATTTGTTTTATGGAACTATACGTTGAACTCTCGTTTGCTGTTGAAGTGCAATGGAGAGCATCAGAGTTCCAGATATTGATTTCCATTTGAACTTTGTCAACTGGGGTTTTTTTTCTTACAATCAGTTGATTTTCTTGGGTGGTACATGGTTTTTTATAAAGGGAATTTTTTATGTTTTTTGCTTTGTCAGTCATAACAAAAGTGAAACAAGTATTAAGGCTTTGAATGATTCATGAATTGCTAAGTGATTTACTGATTTTTAGTTTACTAAAGCTGGGTGTTTTCATTTATAATTTGGTAGATGCTATGCTCGTCTGCATCCAAGGGCTGTTAACTGCCGGAAGAAGAAATGCGGTCATAGCAATCAGGTTCTTATTACACTATTCCTGTTTATTTATGATATTATTAAGAAACTCTCAGTGTTCCTCAAAGAAAACTAACTTCTCCATTTATCTTTTGATGCAGTTGAGGCCTAAGAAGAAGATCAAGTAGACTCCTGACCGCAAGTATCTTGTCTGTCATGGGAATACAATGTTTGAATATTGGATGCAATTGTTTTTGTTTTACTGGTTTTGGAATCACTTGAGAGTTGATGGAAGTAATATTCTAGTTGTTAAATCATTATTGGTTCAGCTCAAACTCAACCGTATTGATGTTTGGATACCAAGATATTTAAGTTTTTCTTTTTCATGTTTATAATGTTCTTCTGGTATGGATGGCAATTTTTGTTTGTCTGATAGTTGAATGATGGTTATTAAATGTCCGTGGAAATTTTCTGGTCTTTAATTGTGGATAAGTATTGGAGATATGGAATTGCTGGTGTAATATCTAGCTCTATATATTTTCTAAAAGAATTAATTATAAATTGGGTCGCCTATTTATGAATTATATGCTTGCATTGCTTGTATATTATAGCCAGATGACTGCAAAGCTTAAGTTATCAGGAAAACAGATACAGTGGGCAAAAGACTGGACAAATGAGATGGCGTTGATCTATCAAACTTGCTTGAGCAAAGGATTATGATTGCCAAAATACCTCGAGAAAGGATAGACCATAAGTGAGCAGGGGACTATGATTGCTAAAATACCTCGAGAAAGGAGAGATTTTCAAGAGACCATAGGGGCATGTTTGATACATTGGAATACAGGTGGATTTAGTATTCAAGATTTCCCAACTGTTAAAAACCAGTGTTTGAAGAGCAATGGGAGGGATTTAAAAACTAATCTCGAGTTCTCTCATTTCCCATTCTTATGAGAATGTTTATTCCCACCCAAAAATGGTAGATTGTGGTGGGTTTGGGAATGCTCATCCGTCTCCTTTGCTCTCTTCTTCACTCCTCCATCTATCTTTCTTTCTCTCGCTCAATCTCCTTCCCTCCATCCATAGTGATGAACCAACAGCAGCAGCAACCATCTCCGTCTCTACTCTCTACTCTCTCTCTCTTCTTTTTTTTTTGGTCTCTTCTCTCTTTATTTTTGGAGTTACAATCATATGAATTCGATTGGAGCCCAAATATCATCAAGGTTCATCAAATCTAGAGGAAAAGCTTCATTTGGGTCCCAAAAATTACATTCTATTTTATAAAATTATAGTAAAAAAAATCAATTATTTAAAAAAGTATAATTGTTAATTATTATTATATAAATTAAAGTAAGGAGCACTCCATTAAAAATTAAAAGGTCAATTCATCCCGTGCCCACATCATGGGGATACTTTCAATCACCCAAACAAAAGATGAGAGCGTCATAGGTATTCCATTAATTCCATAGTTTGAAATTCATGCTTCAATGATGTATTTATACTTCATAATTATTGTAGCATTCAAAACATCATTCACAACACATAATAATTACAAATTATATACAAAATTATCACATCATTTAAATAAATAATTACGTAATAAAATATCACATCATTCAAATGCAATTATAAATAATCGAATAGTACTAGAATAATTATTCTCGAAAAGAGTTTTTAACTTCAACCGTGCGATACAGATAAAACACACAAAGGAATGAGCAGTCCATGGTAAAACTAAAACATCATTATTAAGATCATGAGTCTGTCAACTTGATCTCATGCTTCTACTTGCGTGCTGTAAAGATAATTAATCTAGAGCTATGAAGGCAAGGCAATTCCTCTGCCCATTGACTAGTTCATCTCGACGGGCTTCTTCATACTCCAGGCATTAAGATTCTCGACGGTTACAGTCTCAGTTCCATTGTTGAATGCAAGCAAATGGGCACCTTCATATACTGCTAAAGTGGGATAAACCCTAGATGTTATGCATGTTTTCCCTCCAGCTCCAAAACTTTCCACAACAGAATGATCAATCTGCCAAGAAACAAAGTACATGCATCATCAAAACATTGAACACGTGACGACAAGTGTAGCTCAAAATCGTATTTATTTCAAATAAATTAAATGTCATACCAAACTCCTAAGCGAAAGCTTCTTATCAGATAAATCAACGTCGACAAAACCGGCGAATGGTGGTTTGTACAATCCGCCCTCCAGAGATGAGCTGCTCAAAGAAGCAATAAACCAATTTTTTCAAAGTAAATACGGTATAACATGACATATCATATATTATAGAAAAAGAATTTTTCACTAGTTTGCATGGAAGTCAAAACAAACCTTCTTGCATCAGAGCACATGAGAACGACATGCTTGTTTGAAGCCTTAAATATTCTGAAGAAGACGGGAGTGTATTCTTCTAGCTTCTTTGAAGCTAATGTCAAGAGCCCAAATGGCCCAACCCTGCCCTTGACTTGTGTACCCATCTTGGAACATAATTCCTGCGCGTCCGTCCACTTGGGATCGAATTTTTCAGCTTTGCCCAAGCTTTGCAGCGAGAAGGTAACATCAACGTCAGCCTGTAAAAAATTTAAAAACAAAAAGTTAATCGATACCAATTCCCTCCATTAAAATGCTGAAACCATGAATCAGAATATTATTGAACCTGAGCAGCGGTGATTCCTTTAATCTCAACATTTTCTCCTGACTTGAGCACCTTGTTCCTCAGTCGAACATTTTTCCCTCTAAGAGTCTCCAATTCTTTAATAGGCCATTGCAATAATTGTTTTCCACTATCATCAAGCCACACCATCCTTGGAATTGCCTGATCAAACCACATTGTAAAACCAATTCAAACTTTAATTTGAGTTCAAACTTATTAAGAGAGACAAGAAAAAGACAAAGATAGTTAATGAAAAATGACCTGAATTCCAGCCCACCCTTTTTCAACATCATCGAGACGAGTGTCAGACTCATTAGCCCAACCCCATAATATCCTCCGATTCTTGGCAGCATCAAAGAACGTCTTGGAAGCATAAAAATTACCATAGTCATATCTAAGTCCACTCCAACCATCAGCTGACGTGTTGTCAGGCACGTACCTGTCCTCGTTTCGAACATATCTACCAATTGTATAGTACTCGTACCTCGTAACATCCAAACTAACCTTCAACACATGTTTCACATTTTGTCCCATAACTGACGTATCCAATCCGGATTTACCCGTCACCGACACTGGGTAAAAATCCGGGCATTCCCACATACCCGTATTGGGCGAAGAATGCAGCGGGTGTTTGGCCTTGACCCAGTTCACAAAGTCCCTACTCCTGTACAAAAATGCCATTCCCCTACGCTTCCTTTTTCCACCAACTAAGATCCTCCAATGTCCATCACTGCCCAACCAGGCAGTGGTTGGGTCACGGAATGCAGAGGCATTGATGCCGTGGTCGGGGACCACCAACGGGTTGTTATCGGGTTTGGTCCATTTGCGGAGATATGGGTCGGATAGGTTTGATGGAACAGCGTAGTTTTGCACTTGCCTCTGTTGTGGGTCAATTCCGGTGTAGAGAATTACTGGCTTGTTGCCTGGAAGAATGGTGGCGGATCCGGACCAGCATCCGTTAATGTCAAAGGGCTTTGAAGGGTAGATTGCGGGTTCCATGGCCACCCAGTTGATCAAATCTTTGGAGACGGAATGGGCCCAAACGATGTTGCCCCACACAGCACCTTTTGGGTTGTATTGATAGAAGAAATGGTAGATCCCATTGTAGTACATGGGTCCTATTTCGAATGAGACGTTATAAATGAAGATAAAATTAGAATAACAATTAAATGGGTAAGATTATAAGAAAATCTTTTGCCAAGTTAAGAGTCCCGGAGCTTACCATTTGGATCTGCAGTTTGTTGTTATGATTTAAGCACCAATGTGCAAGACAAAAGCCGAAAAAAAGAAGTTAGAATGGTTGATTTCGAAGAAAATATTTATATTAGTACTTACAGTCTGCAAAATCTAAATGAGCTTTTATTTTTAGTGGAGTCAACAACACAGTTCATTAAATTATACAATTTACTTTTAAATTTGAACATTAATGTAAGAGTTCATATTCTCAACAAAATTTAAGAGTTCATTAAAAGAGAAGACGGTGTTTGGATGTATTTATAAAAGAATAATGCATCACTTTCAAAAAATTTATTCAAATGATGTAACAAACATATAGCAGTCATATTAATTTTAAGATGATGTATTGATGATGTGATAATTATATATAAACTTATTTAAAAATTTTGCTAAAATGGTATGGCAAATTGATTTTTAACTACAACGTTAATTTTATAATAATGTATTGATTTTATAGTAATTACATATAATCTTGTTACATTATTTAGGTAATAAATTTGGATAAATTTTTAAATAGTACAACTATTGTGCCCAAAAATTGCGCTTGGATAGAAAACCCGTTAAAGCCCAACAAACTGACAAACCTAAAAGGCTAGATAGGGAGTGAAACAATGCAAAGCCTATTACACACAAAGTACGTCAACAAATGTCATATCAATAAAAAACCTTAACATGTTCAACCATGCCAAAGTAATAAGGCGACCCGAAGTGATCAGCTCCTATGGAAAACAATTCGAAGTCGTATTAGTATAACAGTTCGTGACACATCATCAACTCTTAATTGCCTAGACAATACAAAGCTCTAGAAGCAGAAGCCCTTCATTAACCGGTCAAAATTGGTATATTTTTTCATTTCAACAAATCGCTAAAAAGGGAAAGAGAATTCCATCAAACAAGAAAGTCCATATAATTTACAGAAAATCTTAAATACATTTATATCATTTTTTTTTTGAAAATATCTTTTGAGAAATCTTTCCAAACACATTATATTTTCAAAAACATCATTTTTAAAACCTACTTTTCATTTTTAAAAAGTAATTCTCAAAAATATCATTTTAAAAACGATTTCAAATGCACTCAGAGAGTTTATAAAAACTATGTTCCTAATAGATAAAACAACTTTTTTTCTTTTTTCTTTAAAAAAAAAAGATTAAGAAAAAGGTCTAATAAGAGTCAAATCACAATAATTGCATTTTTTGTTTTTACATTATATCTACCGAAACCTAGCTAAAATATCATTTTAAAGCACAACTCAAAAATCTACTCCCGAAAGATGAGAAAGATCTACATACATAGTGATAGGAAAGCTATCCATACAAAAAGTGACATACTCATAAAATATGTTCGAACTCATGACCTTTACAATGAAGACAATGGTGAGGTGGGGTGGGGGTGGCCACCACTCGATCACCCTACTTTTTTTTTTTTTTTCTATTTTTTTGGAAAGTCTCCATCACCGCACTTGGAGCTACAAGGATTGCATTATACTAAGGTTAAAAATAATTAGGTAAATATCAAATCTATTTAATATAAAGATTTCACTTTAGGAATATAAAATATGTCATTGTTGCTGGATAATATTTGAGTTATTATCATTTTTCTTCTTGACTATTAATACATCGTTATTTTCTCCCTAATTAATTTAAGAAATATTATATATATATATTTTTTTTTGAATTAATACTATTTTGGGGTTTTTTTTTTTATAATTTTAAAATTATTAAGAGAGAAAATGATGATCCATCAATCATTAGGGTTCAAACGTTAATAACTCAAATCAAAGAAAGGCAACTGTACTTGAATATAAGTTGGTGCATATAGCAACACTCAAAAGCAATGCATGTGAAAATCTATTTTTTGTACTTAGAAAGATTTTGCACTTACTCTATTACGTGCTTCAGTCACAATCAATCCAAATTCTCTAAATTGATTGTGTGACCAAAATTCTTTAATTACACAGACTCAGAGTTTATCAATTTAGAAGTACCAAATTCCTCAAAAGTAATCATCATAATTCCACCTACATAAAAAACAAACAACATAAAAATAGAAATAACTGTCCTTTTCTCCTATAAAGTTATTAGCAATGCCCAACTCTTTTAGGACATCTGAGCTCCTATGGTTAAGGAAAATTATTTGCGTTATGGATGCACATGTATTCACCAACTCAAAGCTTGTGGTGGGCGTGGATACAGTTGTCCATTATATGTTTAAATACACAATTATATCCATCGATACCTCATATGACATATTGTGTGTTGCATGAACATGATGCTTCGAGTAGGTAAATATATGTGCTATTGTTCCACCCAATTTCTCTTTCTTAATTGGGAAAGTCAGACAAGAATTTAATATGTGGCAAACATTACCATCCAGCGGTATGTGGCAAACAGTACTATCCAGTGGTAAAATACCAGATCATCAAAGTCAGCTCTCTTGAGTGGGAAAAAGGCAAAGAGCACCAAACATTCTTTTTGTTAAATAGTAGTCAAATTATCAGATACACATTGTGCTATCATTAAAGCATTGAAAGTGAAAATTGATGGAAAGTCACAAATCAATCAACAAATTCTGTGAGTATCTTTGAAAGGAACAAACAAGAAAGGCACACCCAAAAGAGATATAAACAGAAAGTGACTTTAAAATAGGAACTCCCAATGTGTTGCTTTAGCTCGGACCACTAAAGGATCCGAGCATGCTGATGATCATGGTGGTCCATGCGTGATTCCCAACTTGATACTCAATGGGCTGTGGTTGCAATCTAAACATCAATATCTTAAAAGTGTTGCCACTTGAAAATAATTAGAAGGTAGATAGCAGAATCCTAGTATCATATGGAGATAAGAATATACGTAGACGTTAGCTATCCAAGCATGCCTAAATGGCCCGTAAAGAGGAAATAAAAAGGGAAGTTCCAAGTCAGGTTCTACTGGTGAGTGGCGAAGAGTTAGGTTGAGATAAATATATATATATATATATATATATATATATGTTATGGTTCATAAAACGGTTTTATCTCAAAAAGATAACAATCCATTACTTAGTGGAAGGTCTCCTTGTAAAATTAAGACATATGAATGAATAGGATCTTTGCCATGGATTCTGCTTTGGTTGCTTGCCAACCAAAAACTCTCGACATAGTTCCTTTTGCTCTGACTGACCTTTAAGAGTGACTCCACGGACATTATTTAAGAGAGGAAGCTAAATGTAATGGCAAGACTGTATATACCAGCCACTGTTAGTGGCATTTTACATAATAAAATATAAAACAATTGTAGGTATTGTTGAATCGTGTAAGAGAGCCAGTCAAGAGTCAAGACTGTAACAAAACGAACGCGCGTCAACAAAACGAGCTTCAAAATACATTTTGATTTTCTTTTAATCGAGATACTTGCTAGAGTGATTCAAGGAAGAGTTTATGATCATTTTAGTGGAAGTATTTCATGGACTCTCATAGAGGGAATACAGAAACTAGGAAGAGATAAGCAGTAGAGAAACATTATCAAGTGCTTTTGATAATGTTTCTAAAGACACTAAGAATGTTAAGTGTCCATTAATTATGTCTCTCTCTCTCTCTCTCTCTCTCTATATATATATATATATATACTGTTAAATTAGCCAAAATTTTACGATTTTTTTTTTAATAATATGATAAATTAATTTAAAATAATCATATTAATTATGAGATAATATAGTGATTTCAATCGCAAACTATAATTCTATAAGCAAAAATTCATTAGTTCTTATATAAAATTTTGTATTTGTGAACTCTTAAGATTAATAGAGGTTTGCTACAACTTTTGTCTCTTTAATTAGTTCATTCTGCAAGGATTCATAGGATTGGGAACACCAAAGAGGCAAGTGCACATACGGATGATAATAGCCTAAGAAGCTACATGTTTATTTGCATGGCATGGCTAAAGATTCATTATAAAGTTGTGTTATTTTACAGTTGACCAAAGAGCCTGGAAAGTGGCAACAATAACGGATCTGTTAACATTGAAAGATTGTTAAATTTTTGTATATAATTTCTTATATTTATATTCTTAATTATGACCACAACAGTGCAACAAGCAAATTAAAAATGGAAAGAGTATCGTATCAATATTCCAACTATCATGTTTTTGCCTAACCCTACTAACAACAACAACAATAAAACTAAAACTAATTGGGTTCCCACCATCTTCATTTGTGTAGAGAATCAAGGATCACTACTAAAACATAGAACAAAACAGAAAAAAATCCTCATGCATATCAAAAACCTACAATTGCACTGGCACATCATGTCTACCGTACTTTAGTATGCACATGCCTCCGATATTCAACAGCAGTCTTTAGAAAAGAATCATATGAAGTTCATGTTCATGATGAATGAATAAGAGAATATGCTGTGTGACTAATGAACCAACATGAGAAAGATCTTGTGTGATTTCAAATTCACTAAAAAATTAAATCATTTATTTATATAAGAGAAAACTTTGTTTTTATGTTGATCACTAGAATGAATTTAAAAAAAAAAAAAACAACAACAACAAAATTAGAATACAAGTTTACAGTTTTTAAAATATGAAAAAATGGGTGTACGTACCGTTGATCCAGTGCTTGGGAGGTTGAAAGTGGTAACAAGTTCTGTGTACATGCCTGACTTTAACGGCAGAAAGAGACTGAAGCTCTGGAAACACCTTGTGAGAGGCGTGGACGCCATTGTTGCTGATTGCACATAAACAAGTAACAAATATAGCAAAAACTGATAGATATTTTGATATCTCCATTGAAAAGGGAAACGGCATTGTTTGTGAGGGAAGAATGTATTTGTGGACGTAAAGGATAATGTAAAGAGAGATATATAGAGAGAGACTCGTGAGAGGTCGAGAAATAATTAACTGGTAGGATGTCTTTATTATTAGTAGTATAATATTTATTTTTTTAGCATTAAATTTACTAGGAACAAACTTACCAAATAACATAGTATAATTTGAGGATTAATTATAAAAATATTATATTAGGATCCCTAACTGCAAAATTTGTGATTAGATTGAGTAGTTATTTTCACTGATGTGGCGGTTGTTTTGTGAAGTTAATTAAAGACTTCTACTTTTGCCGTCCGATTTGGTTGGATAAGCATGAATACGAGTATATCTAGAAGAACTAAAAGTCCTTTGTAACTTTTCAGATTTAACTTTGTCCTTCATAACTTCTCAGATTTACTTTTTTTTCTAACTTTAAAAGAATGTTACGTATCAATATTCAATACTGATGTAGAAGTTGAATTTTATTGACATAATAAATGAGATGTGTTATAATTTATGTATATTTATATGTAAATGTGGGTTGAGATTTAAAATGAATAGGAATACGTGACATTACTAACATTATTGATAATCTTAAAAATTAAAAAATATATGTCTATTAAATGAATTTATGGAAGGTTTTCAATTATTTTTAATATATATAAAAAAGTAAATTGAATTTTAAAATTATATTTGAATTACATAAAATTTATACTAATAGGCAAATACTGTGATTTTAAAATAAATTTTGATGATTTTATAAACCAAACATTCCCTTAATTTCTGTATACAGTAACTTTTACTTCTTCATCTCAATTATTGTTGACTACATATGTTTGTGAATTACAAGTACAGCTCTTTAGATAAAAATCCCAAGTCCAACGCATCAGTTACGGTCCCTACGGATGTAAAATTATGAAAATATCAAAGAAAAGAGAATGTATTCTTTTTAATCAAAAAAGAGAATGTATTTTATGTAAACTATTCCAATAACAAAAGGAATAAGTAAAATACCATTGATAGAGCTTGAAGAACCAAAGGAAAAATTATATTTCTCTCTCTTGAATGGAATTTACAATCAGCTGTGATAAATCTCGAGTTCAACGTAAATAATTACTGCCATTACAGATATAAAAAATATGAAAAATTCAAAGAAAAAAGAATGTTTATATATATATATATATATCAAAGAACAAAAGTAACAACCAACATTCCATTAATGGAGCTTGAATAACTAGAGGAAAAATTATATTTCCAATTCTTTGGAAATATAATTTTTCCTCTAGTTATTCAAGCTCCATCAATGGAATCTTGGTTATTCTTTTTGTTCTATGAATACTTTACATAAAATACATCTCTTTGTTGTATCAAAAATTGAAACAAGATCTTACACGGATTTATGATGTTTGGATGAAAGCAATTCAATAGCTAAGATGAATTTATACTTTGAAGTTCACAAGTTACGACATACTTTAATACACATTATTTTCTTGCACTCATGTAATCTCTCCTCATTAATAAAAACAAATCTATATTTTCTTCATTTTTATCTCTCTCTCTTTTTCTCTCCTCCCTCAATCCCTATTTCCATCTTTCTCTCTCCTTCTATTAACTACACTTATTGTAGCTGGGCCTCAACTTCATTGGTAAAATGTTTGACACTTTGTGCAATGAAGCACAAGTTCTAAATCCCAAATAAACAACCTCCACCTTAACTGTATGAATTTCCTCTCTATCTTATTGGGCAATCCTCCCACCTATGTATGGGTGCTCCCTCTCATATTAGAGCTATTCTTCACGCCGCGTCCTAAAATCAAATCACATTTAGTCCCAATTGATCTGTAAGCTTGTACAAGCCATTAAATATATATTAAAAAATATATATACCTTCACCTATTCATCTCTCTACATGCATGCTACTTTCTCTCTCTTCGCTTGGTGACAGTTTCATTTTCACCTGATTTAAAGTTTCAATTAATAAATGAAAGCTATAAAAATTTATGGTAAAAATAAATTAAAAAATCCAAAAGCCAAACTTTGAATTTTTAATTCTTTTTCTCACATTAATTAGTTATCTGAATACGAAGCTTTAAACTAGAAGTTTATTGCTCATGACATGTTTTGTTTTCATATTTATAGGTGCTTTTCCATTCAATACATATAATTTCACGAATTTTCTTTTTTTCCTATTTTAGTAAATATAATTTCGTGGTTTTTTTTTTTTTTTTTCCTAATTTGCTATTACCACACATTTTTGGATTATTTGCAATGCCTTGATACTGGTCAGCACTGCTGGACAATTTGCAATGCTTCTTAGATTATTTACATGTGGGTGATATATATTAAATCTTGTTTTATTAAAAAAATTCCTTAATTAATTTTGTATGAATATTATTATTGAAAATAAAAATTGAATGAGTTGATTTAATTTTTAGTTTGAAATGAATAAATAAATCTTTGAGACAAGATAGAATAAGAGAGACTGTTGAGAAAATAGAAAAGAGAAGAAAATGATAAAAATGAAGAATTTATTTTTGTTAACGAGGAGAGAGATTATGTGCATGGAAAAAAACAATGTGTATCAAAATATACAATAACTTGTGATATAGAAAATAAATAAATAAATTCATCTTAGCCATTGAAATTGCTTTAATCCAAAAGTCACCTTGGTGATGACGTGAATCTAATAATTACATATACATTATTACCGTCAGAGTGAGGCACAGCTGTTGTGATCTACTAGCAAATTTCAATACGAAACGGAAGAGGCGAACATAGAAATGACAAGCCGAAATTTTTATTTTGGTTTCATTTACATCGCAGTATTGGCACTTGCATTTTGTTTGCCTTGTTTGCAAGTTCCAATAGTAAAGCAAGTGATCTGTGTTTTAATATCGTGGCATTTCAACTCATGTGTGTAGGAGACTTTAGAATGGAACATTTTGTCATCATTTCATGTTCAAAATGGAAGTAAATTTCTGGAAATTGTTCTTGTACAAATGTAGCAGTTCATACTACTACGCACAATTCCTTCAGCTGATAAGAAAAATCTCAATACGGCATTGCTATGATTTATTGATGTGTTGGATTTCCACTATGCACAAAGGACGACAAGAGTGCCAACAAAATTTAATAGAAAATTTTCAATGTACAAGAAATTTCATCATTATTCACAGAATCATCCTAATATCAGTTGACTGCTTATATAATGAAATTTACAAATGTTTTTAATACAGAGAATGCATGGTTAGCAATGTCACCTATTGATATGAGTTATGAGTTACGACTACATGAACTTACTTTTTTCACACCAATAATGAAAATGGGGAAAACTGAATTTAAAAATAATAACAATGAACTATTTGTGTAACTCCTAACGGTCAAGACGTGCAGCATAGCAACCAAAGCCAGCGGCGGCTAGTAGTGTCTAGGGATGGTAAAAATCCTACCCTGATTCGCCCCAAACCGATGAGAGTCCAATTTGTTTGGAATAGATTTAGGGTGTGCTTACTTAATGGGTTGGGGATTAGGAATGGAGAATAAAAATGATTGATGACTTTTATTTGTTCTAAATTCATTTCGTAATGCGAATGAAATGGTGGGTTTCACTTGAATTTGGAGTTGTGGAATGGAAATCTCATTCCTCCCACCTCACTTGGTAATCTCATTCTCATTTTTTTCTCAAATTAAAAAGACTTTTTGTATCTTATATTAAATGAGGTTGTGGAACTTTTTTAAAAGTTATTCTTTTAATTTTTTTTTCTTTTTTGTTCTGTAGATTACATGGTATGTATTGATATTAAATAAAATTGTTTATTTTTACAATATTGTTAAGTTATATGAGAGTTTAGAAATAATCACACAATCTATAATCATAGTAGTTATATTGATGGAACCTAGCATAATACTTTGAAGGATGGTTTATATATATTGTATATATATATGAAAAATAAAAATGATCATTATATTCTTATTTGAGAAATAATATAATATTATAAAATTTTTGTTTAAAAATAATAATAAAAAAAATTATAATGTGATTTCATATATTATGGATAGTTTGGAATTCTTTAACATTAATAAAAATAAAAAGTAAACTATAGATACATAATATACTTATAATAATATTGTTAAGAAAATTTATTTTTGTTATGAAGTATAAAGTATTGTCAATTAAGGGTATTTTTATAACTTGTAATTAATTCATTCTAATTCCAAAATAAAGTAAACAACTCAATAAGAATATTATTGATTTCGATTCTAATTCTTGTAATTGAAGTAAACAACTTATTCTAATTCCACTGTATCATTTCGATTTCAAGTCATTTCGACTTCAGATCATTCCAATTCTCATTCTGATTCCTGCAATTAAAATAAACACACCATTAGAATATTGAAATCAGGTTTCAAATCAAGTTTGAGTTGAAATTTTTTATCCTATTTTATTTTGGGTCTAAAGTTAGTTTGGGTCAAAAATGTTTTACTGGACATGAATAACACTATTTCATTGATTTGTTTCATTACATCAGCGATAAAATGAACCCATAGAAGATTTTTTCCTCTTGTGGACCATCATTAACCAAGGTTGCTCAGCAAATATCCAACCATTTACAAGACCTACATAGCTAATAAGTCCCAGTTACAGATTTCAGTTAATTCTTGATATTCTATTCCTGGTATAATCACCTACAGGGGTGGATTCAACTACAATTTCAGCAGAATAAGCTCACATGCTTCAATCCCTGTGAGGTTTTGTTAAATATCAACTTGTCATAATTAAGTAGATATGCTTAGCTAAGTAAAATGCTGCTGTATATAAATACAGATTTCCCAAAGCTTAACTTATTGCCGTAAATGCCATATAACAGAACTGAAATGATGAGTATTCAAAAACAATTAAACAACCATACTAGTATATTTCCAAACCAAAATAATAACAATAATAATAATAATTGTAACATAATTATGTGTCATGGCTATCAAATTAAAGGAAGCATCACGACCTCACCAAAATGAACTATTTGCATATATGATACAAAGATATCAGCTAACAGTGTGATCTCCAGCAAGTGACTTCCAAAATTTGAAATTATACAACTCTTGAAAACGTCCTTTATTCTGCAATTGTAATTGCAGCAGTATATTATATTTTAGCAAGTATCAATTGGTAGATTTACACAACACCAGGAGAAAATATTTAGATATCTATTGCTAAAGCGGATAGCCAAAAAAGTTGATCAAATCACCTACTACCAACTACCTCTACCTTTCCCTCTCCCCCTCCCCTTTCCTCTTCGCCTTCCTCTTCCCCTGCCTCTTCCTCCGTGTTCCATCCCACCGGCCCTATTATCCTCTCTTTCATAATTAAACATGCTCATTTTAATATTATCTGCCTGCAAGTCATGCATTCCCCTTTGCACCTGAACAAGTAGAAAAACATTGCAATCAAGCATTGCAAGCTGAAAACGACAAGAAAAAGAACAGTCAAAGATGGAAGGATAGTAACATGAGAATCTTCCAAATCAAGTTGGTTTTGAAGCTGCCATGCGAGATCCTCATCACGACTAATATATTGATGTTCAGTTTTCATTGAAGACTTTGGCCCGGTTTTTCTCTTTTCCCACTCATCTAGGGTGAAAACCTCAGGCTCTTCTTGTTTCTCCTTTCCCCTACTTTTTCGACCTCTAGAATATTGATGATCCCAATTAGGGTTACTCATTTTCTGTAGAAGTTTTTGAGAAGCCGCTTGATTTTGAACCGGGAAAGATTCAGCAACTGCCATGAGTGCAAATATTCACATTAGAATACCAACACAAACTGATAACAAAAGAAACTAATAAAATAAACAAACAGTCTGTCCATTTTGTCTTTCTCTAAAGTTGACAAATGCATGCCGATGCTACTTATACCCCCACAAATACAACAAAATTATATCTATTATCTAACTAACAAAATCTATTAATAAAAATAAATATGATCCATAATGGTTTTTGGCATTCTTGCCAGTAGCCACAAAATGTATCCCCATTATAGAACAGGTGTTTCCTCAGTGCCAAATCATTCAAGTTACATGATGTGAACACTGTTGATTCAAGTTACAAGACATAAACACTCTAAGCAATGTGACTGACGCCAAAAGTGAAAAAAGTTGCAATAAAATGATAAAGAAATTTACACCTTCTTTTGGTCTTGTTTCAGAACTACTTGGCTTTTCATCCATTCTTTCATGAGGAGCTGTTTTTGTATTATTATTCAAGCCATTTGGTTTCAGACTAGTAGTCTGCAGTTCATTGTTCAAACTAACTTCAGTATTTCTGACGGTTTCCACAGCAACAGGCCCTTTGTTCCCTGAGGTGGATGCTGTGTTCTCTGCAAAAATCATCATGTCTAGTTCAATGCACATGCCATATAATTGGAAACTATAATACCAATAACAAAAATATTAAACTGATGGTTATCACTGATGCAAAAGATTTGACCAGGAGAAATGTTAATTTAGTCCATGTACTATCTAACAACAAAATTTTGAGTCATCCCTTAATATTAAACCATTGTTTTTCTTGCACTAAATGCTTCATAATCAATCATGCTTTTAAGACAGCCCTTCACAGTTAACAGGAGAAACTACATAATATCCAAAGATAATAACGAAGCACGTAGACTATTGAAACATCAAATCATATATTGTAAAGACATCATTATACCATGATTGAATCTGCCTCGCTGACCAAAATGATGTGAAGGTGCCCCAATTTGCAACTTCTCAAATGGAGGAGGACCACCATTGTCACTTTCCTGTGATAGCCTTAAAGATGTACGAGAGAACACCGAATACTTTTTATTCATCTGCCATTCTTCATAAAGTGATTGAACAACACCTCCTAATACGGTAATCACTTTGGGTTTCAAACATATAATACCACTATGTAATACAACTTTATTTTCCAAACGGACCTGCCAACCAAGATTCAGCAATATAACAAAAAATTAATAATACAACATAGTAAAGACGGTAGAAATTCAAGTAGTAACTTTTGAGCTGCTTCTGAAAACCAATAATATGTCAGCATGTTCCACAAATTAAACATCAAAACAGCAGTCAGCTGTCATAAACTACAATGCGCGCATTTAAAAATGCATTATAGGGTTGCGACATCTTAAATGATTAAGAACAAGTAAAAAGAAAATGAAGTACCTTAGTACCAGGAACTACGTCATTAGGAATAGATGGCACATGAACATATTCAATTGCAGTTATCTCAGTGTGTCCATCTGTAAGACTTAACCTTAGTAAACGATCACTACTTGAATTTCCAGAAGAATCCTCAATGCTGCTTCTAGATATGTCCCTCGCTGAAGCTATCTGATTAATACAAATGAATACCATTCAACATTAATTCAAAACAAACCAATCATATATACAAAAACGCAAACTTATATAAGTTTTCTTGTTTACAAATAAACATCATCACTTAATTGGTGAGAAATGAAAAAAGAAAAAATTATTGTAGCAAATTGGCACAGTGGGGCAGCGGAAGCAGTATAGTTTCATTTTGTTGAACTATGAGGCAATCTCAATGGAAGATGTTTGATGCAGTGAATAAGTGACTAAATTTTGTAATGAATGCATAGGTTAGATATTGTTCCAACGTTCAGATAGTAATACAATCAGAGAGATTATATAATAAAAAAATTAAAAATAAAAACCTGAATATTATTGAAAATGATTGATTAAACAATGAGTAGCAAAGGGGTGTTTATATTACTCTAAATCTTAATCATATTTAGAAAACTGGTAGTCCTACTACACAAAGAAACGAAATCCTAATTAAATAAGGAAATAATAACTTCTAAACGAACAAGAAAAATAAAATCTTTGACCAGTTTGGAAGCCTTCTTCTAGTTGTGCCATCCTACATCAGGCCTCTCCCTTTTGACAGAACTTGTCCGAAACCGAGGATTGGCATGTTGCTCTAGTCCAGGTACTCAACGATATCACAAACATTGAAAGTCTTGCAGATTGAAAAGTTTACTGAAATTTAATCGACATAGGTATTGTTATCAATCTTATGTATTATTTAAAATAGATCAATCTCCTTTCACTTTAACAAACACACTCTAAGTCAAGAGTGCATAAAGGAGGCCGCACATAAACTAACTTCAAAGAGGACATTCCACTAAACCTAGTTGACACGCCGCAAATTCAATTTGAGAGAGTGTGGAAAATCCTAATTGTTGCATATTTTTTTTAGCAAAACATGATAAATATTGTTGAAAATTTTAGTAACCACTAACCTTCATAACAGTTGTTCATTCAGAATTTATACTTTAATTTGTAAAATTTAAAATAGCAGCCTAAAAATGATAAACATATACATAATAATTCACCAAAAAACAAACTATACAGAGAAGGAGAAATTACCTGGAGAACTTTGGGGCCCTGAATAACAGAGGGCTTGCGGTTCGGATCGGGCAAGGACTTGCCTCCGATGGATCTAAGGTCCATATTAACCAGCTCCGGTTCAAGCGAATCCGCCACTTTACTCGCCTCCCTCTCATCGGCCAAAGCACAGTGTATGAAGATAATGGCTCTAACTTGCTGGACATCGCCGAAACACCAGCCTCTACTTACTAGGGTTTCGATGACCGCCTCTGTCAAAGAATCCGAGCTCTCCTCCATTTTAGCGCCTGTATCAGTGTTTTTGATTTTAGCGTGTTTATCTTTTGGGCCTTTTCAGTGGCTGGCACAATCAGTCACCTGACCCGACCCACCACCGGCTTAGACCCGCTAATTAAAAAGCCCAGACTTGGACCCAAACCTCTTGGGCTTTTTCAAGTTTCGATTCGGTTCTTGGTCAGTGAACTGACTCAACTCCATTATGGCTTATTTACTTTGATCATTGCCCTGGTTACGTACATTCCAAAACAATCTTCTCATTGCAGTCTAAATGAGTCACCCATGCCATTTTAGCAATAATATAAAAATCAAGTGTGTCCAGTTTTATGAAGCAATAATATGGATCCTAAGATTCCAGAAGTCCATGCTTCAACAACCATCCATCACCATCAGTTGTATAAGAAAATAATGAAGAAACAACTCGAACTTTCCTATTGACGGTCAGTTTTTTCTTTCTTGATAACATAGTGTCTAACGGATATCATGCTCTATTATGTGGATATCTTTCAGAAATGGTTGTTTCTGTTAACCCAGTATGAAGATAGCTTTATATTTTTCCTTCGGATTGACAAATAAACAAGCTAAATGGCATCATCAACTTACCATTCCTTGTTTATTTTAGTTTAACTAAACATAAGGTCTGCTTCGCTTATTTACAAAAATCAACTGATAAGTTGTTGAACAAAATGGGTCATCCTTGCCTCCACTGAAAAACTTGCTACAAATTACCGGATACAAAGTACCCAAACAAGTCCAGACTAAGGATGATAATTTGCATATTACAAAACTGTGAAAATTAAATGTCTTCAATCTGCCTTGTATCTTCTATAGGTGGATACATCAACGTTAAAAGGGCTTGGCAAAGACATCAGCCTTGATGCTGATGGCAGAAATAGATAGAGGAAAAGGCAGTCGCAGTGTTTACCCCACTGCCCTCTGTTGTACTGAAGTGGAGAAGCCCCATAGGGAAGACAAATATTACTCCTGCTAGGCTGCTAAAAGTCTCCATATATGTAGCGTCCTATTATGTGTCAAAAGGATCCACTTCAAGAGATACTGTAAGAAGGAAAAGGAGCTCGCCATCAAGAGCATCAACAGAGGTAGAATGGGTATTGCAGCGTAGCATGAGAAACACATTATGTTGAGCCTGCAAATTCAAGCTCGGTCCCTTTTACAATCAAAGTAGTAGATGGATCAGCCATGTAAGGACGCCAGAGCAGTTGCACTAACTGGTTAAGACTTGAGATGGTGTACAAATTCAACCATGACAATGTCTCTGTCACTTGCAGAAGCCATGTGGGTGATGGAAAAAGCAGCTACTAGTACCAAAACAGGGGCTTGACTGCAGATTTCAACACAATAGCAATTATTTTAGTTAAATAGAACAAGTTAGTAATTTTATGATACAATCGTATTTATACAATTGGTACGGGATTATAAACTATGAAAACAAGAAAATTTTGTTATCTAATGCCCAGTTTATATATACTATTGGCCAGCAACTGTGAAAAAAATATCAATGGATTATGTGTTCACAATCATTCCTTACCACTAGTGATGTAGCAGTTGACATTTCCTAAATTGTCAAGAAAGTCTATGTACATCCAGACAATAAGTAAACTCTACCTCGTGACAAATTGCAGGAACATAGCATTTACTGGAAATTCTATAAACAGATTAAACAAATAAGCATTATCAATCCAGGTAATCAAAATATGATAAATCATTAATTTGATAATTACAAAATAAATTTAAGAATTCAAGAAAATTAATTATAGAAAATACAAAATAATTAAAGTAGATTTTTAAGGTCAACTTGGCAAGCACTGCAAAGAGTTAGGCGAGAAAAGACACCGATTATGTAGACTAGAAACTCTAATGACTTGCTAGTTGAAAGTGTATCACTGGCTTTATGATTTCCATTGGAGAATTAAGCCTAAGGCGTGAGTCTCTGGTAAATTCATCTGCAGCAAAATCAATATTGGATCATCACAAAGAACAATCTAGGTTCTGAAATACCTTCTAGACATCTAAATTGGTGCAGCGGAAGTTTGTTTTGAAATCGAAACGAATAAACAATAAAGAAACGATAAAACTAAAATATAAATTTTATTATCACTCAAGAAAATAATCATAACATAACATACTAAACTCAAAAAATCAAATCCTTTTATAATAGTTCTAATCCTAAAACTACTAGAATAAAGAATCCTAATTGACTCTAACTTTCTAACTTAAAACTAATTAAAACTAGAAAACTTAATATTTAAGAAATCTAAATTCTATTCCTATAAAAACTCTATTTTCTAATCTTGTCCTACATCAAATCTCCTCCTCTTGAAAAAACTCGTCCTCGAGTTTTGTCTCAACCATGTTGTAAGTCATAACTCCTAACAAACAACTACTTCCCCTTCATCTCCTACAGTAAACTCAGCCCCTTCGTAAAAATCATCATCTCCTACAGAGTCACCCACTGTTTTCTCTTCCTCAGCAAAATTTATAGTCCTTTGATTAGGGCAATTATTCGAAAGATGTCCAGGTTGATTGCACCTAAAGCATTTGCCTAGATTAGGTCGCGCATAAGGATTAGGATTGGTTCGATGCGGCTGTTGATTTGGTACTATTGCTCGGTTAGGGACAGCATTTGAACTTCGTCCTTGTTCTGAAGTTTGAGATGCAGGAGTGAGTTTAGAGTTGTCCTCACTATCATCAATTGTTGTAGACGCCCTTGGAAGGGTTGAAATATCTGGACCGTATGTTCGAAAATTACTCGGACTCCTGTTAACTGGCCAATTCAATTGAGCCTCAACTTTCAAGGCCAAATTAACCGCATTACTCAATGTCCAGATGTTATGGAGAGCCAACTTATCCTAAATAGCCAAACTTAAACCTCTAATATATCTAGCAACTTGTTGATCCATAGTTTCCATCAGATTACACCTAGCACTTAGTCGATAGAACTCTTCGGTGCATTCTGTAACTTTCTTATTCAATTGTCAACAACTCTGGAATTGTTGATATAGGAATTGCTCATAGTCAGGAGGAAGAAATCGTTGTTTAAGCAATCGTTTCATCTTTGCCCATGTTCGAATACGTTGCTTTCCTTGTCTTTGACGATTGAACTGCAACTGTTCCCATCAAGCTGCAGCTCCTCCTTTTAACTTATACGCCACGGTCTTAACTTGTCGATCCTCGGGGATCTCTAAATAATCAAAAAATTATTCAACGCTATACACCCAATCAAGGAAGTCCTCAATGTGTAATCGGCCATCGAAAGTGGGTAAGTCCATCTTCATCTTGTAATCTTGCCGCTCTTGACGATAATTGACGTTCCTAAAAGCGTTGCGTTCATTCCTGAAAGTGTTGTTGGCTGTATCAGCATGATCCTCTTCTTCCGAAGAATAATCAAAGCCTCTAACAGGTGCAAATCCCCTCTCACCACATCTATAGACTGCTTGGCGGTCTCCTTAGGCATCGTGCCATCTAAAAACAGCTCGATTACCCCTCTGATATACATGAACTGGATCGAGTCGGTGTGGTTGAGGTCGAGTCAAAGCTGTTAGGTCGCGGATCCCTTCAAACCTGCCCCTTCTATAGTCGTTTGGACCTGTGTCGCCGCCGATATGGGGTCGTCGGCCTCCGTCGTCACTGTTCCAGCCTTGGCCGGCCCCGATCTGGACCGGGTAATTAGGATTTACGTGACTAGGGCTGTGAAACGGGTCGCGAAGGTCTGGGTTTCTTGGGTTTTGAAGTGGGTCACGTGGATTCCATGGATTCCGAGACTGATTGATCGGATCTCGGGGGTCTGGGCAGTGAATCGGACCTGCACGCGGGGCTGGAGGGGCCGTTGGACCTCTGTACGGGTCGGGTAGGCTTGGTCCCAAATCAGGTTGGAAAACGGGTTGAACGGGTTGGTTACTCAGATTTGGGTCGCGCGCGGGTTCTCTGCTCAGATCTGAGTCGCGCAGGTCACGGCCGTCCAGACGTCGGTCTCCCTGTCGCCTGCTGTCATCTCCGGCGTCCTCGCCGGCAGTCGCCGTCCGGTCACCTGGCAAGTCAGGTTGACGCTCACCGGCAACTCGTCTAACTTCGAGAGTCAACGCAGCAAGAGTCTGCTGAAGACTTCGAAGCGTTTCATCCATTGCATTGAATCGTTGAAGCTTTTCGTTGATACTATCGAGTCGTTGCTCGATAATTGCAAACCGCCGTTCGTTGTCGGGGGTTTGTTGTCCACTTGAACCAATTTCGGCCATCAATCGAGGGCAGACCACGCTCTGATACCAATTTTGGTGCAGCGGAAGTTTGTTTCGAAATCGAAACGAATAAACAATAAAGAAACGATAAAACTAAAATATAAATTTTATTATCACTCAAGAAAATAATCATAACATAACAAACTCAAAAAACCAAATCCTTTTATAATGGTTCTAATCCTAAAACTACTAGAATAAAGAATCCTAATTGACTTTAACCTTTCTAACTTAAAACTAATTAAAACTAGAAAACTTAATATTTAAGAAATCTAAATTCTATTCCTATAAAAACTCTATTTTCTAATCTTGTCCTACATCATAAATTCTAATAATATATACAGTTCAAGGAATGACTATTATCTGCTGCAACACTATGTTCTGCTGCACTCCTAAACGGCAAACAAAAAATCCTAGAGATTTTATATAACACAAGTTCTATTATGTTACACAAAGCTTTCTCACTCAAAATAATAATAAAAAAAATAAAAATAAAAAAAAAAAATAAAAAAAAAAATTGAAAAAGAGAAACCACGAACCTCACTAATTAGTGATGAGCTGATTACCAATAATCTCCACATGAACAAGCCCCACCTTCAAACTGGTGAAACCGGTTTGCATCTCGAAGAATAATTAACCTCTTTGTTAGAGCTGATACAAACTTGATAAATGTGTGACAATCACCACAAACCCTAAGATTCTTCATAATCCTTATAGGAGTTCCCTCAGGTGTAGCAATGAGGCCAAATACAATTGCCAACTTCTCACTATGTGTATACAGCATTCCAACCTTATCTTCCTCTCGAACATCATGCAACACAAAGTTTGTATCAGGGACATAACCTGCCGACTCCAACTTTCTACCCAAACTCTTTAGCATCTCATATATCTCCTTCGACCGAGGACGAGTTGTGTCACCAACACTGAATTGATAAATCGTGTCATCTACCTCAATCCAAGTCCAACCAGGAATTTTCTTTAATCTCTTTTGGGTCATCAGATTTCTAATATTGGCCACATCTTGCCACCTACCTGCATTAGCATAAATATTGGAAAGCAGTATATAGTGACCTGGATCCTCTGGCTGTAGTTTTAGTAGGAATTTTGCGGCCATTTCCGCTAGTTCTAAATTCCTATGGACTCTACATGCTCCAAGTAAAGCACCCCACAGCCCGTCGTCCTTTTCAATCCTCATACTTTCAATCAATTTCAAGGCCTCATCAAGTCTTCCAGCACGTCCCAGGAGGTCAACCATACATGTGTAGTGTTTCACACCCGGTTCAACAGCATAATCATCCTGCATTGAGGAGAAAAGCTGCAATCCCTCTTCCACCAAGCCAGCATGACTACAGGCATACAACAGCGACACAAAGGTGATCTCATTAGGTAATATCCCACTACTCAACATCACAGGGAATAAATCAAGAGCTTTCCTTCCCTGCCCATGATATCCATAAGCTGCAATCATTGCACTCCACGAAACTACATTCTTTCGGGGCATTGCATCAAAGATTTCCCTCGCAGAATCAAGACTCCCGCACTTGGCATACATATCAATCATAGCAGTCCCTAAGATTACATCCAAGGAAAACCTATTCCTAGTTATAAAATCATGAACAAGTCTAGCCCTATACAAAACCCCCAGTTTTGCACAAGCATTAACAACACTCACCATGGCCACCTTATCTGGCTCAACGCCTTCCTCTCCATCCTATCAAACAAAACCAACGATTCATTAGCATTTCCAGACTCCGCACATCCACCAATCATCACTGTCCAAGTCACAAGGTCCTTGCTCGGCATTTTATCAAACAATTGCCTGCCATCATCAATAGCTTTACATTTCACATACATGTCAACAAGAGATGCACACACAAAGTGATCTACAGGCAGCCCAGATTTCAAAGCAATGCCATGAAGCAATCTACCCATTACCAGCTCCCTGCTGTCTCTACAAGCTCTTATTGCTAAAGGTAAAGTAAAGTTATTTAACACCATTCCACATCTAATAAACTCCCTAAACGTCTCGAAACAACTGACAAAATCACCAACTTTAGCAAACCCACCAATCATTACGCTCCAAGAAACTGCGTCTCTCTCTCTCATCCCGGCAAACAATGCATAAGCGTCACTTGGAGCTTTATGCTCAGCATAAATGTAAAGCAGCTTGTTTGCAACAACAAGGTTATGGAGAATACCATTGATGGCCACTTGCGCATGAACTTGACGTATCTGAGATACGTTTTTGCAGCTAAATAGTGACGAGATATAAAACTTGGGGTCTAGAGAGAGTGAAAATTGAGAACCTACTGGTTTTTGTATCTGGGTATGTGGATTTATGGAGGTTTGTTGATGAAGGTGAGGTCGGAATATGGTTTCTGCCTTAACAGCAGCTGTAGAAGCTGAGAAAAAGCGAAGCTGTCCATTGGTTGAAAGTCGTAGACGATCATGTTTTTGCAGTTTGAACATAAGGATTCTTTAGTCAGTGAGACCAGTTAAAAATGCCGACTACTATTTTTTATACTGACGTATTATTAAACTATCAAAAATCTAGGAAAAAAAATAATAGAGAACTTTTGCTCTTATTTACTGGTTCTAGCATATAACAGCTTTTATGTTTATAACCAGCAGTGATGTTTGATTTTTCAAAATTTTAACTAAATTTGTATTTAATAACGTGATATAAATTGCAAATACAAGCATTCATAGATTTAGCATTTACTCAGCCGTGATATCTTAACAAATTTTTTTATGATAAACATTAACCAAATATGTAAAAGTCCCTTGACCTTCACATGGATTCTTATAAATGCTAAATGATTCTGATAAAACACAACATAGCTAAAGACATACAAGTCTAATGGTTCTGATAACTGCCTGACAATGTTTATTTCTAGCCAACAAACATGTAATACATTAGATTTGAAATAGCTCAACATCCCAGTACTCTCCCAATAAAACTTAAAATCCCCAAGTGTGGAGAACCCTTGATATACATTGCTTTGCTTTAACTACAGATTAATCCTAAGATAGGATTATTCATACTGCTGCCCATTAACAACTGAGCCATACACCCTCCACCATCCCCCATCCACTGTATCCTTACAATCATCAAATGCCAACAATAACAGCCCTACACTAATGATACAGATACAATTTAATTTCCATCAATCACAAAAATGAATGCCAGACCACGCAAATTTTAGTTCAGTTGCGTAAGAGGTGAGCGTGGTATGAGAGAAGGTTTCAACTCCTTCACCTCGAATGATTCATATGAATTATTTTCACGAAATTCTTCAAGAAGGGATTCCATTGGCATGGCTCTAAGTGATTCAATAGTCACCTTACTAGGAACTTCTGATTCACACCTTGTAGGAGTTGTGCCGGTGGGATCATAATCCTGCACATCAATATCAAAAAGTTCATCAAATCAGCTCAAAGTTTGAGACTTCAGGACAGACTTCAAAGCATTAAAACATATTTAATGTGTGTATAAAGCACACTCCTTAACACCATTCAATTCTACATATACCAATACTCATTGAAAAACAAAAACAGTACACTCAGACCTCATCTAAGGGCATGATGCATGTGGTTACCACAATGACAAAATCAAGCCAAAGCAACAGTGAATAGGATCAAACACTAATATTTTGCCTTAATTCATTTTAATAAATGCTAGATTAGATCATATTTTAACTTAATTAATAAGGTTTAGACCTCAAAGTCAAAATACACCACCTACTTAGAGCTTTAAAAGCTTAAACTAAATAGCCTACCATATATCGATGCTGGAAGGTCTCCTGGGCCTTCTCTTTGATGGATGCAGCCTGTCCAACATGACTCGCCCGGAAAAGATCAATGGTTTTTTCATGAGCCTTTACACTGTCAGAAATTTCAGATATCGATGCCCTCTCCTGTTCTGATGCACCTGTGGCAAGTCACAAGAGCATATGTCAAATGCCCAACCTTCGATGGGATGATAACATGTAATAGATAAAATGAAATTAATTATGCATAATAAAATTTGCACAAATACATCATATTTTAGCTGATTTTTTTGTCTTCTAACAATTTGCATCAGAACATATATCAATCTATAAAACCGTACTAGACATTATTGTTCACAAATAAAAATTATTGTAAACAATATAAGCCATTCTAAGGCTAGCCAATAATACAAAAGATTAGGACATGAAGATGATTTTATAAATTATTGATGATTGAGTCTGGGTAGAATTTGCAAAGACATCTACAACATGTTTGTACTAAAATGCAACATGACTGCCCTTAATAATCCACTTTCTTAGCCAAAGTCTGGACCACATTGAACGCTATCATTAGCTTCAGTAATAAAAACTTGTACAGATGAAACAGTTCTATTTACTATTCAGTCAAATTGCCTCCCAAAACTTTGATATGAAGTCATCAATTGGTAACTTAGCTAACCATGCATTCTCTATATTACAAGATCAGTAAATTTCAACCAGCCAGCTCCATTATGGCTATTTGCTTTAATGATTGCCCAAGTAAACACATACCAAAACTTCATTCCAATTACTTTCTAAATGAATCATCAGATGCCATTTCAGCAGCAATATAAAGATGAAGTGTTTTCAAACAGATTTCATGATACTTGAAAACAAATGAACTCATGATTCTGACTGGAACTCACTATCAATGTGCTGAAGAAAATCTTCGCTGTTTTTGGCCACATCTTGTTCAGCAGAAATCCTAGCCGTATCAACCTCGGCGTCATGCTGTTCATTACTATCAGAAGCATTCCTGCAAGAAACAATTTGAAAATTGACTTAGCACATTAAATGTGGGAAGATCACGAGTGCAACACCCTAAAGACAAAAGGATGGCAGCTTCGCTCATAATCACGACCAAAACCAACAGTCATAATCTAAAAAACCCAGAAATTGTTTCCCCACCATGTAAGTCATATCCAATAGTTCTTGACAGAAGTAGTTACAAGCAACCAGCAGGCATTAAGTTTTTCAAAATCATAAAGAAAATTTGAAATATACAAAAGGAGAAGTGCACTTTATTAACTCTCTATTCACAGGAGAGAGAACCAATAAAGCCAGATGACCACTTACCTGGTAAGTGAGACCAATTCTGAAGCATGTTTACTCCCCATCTCATTCAACAACTCATGCGTCCTCTTCCAATGCTTAAATGCTGATTCGCCAGTGCTTACGCTGAAGCAAATGAAAGATGCAAAAAGGGTCATAAAGTAGGATTAAACAAATCCACACATAAAACATTTGGCAGGAATGGACTTACCATTGTTGTAAAAGTAACTCCATACGACAATGTTTAGCAGAAGCGTTATCAGCACCATCTTTGGCATCATTCTCGGCTTGCGTAGAAAACTCCTGCCATTTTCGTTTAGCATCTGATGTCACGCCCTTCATCGATGAAGCATGACCATCTAAGAACGTCTTGTTTGCAACAGCATTTTCTCTTAGATCAACAAGTTTTGCATCCACCTGTCATCTCCACCAAAACGTATCGCCAACAAATCAATTCAAGTAACAAAGGCCCGTTGGCACGGAAAATGGATGGGATGGAATAAAATTGAATGGGATTAAATTAGTACTATGTTTTATTTGGATTGAATTGGGCTCTACTAAATTAATTTAATATTTGTGTAAATTAAATTTTAATTAAAAATATAATAAATTAATTTTTAAATATATTTAATCTAAATAAAAATTAAAAATTAAAAAACTAAATAAATAAAATAAAAGATTATTTTTAATATATTTTAAAGGTATAAATTTCATAAAATTATAAAATAAATTTATAATTATTAAATATATTTAATATTCTAATAAATTATTTGATTTTTAACAAATTAAATTTAAAAAATTTAAAATAAAAAATATATAGTTTTGAAATCCTTATCAGCGGAAGCGGAATTTCAAAACCCACTAGAAACCCAATAGAAATATTGGGATTTGAAGTCTCACTGATATGCAATTTTTTCGATGGGATCCAAACACAAGCATTTAAGGTTTGGGAAGAACAAAGCAGGGACGAACCAACTCCTTTTGACGACGAATGTGATTGGAAACTAGATTAGTCATATCAGCAATAAGCTTCTCTGCATCGGACTTTGACTGCTCCTGCAGAAAATATCCTTGACATGTCAGAAGCTTCAACAGAATACTTCTCTTAGAAAGTATGTGATCTACCTCATAGGCCTTCTGAAACTCAGCAATGTTCTTCATTTGAATATCATCAGCTTTAATTGCATAATCTTCTAATCTCTTTGACTCTTCTATAAGCTTCTGGAGAAACCCATTAGTGTACTCAGATATGTCCTTTGTTTGCTCAATAGTAACATGGAACCTCTGAATTTAGAACAAGCACAAGAAGAAGGAAAGGGAGAAACTTAGATAACTCATAATAGTTTTAAATCTATCAATCAAACAGGGGAGGTGAATACCATAACTATAAGATACAGTGCTAGATAAACAATCTAATAATAGCAAAAACAATAATCAATTTCATATATTATATCATTGCAAATGAATTAAAGATGATACTCAACTCATCAACATTTACGCTAGAACTTTTTAAAGTGAAGGCCCAAAAACGTGGCAAATGACAAAATATGATAACTGAGGTACAGTAAGCATACTGTAGATCCCAATACCTGGCGCAGATCCCTAGCAAAAATTGCTATTTCTCCCTGTTGTGTTGAAAACGTGGTCTGAAGATTATCATAAATAGAAGCTGCTTCTCTGGCCTCTGATTCAAGAAACTGATTCAAAAACATACAATCATATAATTTTCAAAAAAGCAAATCATAACAAAATAGATATTTTGAAAAAAAAAAATGAAAAGAGTATGCAGGAAATCCAACACAAGGTAACTCAAAGCATTGCTACCTACTTCTTCAATAGAATGTGCATTAGAAGAAGCCAAAGCTGAAATTTCCTCTAAACTGGCATTTGAGCTTGCCTTGTGCAATCGCACAACATTGTGCACTGCCTCCATGTGGGAGATGTACAAAGCTCTTGATGCTGTGACTTTCTTCTTCATATCAGTAATTGCCTAATGACAAGATTTATATTAGACAGGGACAGGATTATGAACACAAAGATGAACAAATTTATCCAATAAAAGAAAAAACTACGATAATAACAACGAGGTAAAATGAAACAGAGAACGATTTCCATAATGTAGTACCTTATCATGCTTCTCTAAAAAGGAATGGCAGAGCTTCTCAACACGCTGAAGGTGTTCATTTTGTTGAGACGTTGATGAGTCTACCATGTTGCAAAGAGAGCCAATTTGTTGGAAAAGTTCCACTTGGAAATTGCTAACCACTGATCTGTTATCAGCATTCAATTTGTCTTCTCTTCCTGCATAATGCCATCTCACAATTAAAAATTTAGTCCTTCAATAAAATTTGCAGCTTGTAATTGAATCAAACTATCACATACCAATCTTTTGAAACAATGATGCATTATCCTGAAGAGCTTTCTCTAAGTCAGACTGTAAAACACATGCTTGATGAGCCAAAGCATTTTCTGTCCCAAAATTTATACAGAATATTAGTATATAACCTGTATTGAAAACCCAAAAACATTGTCTCTAAACATACCTGCTTTACTCTGTTCAGAAATAATATAATCCTTCTCCTTCAGAGTATACTGACACTTCTTGAGTTCTTCTTCAGTGTTGGCAAGCAATTTGCTAGTTTGGTTCAAGTTTTTCTACATAATCACATATATTTTGTGAGAATCTGCACAATAATCATAGCAAATAACCAAAACTAATATCAAATAAGAAAAAACTAACCTCAGTAAGTTCAAGTTTGCTGCTCAGATCAGAACATTGCCTGACCTGGGAATTATATTTATCTTGCAATTCCTCAAGTTGCTGTTTGTTTCATGCAAGAAATATAGTAAGCAAAATTATACACCGTATGAACAAAATTAGCATGTACATGTGACAGCAGCACCAACTAATTATGAAATACCATGGGCAAAACTAACCTTCTGATGAGTTTCTATCAAAGCTCCCATTTGTTCAATCTGATCAGCCATAGCCTAACCAAAGAACAGAACAGATGAGTGATGCAGTACACTGAGTCACACAAGTATTTGCTGTTTAAACAGATAACAGCTTGGTAAACACATAATTTTAACAATCAATCCTACACATCTAAAAATTTGAAGCTTGCCAAATATGAAGGAGAAGGGGCAACGGCCATAGAAATAGTAGAATACCTTTCTTTCACTCTCTTCCTGATAGTAGCGCTCCTTTGGAATATAGACACCATTTTTCTCACGAGCAGCATAAACCTCTGAAGAAAATGTAATAATCCTTAAATTAACCAACCAACTTCACAGAAATTTGTTGCTTGCTTGCATAAGTTTTTTCCACCAACCATGTAAGACGAAGCATCTTACCTGCCTTAAGTCTTTCTATTTCTCCATAAAGGTCTTTTATAAGAGTAGATTTCATCATCTTTTGGTTAACCTATCACCAGCAACAACAGCAAATTCACTCCTTAAGAATATATATAAATACAAATGTATACATTAGAGTTTGCACATAATAACAAGATATAATTAAAAGCTTCCCCTTTAGCAAACATAACAACATACAAAAAGTGATAACACTAGCAACAGAAATTTAATAAGTAAAATATCTCCACAATCTCAAGGCATGATAATAACCACTTCTTAAAAATGATGAAAAGCAAAATAATAGTATACTTCCAATACATTGGAAAGCATAATGATGCACATAATACTACTGTCAAAGTTTGTTATACTGCAATACTACTGGTTCATAGCTTTTCCTGACTACAAAGATTAAAACAACCTCCAGAACTTGTTAAACCAAATTCACACAGAAGTCCGATCAAACGTTGGCAATAAAAAATGCACATCTACATAAAAATGATAGCTCAGAAATGCTATGACCAACAATTTTAAGAAAGCAATTATAATATCTGTACCTACGCCATAAAGGTTTTCACAACATACATGTAACTTTCGGGTGTTAATTACAATGCATCATGCTAATTGTAAAACGTTGCTGCATTTACAGTAAGAGGAAATATATATAATGGAACTGCATTCAAAGAGGAAACATGCAGAAGAAATTCACTCAAAGAGGAAACAGACACTAGATTTCAACATATAACCAGTAACTAAAAAATAATTACAGCCACAGCAAACCTCTGGCTTATTCTTTATATTCTTCGCCCTGTGTGCATAATCCAATGTACTCAAGGTCTCCTCAAGACAATGAACAGCAGGTGAAACTGTAGCTATAATGCATGTCTTGGTTCTTCCACCGAGAGAATCACGAAGTAATCGAGTAAGCTTACTATCCCTAAATCACAAATTAAATTCTTACTTAGATTGAGCAAAAATGAAATTCTTTGACCACAGAATAACTAAATAAGGCGGTTCAAACCTGTATGGGATATGACCAAGATGTTCCACAAGGGCATTTATGACTCGCCCCAAAGTAAGTAAACTTTTGTTAATTTCACCTGCTTCTCTTGCACGACCCTATAAGATATAAAATCAATACAGATCATTCAGTACTCACAGCTTATGTTTCAATTCAGTTCAGCCTACACATATTACAAAGTAAAGGTAACTATGCATACCTCCCTAGCACCAGAGCGAGATATATTTTCTGAGCCAGCTAAATCAACCAGATTCAGCTTGCCACATTTAATTAGTTCTTCGCCTTCTGGTGTAGCTTCCTTTATATGTATTGTGATTGAAAAGAGTGAATGTGACCGACTGAAATATAAGACATAGTCTTAAGAGAACTAATCTTTAACTCAAACATGAAAAGAGCTAGAGGATTGTTACCTCGATTGCTTATTCAACAAAGTTTCTGCAGTGCGACGTTTTGCAGAACCCCGTTCCAATAAAGTAAAAATCTCACTTGCACTGGTAACAATTTCCTCCTCTAAACCTCTTACAAGTACTCCACCTTTTCCATCCTCCATAAGAGGCAACTGTTTCTTTTGCTTCTCCTCCAAAGCAACTCTTGAAATTTCCTCAGGGGCAAGCAGATCAGTAATCTCCTCATTGTACAATTCTAAGAAGGTAACTTTCACACTGTACTCTGCATTCTGGCCCTCAAGCGTATCAAATATCTGCTTCACTGCTCTAGGTATGACCCCTGCTTCTGGGGGTAGTTCTCCATTAGGCCCACTCTACTCATCCCACATGACAACGATATAGATAAGGTCACCAACAAATACTGAAATAGAATAAATATGACTGACACCACAAGGTAAACAATTTATACCTTTGACCTCTTGCATTCCCCTTCCATGGTGTAAGTTTTCCCTGTACCAGTTTGACCATAGGCAAAAATGGTACAATTAAAGCCTTCCAGAACTTCATTCACAATTGGAACAACAGCTTGTTCATATAGATCTTTCTGCTGAGCCGAAGGTCCAAAAACCTACATGTAACATAAAAACAACTTCAGCATTCAGTAGAAAACAATACATTGAAAGTTCAGTAAAACTTCATATGAAGTTCCAAACAGATTATACAAGACTCTAAAACATCATATTTAAGCACATTCTTATCAATCTGTGTGCTTAAGTCCCAATGACCTAAAGATTCATCATAATCATTATCTACTGCATATTCACCACCCAAAAAATGGTTATTAACTGGTAAAAGATTACATGTCGCATTGTGTTACAATCCTCCTGCATCCAAGTTTATCATACATGATCAAGAACAAATGTGAAGCATGCCCAGGTACATTCCATGAAAGCACAACATAAAAAATGAACAGACGCATTTGACTAGTGGAAGCATAAGTGTGTGTATATGCACATGTGGTTCTTCTTAAAAACAATAGATCATAGCTTACATCAATTAGGTTACAAATAAAATCAAAAGTTTCATAAAATAAAATTAACCGAAAAAAAAAGTTCCCCAAATAACAAGCATTCCAATGAGAAACAAAAAGTGCCCATTGTTTCCTAATAAGGTTAGATCATCAAATCAGAAGAATTCCAAATAAAGCCATGCCTCAAAAACCATTCAATTGAAATATAACAGACACCGATTAAAATATAAACACGTATCATATTCATTTGAAGCAGAAAAGTTTCAAATCCAGAAGCATACGATAGAACTAAAACGTCCTCAAATTCAAAAATATTTTTAAAAAAATGAAAGAAACAAAAACACCAAATCAAAATTGGCAAAAACAAATTGAATTAACTTACTAATTCACACAACAACGGCACACTATATGAATTCGAACCACAAAGCTAGTCCCCCATGACACAAGAGTGAATCAAACAAAAGATAATCACATTAAATTTACCATAAAATACCTTATCGAAAGTGAAAACCCTATCGATATGCTTCCCTGCGATGTTCTGTGAAACTGCGACTTCTCTCAAGTAGTCATTGCAAGTCACCACTTGCGGCGCGTTGTTCCGCAACTCTTCATCGCTAAACGGCCTGACAAAACGAAAATCGAGACCAGCAACATCAACATCGAACGATGTTTCAAAACCAAAACGACAGAAAACACGCAAACCATCAAAATCGTAATCGCACCTGCAGCGGAGGAGAACCTGGACATTGACGCCTTTCTCTTTCTCGTGACGGCCCGACATTTTGAATCGACGACTAGAAGGAGAATCGCACGAACCTATGGTGTTAGTTTTACGAGATCGAGTTCGCCGATGTGTTTCTTCCTTTGTAGTTGTTTTTCGAATTTTCTCACTCTCACTCTCTCTCTCTCTCTCTCTCTCTCTCTCTCTCGTCTACGAAATCTGAAATGAGAGCGGGCTGGGGAGTGAGATTTGAATTTTTGGGAGGCGCTCGGTTGCCTATATATCAACGGTTGAATTTGGAGGTATATCAATCGGACGGTCTAGGTTTGGATCGATTGAACTTGTGTGAAATGACTGGATTGCCCCTGCTTTTTGAATGTATTATTTATCACTGTACGTGTAGCTTCACGTTGCCTTGCGTTTTTCAAATTTTGGTACCTCGGTGTGGTGGTTGTAACATGTAGCCCTAATTCTGTGGGTCGGACTTGCAAGGTTTTTCAACCAAGCTGGGCTGTGATTGTTCGAGACGGTCCTTATTTGTATGATTGGATCGCTCGTATATTTACTTTCCAGACGTTTGTGAGCCATCACGAAAGGGAAGAAAGGGTTATGCACCTTTTGCCAATAATTTTAACAACATATTATTCTGGCAACACACAGAGGATGACAAGCTACTATACGAATATTATAACTATATAAGTGACTTAAATTTTATTATATTAAAGCCTAATAATTTAAATAAATGAAGAGTTTTAATAATAAAAACTAAAAATTGAGAAGATATCATTGTTTGAATGGTGCTCCGAAAGCTATAAGAAATAATTTATGTCGTGAAGCATAAGTCCATAATGCTAACTTTTACTTGATTTCGGTACGTGATATACAGTTAGATCAAAATGAAGAGAACATTAAAAATATTCACGGTCAGTTCAATAATAAAACTGGCGTTTTATTATAATAGTGACTGTAACATGTTAAATTTCCATTTCGATAGAGTGACTAGCCTAGGTCATAAGATTAAAAAGTAGGTCTGAATTTAATATGTTGATATACTTTGAAATAAATATATTGAATGGAAAATATATACGAAACAATTTACACAAAGATTATTATCGAAATGGATATGGAATAATATATTGGCTATGATAACAAGTCTAAATCTAGATAGAGCAATGGATCTATATTGAATGGTTGAAATATTTGATATATCAATGACTGATGTCTCATTGAGTTGATCAATATCTCAATAGATTGGTGTGTGAATAATTCAGAATAGAAGAAGCGCACACTAAAAGGAATTCCACAACCATAAAGGTATAAATGCCCCCTTGGAGAAATACGTGAGGCGCTTACTATGAATCCTTAACCGAGGTATTCTATTAGATATTATATAATTAATGATATATTTATTATATATATCTTCTATAAGTCATGAGGCGTAATTGTAAACTCACTGAAACAAATTGAAGATGTGATCATGTGAGGTTGACAATATTATTTTCCAACCTAATTAGCAATAGATATCATGTGGAGGGTTACACGATATAACCGCTACAAGGACAAAAGCATTTGCTAGAATAAATAGCTTCAATATAATATTTATTATTTTAAGTGATGGAGTACTCAGTCGCATTTTTATATGATGTAAAATGTGATCATGAGAATGTATAAATCATAATAAATCCATGAAGGGATTTATAATACTTAATTATATGTTCTATTATTAGCCAGTCTCAATTAGGGATTGCAAAAACCTCTTATCCAATCCAAATCGATTGGGCACCAATCCATTAGGAATAGATTCGAGACATGTAAACCAAGGTTTGAAGAGGGTTTGGGGCATAAAATCTCGATCAAGTCATTGAAATCATAAATAGGGCAAGTATCTTTACCACCTGACTCGATTAGATTGACCCAACTTATGTAAACTAAAAAAACCTTGAATTCTAAACCAAATTCAGTACATGAGTCCTCTAATCCACCATACGAAACTCTTTCCATATGCAACAACCCAACATCCTATCCTTAATCGCACACCGCTTGTCACATCGTTCGTTGTCGATCATCACATTGTTAGTTACTAATTGTTACTGCTCGTTCACTCATAAGTGGTAGTTGCCACTCGTCCACTAATCCCTCCTCACTCGTCGTCAATGCCGCTTGTGGTAGTGTTTGTTTTATTTATCAAATTTTTACATGGATTTTTATTTATGAATTTATATATATTTTACACGGGTTTGATTTAGATTTTACATGGATTTTGATTTATCAATTCATATCTATTTTATGTGTTTGTAATTTAAATTATATCTATATTTTACTTGTATGTAATAGTGTTTGTGGAAGTGAGTTAGGTGGGTTTGAAACAGGGATTGTGGCGTGTTTATGGTATTGTTGGCGGTGTGTTTGTTGTGGTGATTTAGGTGTGTTAATGGTAGTGATGTAGATGTGTTTGTGTTTGTGGTAGTGAATGTGTAATTTTTAACTAAAATTAAATGTGTGATTTTTAAATAATCAATGACTTATTAAAAACCAAATCTACTATGTATAAAAAAACAAAAAACAAAAAACAAAAAACAAATCTACTAAAATGGATAGGGTCTAGGATAGATGGCCCCAAATGGGTCCAAGTTTGAGGTGGTCGATCACTAGTCAGGTTTGAGTTTCCCAGCCCAAACCAAGTTCGGGTTTAGGGCAAGTAGATTTGGCTCTGATCCAACCCATTGACATCCCTACATCCTTCCCTTTAAGCTCAAAATGATATCAACTAAAGTCGGGTGTAAATGAGGTAAACAAATGTCAATTGGTGTTTTGTAGTGGTAAAAACATTGATTATAGAAGCCCAAACTTAATGTGCGAGCCCAATTGAAGAAAGGCTGATGAAAAACTGAGGGCTCGGCCCATGAATGACACGTAGGCCATGCTTTATGAAGCCCAAATAGTAGCCGTTCGAATTTTAAAACTAAGGAAAAATCCTAAAAAACCACACGAGTTTTGGTAGATTATCAATTTTCCTCCATATTGTTTTGTTTTTATCCAAAATCTCTCATCTGTTATAAAATTAATAGAAAATTTGAACAAGTAGTAAAAAGACACTTGTACCCCTCAAATTTTTAATCAAAAAATAAAATAATTATAAAATAAAATTTTAAAATAAATTTTAAAATAAAATTTGTTTGAAAAATAAAAAAGTGGAGATTCAATCTGGATCTCCACTTTGGATGGATGGTGGAGATCCAATCTAGATCTCCACAGCCATTACATCATCACATCATCTAGACCACAACCATGAACATACCAACAATCATCACAATAAATCAGTAAACCCACAATCATCACAGATGAACAACAACAAATCAATAAAGTCATTGAATAATAATCAATCAATAAACCTACAAAGATTGAAAAAAAGAAATCATCAAACATCATCAAGCACGCCTGGAAACCCAAAAAAATTATTAAAACCCAAAAATTATTAAAATCATCAAACACCATGAAACACCAAACATTAAACTAGGTTCATCTGGATTTGAACTCAATTTCCCAGTTAAAGGTTCAACTGAACCTAGATAAACCCTCATCTGGGTTCAAATCACAAGATGGTTCGTCTGAAACCCTCATATGGGTTCGAAGCTAAATGAGGGTTTGTTTCATCTGAGTTCGAAGCCAGATGAGAGTTCTCTCCTCTGGGTTCGAATCCGTATGAGACGGGCTCGAACCCAGATGAGGGTTCATTTGGGTTTGAACCCAGCCAAACCCAGTCATCTGGGCTCGATCCTAATCTAAAAAAATAAAAAAAGAGGAGATGAGAGGAGAGAAGGCAACAACGGCACCGGAGAGAGAGAAAGAAATGAAGAGGAGTTGGCGTGGAAGAGGTTGGTGGTAGATTCTAGTTGAGGGGACAGTGAGCGACGGAGCACGAGTGATGGAGTTAGAGAAAGAAAGAGAGAGAGAGAGAGAGATTGGAGAAGTTAGAGAGAGAGAGAGATCGGTGAGGTTAGAGAGAGAAAGTGGCGAGTGACTAAAAAAATTTGATTTTTATTTAATATTTTTTATTTTTTTAAATTTTAGATAAAAATATCTTTTATTTTTTATATTTTGTATATTTAATATTATTTATTTTATTTTTCATATTTTAATTAATTAATATATTTTTTAACTTTCTTCACATTTTCGCTTTTACCTCTGGAGTCAAATGGTCAACCTTATCCATTTAACGGAATTTGTTACTGTCAAAGGTATTACCGTCCTTTCATACACCTCCAAGGGATATTTTGGGTGTTTAATTAAAAGTCATGCGATATTTTGACAAAAACAAAACCATATGGGGGAAAATGGATAATCTAACAAAAGTCAATGAATTTTTTGAGATTATTCCTTAAACTAAAACAAGTAGTCTTACCCAATAGACATGTTGTCAGTTGTAACAAAGAACAAGTCCACTCCACTACATCACACTTAACGCTGACGTGAGGCATGGTGCATGTCTTCATGCACCACTGGGCGCACCTCATGAGGAACTTGTGGAGGAGGATTGGAGCTTAGGCTATCTCCAACGTAGACCAATTTGGTGCTGAAAACTAATCTAATATAGCACCAAAATAGTGTGGGTGCATGAAAATCAAGGGAAAATTTGGTGTTTTTGCTACAGTTTGACACCAAATTTGGTGTCAAACTATAGTCAACACCAAATTTGGTGTTGGACCCATGTGCACCTATTTTTTTTCAAAATTCTAACAATACCCCCCTTATAATAGCTACAACAATTTTTATTTCATTTATAGCTTTTACCACATTTAATGTATTTGTATAATTTGATTAATAATTATGAATAGAAATTAAATTATTATAAAAAAGTTATACCGTTGAAAATATTTCATTGAGATCTTTAAAATGATTATAATATTGAATATGTTTTAATATATTTTTAAGTTTTTAATATATATTAAAAGTAATATATTAATGTAAAATGAGTTAAATTATTTAATGTATACACAAAATATTTTTTTAATTATTACTTGATAGAATTGGTAATATTTTTAATGCAAAAACTCAATAATGTTTTAAATAGCAATAACATTAACATTACCATTACTTTAAATTAAACACACATGATTAAAAAAAAAAAAAAACAACAACAACATAACTTAAAAATAAAATACTTGACATAAATATTTCTAAACAACTATTTAAAAATTTGGAAGGTCATCTTCACTTCCTCCATAACCACTAAAATACTTGTCTAATGCATTGGATAATCTGCTTCTTCCTTGAAATTGTTGCTTATGAGACTTTTTTTTCATAAATTCTCTTCTGTTCACTTCGAAGAACATCACGTAAAATTGGATCTTTTATGGAATCCACATTCTTTAGTAAAATTTTATTCTCTTCGCGTCGTTCTTGTAACTCTAATTTTTTTGCCTCATTCCTCCTTGAAATTGTTGCTCCTGAGACTTTTTTTCATAAATTTTCTTTTGTTTACTTCGAAGAACATCATGTAGAATTGGATCTTTTATAGAATCCACATTCTTTAGTAAAATTTTATTCTCTTCGCGTCGTTCTTGCAACTCTAATTTTTTTGTTTTATTTTAAGCTCGTAACAGTTGGAGTTTATAACTTTTTAGAGTATAGACTGAGTTTCATTAAACTTATTCATAATGTGTTTTTATATATTATGTGTAATTATTTGAGAATAAGATTTTATAATGGAGTGGATAATTAAATAGTTGGATAAAAAATTAATAGAAAAATGAGATAGATAAAAAATTAGGTGGATAAATAATTAGTTGGACAAAAATGAGTTGAAAAATATTAAGTGACTAAAAAATTAGGTGGAAATATAATGAGAATAATTTATTTAAAAAAAATAAAAATGAAATTGTGAGTATTTAATAATTTTTTAATATATTACGAGTAATTATTTAAGAATAAAATTTTATATGAAATAAATTAATTAATATTGGTTAAAGAATTATATATGGAATATTTTTTGAAGATACCTTTTACATCAATTTGGTGTCATACACATTGGAATAAAAGAAAATTTAGTGTAAAAAAATTTGATATTAACACTAAAATGATATCAAATTTAGTCTTGCATATCAGAGATGGTATTACAAAAGGCAGCCTTCGTCTCATTTCAAAAGGACTACTTTCTCTTTTTCACGGGTGGAGAAAACTCTGCACAAATTACCAAGTTTAAGAATTAGCCAGTCCTTTTCCATTCACCTTTCACTCCAACCAAATATTTTGACAACTAATCATACGGCTCTTTTGTAAGCTGTTAGTGTCTCTTAAACCTATATAGTTACTGAATTACGGATTGCAATTCACCCATCACATATTTTATCCTAATTATACGACACTATATAAAAGGCAAATGGTGATGGCTAAACCTTGATAATAAGCCATCACTTCTATTTACAGAGAAGGCATCCAAATATAACGAGTTTTCTCTACTTAACCACCATTCACAAACGGTTTTTTTCTCTATAATTTTTTATTCTCTCCCTGAAGTACCCACACACTGAAGTCGATCGAAAAGTCACTGGAGGGCAGATATTAGATTTTCAAAGCATCAAGTAGATTCAAGGAAAATGAGGCAAATCATTAAACTGGAATTGTGAATCGATAACATTCAATGCGAGGTATTTATGAAAACCCTCTAAGATTTGATCCATCCCAGCATCAAAAACAACCCCTCTAGTTTCTAGTTTAGGTGAAAAGCCCTGCTATTAAATTGTTAAAAAAATATTGATGTGTTATTAAAAATAGCTACTGGCCATTATACCGTTTAAATAAACAAACAAATATATATAATATTTATTTGATAAATTATTTTAATTAAAAAGGAAAAAAAAATGTCTTCATCTTCTTCATTTTTTAATTTATACAATATTATCTTACGTTGGCGAAATTTTACGTTTACTTCATGCCTTCATAGATAACACAGAAAACAACACTTTATTTCTAATGTATAAGAACAATTATCCAATAAACATAAGATAGGATGAATAACACATAAGTGTATGAATAAAATTATCTATAATAAATCCTGCTCTATTCCCATATTTTATAAAGAATTTTATAAACAGAGTCTATATGAAATCTGATAATTCCACCAAGATTTATTAGTTAAAAAAAAAAAAAAGTTAATCAAATTCCAACAAACTTTAAATTAAAATATACATCCTTTAAGATTGTTTACATATTTATCTTGAGAATTATTATTATTATTATGTTATTTCGTGGCCTCTAATTAGTACATTTTATTTTTCTAGTCTTCCAAATAAATAATTGCTCCTTCACTCCATATTTATAGATTCATATTCAAAAACTAAAAGAGAAGAAAAAAAAAGTTGAAAAACTTGTAACGGTAAGCTCTCTAGTCTCCACTTTACAATACATTTTTGTAGAGTGGCAGAATCAATTAATTTATAAGCAAGCATATAAAAAAATGATGAAGTTCATATCAAATCTGTATCAACTTTTGTCTCATAAGTCATAATAAAATTTTTACATAAAAATTAAGCTCGAAGTTTACGAGAGTGCTAGATGGTCTATATAAATCATTACGAGAGTGCTAGATGGCCGAGAAAATGACTTAATTGGCATCTACCGTTTTCTTAAGATATATGATGATGATAGGATAGCTTTCAAGGATGATATTGCTGTTAATACGCAATGGATGCATTTAAATACCAAAAGAGGGCAAACCATATGTCATAGATATCTAAGGATGCTTATTGACAACAAAGACATTTTGACATCACATGTACGCATATTATGCTGGACAAATAAATATTAAACCGAAGAGTTAAAAAGTCGGTGATAAAATACAGAACTACAAGCATCAATGGATTTCTCATTCTTATTTCTCAGTTGTTTACTAATGTTGATTTTGATAGATTAAGATTATACAAATAATGTAATTTTATTCTTGTTCTCTCCTATTAGGCTAATACTCTATTTGAATTTTAGCATATTACATTTAGTGGTTGTCATTTTAGTGATGGGAGCTTGACTTTCATCTCTATCTATAAAAATCATAGATTGTGGGGAAATCAATTCTTTAGTTGTAGCTGTTATCCATTACATATTTATAATTAGAGTGATTATCATTTTGCCCCCTAACGATTAATTAATCATCATTTTTTCCCTTATTGATTTAAGAAACATCATTTTATCAAAAAAAAAATTTAACTTGAATTAACATTATTTCATATGATTGTTTGATCTTTTTAAAATTATTATGTAAGAAAATGATGATTCATCAATTATCAATAGGTGTAAAACCTTAAATTTTTCTCAAGGGTAAAATTGAATTTTTTTTTGAAAATTATATAAAAGTGCAAGAGTCAAAAAGTTAGATTTTTTGAGTTTTAGTTTAAAGTCGTAATTTAAAATAGTTGAGGGGACCAAATGGTAATTTTTGGGATTATATAGTTAGTCTTCTTCTTCCTCCCGTGGACCGAAGCACTCTTTCTCTCTCTCTCCATATTTCTTTTTCAGTTTTCCATTTTCGCGAGCTCTACTTTGACTTCTCATTCCGGCCATAACCAACCTCCATTCCGGCCAAATTTGGTATTATTGGAAAGCTTGTGCGACGTAGATTCCATAGGTACCAATTTCATCAATTTTTATGACCGTTTGGGTCTCCGTTTTTGCAGAAGAAGTTCTCTTATTAACCAACTTTGATTTTCTTAGATTTTGATGAAATCAAGCGATTTTGACTCCGGTTAATCTCATTTTCATGACAAGCGTGTCGAGGACAACAAAACTCATCTAGCTGCACCTCCCACCACTATGGTCGTCGAAATCTGCCATCGAAAAGCCGCCGTCGGCCACCGCATACAGCTGAAGTAAGTTCATCGACCTCCTGAACTCGAAATTTAACTCCGAATGTGTCTACTAACTCGTTTTTAAGTGTTGAATATATTTTTAGGGATATTTTTCCCTTAGGACAACCGTATTAAAAATTCTTTATATTTCATTACTTTGTAGATTTGGTTTGAGACGGTGATAATTACATTAAGAATCAAGACTTTAGAGAAGCAAATAGCCCAGATTGAGGTAAGAGTTCAAACCTGATCTTTTAGAAATTTTTATGTTAAAGTTTGAGTTTATTTGAATTTTTATAATTTTGAAAGTGTAGTAATTATTTGTGGAAATATATTGTGGATTACTTTGGAAGTATATTGTGGTTTATTACAGGTTTGCAAAAGGTTTAGTTTATCGAATTAACAGTTGTTATGCTGCCGAAATTTTTTAAAATAAAAGAAGGGTTTTCAAAATACCGATTTTTATATATATTGTATTGATTGTTTGATGAATTTATTTAAATTGTTTTGTAACTTGAATGAGGTAAAGGTCCACCGTCCTAGTTATTATGTGAGGCTATCATGAACTATTCGTATTATGCGACTTTATGTCGGGGTTACTGCGTAGGGTATTACTGCGCAGGGTATTTTTTGGTATGGTTACCAGGGTCACGGTGTGCCAAACGTTGTTTTCATATTCAAAATAATTTATTGAAATGATAGGCCACTGGGTATATGACTAAGGGACGGGATCTACCTTGATTTGGGAAAGTGTTATGACTTGACTTAAAAATTTAGATGTTTTATTTCTATTTTATATCTATTCTGAAAGCATGTATAGATATATATTTATGAAATGATTTATGAGATTTATTTAGACAGTTGATCATGCAAGTTTTTAACCATGATTTTAGAAAGTGGGTTTTGAACCATATCGGGATTTAAATCCTACTAAACAATTGCTCACCCTTCCTTTATTTTTCTCCCTCCAAGAAATGTACAGGGTGATTTAAGTGGCCACCCGACTGAGTAGATAGACGACCAAAGAAATCAAGTGCTTGACTTGTGATGTATTTTTTTAGTTATTTCTTTTCCCATTTGGATATTTATGGATGAATGTTTTGAAACCAAATTGAGAGGACTCTTATTGATGTATTTAAAGCTTTGTATTCTAGACACTAGAGTTGAGGATTTTTATTTGGAAATCTAAGTAGAATGTGAAAGCTTAAATGTGATAAGCTGATTGCATGGTTAAGTGTTCATAAATTTTATTGTGACTATGAATCTATGATTTCTAGCAGGTGTTCACATATCTGTGGGAATGGTTTTTCACTGGAACTATTTTAGATTGTTTGAAGTTTTTCATTATACTTTTTTCAATATTTTAAATTTGGTACTTCGGAGTATCTAAATAGAGAAAATTTTTATAAATTGATATTCACGATTCTACCATGGCTTAAGGCCAGGGTCGTGACAATAGGAAATATTATAATAACTCTTATAGTCATTGATCTCAACAATTTAAATTTCATATATAGAATTACGAAGTATAAGGACTCATAATTGTTGTGACAATTGCTATTCGGATATTACGATGAGTAACAATTGAACTTTCTAATTTGATAAAACCTAAAATTGATTAGTGTTTGATAAAAAATATAAATATAAATTTATTTTTTTATTAATACTTCAATTGGTTGAAAACTTGTGTAATAATTCATAAGACAATAACAACAATTCCACGAGCTAATTGGGTAAACCTTTGACCGACATAAATTTTTTCAACTATATTTTGGAAATGAAGTTAAACCATTGGCCGACATAAATTTTTTGAACTATATTTTGGAAATGAAGTTATTGCAATCTACTTATGAGTCTGCTGCGTCTCTTCTTTCTGTCAAAGAATGGTAGATAGAAAAAATAAAATAAAATTAATAGATTACTGCTTTAGCTAAGGAGCATTAATTGCACCATGCTTGATAGCCTTACATAAACACCAACGCACGATGCAAGGCAGACCAACCTATCGAGTACATACATTGATGTGCAAACCCTCTGATTTCCAACCCTGAAATGATGGAAGCAAAAGGCCGGCCACTAGGTATCACTGAGTCTAGCTGGTGCAAAGCCGTGCATGGCGGCACTGGGATCGCTGTCTTGGCCATCCTGATTTCCTCCAAAACCCTAGACGCTTCCCATTTTCAGAATGCCCTTAACAAGCTTCAAAATTCCCATCCCGTCCTCAGGTGTAGGCTGCATGCAAACCCTAGAAACAACACCTTTTCCTTTGTCACTTCTCCGACTCCCTTCATTCAAATCAAGTCATTTGGACTCTCATCAACTTACAGAATCTTAGAAACTTCGTCCAACCCGGAAGGCGTCTCGGTTTCGCCTTTACAACTGATTCTGGAACATGAACTCAATGAGAACGTTTGGTGTAAGGATCATGGTGATGACCAATATTCTTCATCTACTAACAATACTACTAGTAGTGATTTGTTCTTTGCTAGCATATATACTCTACCGAACGCCAAGTGCGTAGCGGTGCTGCGGCTTCACGTGGCAGCATGTGACCACACCACCGCGGCATCCTTGCTGAGAGAGCTGTTGGTGCAGGTAAGTGATCAAGAAAAGAAGGGAGGAGGAGTAAAGTCGGAAAAGGGAAGCAAAGGGGAGCTCAGTTTAGGAATTGAGGATCTCATTCCAAAAGGCAAAGCCAAGAAGGGTTTGTGGAGTCGTGGGATGGACATGTTAAGTTACTCTGTGAATTCATTTAGACTGACTCATTTGAAGTTCAAAGATGTCAAATCACCCAGATGTTCAAAGGTGGTGAGGTTTCAGATCAACGAAGATGACACTGGGAGGATCCTTCTTGTGAGTTCATTTATTGAGCAAAAAAATATTGAATTATTGCTTTTTTTTTTTTAAGGTTTCTTGATTTTTTTTTAAAATATAAATTTTTATTATATTATTGTCTATATATATATATTTGAAATATATTGTCTATATATTATAACATGTGTATGCATCTGATTGATTACATGTACAAAATTTTTCAGGGTTGTAAGATTAATGGAATAAAGCTATGCGGGGCACTTGCAGCAGCTGGATTGATGGCTGTACAAAATGCAAAAAGACATTCTGATCGTCAACGAAAGTATGCTGTAGTCACTCTCACTGATTGCCGTTCGATTCTAGTCCCACCTCTCTCCAATCTCGATTTTGGTAAACCAACCCTGTTTTCAGCCAGCTCATATATATATATATTGGCCTAGCTAGTTTCGTCCTGATGATAAGCATGCTTGCTTAGTCGCATTCATTTATATATATATATCAGCATTTATTTGTAAAGTAATTAATTAGAAAGGTTTGGTGATTATTTTACTAATACAATCACTAAAAATAGTAGCCTACTCCTGTTCATAGGTCCACCCATTGAATATGCGCATGCCTGCATTCAATATTTAATTATTTATGGTCTTGATCAACTTTTGAAGAAAAGGATCATTTGTTGATGTAAATAATGTTTATTTGTTAAGTAATCGTATATCTTGCGATTTAGTGATAGCTGATTAAGTATCATACAAATATATAACAAATATGCATACAGTTGTCATTATAACAAATCATAAGAGTAAAGAATTGGATTGTACAAAATATTTGTCTAAATTCATATTTAATGGATGTGGTTTGAGTCATCAATACCATATTGACAACATATATACTTTATCATTATTTTGAGCAAACTAACATTACTGCATCCCAAAATCATTAAAAAAAACTCTGCTATGTTCTGGTCCCAAGTCCAGTTGTGGTTCCATCATATTCAGATCGGAATCCCGTACACTTACCGCATCTATATATTTGGCGGAGGAAAATTAATATATGTCAGTTTTGAGTACAAGATGATGAGTCTACTTTTGCATTTATCTGCCCATCAAGCCCCAACACCCAATCTTAAAAGTTCAACATTAAATTGAAAAAACACAAGTCAGGACCATTATTGTACTTTTATGCATGCTGTCCGTCTTGTATCCCTATGGATTTTAACAAACATGTGCTTGCACATTTTGCAATTGATGAATTCCATTGTCACAAGAAAAGGGAGAAACATGTGACCACATTACTTTTCCATGCATGCATGTGCAGGCTTTTATCACTCAGCAATAATGAACACACACGTCATGAAAGGATCGGGAGAAATGTTCTGGGATGTAGCCAAAAAAATGTACAAGACATTCACCAACTCTAAGGACAGCAACAGGCATTTCTCAGATATGGCTGACCTGAATTTCTTGATGTGCAAGGCTATAGAAAACCCTAGCTTGACCTCATCAGCCTCCTTAAGAACAACTTTCATGACAGTGTTCGAAGACACAGTGATAGATGATTCTAGTGATATGCAAAGACAATTAGGTGTAGAGGACTACATGGGATGCGCGTCAGTTCACGGTATAGGGCCATCCATTGGGGTGTTCGACACAATACGCGATGGAAGGTTGGATTGTGTGTGCGTGTATCCTTATCCACTGCATTCAAGGGAGCAAATGCAAGTATTGGTTGAGAATATGAAGAGTGTTCTTGTTGATGGTGGTAAACTTTGTGGGGAGTGAGATGTGAGCTGGCTAGATGAGCTTACATTATGGGTTGGCTAATAGAATCCATATAGATAATATACTAATTAAATCTGTTTCTCTATGATCTCTTAGTTTCATAAGCATTTGATCAATAATGTTCTTTATACTTGATGATAAGTTCTTTGAACGTATCACTAAGTTTGGAATAGGTAATTTATTATTTAGATGATATGTTTCATTTGGCTAAGGCTTGTACCATTGCATTTTTACTGAAAGCCTTTATTTCCAGCAATTAATGTGCACATTTTCTTCTCTTGCTGGCATGATGCATGAACCCCGAATCAGAACTTGAAGCCCAATATATGGTTAGAAAACCCTTCTCAGCATGATATTTTGATTTATTAGGTCGTCGGTCGTCTACATCAATATATATAAGCGACAAAAATAAATATTCAGGTTTACGTGCGAAACTTGTTTGCTTTATTTTTCAAAATCAAGGCGATATGATTAGCTGGATTGACAATGATATGCTCAATTTATAACAAAACGAAATTCAGGCATTCGTGCTTTCACGCTGGAAAAGACCGCCCATGTGCGAAAACGTTAATATCGATGCAATTAAATGAAAAATCACTCGAATGACAACAGCAGTTTCATTTACGTAAATAACATATACAACCTAACTAACTTCAAGTGTAGGTGTGGAAATTCCATGATATCAACTTTTCTTAATTAGAACAAAATGATTAGCATTCAAGCAAATATGCACTCTAATATCTAAATAAAAGCAATCAGCAGGATGTTTGTATGATTATTAAAAAGACTGTAATAAAACGTCTTATGAATCGGATGAAACTGCCCTAATATGATTATCGTCAAGTCATGACCATAACAGGGAGATTAATTATCATATAAAACAGAACATACATATAAAATAACAACCTTCTTCTACGAGATGCTCCTATTACTGCATTCGTTGGAGTACTTTGCTCATCGAAGATATGCACCACGTGCAACAAAAGATCAATACGTTGTTCGAATTCAATAATTATAATTTAGAAGCCCTGATGTTATTTAATTTGTTGAGAGACAGGTGGTGGACACGCAAACAATAAGAAATTAATATCATTTAAAATAGAGTTTTTTTTTTTTAATTACTGGTACTCTTTATTGAGTAGATTTTGGAAATATCATCAAATCAAAAGTTTGAGTTTATATGCACATATTTTATATTTTGAACAAAAATGTTCTTATATAAAAAGAAAACAAAAACTCAACAACGGGTGAAGATTGAGAGGGAGAAGGAGAGGGTAAGAAAGAAGGAGAAGACAAAAAAACCCAGCGACAAATTGATAGTGACGGTGGAAAACGACAACGAAAGGGCAATTAATGGAGTTGACGAAGAACCCATCCAATTGCAGTGTTATGAAACGGATTAATTAATTTGATTCATGAAATTGGGGTTATTGTATCAAGGTTTATGAAATGAGAAAAAGGAGATTAAAATGGGTAGGGTCTAACACAAATGGCCTATGGTTTGGGAGCTATGCAAAAAGGTCATTAAAGAATAAGTCCCGAATTCAGAACTTATTTTTCCCAATTCACAACTTGTTTTTCCATAACTACTTTTTTTTTTTTTTTTAATAATTTGGAACCTATTTTTCCGAATTTGAGACCTATTTTTCTACAAGACATTCATTAAGAAAATACATCCCAGTTAAAGAAAATGTCCCGAACAAAGAAAAATATTTGCGAATTGAAAATCATAATTTCAAATGCAAAACAGAATTTCTTCTCTTTAATGGCTTTGCCACCCTCTATTTTTATGCAATCTCGGCAATTAAATTTCTCTAACAAAAATCCACGTCATTTTATCGTTTCAAAACTTAAGAAGTATGTGGTTTCTTTAAGCAAAAATTTCAAAACTTAGGGGCCTTTATTTTTTTATCTGAAAACTAAAGACTGAATAATAATTGAAATTTGAAATCTAAATAATGTATTTGTTTGTTTTCTGTCTTTATCTCTGAATATATAGTAATTTTGTTTATTTTTTAAAATTAAAATTGTCTTAAAATCATTAATTTGATATCTAAATCCTTTTACTATTATTTATTATGTAACTTCATTTAATATAATAAAAATAATTATAAAAACTTATTTAACAAATACTAAAACAATTTTACGTATATATTAATAGTATAATATGATTAATTATTATAATAAAATATTTAAAAAAAATTATATATGCATAAATAAATTATTATAGTAAAGTCAATTAAATTTATATATTTAAATAAAATAAACAAAATGATCTTGAGTTGAATTACAATTGTTATATATTTAATAAAAATAACATTAAAAGAAATATCATTAAAAGGAATTCGTATAATATAAAATTATGATAAATTTAAAAATATGTTATCTTGGGAATGATAAATTTGGAATAATATTTTTAAAAATCATTAAGTAATTTGACATTTAGTTAAAAGTTATAAATTATAACTTTTTTTTGTGATTTTTGGGTGATTTTAAGTGATTTGACTACTTAAGAAAACAAACAAAAATTACTTAATAGATGTAATTTAAATACATTAAGTGAGAAGTAATAAAAACAAATGACTCCTACAAACAATATAATACATAAACAAAGATTAACACAATAGATAAAAAGTCATAGGCTAATTACCATAACTTTTAAAGCATTTATGATGTGAATGATGGAAACCAAGATAGCGATCATAAAGGATGATAAGACAATGAGGTGATTGCAAGCATTTATACAAATTCTTGAAGGTAGTTGGACTTTATTGGTCTTCAATTCTAATACAGATTGATCTATTATTTATTTATTTGTATTAATTTAGACATAATTTGTATTATTGGTTAGGTTTTAACATAGTTTAGTCTATTTAATTTCATGTTAGGCTTTTTGGGCTGACATATTTAAGCTTTAATGAGTATGTTTAGTTAAGCCCAACTGTTAGGGAGCTAGAGTTTCATGTTAGAGTTTGATTTGTTTATCTATAAAAAGACTTGTAACCCTAAACAAAAATAACAATGATGATGCAGCCAATTATATTTATTTGAGAGACTGAATTTTCTTTTTTGTTCATTGTTGAACATATGATCTTATCTAGCTATATTTGTAGCGATAGAAATCATGACTTTTCTCCCACTTTTTTGTCTATATTTTGAGAGTGTCGTCAATATCCTTTTTTTTTTTTTATAATTTTGATTCTTGATTGAATTCTAATTATTGGGTTTAAATTTTTATAATTTTAGTTTTTGATTGACATATAATCAATAAGTTAAAATTTTTTTTTATAAACTTATTTTAATCTTTCTTGAGTTGTGTTTCAATTTAATTATGAGTGTCATATCTTTACATAAGACATTTGCATCAGTTGATATAAGAGTTTTGAGTATTAATTCAGGTTTGATTTATCAATTTATTTTCTTGTTTCCATTATATTCTTTATTCGCATTAACCTACTCCATCTTTATTTCTCCACCATGATTGTTTTCTCCAAACACCAACTATCACCAAGATAGCAATCATGGAGGATAACAAAACAATTGGACAACGAGGCCATTGAAGGCATTCAGGCCGATTCTTGAAGGATATTGACTCCATTCTCAAGACATAGAGAAGAGAGTGAATGATAAGTCATGATTTCGATCACACATAACTTGATAAAATCAAACCATTATCTATTTAAAATTCTTCAATTTGTTGCTTCATCCACCACACAACTTAATATTTTATTTGTTTTACATCATTCAATTGCTTTGTCTCTTCTTGTTTCATCAATCAATTATTTTTTTCTTTCTATTGTTTCTTATAGTCTGCACATCACCTCTTTTTATCAATCAATTATGGGCTCGTTTGGGATAGCTTTTACTTCTGGCTTTTGACAATAGAAGAAAAGAAGCAGAAGAGAATTAAGGGCTAAAATGTTTAAATTGCTTTATTAAACCAAATTTTGACTTCCCGTGTTTTCCAGGAAGAGCTTTCAAGAGAAGCTGGGTAGAGTAACTTTGAGTAGAAGAGCTTCCTAAGACAGGAAGCTCTTTTATTGAATTCAGCCAAACAGGTAGCAAAATAGCTTCTGGCTTCAATAAGTCAAAATAAGCTCTTCTTGATGGATCCCAAACAGGGCCTATATATATTTTTACTTTAGTTTCCTTTGTCGCATCATCCATCTTGGCTAAATACATCCATCTTGGTTTGAATCTTCATAATCTATTCTTAAGCCGCTTCAATGATCAAGGTTTTTGAAATCACATTCTAGGGTTCTTGAATTTTTGATTCATCATTACATCTATTTCTTGATTGGCAAGATTCACACAACTTAGGGTCTCTTGAGTGGTAAACATGTGAGTGGAGTGAAAAATGTGAGGGAGTGTGTAAGGTATTTTTGTAACATTCTTTTCAGGTTTTAATCAAGTCTTTGGACAATTAGATAGGTCACGATTCGAGGACAAATCATATTGAAGAAATGGGAAATGAGGGAAACCCAGGAAGCAAGCAAGTCATTTATCAAAGTTGTTCTAACGATCATTTAAACATTAACGATGGACCAATAACGAGGGACAACCTTAAAATAATTAAGCTTGAAGGCTTTAATTAAGCTGGTTTCTTGGAGATTATTAATCATGAAGGTAATCGAACTTTATTAGGCTTCAATTCTAATATAAATTGATTTATTATTTATTTGTTTGTATTAATTTGGGATCTATTTTGTATTATAGGTTGAATTTTAATTTAGTTTAGTTTATTTAATTTTATGTTAGGCTTTTTGAGCTAGCACATTTAATTTAATTTAAGTCCAAATGAGTGTGTTTAGTCAAACTCATTGTTAGGGGGCTATAGGATTTCGTGTTATGGTTTGATTTGTTTGTCTATAAAAAGGTTTGTAACTCTAAGCAAAAATAACAATGATGATGCAGTCAAATATATTTATTTAATTTTTTAGAAACAAAACCAATTACATTTATTTGAAACAGTAAATTTTTTCTTTTGTTCATTATTAAACATGTGATCTTATTAAATTTTACTTGTGGCGATCAAAATCATGACTTATCTTCCATCTTCTTATCTATATCTTGGGAGTAGAGTCAGTATCCTTATTTGATAATTTTGGTTTTTGATTGAGTTTTAATTATTAGGTCAAAGTTTTTTATAACTTTGGTTCGTGATTAACATATAATCAATGAGTCAATTTTTTTTTTCTTTTTATAAATCTATTTTAATTTTTCTTCAAGTTGTGTTTTAATTTGATTGTAAGTGTTGTATCCAGGGTTCGCATCAATTTATTTTCACGATAATAAGAAAATATCCTATAAGCCACAACCTTAAAAGCATTTATTTCCATGATGGAGTCTGGAGGGCGATGATCTTTTAATTTGTCTTCAGCAGCAACATCCCTTACTAATATTCTTAAAAGTGTTTGGTTTTATAATGAAAACCAAAGCTTAGTGTTTGTGTTATCCACATTGAGCTTTTCATCTTCCTAAAATCAAAGTTCTGCAAGAAAAAGGAGAACTATGCAACATTAATTATGATTATGTATATTATTAGTGAACATAAAGAAAACTACTTTTTTATCCCTTACTTCCATCAATTAATAGTTCATCAAGATGAGTGGCAACTTATATTTGCTGGTTACTTTAGAGCTTACGAGCTTTGATACGACAAATAACAAAAGCTTATCATGACGCACCCAACTATATTTCTAAATGTATAATGAACTTAACTGAAAACAACAAAACAAATTTGGTTGTAAATATTTAAGAAAAGGGTACGCTGGTTTAATTTTAAATATTTCAATTTGGAATCATGACACGTTAAAGCCATCAATGAAAATTGTGACTAAATTAAATAGAGTCAATTACTTTTTGTTTTCTTTGTATCATTATGAGCTGAGTCATTTTTCTTTAATTTTCTAAAGTTGGTAAGAGTTCACTTGAGTAAGTTAAAATACTCCCAAGTTAAAAAGCTAGTTTTTCACAAGCACAATAAGCCGTGTTGTAGACTTGTTGTTGAATAGCGATTAGGGATACCCAGCCATTATAAAAGCAGTGCAGCTATTAATAAAAAAAAAAAAAAAAGAATAAACAAGAATTTAACAAAGTTAATTTCAAACTCTCTTAAATGATTGCTTAGAAACCTAACTGTTGTTACCAATATTATCTTCTTATTTGTTTTCAACTACTCGCTACTCCTGCAAATACTTACATGTCTCAGTTATTAATCTCATCAAACTATATCCTGGGGCATAGAAATTTTTCAGGTTTAACTCCTCACCAAATTAATTTATTTTATCGTTCAAGAAAATGCAATCTAGATTAACTTATGGAATTGAAATGTAAGATCTCAAAGATCAAGCTTAAATATAATCAAGGTAACAATATTGTAAATATATATATATTTCCAACAGAATACTCAGTTACAAAGATCAACGTTGGGAATCTATGCAAATCACTGGCACAAAACATTGTCGTGCTACTGGTTACATGTTAAGGCCACCACTCGACATAATACATAGAAAGAGAGCATAGGCGAGTATACACCAAACCCTTTAGCTCATAGTAACTTCCAAAAATTTTTGCTAAACTATATTCAAAATTTCTAATGCAGTTGGAGTAAAAAAGTCGGTGAACAAAATCGAGAAACTGACGGTTGGCAATTGCAACAAATTAACTAGCAACAATTTTTGGCAAATGTAAATAATTGACTCCTACGATATGATCGAAAGAGGGGTTAATAGCGTACAAAGCTTTCTTGCCTGGAGATGCCACGACGAGTGTATGACAAATGCTCTACACGTATCCAGTTGTTGTCAAGCATAGGACGGAGTTCGTGACAAATGTCAAGTGTATCAGCATGCACAGTGTCGACGTTGGATTTCAGTCGACGAGTATTCAATGTCCAATACATGCAATTAATCTGAGAAATCACAAATACCAAGAAGGAACACAGACAAGAACCAAGAATCAAACGAGGAACACAAAACTTTTACGTGGTTCAGCAATAATAGGCAATAATAGGCCTACGTCCACGACTGTCTATCTCTTAAATTCTGCAGAGTGACAGTATATTATTCAATGTATCTCATCATGTTACAATGATTTTAGCCTCCTATTTATAGGGAAAGAGACGTTACAATTCTGGTTGCCACAAAATAGGAAAAGAATCCCGAATTAATTACACTTTCCAAATGATTTAAATTAAATCAGAAAAATCAGGAAGAGAATTATAAATTAATTACAATTCCTATTCGGTTGTAATAATATCAGGAAATTGTCATAATTATCTCGAGATAAGGTTGATTTGAATTTGAATTTGAATAAACTTCCATATCTGATGAGGGAATCACGGTTTGATTGGGTAACTGTCATATTTGGAAGATACTGAATTTATTACGCTCTTGAGCGAGCTGCTGTCTATGGCGGTTTCGAGCTGGAGCTCGCATAGTGAGCTACGCATGAGGCGGTTTGAAGAACGAGCTATGATCTGGCTGTGAGGCGAGCTTGTTGCTACAAGCTGAGAAGATTTACTGGGCGAGCTGTGGAGCTCGCTGGGTTTAAGGTTGAAATATAAGCCTTGTCTGTTGGGCCTTTGATTGGGTTGACTTTATCGGGCCTTCTATTAGGCCTAAACTAGGCTTTTACCAGCCCATTTAATGAGTCCGAAATATACATACAATATTAGCCCCCCAGCTCTCAGTTCGCTCTGCGAGCTGGGAGCTCAAGCTTGCTGGTAAAAGCTGGCTTCCTTGACACGCTAATTTGAATAACTGCATTTGCACCTTTTCAAATTCCACCTTTTCAAATTCCACCTTTTCGGTTGCGACACATGGCAGTTATGCAGGAGGTAACTGAAACGATGCCTGCACGTCCCTTACACACGTATTTAATGTGCACGTCTTTCAACCGACGGCTGCATAATTACACAACCGTACTTCGCTCTGCACCGTTGGATTAATGACAGTTACATAGTACAGAGATCTAATGGCTGGGGTTCGAGCTCGTTTGCTTTATAACTGGTGGAGCCTCTTCACTTTTCCTCTTTTATCTGTCATTTTCTCTCGAAGCAAACAAGCATTCAAGCAACTAAGTTCACAAGACTCACTGTATTTTTTACGAAATCATCATTTCCAGTCGCCGTTTCTTCGTTCCGTCAAAGAATCAAGGTAAGTTCTTCCTTTTGACTTCAAATCTTGAGTTTTTGGGTTTATATTGTCGAGTTGATATCATATTATGCTTTGTTGTTTGTTGTGAAATGGTTTGAGTATGGCATGTTATCGTTGTTGAGTCTTTCTGATCACTGTTGAATCTTGTTGCTCTGAGTTCTTTGTTGAATACGACCTTTCAACTTCTGTTGATTTGATCCTGTTATATATTTATCTGCGACCTGGTTACTGTTTGTGCCTTGCTGCGACCTGAAAACGTTTCTTTTGTACAGATGTCTTCAAGCAGAGCTAGCAGAGAAACTTCTCAAAGCAGGAAGGCTCACGAGCGAGATGCAGCTCGAGAGCATATCAAGTAGGGAAGAGAAGCTCGAGATACATTTGCCCGCCATCCTTCTTCCTTGGAACTTTCCAATGTGGTCGGGTATACTTTGCAATTTCGCATCCCTCTAGGTTGTTGCGTACTGATACCGACTCCTAAAAATCATGCATGTTATCCACCCAAGGGGTATGTCGTTGTCAGTGTCCAACATCTCGAACAGGGACTAAGATTTCCCATACCCCCATACCTGATCGCGTTCTTTAACGCAGTCAAGCTCGCGCCGTTCCAGTTAACACCGAACTCCTATGCACAGCTGACCTCGCTGGCCATAGCCTTCCTCAGGAACGACCTTACTCCTCCTACTCCAAAAATCATTCAGCAATTTTACAGCTTTAAGGCTGTAAGTACGGGTGTAAGCACGGGGGAAAAACCCGATGGCATCTTTTACCTCACAGCTCGCCTGTCAAAATATAAAGATCTCTTGCCCCAAGGAGATACGAATGACAAGTCTAATGTTGGACAGTACAAAACGAGCTGGTTCTACGTCTCTTGCCCCTCTCTCGCAAATCTCCAAAATTTTAGCTACGTCTTGGAACCGGGTAAAATTTCAGCGAGCTCTTTTTTTTTTTTTTTTTGCTATGCAGCGCTGAAAATGGACGAGTCTCCCCTCAGCAGCGAGAAGAAACGAGCTCTTCATACGCTTGCAAACTCGGAGGAAGCGGACATCAGTAGCAAGTTCAATGATGCTCTTCTCAGAGCTTATGGCCTTGCCCTACCTAAAGAGTCTCACATTCTGCGACCTGACGAGGACATAGGCAACATGGGTGACAACCCTAGACTTCCTTCTGTCCTTGATGTCTCAGTCCAGGTGGGGGATACATCTACTTCTCGACCTCCAAAACCTATTACTCCGCAGGCAGAGGGAACAACTCGCGCACCTTCTCCAGCTCAGAAAGCTTCTTCCAAAGGTGCTCCTGCTCGCAGCCCATCTCAGAAGAAAACGTCTTCAGCTCGCGCTCCATCAAAGGGCGCATCTGGAACTACTGCTCCAGCTCCTGCTCCAGCTCGGATAGGATCAGTTCCAACCCACATAGCCCTTTTTGTACAAGTTAACTCATCCCCTTCTCCACATCACTCATCTGTCCCAGGGGCTCCACTGTCGGTTCCAGCTCGCGCTCCAGCCCCTGTTCCTTCCTCTAGGCGAATTCCAGCCAACATGAGGAAACTCACTCTTTTGAAGTCTCCTTCTGAAAGTTCTGCTATATCTCCAGCCTCCTCGACTCCTTCAGCGAAACGACCTGCTGAGGCCTTAGCCACTCCAGCCGCTCCTTCAAAACGCTCAAAGCCATCTGCTAAGGACCAGGCTCCTGCGGCCGCTGCTCTCAGCGAGGTGCCTGTTGAGGCCATTGCTCCCTCAGTCGTTGTTCCCAGCGAGGTGCCCGCTGAGGCCACTGCTCCTTTAGATCTTCAACTGATTCCAGCTTCCAGCTCGTAACCTGGAAAAGGGGGTGCTCCTCCTAAGGTTGCTTCCCAGGTAACCCAAGCTGGCCCCAGCAAGCATGCAACTAGGCGTACCGTCGTTTCGCCACGTAGTGCTTCCCGGGATGATGAGCGTGATATCTCGGAGCGTGAGAGAACCCCTTCGCCAACCAGACCAGTCATCGAGCTTGGTCCTGGGGGAAGATACTTAACTTCCTTCCTTGACAACTGGGCAACAATTATGCTCACTCATGCGAATGTCTTGGAGAACAAGTGCCTTAAGGGCGAGGATCTCGATGAGTTCGCAGCTCGTCATTACATGCTGGTAAGTCATCTTTCCTTATCTGCTGACTTCTTTATTTCAACAAATGTTAACTCATAGTATTTTCAGGGCGCCCTCGCTGCAATGAAGCGGAGGAGGGAGACAAGGGCTACCAATGATGAAATAAGGAAGCTGGAATACGAGCTGGAGGCGGCCAATGATGATTTAGCTCATTTGGCCGAAGACAGAATACAAGGTCAGGAAACACAAATCGCTGAGGCAAATGCTGCGAGGCAGACATTCGAGGAAGCTCTAAAGAAAATGGAAAATGAGCATGTCACGCTGAGGGATGAGCTTCATAAAGCAAAGGAAGAACTAAATCAGTCTGAGCAGCGGGCTGAGCTAGCCCAAAAAGCTGCCGAGGACCATGAGGCACAGTTTGCTGCAGCAAGAGAAGAGCTGAGGCAGTCCGAGCAGCGGGCCGAACTGGCCGAGCAGCGAGCTACGACTGCAGAGGATAAAATTGAAGTGTTTGATTGTCAAGTCGAGGTTGCAGCGAAACGAGCTGAAGCTGCTGAGAAACGGGCTGGGGAAGCTGAAAAAGCGAGCTGATGAAATGGAAACTGCAGCTAAACGCGCTGAGGAGGCTGCAACAAAAAGAGCTGAGGAGGCTGAAACCACGGTTAAACGTGCCGAGGAGGCTGAGCATCGAGGTGAGGTGCTTAGGCAGCAAGTGAGGGAGGCCATTCAACAAGCTGAGGTTGCAGAGAAGCGAACAGAAGCCATGCAGAAAGAAGCTGAGGTCGTTAACCGTCATACAGATAGTGCCTTTGAGGAACTATCGGTTTTCAAAGCGCAGGCTGCTCAAGAGTTGGAAGTGCAGGTTGCTCAAGCCAAGGATGAGGCCGAGGAATCAACAGGTCGCGATTTTCTCTACACTTTGTGGATGTCTCATCCGGAGATGGATTTTTCTATCTTTGGGGATGTGGGACTTGAACTTGTAGAGAAGTTCAAAGCAAAGGCTGCCTCGTCTTTAGTTGATCCAGCTCCTTCAGCAGAAGAAACTCCTGGTGCGACCTCTCAGAGTGAGCCTATTGGCAACCTCAAGCTTCCTAGCTCGTCTCTTCCCCACGAAGACCCCCTTTCAGGCCATGATCCTCCTGTTTAAAACTAGTTGTTTTATTTTTTGTATTTGTTTTTTCTTTTATACTTATGTTGTAAGAAACCTTTGATATTAATGAAGTTTTCTTTCTTCGCATTTTCTGTGTTGATCGTGTACGCGGTGTATTATATCTTTCATCGAGCTAATCAACATGTACTTAATCATATGTAATAATTCATAACTCAAGTAATTACTTGGCTATTTAATAAATAATCTGCTAGCATAGGTCGAAACCTTGTCCATTAACCATGCAGCTGTTTAAATTACTTAACCATGCAGCGTCTAACGACCTCGTTTTCTTTTATCATTTCGTTTTAGCGAGCTACGCAAGGACAAACCCTACTTTTTAAGTCCATTTCTTTCTAACGAGCTATGCAGAGGCACTTAGCCATCTGCTTTTTAGCTCTTTTTCATTATAACGAGTTATGCAGGGGTCGTCACCTCGCCTGCTTTTTAGGCTCTTTATTAGTGAGCTATGCAGAGGCACTTAGCCATCTGCTTTTTTGGCTCTTTTTTATTATAGCGAGCTATGCAGGGGTCATCACCTTGTCTGCTTTTTAGGCTTTTCATTAGCGAGCTATGCAGAGGCACTTAGCCATCTGCTTTTTTGGCTCTTTTTCATTATAGCGAGCTATGCAGGGGTCGTCACATCGCCTGCTTTTTAGGCTCTTCATTAGCGAGCTATGCAGAGACACTTAGTCATCTGCTTTTTTGGCTCTTTGTTAGCGAGCTATGCAGAGGTACTTAGCCATCTGCTTTTTTGGCTCTTTTTCATTATAGCGAGCTATGCAGGGGTCGTCACCTGGCCTGCTTTTTAGGCTCTTCATTAGCGAGCTATGCAGAGGCACTTAGCCATCTGCTTTTTTGGCTCTTCATTAACGAGATATGCAGAGGCACTTAACCATATGCTTTTTTGGCTCTTTTTCATTATAGCGAGATATGCAGAGGTCGTCACCTCGCCTGCTTTTTAGGCTCTTCATTAGCGAGCTATGCAGAGGCACTTAGCCATCTGCTTTTTTGGCTCTTCATTAGCGAGCTATGCAAAAGCACTTAGCCATCTGCTTTTTTGGCTATTTTTCATTATAGCGAGCTATGCAGGGGTCGTCAACTCACCTGCTTTTTAGGCTCTTCATTAGCGAGCTATGCATAGGCACTTAGTCGTCTGCTTTTTTGGCTCTTTTTCATTATAGCGAGCTATGCAGGGGTCGTTACCTCGCCTGCTTTTTAGGCTCTTCATTAGCAAGCTATGCAGAGGCACTTAGCCATCTACTTTTTTGGCTCTTCATTAGCGAGCTATGCAAAGGCACTTAGCCATCTGCTTTTTTGGCTCTTTTTCATTATAGCGAGCTATGTAGGGGTCGTCACCTTGCCTGCTTTTTAGGCTCTTCATTAGCGAGCTATGCAGAGGCACTTAGTCATCTGATTTTTTTGCTCTTTTTCATTATAACGAGTTATGCAGGGGTCATCATCTCGCCTGCTTTTTAGGCTCTTCATTAGCGAGCTATTAAGCTCGGAGCCCGTTACCTTAGTGAAATTAGTTGAATCATAAGCTGAGGAAAATTGAGCTTTCATTAACTAAAATGAGTTTGATTTACATATAATCAAAAGAATTTATTGATAATAAGGGCGGAGGTGATCGACATTCCAAGCTCGAGGGACTTCAGCTCCATTTTCATTAGCTAAACGATAAGCTTCATTCCCCAAGCTTGCTTTGACAACATAGGGTCCTTCCCAGTTCGGGCCTAAGGATCCATCACTTGGCTTGCGGGCTCCAGGCAAGATGAGACGTAAAACTAAGTCTCCCACGTTGAATTTGCGAATCCGAGCATACTTGTTGTAGTACCTCGCTATTCTCTGCTGATAGACAACTACTTTCAACCTGCCCGTTTCCCTGTGTTTTTCAACCAGGTCTAAGTTTGTAGCAAACAGTTGATCATTGTCATTTGGATTAAAGGTCGCTCTTCGTTGTGATGTGACTTCAAATTCAGCTGGGATCATAGCCTCAGATCCATATACCATTGAGAATGGAGTCTCGCCTGTGGAACTGCGAGCTATGGTCCTATAAGACCATAATACCTTCTGAAGCTCGTCTACCCATGCTCCCTTCTTTGCTTCCAGTTTCATCTTCAGGGTCTGCTTAATGATCTTGTTCACTGCTTCAACTTGGCCATTGGCTTGTGGATGGTCCACTGATGAGAAGCTCTTTTTTATCTTCAGCTCGCTGCAGAATCTAAGGAACTGGTCGCTGCTGAACTGGGTCCCATTATCTGTCACGATCTGCTGTGGAACCCCAAATCTACAAATGATATTGCTCCATACAAACTTCTCAATCTTTGTTGTGGAGATTTCAGCTAGCTCCTTTGCTTCCGCCCACTTGGTGAAGTAATCCACTACGACCACGATATGTTTGCATCTTCCACGAGCCATTGGCAGAGGCCCAATCAAATTCATCCCCCAAATCTCAAAGGGCCATGGGCTCACCATTTGTTGGAGATAAGCTGGTGGAGCTCGTGGAACTTAGGCAAACCTTTGACACTTGTCGCATTTCTTCACTAGGTTAATGGCGTCCTGCCTCATGGTGGGCCAATAGAAGCCTTGATGAAGTACCTTCTGAGCTAGAGACAGCCCCCAGTGTGGTTCCCGCAATAGCCTTCGTGTATCTGCCTCAGTACCGTTTCATACTCGGGGCCATCAATGCATCTTAACAATGGAGCTAAGAACCCCTTCTTGTACGGTGCATCATCATAGATGCAATATCTGGCTGCTCTAGCTCGTAGACGTCGGGCTTCCAGTTTGTTACTTTGCAGCTTTCCATTTCGTAAATAATTAAGAATTGAGCTCATCCAGGAATCGGGCTACACAGTTGTGGCCATCGTCATACTCTTCTCCTCTGTACTCGGAGTTGGTAGAAATTCAACTGAGATCGCCCCAAGAAAATCTGCATCTCGCGTGGTGGCGAGGCGAGCTAATGCATCTGTATGCGAGTTCTGAGCCCGTGGGATTTGCTTTATTTCGTACCCCTGAAACGCGGCTAGCAGCTCGTGAACTTTCTGGAGGTAAAGGGCCATCTTTGGTCCCTTGGCCTGATATTCTCCTAATATGTGGCAGACAACGAGCTGTGAATCACTGAAGACTTTCAATCGCTCAGCTCGCATTTCCTTAGCTAAACGCAAACCTGCGAGTAGGGCTTCATACTCAGCCTCATTGTTTGTTGCCTGGAAGCCAAACCTCAAAGCACAAAGGATCTTATGGCCTTCAAGACTGATCAGTAGAATTCCAGCTCCAGCCCTCTGCTCGCTGGATGATCCATCAACATAAAGCTCTCATGCTGGACTTTCAGAAGACTAAGCTTCATCATCCACAGGTCCCGTAAACTCTGCAATGAAGTCTGCCAGAGCTTGAGCTTTGATAGCCGTCCTTGGCTTAAATTGGATATCGAACTGTGCGAGCTCTACTACCCATTTCAACAAACGACCTGAGGTGTCTGCTTTCTGCAAAACTTGCTTCAACGGATATTGAGTGAAGACTTCAATTGTATGAGCTTGAAAGTAAGGCCGCAGCTTCCTTGATGCAATCACCAGGCAATAAGCGAGCTTTTCCATCTGCGAGTACCTGGTTTCAACATCTTGCAGCCTTTTACTCACATAATAAACAGGAAGCTGTGTTTTTTCTTCTTCCCTCACCAATGCAGCACTCAGAGCTTGCTGAGACACCTCTAGGTACATGATAAACTTTTCTCCTTCTTTGGGCTTAGAAAGGAGTGAAGCTCGCCCCATGTATTCCTTTAACTGCTGGAAGGCAACTTCACACTGCTCTGTCCACTCGAAGCTTTTGGCTTTCTTCAAAATATCAAAGAAAGAGATGCATTTGTCTATAGCTTTCGAAATGAACCTGCTCAGTGCTGCGACCTAGCCATTGAGGCTCTGTACATCTTTCACCTTGATTGGCGATCTCATGTCGATCAATGCTTAGATCTTCTCAGGGTTTGCTTCAATTCCTCTACTGTTGACCATGAAGCTCAGAAACTTCCCAAAAGCTACTCCAAATGCACATTTGAGCGGATTTAACTTCATCTGGTAGCTTCTTAGAATCTAAAACATCTCTCTCAGGTCGCGTACATGGTCACCTATCTGCTTGGATTTTACTAGCATATCGTCAACATAGACCTCCATGGTCTTTCCAATTTGCTTATCGAACATCATGTTCACCAAGCGTTGATAGGTCGCTCCAGCATTTTTCAACCCAAAGGGCATCACCTTGTAGCAATATAAGCCACGATCAGTCATGAACGAGGTGTGCTCTTCGTCCTTGGGATTCATGGGAATTTGATTATAGCCCGAGTATGCATCCATAAAACTCAGGAGCTCGTGGCCAGTAGTAGCATCCACGAGCTGGTCTATCCTTGGCAGGGGAAAACTGTCCTTAGGGCACGCCTTGTTCAGGTCAGTGAAGTTAATGCAAGTCTTTCACTTCTTTTTCTTCTTTTTCACCAGAACCGGGTTGGCGACTCAGGTCGGGTAGTAAGCTACTCGAATGAACTTGTTAGCTAGCAGCTTGTCTACCTCTTCTTTCAATGCTAAGTAACGTTCCCCTGTCATTGCTCCTCTCTTCTGACGAACTGGCTTGTGGTGAGGGTCAATATTCAACCTGTGAGACATCACCTTTGGATCTATCCCCACCATATCCTCATGATTCCATGCAAACACATCCAAGTTCGCCCTCAGGAAGTCAACGAGCTGGGTTCTCAGTCCTGGTGCTAATCTTTTCCCCAACTTCAGGCATCTTTCTGGATCCGTCTCGTTGACTTGGACATCTTCCAATTCTTCAACTGGCCATGTAGCTTGGTCGACATCTACCTCGCGAGGGTTCAGGTCGTGACTGACTCCTTTCTCAGTCATAGCTCGTGGCTCGCCCCCTGAGACCACATTTACTTTCTTTCCTCTCACGCCCATCTTCACAGCATCTTCATAGCAACGCCGAGCTAAGTGCTGTTCTCCTCGAACACATCCGATGCCATTTGGAGTCGGGAACTTAACTGTAAGAGTTCTGGTCGAAGTAACCACATCCAACTCATTCATGGCAGGTCTCCCCAGGACCACATTGTAAGTTGATGGGCAATCAATTATCAAAAAATCTATCAGAGTTATTGCTTGACGACCTGCCTCCCCAAGAGTCAATGGCAGCTTAATTTGGTCCACTGGTACTACAGCATCTCCAGTGAAACCATATAAAGGCTCTGAGGACGGTCTCATTTGTTCTGCTCGCAGCCCCATCTGGTCAAAACAGCTTCTATACATCACGTTCACCGAGCTCCCAGTATCGATCATGATGCGCCTAACTTCCATATTGCTGATTTTAGCTCGTATTACCAGCACGTCATTGTGAGGCCAGATCACTCCTCTAGCATCTTCATCAGTAAATACAATTTCGTTCGAGGTCGGCTTCGCCCTTTTTGCAGGTCACTCCGACCCATTGAGCTGAAAAGAATGATTCGCCTTTCGGACATACCTCTCATGCGATCTGTTGGAATCACCTGCGATATGGGGGCCACCATGAATGGTAAAAATGGTTCTTACCGCAGGTTCATGATCTTGCTCGGAAGCCCGTTGGGGCTGTTGCTGATGTGTTGGCTGTTGCTGCTGAGGTCGTTGTTGTGAAGGTCGCAAGTCTGCGAGTCTCGCTACATAGTCTCCCAGGCAACCTCGCCTGATCAATTTCTCAATGGCGTTTTTCAACACCCAGCAATCTGAAGTACTGTGCCCTACCTCATTATGATAAGCACAGAACTTGCTCTGATCCCTCTACTGAACAGGAGCCCTTAAGTGATTTGGCATCCCAAAATCTTCTCTGTTTCTTTCTGCAGCGTAAATCCTGTCCGGTGAAGCCGTCAGAACGCTGTATCCTTCATAACGACCCTGACGTCGAGGTCGCTCGTACCTTGGCTCTCTCTTCGCCTTCTTAGCGATCTGGTTATTTGAGCCACTATTTCTTCCTTCTTCGTTCCTGCCGTTATTTCTCCTTTTTGGCTGGCTGGAACTGCCCGCTTCATTCTTCTGATTCTGCTTCTTCGAGCCGAAGGTCTCTTCCCACCTAATCTCCTTCGCAGCTCGCTCGTAGAACTCTCCCAGATCCTTCACTGGGGACTTGTAAATGCTTTCGTATAATTTTTTGACTTTCCACAACCCAGCTGAGATCGCTGTCAATATACTCTCATCTGACGGATGTTCTACATTCGCGACCTCGCGTCTAAACCTGATGATATACTCTTTCAAAGACTCACATTGACGCTGAAATATGGTAGCTAGGTGGCAGGATGGAGCGAGCTGCCTTCTCAAGGCCCTATACTGGCCAACGAACTTCTGCTGACACTCTGCCCAACTGCCTATGCTGCGAGCTGGGAGATTTTTGAACCATGTCCTTGGTATATCCCCCAAAGTAGTCGGGAATACACGACACTTCACCATGAGATTACCTGTTTGTAAGTCCATCTGGACGTTGAAGGCGTCAAGATGGTCATAGGGGTCACTGTCCCCGTTGTATTGCTGAATATTCGACATCTTGAATCTCGGAGGGAGAGGTTGCGTCTCAATTTCCCTTGTGAATGGGGTCCTTTCCCCGTAGAGCCCACGCTGCTCCGGGACTCCAGGTCGCGCCTTCAACTGCTGGACCCTTTGGAGGAGCTCTTCTACTTGTGGATCTCGGAGCTCGTATCTCCTCCTGTGGTCGTAACTAGGAGCAGGATGCTCTGGGTCATACCTTTCATCCTCTTCGAACAGACCCTCAGGCTAATGGGATCTTCCCTGTCTCTGTTCATCATCAAACCGCCGAGCTGCAACTCTGGCTCTATCGTGCCCAACCTCTGCTCGCGGGTTTCCACCTTGGCTCAACCTTACTACCAGGCTAGCTGGTCGCGCGACCTCCCTTTCTTCCCGAACAAGGTGTCCTCCAACCCTAGGGAGCGCATTGGAGGAGCGAGCTGAGCCCGCAGGTCGCAGGACTTCCCTTGCCAGCCTTTCAGGTACTTGCATCGCTTCATGTTGCTGGGGCACATGCCTTGGTGCCTGAACTTCAACTCTGGGTACGTTCTGTACCTGAGTTTGCACCAACATATTGATGGCCTCTGTGAGTTGCCTGACCGTATCCTCCAACGCCTTTTGCCTCTGAATCGGCACATTCTGCCCTTCGGCTAATGGGGCAATTGGAACTGTCTAACAGGGAGGCAAAAGAGGGATGCCTGTCGCGGCGCCAAGTGCCTGTCCATGGGACGTGCCTGTTGCATGCATGGGTGCATCCTGCACAGGCTGCATATTCTGCTGAGATTGGTTCATGTGGCTCTTTACCTGGTCATCATCAACATGGTACCTGTTTGATCCGGTCTTTGCCATATCGAAAATCAATTAATTGGGATGAAAAAGATTGCACTTTGGGCCCTCCTTCTAGCGCCAAAATGTCGACGTTGGATTTCAGTCGACGAGTATTCAATACCCAATACTTGCAATCAATGTGAGAAAGCACAAATACCAAGAAGGAACACAGACAAGAACCAAGAATCAAACGAGGAACACAAAACTTTTACGTGGTTCAGCAATAATAGGCCTACGTCCACGACTGTCTATCTCTTAAATTCTGCAGAGTGACAGTATATTATTCAATGTATCTCATCATGTTACAATGATTTTAGCCTCCTATTTATAGGGAAAGAGGCGTTACAATTCTGATTGCCACAAAACAAGAAAAGAATCTCAAATTAATTACACTTTCCAAATGATTTAAATTAAATCAGAAAAATCAGGAAGAGAATTATAAATTAATTACAATTCCTATTCGGTTGGAATAATATCAGGAAATTGCCATAATTATCTCGAGATAAGGTTGATTTGAATTTGAATTTGAATAAACTTCCATATCTGATGAGGGAATCACGGTTTGATTGGGTAACTGTCATATTTGGAAGATACTGAATTTATTACGCTCTTGAGTGAGCTGCTGTCTATGGCAGTTTCGAGCTGGAGCTCACATAGCGAGCTGCGCATGAGGCGGTTTGTAGAACGAGCTATGATCTGGCTGTAAGGCGAGCTTGTTACTGCGAGCTGAGAAGATTTACTGGGCGAGCTATGGAGCTCGCTGGGTTTAAGGTTGAAATATGGGCCTTGTCTAATAGGCCTTTGATTGGGTTGACTTTATCGGACCTTCTATTGGGCCTAAACTGGGCTTTTACTAACCCATTTAATGCATTCGAAATATACATACAACACATAGGTACCACTTTAAAGATAAGTTTGTGCCCATTTAAAAGGTAGTTTAATGGTTCATTTGAGAGGGATTGAGAGAGAATTGGGCATAGTTGGAGATTACCAAAATTTAGAGAAATAAAGTAACTAACTTAAATATCGAAGAATGTTTTTGGAATCATACTCCAGGCCACCTTAACTGTTGGGTTATATGGGCCTTGGGTCGAGTTCACCCAAGATGGCCTAATACCCAAATTCGAATCCAACAAAGGGATCCAAGATCCATCAAAAATGGATATGGCTTGTTAATTGCCATTAGCAGTTTTCTGATGACCGGTTTTTTGCCCGTTACAAAATAACTGTCGTTGCAGTTATTCCCAACACATATTAAATCATGGGCAGCAGTTATTCTTCGTAAGTCGAAGAGAAACATAGACACACAAAAGGAAACAAAAGGCAGAAAGTGTAAACAAAGAGACAACCAGAAGAGAAGGCAGGGTATTTACATTGTGGCAAGAGGTTTCTATCCGATTTCGTGGTGAAATCCGACCAATTGAACAACCTAGTGATCGCCCCAGAATCTGTTGCGAATTCAAGTACGTTTAGAGCATGTTACTTCACTGTTTTTCAAGTTCGAATGTTAATGCATATATACTGTTATTTGGATTTCATGTTTTTATCATTAACAAAGGTGTTCATTGTCTTGCAGCTAGCTAGGATCAAAGGCAAGGAGTTTAAGCGAAAGAGAGAATCTTTTGAGCAAAGTTTAACACCCAAACAAATTGAAAATGAAAAGTATTTTTGAAGGAACCCTTATCTTCACTGCTACTCACCAAATGGTTGACAATTGATATTATCCCCAAAAATAATAATAATAAATGAGAAAAATGAAACCATACATTTCGTTGAAAATATGTTATATAAACCCGAATGGAGAAAATTGCTGAGTAGAGCTCATCATTCCTTTTCATTTTGGGTTACAAAATAAGAACTGTAATAGTAAAAATTCACAGGCCCAATTGATGGATGAGATTGAAAGCCGAAGATAGCAGCCCAAGTGGTATGCCTATGTGTCCATCGAGCCCAATCAAGACCTAAAGCCCAGAAGCCCATAGCGCCAGATCTTAACTTCATTGATGAAGAGTTGATTGCATTAAATGAATGAAATCAGATTAGCATAACGTAAGCTTTCGATAGGGGCTGACCAATCGAGCGAGAATCTCTCCATTAAGCGCATCAGCTAGAATCAAAGGAACGGATCCTTTTATTCCATCAGCCTTAATTCCCTAACAATCATCTTTTCACCTATAAAAGGGGAGCAATCAGACACACAAGGGATCCATTTTTTGTTACCAGAGCTTCACTTCGCCAAAATATTCCCAAGCACCCTTACTTTCAGTCATCTAGCTAAGACCTCTGTCCTTATATAATAGGCATCTGAGCCCTGTCCTCACATTCTGAAACTAGCAAGCAAACATCTGACAAGTTGAATTTTGTGACATCCTACATTCGATCTCTGTCCCATGTCCTCATCAGTCGGATGTAAATGTAAACATAAGTCGTACAACCTCTTTATTACTATTATTTTTTTATTTACGTTTTATTCCATCAAAACGTCTTTAGCTAACACTATATTAATGTCAAGATCACCAGTTCTATTTCTTCAACTCTTATGCACGTGTTTAGATCCTTTAAAACTGATCATAAAGGATAAACCTCCACGTCAACAATTTTACAATACGAGGACAATAGCACATTTCAAGTGATAATGTTATCTACAAGATCAGATTTTGTATCCTCTTCTCTTTCACTGTGAAGTGACTCCGAGATCTACTAATGTACGTGTGAAGTCTCTGTCTACAATTTACCAGACATAAGAACGTATGGTTAGGTATGATAGAAGATTTAAAATTACAAGTGGGCCATTCCAATATTTCAGCTTTTTGGGTCATTTGATTGAGGTCACGCTTTCCTTGTGATGTAAAATCTGCTGTGCTTTATCCCCTTCTTGAATTTATAATATTCCAAAAGCACTTTTCTCCATTTTCATTTCTTTCTTCTCTCAACTCTTCTCACATAGACATGTCAGAGTCCGACCAAGACCACACCCCAGAAGCAGCCGAGACCAAAGCTCGACCGGTGGGTGGCACTGAGTATAGCTGGTGCAAAGCGGTCCCAGTCGGCACAGGCATCACTGTCCTAGCACTTCTTCTCTCAAAAGCCCCAGATATCCCACTTCTCCAAACTGCCCTCCACAACCTCCAAAATATCGATCCTATCCTCCGCTCCAAGCTCCGTTTCCACATCACCACCAACTCTTTTTCCTTTGTCACGCCCCCAAACCCCGACCTCCAAATCACACCGTTTGATCTCTCATCAACGTCTCAGATACTGCACGACATCTCTAACCACGACGACCACGTGACCCCCTTCCACTCAATCCTCCAACATGAACTCAACCGAAACGCGTGGCACAATCCCAACCCTCCATCAGAAACAGATAGTCAAATGTTTTTCGTCAGCGCGTACACTTTAAGCGAGACACAGTGGGCCGTCGTCTTCCGGCTGCACACGTCAGTGTGTGACCGCACGTCGGCGGTGGCGTTGTTGGGACAAGTACTGAAGCTGACGGGAGGAAGCAACGGGGACGGGATAGAGAGGGAATATGAGAAAAAATTTGAGGTCAGTTTGGGAATTGAAGAATTTATACCTAATGGACAAGCAAACAAGCCCTTCTGGGCGCGTGGAGTAGACATGCTTGGTTACTCATTAAATTCCTTCAGATTGTCAAACATAAATTTCGTGGATGCGAATTCGCCGAGATATTCACAGGTTGTGAGGCTGCAAATGGACACGAATGACACTGAGAGATTACTATCTGTAAGTGGCCTTTTGAGTTTGTATTTTGTTATTTTCAGGCTTTCAATTTCGATTTTTGCAATTAAATTTTAGTGAAGTCTAGTCAGAGGTATGCGTATACTGACTGCTGATCAAGTAAATACTGAGGTTTCTATTTTTAAGAGGTAATGTTCGTATAATTGGTTGGGGATAATATTTTTAAGAGCAAAAATCATTTTTATCCTTTAAAAAATTTTTATCTAAAAAAAATTAAATCATCCTTAATATTTTAAAAAAAATATTAAATTAATCATTTCTATTAGTCAATCAACTGTCAAATCTAATTAAAAATGTGAAAATTAAAAATATGAAAAAATTCATTTATTTTTGACTTAGTTAAAATAGATGAAAAGATTATTATACCCTTATCTTTAATTAAATATTACAATAATGAATAATTACAAAAATACCTTAATAATGAAAATACCCCTTCTTGGTTTCATATATAAATTTTCTGAAATTAAAAAAAACAAAACAAAATAAAACAAAAGTTGGATTCACAAATAAATAAATAAAGGTAAAAAATCTGGGTCAGATCTTGAATCAAAGGGGAACACAAATATAAAACAAAAATCAACTCAAATTTCTTATCCATTTGACATCTAATAAAGATTATATAAAAAACCAAGAGTATATAAAAAAAGTCAAAAAACACAAATTATATCATAAAAAATTTCAATAACTTATGTTCACCATAGATCCAGGCTCACCATATCGATTAAGAGAACATTCTAATTGAGTTACAACAACCATAGATTCATCTTGAAAATACTGATAATTCCATTTTTTGGTACACATTTTTCTTACCATACCCACATAAATTATCAATGCATCTTCAAAAATCGAAGACACATGAAAAACTCTAGACACTAAGATTCCTAGTCATTATTGGTGATGTGAGCATCAAGGGAGGGAGTTTCGGTGAAACCAAATGAGAGTACCAATGAGGGAGTACCAGCGAAATCAAAACTTAGATCGATGACGAACCCAGAACACAGATCAAGGGAGGGCTTTTAAAGGTAGGTTCATACCAGAATACAACTTGTAATAGTAGCAAAGTTAAATGATTTTGTGGGTTTGAGTTGATTTTGTGGAATATTTGTGTTGATTTTGTGGGTTTTGATTTTGATTGAAGTTGAAGATGAATCGATTGTTGGTTGAAGATGAAATTGGGATTGGTTTTGATTTGAGTTGATTTTGTGGGTTTTGATTTTGATTAAAGTTGAAGATGAATGGGTTGTTGGTTAAAGATGAAGGGGTTGAAGATGAAGTTGAGATTGCTTGTTTTTGTTTTTTCAATTTTTTTGATTCGCTTTTACCAAAATTCTAGATTGGTAAATTTGGGTTCAATTTTACCAAAAGTCAGGTCTTCTTTTTTTTTTTTTTTTTTTTAGTACACATTCAAACTCCACTGTTTAATTAACTTTTTATTTTTGTACAAAAAATGTGGGTTCTTGTTTCTTTTTTCTTTCTTTTTTTAATATTTATATTTTAAAAAGTCCAACAAATCTAATTCGTGCACGTGTCATCATCATGTAGTGATTGGAAATGACAAATTTATCCTCACCCATCATGTTGTGTGTTAGGTTTGATCGAAAGTTGACTGACGAGAGGGGTTGATTTGACACTTTTTCGAAACAATAGGGATGATTTAGCTATTTTTTAAAATATAATTAAAAATTTGACTATGTTTCAAAATTTAGGGATTAAAATAATTTTTTTCCTATTTTTAAAGTAGAGACCTTATTAGTCCAATTGTCAATGTCTATATCGTGGGGTGGGGGGAGTGGAAGTGTCAAAATCACATGAAAATCGTTTGATGGATGGTTGCTGATATGATACGTCTCATAGGTTGTCCATTATTACACAAGTAGGCCCCATTTACCAATCAACAATAAGAAAGAAAAAAAAATCATCCCCCCTCATTTCTCATTCTTTTGGAAATCCTCATTCCCATCCAAAACCATAACTTTTTGTAGGAATGTGATTTCTCATTTTCATTCTTCTTTCTTTTCTCTCACACCTCTATTTATCTCTCTTTCTCTCACAGTCACTCATTCTCTAATTACACATTCATGGAACTTGCAACACTTTCTATCTTCTCTTCTTTTTCTTTTTTGTTTTTGCTTCTTAGTTTAGGATTTGGTTCTGAGAATGATCTATGATAATTCAGGTTTGCTGATGAACCTAGAACCATTTGGTTCTAGGTTCAATAAAAAACCCCTATTCTTATTTTTATTTTTATTTTTTGTCCCCTATTTTTATGTTTTGATGTTATTAATGATGATAATGTTTTTGTGGGAGATAATGACATTGATGAACTGGATTGATAATATTGATGAATTGTGAGTTGATGAAGTTGAATTGTGAGATATGATAATATTAATGAACGATGATTTTTTATTTTTTTCACATTTTTTATAAAATTAATTTTATATAATAAAAATTTTAAATTATTTTTATTTTAATTCAATTTCAATCTATACCCAACATGATATGATATAATTTTTAATGTAATATCAAATTCTACCAAACATGAGACAGTAATTTTCCATTTCAATTCAATTCAATCTAATCCATTACATTCGGATTCAATCAATTTCATTTCATTCCATTCCAATCTCGTGTGTCAAATGAAGTCATAAGTTTAAAAGTCAAAAGACCACTTAGGATGTAGTCCCCACGAAGCTGTATCTCTTTAGCTATGTTTGATGCATGAGATTTGAGGTGGGTTTAAGATTTAAAATATTTCAAACTCTCAAATCTTATGTTTGAAGTGACTAACATAGGAGTGAAATTTTAATTTCATCTTCATTTAATATTATTTTCATAGGAATATTGAATCTTAAGCTCCACTAGGAGATTCAATGAGAATGAATTTTTCTCTCTTTACTCATTAATTGTTTGTTCTACCAACCCCATTTATTTTTCTCTATCGCCATTTATTTTTATGTGTAATGGAAAGTATAGAAATATGAATATGTAACAATATAATTCTAAAAAAAAAATCAATATAACTTTTTAGAAAAATGATTTATAGGATTTATTTTATTTAAAACATTGTTAACTTTATGTATAATATAAGCTAGGGTATATAATAATATATTTAAATTAATTTTATTTCAATCCAAATTCAACCTATATTTTGCTATTTAAAATTAATTCTTGTATTTAAATTAATAAAATATTTTTTCTCTTTTTTTTTAAATTTTTTACAAAATTAATTTTTAAATAAATTTCAAGTATATAATAAAGTATTTAAATTAAGAGCAAATTACAATTTAACCATCCAGTTAAAATATAATTACAAGCAGAACCAACTTTTTACTTTTATTATAATAAACTCACTTGTCGTTAGTCCATTTTAGTTAGAGTTAATAGATTGACGGGTACAATTATCTTTTAACATTATTTACGTAATTTTTTTAATTTCTTTTAAAATCAATTGTTTTAAAAAGATCTCTCTCTCTCTCTCTCTCTCTCTCTCTCTCTCTCTCTCCCCCGTTATTCCCACCGACCAATCACCGTCTCTGTGTCATTCTTCTTCATCTTCTTCTTCTTCTTCTTTTCTTCTCCTTCAAATCCAGATTCATTTGGGTTCGATGTGAACCCATATTTCATCTGGGTTCGATGCGAACCTAGAGACCCAGATATGTCTCTAGGTTTGCATTTTCATCTGGGTTCTGAAATGAACCTAGATTTTGGAGAACCTAGATTCATCCGAGTTTTGAAATGAACCCAGATGAATGGGTTTCATCCGAGTTCGTTTCAAAACCTAGATGAATCTGGGTTTTCGATATTTTTGGGTTGAGTTTTTAATTTAATTTATTTTTTTTTTGAAAATGTTGATGATTGTTTGTTGATGTGGTTAAACTGGTAATTGTTGAAAAATTTTGACTAGTGATTGTTGATAATTTTTTAAACTAATGATTGCAATGGATGGATGAGTTTGCAATGGGTAAATGGTTAATGATTTTTGCGGGTTGAAAATTGACGATTGCACATTGGTTTGGTGATTTTTTTTTGGTCAATTTCTGCTGATATTTTGAAGATGTGTTTGATTTTGTTAATGGATGGACGATGTTTCTTCCTAGATGAAAAGAACATATTTTTTTCACTTTTATTTTTTTAAAATAAATAATTTATTTATTTTTATTATGAGGGTATTTTGGTCGTTTGATCATATTTATATTGTTGACTGTTAAATTTAACCGAGATTCCTTAATGGAAGAGGGTTAATTGTAATAAAACTGAAAGTATCGCTCCGTCTATAATTACGTTTCAACTGGATTGCTAAATTATAATTTGTTCTTAAATTAATTTTATTCCAATTCAATCTAAACCTATGTCGAACATAATGTGGGATATTTTTAATCAAATTTCAAGTTTTACTAAACATAGGACAATGATTTTTCATTCTAATATAATCTAATCCAATCAATTTCATTCAAATTCAATTTATTTCATTCTAATCTCGCGTGTCAAATAGAGTCTTTGTCTTCACACAGTAGAGACTAGAAATAGACAAGATGATTATGCACTTCTCTTGTACATGATAGGTTAGTAACTGACTTGCCATTCAAAGGATATTGCTAAACACGTGATATAGAGTTTGCACATTGCCTTTATACTATTATTAATTCTTTTAAAATATTTTTCACTTAACTCTTGCTAAAGATGGACTACCTCACTATTTGGATGTAATTCTTCTAAAACTTGTTTTTTTATAGAATGGTTATAATTTTGTATTTAGGGATGCAAATCAAGAGGAATCAAATTATGTGGAGCCTTGGCAGCTGCTGGATTGATCGCAGCACGTTCCATGAAACAAGAACTCCTTGATCATCAGAGGGAGAGGTATGCTGTTGTCACGCTCGTCGATTGTCGTTCAATTCTAGACCCTGTTCTCTCCCGTGATCATCTCGGTGAGTTCTCTTCGTTCCTATACAAGAAAAGTTAAATACAATTATATTCATTAATCTTGACATGTGTTTTAAACAAGGAGAAAATATTTAATGAGACTGTTTATAATAGTGAGATGAATCAATGAGAAAAGTAATAGAAAAAAAAATTAATGGAAAAGGTAAAAGGAAAAAACAAATATTTCATTGGTTCGTCTTAATATATCACCTGTGAAACAGTTCATATAAGATTTTCTCTTAAACAAAACCTAAAAATTTTGTACTTCACCACCTAAGCTACTTATTTTATTACTAAGCATTTGTGACATGACTAAGTTTCCCCAAAATTGATATAGGATTTTACCATTCTGCCATCCTGAATACACATGATGTAAGTAAAGATGAGAAGCTGTGGGAGCTGGCAAAGAGAAGCTACACGGCGTTTGCGAATGCTAAAATTTCTAACAAGCATTACACGGACATGAGTGATCTCAACTATCTTATGTGCAAAGCCATTGAAAATCCTGGTTTGACCCCATCATCGTCCATGAGAACTGCATTCATCTCGGTGTTTGAGGACCCCGTGATCAGTGAATCTAGCGAATTGCTTCAAAAGGTTGGCCTGGAGGACTATGTGGGCTGCTCTTCGGTTCACGGTGTGGGTCCTTCCATCGCTATATTTGACACGATACGTGATGGACAGTTGGACTGTGCGTGTGTGTATCCTTCGCCACTGCATTCAAGGGAACAAATGCTGGATTTGATTGATGAGATGAAGAGGATTCTTGTGGAGGCAGTCAGCCATGTGGAGGAGGAAGGTGCAATTGAAACTTAATATTTGGTTTTATTTATGGGTTTGTGATCTTGAGCTGAACTTCTGCCCATCCTGTTATGGGCCAGTTCATTGTGTGGACGACCCGTTAATGTTTTAGTCTCTCAATGAAGAGACCAACAAGATGGCTAGGATGCAGATTCAGTCCAGGATTGGATCTGCCTCCAATCGCTTCACCGGTCAAATTTGGCTTGGAAAATGTTTGCTATAAAAATTAAGATAAATAAGTTCTTTTAAAAAATACAATAAAATAACATAAACAAGCGAAAACAAGCATGGTCTGCACGTCTCACAAGCAAACAATATTCAAGGGCAATTGGCTTAACTTGATTCAAGATAATAGTTTACAATGTCTGAACAGTACGATTTAAAATTTTAAGATATTTTTTATTTGAATACAATATTAAATAATTATACTTAAATTGCTCTCAAACTCAAACTAATTCAATGATTGCATTATAAAATTGTTTTCTTAACAAACCTAACTAAATATGTTTTTTAACATGTTTTGCATAAGTTTTCTTATAAATCATCTTCATATAAAATAATAGATTTATTATGATTTGTGACCTAAGCGTATTAATTTCAAATTCACACATGTTGACATAGGCTTAATGCTCAACTTCACTAATATTGCATTCTATTTCAAAGGTCAATATTAACTAAAATATACAAATAAACAAGTTTTAGTTATTAGAAATTCAGTGTTTAATTTTTATTTTATAGTTTTTTTTTTTTGAATCTAAAGATTAATGATCAAATTTATCAATTATAACATCAGTAATATTTTTATTTTATAGTTAACACTCAATGATTTAAAAGTCTATTGAAACTTATTAAAATCAATTATTACTTATACGATTCGAATATATATTTTAATAATCATAAGACAACTAATGAAAAAACCATCACACAAATTTATAAAATGCATTTGATAGGATCAATATATAATGTTTAATTACGTAGACTAATCCATGCCACGTATGTCTAATGAACAGTAGCAAAACCTATAAACCAATATATTGCCAAAAAATATTGACATTTAAAGCCCAACTTATGACCTACACAATAATGGGTTGGGTGTTGAAGTAAGAGATGACAGTGATTGAATAATTGAATAGATATTGGTCTATTTTTTAAAGAGTAGTTCTTGTGCTTAGCAATATTTTATAGAGAGACTTCGTGTTCATAAGTCTTTTCATTGGTGTGCAAGTTTTTCCAATAGATAAACTAAGAGTTAGATAACATCTAATTACTAAAGAACAAAATGATTGGACAATAAAAAATTAAATTAAATGATTCAACAAATGATTAATAATATGAACCTTATCTATATTAGCACATAGCATAATGCAAGTAGAAAATTCCCAAGTTCATGACCTCTGGCTTTTGTCATCTGAAGCTGAAACAAAGATTCCTAACTATTTAATTAGAAAAACATAGCCATCATCATATTTGTAAATTAAATCGGCCAGCCGTACGTCGGATTGGTTGCGTCCTTCTTTCATTTGTCAAATTAATTAGATGAGAACTAGCCTCAGGACAGAACGTATATGACCAACTTTCCAAACGGTAACCGTGCAACTGAAACGGACAATTTAGGAGAGTTTGGATTTTATATGGTCCAAAACGAAGGACACAACTTCGTTTGTGTAAGTTACTAAGTTTCATAGATTTTTGATCAAGTTTATTAAAACCTAATACAAGATAGTCCCACTCCGTAATTCTCTATATAGAGAATTCTATATATTAAGTTTCAAGGGACCAAGAAATATTTACGTGGATTTTTAAAAGAGTTTTCTGATAAACTGATGGATATTTAATATTGGTTGAAAAAACAAACTTGGAGAAGTCCTTAACATTTAAATCATTACTTTTCTGTACATGTTTCAGGAAAATCACCATAAAGAAACCTTGAAATTGTATACTTTTTATTTTTTGGGTAAGTTCTGTAGATTTGTTATGAAGTTTTATCTAAGGGTGGTAGAAGAATACCAATAACTTCTTTAATAAATTCATTTATGTTAAAAAGGGTTGAAAAATAAAAATAAAAGAAGTCCTTAAACCATGCAGCAATCCTGAAATTAAGCACTTTCCTTACTGCAGTAACAATTGAAAGATAGAGTCTTTCAAAAAATAATAATAATAATAAAATAATTGAAAGATAGAGACAGGAGACCATTGCTTACGAAAAAAACTCTAATTTTGCCACCAATTTCGCAGGAGTGCTGCAATGTCAACACTCAAAATGGGGCACACTAGTCACGTAGAAGAAAAACAAGAGAGAGAAAGTTTATGTAAAGGCATATTGAATCTACCCAGCTTGAATGTGCAAATGTCACTTACCGTACTACAATCAAAATTCGCTTCAACCATTGGTTTCGTGGAAGAGCTGAGATAGGTACATGTTACAGATCCTAAAGCATATATTCGTAGAATCACATAATCCAATTAATAATACAATCCGGCAGTAGTCTCTATTTACCAAACACATAACTCGTTCTTCCACAACTAGAATCTAACTAATTAGTTCCTCAACAAGTTTTCCGAATTCAAACCTCCTATTGCTGCATTCGACAGCGTTTACAATCTCTTGAAAAGTAGAGACGCTGCATGGAACCACTAGGCCACTCTGTTGTTCGAACCCGAACTCATTGTATGACTTCTCTAACAACATCCTAAAGAGCGGATGAGAAAGGAACCCTGTCGGCACCACGAACCTCTCTCGCTCATCGCCTACGTAAATCGCACAGAACCCAGTTGGGGTTGTGGCCGGAGATGACGCATCCTCGAATTCACTTAGCAGACCTTCACGTGCTTGCGATTTCCTGCCACCGCCGCTGCTCTCCCTTCCGCCCATCACCTTCACTTTCCTGGCCAGTTTCTTGAATGAAACCATCTTCTTTCCTAGCATTTTTGTTGTTTCAAGAGATGGAAGAAGTGTGGAAGAGAGAGAGAGAGAGAGAGAGAGAGAGAAGTCTTTGAGTACTGCTTGGTGGGTGGGACTGAATTTGTACTGGGGGGGTTTAAGAGATGAATGACTTGACTTAAAAAAGAACAGGTCTTCTACGCACTGATTACCAATAATTGATTAGGAATCTACAATCTATGATGATGATTTGTTTCAATCTTACAATAGTCTTATTTTAGTCTTGAGTCTTGACTGTTAATAATTTTGAGCGACCAGTTCAAAACTTAGACTAGGAAAAAACTTGTGTCTCTTCATGATGCATATGTATTTTTTGATGGAATTTGTAACGCACATTAAGAATTTTAAAAAAATAATGTTAGATTTCCTAAAATTTTTATCTAAATCTATGCTAAAATAACATGACATATGAGTTATTAAAATCCTAATAATTATCATATAATCTCATGATTTATAAAATCTTAATAACACATATACCACATCATTTGGTTATAGATTTTAGTAAAATTTTTGGAAAGCCTATGAGTAATTGATAGGCGCTTCAAATTTTTTTTCAAATCTATGTTTAAATGACGTGACATTTGAGTTATCAACACTCTATTAATTATCATACCATCTCATGATTTATAAGATGTTGATAACTTATATATCACATCATTTTGACATAAATTTAAACAAAATTTTTGGAAAGTATAAATTAATAAAATAATTGTATAAATTAATAAAATAATTGTTACTGCAAATGTATGACATCATATGACATGGCAATGTTTGACCAAACTCATATTCGGTTAAGTAATTAGTTTTGTTATCTTATTCTGATTATTTTCTTAATAATCTTGGCTTTTTTGGGATAAAATTATTGACAATATTTGTTGGAATTATCTCTGCTGATATTTTGTTGTGGATTTTATAATAAATCTCTTTCATTTATTAGGGATATTCATTGACCATATTGGAGTTGATCTATTAGATAAATCTGGTGACCAGATTTGGTCATGGCTAAAATTTAAGAAAACTTTCTTATTTTAATCTAATTTATTTTAACTCTTTTATTTCAAATTAAATTCTTTATTTTACTAATAATAATAAAGAGATTTAGAAGTCTAGTGCTATAAATACGGACCAAATTCATGAAGTTCTGCGTGCAAACAATAAGAATTGGATGAATCTGGTTATAATATGACCAGATTTGGTCATGACTAAAAATTAAGAGAACTTTCATATTTTAATCTAATTTATTTTAACTCTTTCATTTCTAATTAAATTCTTTATTTTGTAAATAATATTAAAGATATTTAAGAGTCAATGCTGGTGCTATAAATATGAACTGAATTCATAAAGTTTTGTGTGCAAACAATAAACATCTAAAAGTGTGTTTAGTTCATGGATTTGGAAATAAGAATCATTGATGGTGTTTATTTTTCTAAAAAGTATTCTGTAATGAAAATAAAAATATGGATCCCACATGGATTTAGGGTTGGGGAATGAAAATCTCATCCCCACCCCACTTGAGAATCACATTCACATTCCCTCTTCCAAATTAAAATGAATTTTATACCCTTACTAAAAAAAAAAAAAAGCTTATAGTTGGTTGTTTTTATATTTATAAATATGAATGTTCACATATGCTGAAATTTCATAAACAACTTCTAGTTCAAGTTTTCATGTGTGTGTGTGTGCGCTCGCATGTGTGTGAGCAGCACATAGAAAATACCTTACAAAAGCAAAGCAAATTTAAGTAACATTTTATATATAAAAAAAAAAATCACTATTTAATATACAATATATATACACAATATGTTTACAATAAAATTGTTAAGAAAATTTATTTTTTTAGCCTATTATGATGAGTTACATGACAAAAAGTCGGCACCACATCTTAAATACAATTTTCCAAAAAGATATATAATGCTTGTTTTGCAATTTGTAAAATCTCAATAGTTAAATTTTACTTTCTTTCTTTTTTTTTTTTCACAAAAAAATGCTTATGGTGTATATAATTTTAATCAAGGGCATTTTTATATCTTGTAATTAATCCATTTCGATTTCAAAGTAATGTAAATGGCTTAATGAGAATACTGTTAATTCATATTCCGATTCCTATAATTGAAATAAATAACTTATTCTGATTCCGATGCATCATTCAAATTCTAAACTATTCCAATTTCAGATTATTCTTATTCTTATTCTGATTTCTATAATTGAAGTAAACGCAACCTAGATATGAATGAGAGCATCAAATGTGTACTAGAGAGTTTTATGTAGTTTTTGAGTCATAAAGTAAATCTTTCCAAGGCCTTTTAGTCTTAGAAAGAATGTGGTTTTCTGAACAAATACAATGACGTAAGTTCTTTGGGAGAAAGAATTGTTAGTTTTTGGGAGAGAAAGAAGCGTTAGTTTTCGAGAGAAAACGAATCTCAAGGCTTTTGAAGAGAGTTAAAAAAACTAGGATAAATTAAGTCAATGAGAGTTTGTTATACTAAATTAGTGGAGAGAGTACAACACTTTATGTCAACTATAAAAAGAAAAATTTTACTTGAATGAGTTAATTTGTGTGTGTACTATTTGAACATTCATTAATTAATATAAACATCTGGGGTAACTTCGTAAACGTGGAGTAAAATCGAACTACGTTAAAAATGTTGTTATCCCTTTTTTGTTTTCTATTACAACATTTTTTAGTTAATTGTTACAATAATTTTTTCCATTCTATTATAATAATTGACTGTCAGTCGTTATAACAATTGAACAAATTTAATTTAATGAAAAAATTAGATAACTTCAAAGAAAATGTAAGTGTTGTATTTTATGACTGTTTTAGTTTTGTTTTGTCGACGTTTGAATTTGGTCGACCGAAGTTCTTGACTCAATATCTGCAAATAAGGCAAAACAAAACAAAGAACAAGAGAAAAGGAAAAGGAAGAATAGTTTGTGCATAGGTGTTTTTACGTGGTTCGATCGGACGATACCTACGTCCACAACTGTATTATCTAGTTATTTTGGCAGAGTTATAGTATATTGCTGCTTATTTTTTCATGTATTTACAATGAATTTTCAGTCCTTATTTATAGTATAGGGCGTTACAATTTGAGTACCATTAAAATATGAAAGAATCTCACATTAATTACGCTTCTAAAATCGATTTCCATTATATCAGGGATAGATTCCACCATATCAAGGATAGATTCCACCGACGTAAGAATTTAAATTTATTTCCAATTCTGGTAGTTGACTCTTTCTTAATTTAGGTTGTTGTCTTTCTGAAAAATTCTCTTAATGAGCGCTTCGAGCTGCAAGCTGGAGCTTGCCTTAAACGATCTCGAGTTGAATATAAGACGACCTGAGAATAGTAGTGGCAAATTGAGAGCTTGTTCATACGAGCCGAGTATTGGCGAACTGAGTCTTCGTCTACTGGGTCAATTAATTGGATTAGTTTCTTAGGCTTTTACAAGCTCATTTATGCAATTCCAAACATACCCACAACATTAGCCCTCAAACTCTCAGTGTGATCTGCAGATTGGGAGCTTTGGTTCGCTGGTAAAAGCTGATGTGTCACATCTTGTCATCCAACACCTTTTCAAGTTCCGTCCCATCACTCGACACATGGAGACTCTTCGGGTAACTGCAGTACTGGCACCTCTTGTGTCATGCGCATCTAATGCACACATTTCTAAACTGACAGTTTATGATGACAAAAGCCATAACTTGCGCTGCACCGTTAGATTTAAGGTGGTTGAGTGACCCTCAAATCCAACGGTTAGGGTTTGGATCTCGCGTTTATATATGAGTGGAGCCCTTTCGTTTTCCTTCTCACTCTATCATTTTCAAACTCAGACGCCGAATCTCTTTCTTCTCTTGCTTTCTTTCATTTCGCTTTTTTGCATCAGTTCTCCTCGGATTCGATATCCTTAACGATAAGATTCTTCGTTCTTAGGTAAACATTTATAGTAAGTCTTCACAATCGATTTTTGAATTTTTTGGTTTCTATTTCTTGTACACATTGTGTTTTTTCCTGGATCTGAGATTGGCCTGAACGCTTCATGTTCTTAATGCTGCATGCTTGTTATTGATTGCGACTTTTCATTTCCTGTTGGTTTGATCTTGTTGATCGATTTTTTTCGACCTGTTTACTATTTGTGACACTTATATATACGAGTTGTAGGATGACATACCTGTAGGTTATTAGCTCGTAGGTCGTTTACCTGTAGGTCGAGCCTCTCATAACTTTAGCGATATATATATATATATATATGGCGTTTGTAACTTGTAGACTAGGAAGTCCCTTGCTAGGAAACTTAGACTTTTAGGCATGGTTTGCTTATAGCGGCCTAATTGCTCCATTTTATGTATAGATGTCTTTAGGTCGTAGACGCCAATCACACAGAGTAGGGGATGACGACTCGTTCAGCACAAAGAAGCTCGGCTCGAGGGTAATTCACAATGTTGGATAAGAAGTGATCGCTCTGAACGGTGAGATTGCTGAGGGGTTTGTAGCTCGAGCTGACCCTATAGTAATTCGTCAGGTCACTGAAGAACAGCGAGCTCGCGAAGTGTTTAACCGTTACACCTCGAAGATAATACATGAGGAGTTGGGGGGAATTGCTTTGCAATATCATCTTCCTAGAGATTGTTGTGTCATGTTACCTATATTTAACGACCATGCGACCTATCCTCCAAGGGGGTTCGTTGTCGACGGTCTGACAGTACTCATCATCTTAAACACGAGCTTAGATTTCTGGTCTCCGCCTATCTTATCGATCTCTTGAATAGGCTAAAGCTTAGTCTTTTTTAGCTTACCTCTAACTTCTATTCTCAGCTCACGTCCTTAGCTTTAGTCTTCGTGAGAAATAGCCTTCCACCTCCGAACCCTAGAATCCTCTGCCATCTCTATAGTATCAAGAGCGTCGGTGGCATGAGAAAGGGAATGCAAGATGGAATTTACTATCTTGCAGCTCGAAAAATGAGCTTCAAAGACCTCCTGCCTCAGGAAGATGTAGAGGGCAAGTCCAATGTGGGGGATTACAAATCAAATTGGTTTTACATATCTTGCCCTTCCCTTAGGCAGCTCTAAAATTTCTTTTTTGTCTTTAGTCCAGGTAGATAGATAAGAATAACTTTGCGAGCTTCAGTAATTTTTTTTTTTTTTAACTCTCTTTGTTTCACCTCGCAAACTTGACAGGAGATAGGACAACGTTTATTGGAGAGGAGATCGAAATTCTTAGGACGCTTGCATATTCATGAAAAAGACTAATTAATCATGCATTCGACGATGAGCTCCCCAAGGCTCATTAACTAGTTTCTTCTCTTAACAACGAGGTTTTAGACAACAGAAGAGACATTGGAATTAAGGGTGAACTTAAGCTCGTCTCTATCTTTAAAGCTACTGGTGTAGTAGAGGCTGTTCCAGTTCCTCAACAGACTCCAGTTCCTGTCCCTCAACGAGTTCTAGAGATGGTAAAACTCTCTTTCCAAAGACCCACACTAGATCGATTATCCAGTTCATAGCCTTTTTGATTGCTGTTTCTATTGAGGTGCCCACCTCGGCACTAGTTTCAGGACCTTTACAAGCCCAGGTCTCCACCTCATAGCCAAAAGTAATTGTAGTTCAACAAGAGAAGGTAGGAGCTTATGTTCGTGATGTTCGAGTTACTCCAAACAGTGGAGCCAAACGAAAGTCAATGCCCAATCCTCATTCGACCAAGTGACGATAAGTAGAGAAGGACAAACAGCTCGAGGTCATAGAAAGAATGATTGTGCCACAGGCTAGGATGCTGCTCGAAGACGGGTCAGGAGGAATGTACTTCGATGCCCTTCTTGACAACTTACTTATGATCTTGAGGAACTCCGCCACGACTTTGGACAAAGAGGGCATGAAAGGTGAAACTTTTCCTTATTACACAGCTCGTCACAGATTGTTGGTAATCTATAATATCTTTACTTTTTCCTACTTTATCGCTTGGTTTAAATACTAATTTGCTGCGTTTCAGGCCGCTATGAGGGCAATGAAGTAGATGCAGAAGGCCCAAGATTTTAAGGATGAAAAGAAGAAGTTCGAGAATGAGAAGAAAAAGTTGAATGATGAGCTCTCGTTTATGACTACTAAGGTTGAGAAAGCAAAGAACTCGAAAAAACTTCTTCTGACTAAACTGAAGAATGCTGAAGAAGCTAAGAAGGAAGCTAAGGACATTTTGACCCGCTAGAAAAATGCTCACGTAGCTGCGAGGTTACATTTCATCGCCAAATTGCTAAAAAGTGAAGAGGAATTGAACAAAGCAAAGAGCGAGCTTGAAAAGGTCGTGCATCGAGCTGAAGCTACTGAGAGGGAAGTCGTTCTTGTTAAGGAGGAAACTGAGATACAGGTCACCAAAACTAGGGAGGAAACAGAATCACAGACCTCCAGTTTGTTTCTTTACACTTTGTGGAAAGTTCATCCCAGACTGGACCTTTCATTCTTCGGTGAAGAGGCAATCGTTGAGGTGGAGAAGTATAAGGAGCAAGCCGCCCAATCCTCAACTGTCCAGATGCAGCTCCTCAAAATATCGAGCTCCTAGGTGCGATATTACAGGATAAGACAACTCAGGTCGTAGTGCCTCCAGCTATAGCTCCTCAGGAAATAACTCCTGTGTAGCTTGAGCCCTCAGAATTTTTCATGATTGTGTTGTATTCACCTTGTTTCGCAAGCTCATCTGTAATGAATGTTTGGACCTCGTCTCAAGGATATTATTATTGAACTATCTTACCTCGTTGCGAGGTTTATATGAAATTGATTTATTTCACTTCAATAATATCTTGTGCTTTATTTTGCATTCATTTTTTTTTTAGTATTTGAAGTTCTTACGAACTGAAAAGTTAGATAATAAATGTATAAATAAATTGTAATTGAACCTGATGGGAACTCGGGAGGTCGAAACCTTAGTTGACAACATGATTTAGAGGTCGGAATCTCAGCAATTGTAGTATAATGTACAACTAATAGGTCGTAACATTTTAGCATAATAGCGAGCTTTTGTCTAGTTATATAAGGGGTCGGAACCTCACCTACCATAGCGATATTTCATTAAGCTATGTAGGAGATCGAAACCTCACCTAACATAATGATGTCGAGCTGTCCAATAGGTTGGCACCTCAGTTAACAATGTAATTTTATTAAGCTGCCCAATAGGTCGGAATTTCAACTAACATCGTAATTTTATCAAGTTGTCCAGCAGGTCGGAACCTTAGCTAACAGCGTAATAGTGAGCTATATAGGGGGTCGAAATCTCGCCTAACATAATGATGTCGAGTTGTCCAGTAGGTTGGCACCTCACTTAACAACGTAATTGGTTGAGTTATCCGGTAGGTCGGAACCTCAACTAACAACATAATTAGTCGGGCTGTCCGGTAGGTCGGAATCTCAGCTAACAGCATAATTGGTCGAGCTGTCTAGTAGATCAGAATCTTAGCTAACAGCATAATTGATCGAGTTGTCTAGTAAGTTGGAACCTCAGCTAACATAGTTTAACTTGATAAAATTTTGTTAAAGATAAAATTTGATAGAGAGATCACTTCTTACTTTTATACACAACATTTAATAAAGATATCAATAAAATTATTCAGAGTGGAGTAGTATGAAAAACCTAGAGCTTTTATTGATTTTTGAATATTGAATTACAAGTTGGAGGTCAGAACCTCATTACTGTTGTGCTGACTGTGGTGGATGTTTAGGTTGTCGTTGAGGTCGCAGGCTCCCTAATCGTACAATATAGTCTATCAAACGGCTTCTCTTGATTAAATCCTCAATGACATCCTTTAACGTCCAACATTCTAAAGTATTGTGACCGACCTCATCATGATAGATATATAACTTGTTCTTACTTCTAAGATTAGCGGGAGTTCTCATAGGCTTGGGCTTCCCGAAGTCCTCACTGTTCCTCTTTGTTGCAAAGATCCTGTCTGGCGTGTCTGACAAGGCGTTGTAGCTATCATAACGACCTTAACGCTGAGGTCGCTCATTTCTGGACTAATTCTTGGCCTTCTTAGTAACCTAATTGTTTGAGTCTTTATTCTGATCTTCACTTCAATTCCCATCATTATTTCTTTTCTTTGGTTAGTTGGAATTGCCAGCTTCATCCTTCGGGTTAGATTGCTTGGGACCAAAGATCTCCTCCCATCTAATCTCTTTGATAGTTCACTCGTAGAACTCGTCCACGTCCCTCACTAAGGATTTATAGATGCTCTCATATAACTTCTCATCCTTGCGAAGTCCAGCTGAGATCACAATTAGAATGCTTTTGTCCGAATGGTTGTCTATATTATTGACTTTGTGTTTGAACCTAGTAATGTAATCTTTTAGTGATTCATTTTATCGTTGGAAGACGGTGGTGAGGTGACAAGATAGCGCGAGCTGCCTCCTCAGAGCTTTGTATTGGCTAGTAAACTTTTGTCGACATTCCTCATAGATGTCTATTTTACGAGTTAGGAGACCATTGAACCAGATTTGTGGAACGAGAAAATATGGCATTTAACTAACAGATTATCAGTCTGGAGATCCATTTAGACATTGAATACGTCTAGGTGATCATAAGGGTTGTTATCTCCCTTGTACTGAGGAATGTTAGAGACCTTAAATCTGTGAGGGAGAGACTGTGTCTCGATCTCCCTAGTGTAAGGGGTCTTCTCCTCATATCAATCACGTCGGTTTGAAGTACCAGGGTGTGCCTTAAGTTATTGAACCCTATGAAGGAGCTCCTCTATCTTTGGGTAATGAGGTCTGTGCCTTCACCCAAGCTCGCGACCTGGAGAGTAACGTTTCGGATCATATTCTTGTCTAGCCCTCTGTGAGTTGCTAGCTCAGTGCGACTCCATACGTCGCTAAATGTCTACTTCATCCCCTTCACGAGCTTGGCGACCTTTAGCTCGAGATTGTGAGTTGGAGGAACGAGCTGAGTTGGGGGGTCGTGGCTCCTCTCTGAGGGGTTTTTCAAGAGCTGGCACTTCATTCCGTTGCAGCTGGTAAATTTCTCTGGAAGTGGCAACTTCAGGTCTGGGTGTATTTTGTGTTTGGGCTTATGCCAGTACCCTAACTGTATCTGCAAGTTGCCACAAAGTATTTTCTAACACCTCTTGCCGTTGGTGCCACACTTATAGCCCTTCAGTTGTAGGGACCACAAGTGTTGGTTGGCGAGGGGCTAGTGGAGATATACTCATCGTAACGCCAATTGTGGGGACATGAGACGCGCCTACCATGGACATGGTTGCATCCTTCATTGGTTGGCCATCACGTTACTGTTAATCCATCTACCTTTTTAGTTGATCAGTCATCGCGTCAAAGCTTCTGATGGTTCTCCCTCTTGCCATAGCAAATGAAAATTCTAAAAGATTGCAATCTAGGCTCTCATTCTAACGCCAAAATATCGACGTCTGAATTTGGTCGACCGAAGTTCTTGACATAATATTTGCAAATAAGGCAAAATAAAGCAAAGAACAAGAGAAAAGGAAGAGGAAGAACAGTTTGTGTACGAGTGTTTTTACGTGGTTCGACTGGAATGATACCTACGTCCACAAATGTGTTTTCTGGTTATTTTGACAGAGTCACAATATATTATTGTTTATTTTTTCATGTCTTTATAATGAATTTTCAGCCCCCTATTTATAGTATGAAGCGTTACAATTTAAGTATTATTAAAATAGGAAAGAATCTCACATTAATTACACTTCTAAAATCAGTTTCCACCATATCAGGTATAGATTCCATCATATCAGGAATAGATTCCACCGACATAAGAATTTGAATTTATTTCCAATTCTAGTAGTTGACTTTTTCTCAATTTAGACTGTTATTTTTTTGGAGCTTCGAGTTGCGAGTTGGAGTTTATCTTGGACGACCTCAAGCTGAGTATAAGGTGACCTGAGAATAGTAGTGACAAATTGAGAGCTATTCTTGCGAGCTGGGTGTTGGCGAATTGGATGTTCGTTTACTTGATCAATTCATTGGATCAATTTCTTGGACTTTTACCAACTTATTTATACGGTTTCAAATATACCAATAACATGTTTTAATTTCGATTTGTAAAATTTTAAATTTTGCGGTACACTTTCAAATTGCGTGGTGGAATGATCCGGATAGAAAATAAATGATCGGACAGTACAGTACAAGTAATAGGACGTAATCTTCCTTTGTTGAATGTACGATCTTGGTGTGATCTAAAATCCCCGGCAAGAGTGGCAAAATATGGACAGATTCAATCGTAAGATGACATGTAAATGCATAAAATCCATATAAAAAGATTCACTCCGCTGTACCTGGATTATAGCGATCAAAGGGAATCATTGTTTTTTGGTGTTTGATGAAATGCCAGCCACTGATCATATAATATGCATAGTTTAGTACTTGCCAATTTGCTATTCAACGTACCAACCGTTTCTACCTCACGCACACTTAGAAAACAAACGAACCACTTCTAACATTACAATTTTTTTTTTTGTGAATTAGGAATCTCATTGCAGCCTGTTATAAGCAAAAACATATGTAAATCTTCATAAATCTTTCCTTTTATGAGTCCAACGACTAGTTCAAAGAAAGGATATTCCTCATCGGTAAACGCTCCACATTTTTCTTCGTCTTATTGTTTGTTTCTAGAACCAGGCGTGGTCCAAGAAGTGCTTTAACAAACACCCAAAAAAAAAAATTAAAAAAAAACTAAGAAAAAGTGCATTTTGGGTGGATGGTAGAGCGTGGTGGGTAGCATGAAGCGATAAGCTAATTACATTAACAAAGAATTAAGAGAATTATGTATTTGTTGTAGTTGTATTTGAACTGATTATCAGTTATTAAAATAGTCAGAGATCAACCTCCCATTTCAAACGCGACGTGTGAGGAGGAAAGAACTTGAAAAGAGTGGCCGGCTTTGTTTGTTTTGTGGAAAAAAATGATTGTGAAAATGGAATAATTGTCGAAGACACGGGACCGTACAAGGCACAAGTGGTGGACCGGGCCGGAGCCATTACGTCAAGGCAAGGTTCTGTTTTATAGGCCAACAGTATGACCTCTCTGTACAATAGATTGTACTTCAATCACGGAAACCCTTCTGTTTTTTATTTATTTTTTGACTAGAACTAGAAGATTTATTGAATATAGAGCTAGAAGGTTTTTACTCGTAAGAATTTCGTTGTCCTTTCCATGAGAAAGAGTAATTTAAAAAAAAAAAAAAATCAGAACATTGAATTTTATTATTGGTAGAATATTATTTGTCCTAAATAAACAATTATACAATACATGTTTGATGTATTTATTAGAAAATAAATTTTTATAAACGTTTAGATTAAGAATAGTTAACTAGATTTTTTATTATATAGTTTTTCTTCGGCATGTATATGAACTTGTAAACTTATAAATAAAATCTAATTTTTTTATAAATAAAAAGTAACAAAATTCAAGGTTAAGCCGATTATTCCACCCCATCTTTCAAGTTTCAAAGCTATAATGTGAAAAGAATTCAATGTCAGGGATAAATACTATCATAAAATTGAATTTGTCAAATGAAACATGGTGTGTAAATATTGTACTGAGCAACCCTTACTTCTTCATCATTGTCTGTTCATTATTTTTCTATCACTTCAAAATTTGCTCCCGAATGCATATTACTCTCCATTATTTTGAAATTAATCAAAAATTAAAATAGGTTTGAAAAAACTTCTCAGAAAAAGAAAGTTAGGAAAAAAAATATATTCTTGAGTTTGTGAACATAAAAGGAAAAAAAAAAGAAAAAGAAAAGAAATGACTTTCGATTATAAAAAATTGATCTGTAGTGTCTTTAAACCTTTTATGTCCTCTTTATTATTATTTTAATTAAGGTTAAAAATATCATTAACCAACAAAAAAAATAAATAAAAAGAGTGTAAAAACATATTTGGTTCATTGCTGGTATGAACTCATTTTAAGTTGTGATTACTACAATTCACTAAAATGCTCATAATTCATAATGATGATAAATATAATCTATAAATGTTGTAATAATATTATATTCAATTGTAGTAATATTCATTTATGTCGAATGTAGTTTGGTGATCACTTTAAGTTAGGCAAGTCATTACAATATATAAAAGGTATTCAAAAAGAAAATACAAAAAAAGTCAAGGTCTCTATATTAGGCTAATAGCTAACTCAAATCAATATGAATATGACAATATTTATATTGTTGTAGAGAGTATCTTCATAGGACAATATACAGCAAATTAAATTCATAAGCATTTACCTATATAACGTTTCTATACATTACAAACAATACCATATAATTGAGAATGAAAGTGACACGTTTTATGCTTTTTTAAACTAAGACCTTGAAGATCGTAGATTATCTCTCTCTTAGTTTCTCTTCCTAATTATCATGTGCTATTAGTTTGTTAACAAAATTTGTTTTTCAGACCATGATTGAGTTCTAATGGCAAATATTTGTAATATTTTGATTTCCTTTATTTTTTTCCTTTGATAGGAGACCACAAACAAGTGTGTGCTGTTTGGAAAGAGTTTCCAATCCATGTATTGAATTCAAGAGATCAAATGAATATTAATCAAATTAAAGGACTTAAATACTTTTAGAGATCCGTGTGAAAAATTAAATGACCTATTTATTCATATAAATAATTTTTTTAAAAAATATATATATTATATATATAACTTATTTTATTATATTTTTGGTGTATATATAATAATTTCAATAAAAAAAATGAAAAAATGATCTCATAAGACCAATACATTTATATAAGACAAATACATTCATATAATAACAAAAATGTATTCCCTTGTTTTTTCATTTTTTTTTCAAAACTTTTGCTATACCTTTCTTTGCTATCAAACTATCAAACCACCCACACGGTACACCAATAAGGTATTCCCCTATTTTTCAAATATTTTTCAGTTCAAGATCCAACAACACATTTAAAATAATTTTAAAAAAAGATAAATGAAGAACCATAAAAAAAAAAAAAATTCATAAAATACTATAACTCAATAGTGAATATAAAAATAAAACTTTACCTCAAAAGTGAACAAATTTTCAGATTCCACTTTATTCATTTTAGATTATTGAAGAAATTTAAAATTTTTAACTAATAAAAAAAAAAAATTTAAAGTTATAGTTTTGCTTCAACCATCAAAATTGTGGAAGGGAAAAGCAACGTACGGTTAAAAATAATAGAGAGAGTTTATATATGAGTGAAATATGTTAATTTTGGGACCCATTTGTATATTTATAAATATCTTTTAAAATAAATTAGAGGAATAAAAATAAGTAGCACAATTGATAACGTTAATGACAATACTACATCTTAAATACTCTATGATCCAAGTATTGCAAACGGACACCATTACCTAGTTTTCTAAAAAAAAAATTTGATGGAACACTATTACCTTTTAAAAAAACATGTTGGGACACTATTACATTTAAAAAAATAAAATGCTGCGATTGTTGGGACTTGGAATCGACCTTGGGTGGGAGAAAGGCAAAAAGGTTCTCTTTCACCGTACACGCTGTTCAAATGAGTTACATTTAAAACATAAATTAATATTTACTTCGAAACTAATTATAAAGAAAATGCAAATTTATAAAATTTAGGGCCCCAAATTGGCGATCGCATCTCCCACACGTGGTTAAGACCAGCCCTGCTGCTTGCCTATTACCATAGCAAAGGTGCACTCTATTTACTCCAATATAAATACTGAATGTCTATTTTATTTTTCTAATGTGAGATAATGGCCTCATTTTTATTTTAATGGGCATACTTTGAGCTTAAAGTTTTTCATCTTCCAATGTGGGACAATGATCTCATTTTTACTCCAATTAATGAATGCACTTTAAATTTCAATTTATCATTCATTCCAGTTCCATTTTGAATACATAAATTAATATATCAATTCAATATTTTTGCGGAAGAGGAGACAAATTCATCTTGGTCTTTCATAATAAGATAAAAATTATTTTCAAAATAGTTAATTAAAATGGACATTTATTCCCCATTTTTTTCCCCCAACAATACATAAACAAAACATGCAATTATCAATGTTGTTGTTTTGAAGAATCCTCCATTGGTTCCAACATTTAAGCTTACACTTGAAAAATATGATAGACTGCAATTGATTTTCTAATAACTTCATACCTATTCAATTGTATTGTATAAAAAAATCCATCTTCTAATATAGTAAGGAACAAAAAGCATACATGATATAACTTCTTTAACTTGAAAAATTGAGGGTAAACCCATGCAATCATATTATGAGTAGATAATAAGAAAAGTTAAAACATAACAATCGCTTATTGTAATTATTTAATTAATATTTAAAATAATTCAAAAAGACAAAATTTTTCAAAACTTGACATTCATTTGGTTTGTCGTCAGTCAATATTAATCAAACTTAATACCTCCAAAAGTATTTCAATTTTTTCATTTATACTTTTAATCTTTCCTTTTAAAAATATAAAAATGAAAAATGAAAAAAAAAATGAATATCCACTTTCCATCTAAATTAAAAATGGGGAATTGGGAAAAAATAAACAATGATACATATTAAAAAAAAAAGAAGAAGATTGATAATAGAGCACCAATCTCCAATAGCCCTCCATTGAATCAAATGGTGAGTATTGTCTCGTATTTTAGATTTATTTTAATATAAAGAATTAAACAATTACGTTTTAAAAAAAAATAAAATATAAGGCAAAATAAATAACCAAATGCACTTTAGACAATTCATCTTTAAAAGCTGGTGAACAATTAGCTTGGCTGGAAGTAAACTAATGGAAGAGGATGTTTGTGCAAGTTTTTGTAAAATGTCCATGGGCCTGCAATCAGATGTGGGTGCAATACGTCCTCATAAATTTGATTTGCTGAATTGATTAATTTAACAAAATATTTTATGATACGCGGGCAATCGTAGCCTGGGTGTTTGGTCTAGTGGTATGATTCTCGCTTCGGGTGCGAGAGGTCGCGAGTTCGATTCTCGCAACACCCCAATTTCGAAATCTATTTTGTTCAATTTTTGGGCCAGCTAGGCCCGAAATGTGTTGTGGTCCATGGCCCGGTATTTAATACAGACGCTTCGTTAATTTTAGGGTTTTGTTAGGCGAACAGCAAAACCTTTCTTGGCGTCGTCTTGGCTCTCTTTCTCTCTCTCACTCTTTTGGCTTTGCTTTCAATCGATTAGTGTTGACAATGAGCAGATCAGGCCAGCCTCCAGATCTCAAGAAGTAATTGCACACTACCTCTTTTTTCTTTTCATTATTCGATTCCTTCTGTGCATTAATTTCACTGTTATTTCTTTGTTTTTCTTCGTCTTCTTTTTTCTGACGATTATTATTATTTTTTTCTGGGTTTTCAGGTACATGGATAAGAAACTTCAAAGTAAGTCTTCTTGGACTCCATTTCAGTGATTTGCTCTCACTTTACTTTAGCTCCAAGTTGTTGTTTTAATTTTAAGTATATACGTGGTGAATTAATATTGTTGGAGTTCAAATTTGATCTACTGGTATTGTAGTAACTGGAGTATCTCAACTTTTGTAATAGTGACCACAGTTAGTATCATAACTTGTTTTAATTAGTTGTATACACCCATAATTGGATTACCAGCATGTTTGGTGATGAACCGATTTTGTCTTTTCTGCAGTTTGTTGGAGCTTGTTAGATTTGGCTAATTACTGCTGCTTTATTTATTCATCACTTGGATTGATAGGGATTGGAGTTGCCTATTTAGTTTTTATCGTGATTGTTTTGTGACTCCTTTGTAGTGCGTACATTTCATTCTATCTGATTTTCTTATTTCAAACGCATGGTATACATCTTCATTGTGGCCCATAATGCCTAGGTTTGAAACTTGTTGGGGGGAGTGGAGGGTAGCGCTGAAGCAGGCAGTGGGAGGTTTTGATCTTGTTAATCTTTGGAGATGATTGTCTGTTTTGTGGAGGTCAATTGGATAGAAATCCTTTTGTTGTGGGAATTGACTTTGTGCACTTGAGATAAACAGGATTGATTTAGGAAGCATGATGAATGTGTTATGTACCAAATTCTTGGAATTGTATTGCTAAGTTACCAGAATGGATGAGTTATGTGCCAATTTTTTTGAAGCCTATGTTGACATTACGTGAATAAATATATGAATTTATTATCCCTCCTAGGTATCTTATAATTATTTGCTATGAAACTCACTATTCCAAAAGATCTTAAGGTTTGATGACCCATGTTGGGGTTATTCTCAATAGTTTTCAGTTTTAATTAAATTTGAGTATTCAAAATGCCCATCTTTGGGTGAGGAAGGGGCAGTTAAGGCTGTTTACCGTGCATTTAGAACTTGTGATTTTATGTTCCATCTGATTGGTTAATGATCCACATCAGAATAGTTTTAGTGTACCTGACAGTGTATTTGCATGTGATGTATATTCTTGCATATATCTTAGATGTCTCATAATTTTTTTTATGCCTTTATGGTTTCCATCTGATGGTTTGACAAAGTTTAACTGTTTCTCTAGACCATTCAAACTCATTTTTTTTTTAATATACTGGTAGGATCAATTAATGCTTGAACCATCTGTTGTTGTTTATTTTAGAGTTTTGTTGAACATCATTGGATATTGGTCAGCGGATATTCATTTTAAAATATTAAACCATCTGTCATTTCATTTTGCAGTCAAGCTAAATGCTAATCGGATGATTGTTGGAACTCTTCGTGGGTTTGATCAGTTTATGAATCTTGTGATTGACAATACTGTGGAGGTGAATGGCAATGAGAAAACTGATATAGGGATGGTGGTGAGTCTCTTTGTTCTTTTTCTGTTTGTCCAATAGTCAAAATTCTGTCTGGTAATTTCAATAGAAAACACTTCGATTCAAAAGATAACATTCCAATTTCCTTTTGTAATTGATATCACGAATTTGCTGCAGGTTATCAGAGGAAATAGTGTTGTTACAGTTGAGGCTCTTGAACCTGTAAGCAGAGCACAGTGACCTCCATTCCCGTCTCAATGAAATGTATTTTCTACAATCATGTATTATGGATAATATGACTGTTAGTATGGAATGACAGATGTTACATAATTGTGATTCTGGAGGTAGTTAGGTGTTTTACCCCATCCTTTTTGGGTATCCCATTCTTACCGCGCTTAATGGGACAAGGAACTGGTGATATCATGTATGACAATGAAATGCTTGGCATGGTTCTAGCTTTTTGCTGATTGTGTGTTTTCTCTTCTTCAATAAATACTGAGCGATAACTTTGCTTTGTCAAGATAAGCAGGACAATAGCTCTTTAAACTGTTCATGCAATTGTCCTCGTTCATGGTCGGACTCTAGTTTTGGGGATCGTCGAACTAAATCAATCTCCCATTATATAGGCTGGTAAAACGCTACCATGTCACAACTTCATATTATCACAAGCCTATAAAATGCACATCTGTCGGCCCATCTCGAAGTTCTAGATGACAATTGTCTATGATTTTGTTAACATTCAGATTCACTAAAGTCTGGTAATGTTACCTAGTGTTTGTGTGAAGTTTATTTCATTAATTGAGAGATATTACGTTAACCAAAGAGAATTAAGCAGGTACCACACAATTATTTGTTGCTTCAAGTGATGTAATTTGTGACAAACGCTGTAAGCCTCGGCGCAAACTTGCCTGGTGTGATGCGTCGGTTAGACACTAAGCGAGCTAATTTTCCATTCATTTACTTCACAACTTTATACATATAAACTGTGCTGCAATCATAGTGTAACAAAAGGCACACACGCACGCATTTCCTAGTTCAGATTTTGTTGGTAATACAAGAAAAGTGCATTTGTGAAACTGATTATTCCCTTCTTGTGGTGGGGTTATGTTGACGCCTTCCTGGGAAAGGCTGCTTCTTTTCTGGATAAAGTGGGGGAAATACAGACAACGATGACCCTGCCCGGGAATTTATTTTTGAATTTGAAACAGTACTGAAGTCTTACGGACTCACAACTCGCAACGGGTATTTTCTCTTAAAGCTTGAACATTTTCTTTTCGTATCTTTTTTTTAGTTCTTTGCTCTCTCGGCTACATACAAGCAAGCTCCATAAAGGGTCGCCTTTTAGGGCTTTGCCCCTAAAGAACGTAACGTCTGCGATCGAAAGGCAATGTGTAAAGCACAAGCAATTCAAACAGAGCATATGACTGTTAGGGTTTTGCCCTTTCTTGATGGATTTTCAGACAACCGTTATAATCTTAATAAATTTGATATTGAAGTTAACATCAACTAAATATGTTCATGTTTCAATTTTGCATGTGTTTAGCTCATGTACAAAACCAAGTGTTGTTATTTTCACCTTTCTGCCTTGGCCAGTTGTCCCTTTTAAAGAGTGTAACGACGTTGGGTTAGTGAATCTTCTGCTTCTCTGTACATGTGCGACACACGTTTACTATACCCAAACACAGCACTTGGAGAGTTGCATTTAGCATATTTAATAAATGATACCACATGACATTTTCTTACCTAACGTTTACACTCATTTAGAATCTTCTCTTTATTTCTTTGAGATCAAACAATTGCCAATGTACCAAATTCCAATTAATTGTCCTGTTGAGTGCGGTACATGTGTTTGGTGGTGATTTAAAACTGATTATGATGGCAGCAACCTTCTTTAATAACTCCTTTCGTATTAGGCTAATTATCGCTTTTCTGTTCTGCTCTGGCATCTAGAATAATAGTTTTGCTATTAAGTAGAATTAGACCAATTTGATTTGCAATTAGGTTTTTAAAAGATATGATTAGAATCGAAAAGATTTTAAAAATCTGGATGTATTTAATTAAGATTTTTTAAAGAGTTCACCATAATTTAAATGTATTCAATATATATTTGTATAAAATCTATTAAAATTCATATATATTTGGTTTATTTTGATATTGTGTATTCAATTTGGATGTTTAAAAAATCCAAACAGATTCAAGTACATTAAAAGAGTCATTGATTTTGTAGATTTTATATAAATGATGAAATTCAATAGATTTTGATGAATTCGAAAAGCAAATTTTGTGATTCCCAAAAATTTCATTGAATTTCATTTAAAAAATCTAATAAAATCTATATGACATCAATAGTCTATGAATTTTATTAAAATCTATTATTTTAAAAAAAATCATCAAATTTCAATAAATTATAGATTGAATGTATCCTCCTAAATCTATTATTATTTTTTTTTAAGGAAAGGGTATAAAAATCTCTAATTGGAAAATTTCTACCATCGGATACAATTTTAAGAAAGAATATAATCTGATAACAAGTCATATTTATTGTTTACACATAAATGCATTCCAATTATGTGATAAATTCTCTTAAGTATATAATAATTCTTGAAAGTAGTTTCAGGACCTTGGACCACACGTTCCCCAACAGTGCAATATATTTGTTATGGCAGTTTTTGTGGGTTGGTTTGGTTGATTAGGCTCCAACAGTACTTATCGAGTGAATTGAATATAGGTGCTTTGCATGTTAAGTTTTCCATTAGTATGCAATTATAACTATGAATGCAATCAAGTATATTTAGCATGCTGTACTCAATTAAGGTTTTTAATTGTCCCCCATTTTTAACTTATTGTTGTAATGACCCTACTTTGCTTTTAAGTTATACCCTAAAGAGGATAATTGTCTCATTGCACATATTAATATTCTTTGCAATTAAAAATACTCGAAAACGTTACAGGCCTTTTAAGGTACCCCAACCAAGTTACCTCTAAATTTAATGGTTGTAATTCCTTGAGTTAATATTCAATTATGGTCATTTACAGCTGTTTGTTGTCTCCTCAACCACCTATTAATAAAGAAGGTTTTAGTGATTTTTAAAATAAATTTTGAGGGTGTATTGTACAAATCATAAGATTGAAAAGAGATATTGACAAATATTAAATAGTTTATATGCCAATATCTGTAATTAGTATTTACTTATGATAGAGTTCAACATTAAATTGTCATAGTTTATTAAATTGAATATCTTGAAATTCTATCACTAAGATCAAGATCATTGCAATACTCAATGTTATGATTTGGATTATATGTTTGTTGTTGAGTTTATTTTGTCCACCAAAGGGAATCATAACTTCCACTTAGAATGGAATTATTAATATAGAAGTAGAGATTAGTCAATTAAGTATCATTTTCATTTTAACCATGTAACTTTAAATGTTGAAGAATCACTATATATGTCCTTAAGCTTAGAGCAGGGGAGGCCCTAGATAAGGATGTTACATGTTTGGAAACTGGTGGGGTCTCCATATGGAGACAAAACCTCAATTTTAAATAATAAATGTCTCTAATTTAACCAAGTCTATGTGACTGTCTACATGTACAGGTAATGCCTCAATAAGCACCTAAAATTTGATTGATCCTCTCCCTCTTTGGACTCTTATCTGTCAAAACTCATAAACAAGCGGCTTTACGTAAGCAAACATTTTTTCCTTATATATAAAGAAATAAAGAATTGAAAAGGCCATCCCTCCCTCGTCAGACATCATCTGTCATTCTGTGTTGAAATTAAATTAATTGAAAATAAATAAAACTGCAAACGTTCTGTCACTGAAAGTCCGTAATATGACTCAAGTTTAAACAGTGTTTGATGTAATAGTATTGACTAGCAAGTGACAAAAACTGTAGAGGTCCAATAGTGAAAATTTACAAGTGTCTAAAAGCATACAAATAATACAAGGGATAAATGTAAGATGATCCCCACATCTCTCTCTCTCTCTCTCTCTCTCTCTACTCAAACATCTTCATCTGCTCCTCTACCGACCGCTTTCTCTGTGTAAAAACATCACAAAAATCTTTACTCTCTCTCTCTCTCTCATTGTATGGTTATTGCTTCTTCAGACACCAAAGCCAGCAGAGAGAGAAAGTGAAAGAAAACACGGCTAAAAGTGATGATGGTCACGTCCTACCTTACACACACAATTCACAAAGTCTTTTCTTGAATCCAACTCTACTTCTTCTTCTTCTTCTTCTTCCGCTTGCATTTTCCATTAGTCGCCCCAAATCTTGACCTTTCTCTCTCTCTCTCATAATCATCATCATCTCCAAATAAACCAAAACCCCACCAAGAAACACACCCACAAAATACATAAAAATAATCTTGAAAAAGACCATTTATTGCCTCCAAATTCTAGCAAAAATTTAAAAAATAAAAATTGTTTCTTTCTCTCATTAAACATGACTGAAGTACTCCAATCATCTCCTTCTCATTTTTCTTCTCCTTCAAGCTCCTCTTCCACTCCATGTGCCCCCAATAATTATAACAACAACACCAACAACAACACCAATAGACAAGCCCTTGTTGAGAATACTAGTACCATACATGATATAGTCCAAGAAAGAGACCAATCAGAGCAAGAGCAAGAAGAAGATAGTTGTTGTGGGGGAATAGAGGAGAGAAAAGAGAGGGAGAGAGGTGGTGAGGGTGGTGGTGATCAGCTCTCTGTGTTGACCCTCTTGTTGGCTGCTTGTAGGAAGTCTTTGGTTGGCTGTAGTGTTGGCAAAGAACTCTGTGCAATGGAGATTGGGTTGCCCACTAATGTCAGGCATGTTGCACATGTCACTTTCGATAGGTTCGATGGCTTTCTTGGCTTGCCTGTTGAATTTGAGCCTGAAGTTCCCAGGAGAGCCCCCAGTGCAAGGTCTGTTCTTTCTTTTTTCTTTTTCTAAATATTGAAGTTTCACTTTTATATAACATTTTTTTGATGATGTTATATCTGGGTTTGTGACATTCTGATTTTGGATTTCCAGTACGTTATTCACTTTATTGTTCAGATTCTATTCCGGGTTTAGTTTGTAGTTTTCATTTTTAACTTTTGGTTTCAGGTTTTTTTATCAATAGGAGTCGTATATATATTTTTGGTAGATGTGTTGTCAATTCAGTTTTATCTCTCTGTGAAGAATCTGTTCTGGGTTTCATGAAACTGAGTTAGTTCATGGCTATTCTGTTTTGCTTTACACATAATTGGGTTAGTTTTACTTTTTATAATTTGCTATCATCATTCTCTTGGGATTAACTTTTCCATTTTGAGATTCTTATTGGATTTCCTCCTAGGGGCATGACTGGCATCTTTTTAAAAGAATTTGCAAATATTTGTCTATTTACTTGTATAGTGAGTTTTTCTTATGTTATATGTGAACCTACCAGAAAAGGATATCTGGGTTATGCTAAATGTAAGGTTATCGGGGGAACTTACGTGGTCCGACTAAAATGAATGAGTTAGCTCAGTTGTTAAGCAAATCCTAAGATTGACTTTCCTCTTGGTAATTTTTCCAAAATTATTTGTTTCTCATTCACAATATCACAATTCTATGATACATTCTCCAATTGCTTGGATTTGCAGAATCTCCTGCTTTTTGTTGGTCTATTTGCTTTAACTTTTGTGCACACTTATTGTGGGGTTCGGTTACAGGGGGCACATGTGCTAGCACAGTTAAGGATCCCTATTCACTACAATATTTAGTTTGAATATCGGTTACAATTCGTAGCACTGAGATGATTTTGAGTCTTCTTTGAGTTTGAGCTCTGTCTTCCCTTGCTAACATCAACAATTAACAATTGAAACATTCTAGGAAGTGATAATGAAAAGCACTAAAACAATTTTTATTGTGATTGTGTGGCTGGCAATGGCATAAAATCTTTTTATTGAAGTTACTTCATTTGCACTGTATGCCCATTCACTTTTAAGAAAGTATGCACATTTGTCTATAAATATCACGGACATGTTAACTAATTGGCCTTTTCAACAGCGTATATTAACAAATTTTCCTCTGGTATCCAATAATTGCATCCTTATCGGAGCTATCAAATTCCATATGATGACAGTATTGTAAATGTTTCATCTATTCCCCCTTCACACATTCATTTACAACTTCTCAACTGCTCCATGTCCAAGAATTTTTGCTGGCAATCCTCATCCATTACTACGTATATTGTTGTGTGCACTTTATTGGTAATCCAGTACTCGTATTGCTCATTGTTTTAATATCTGTATTCATCAGAAAACTGACTTGATAATGGTCACCCTGTGAGTCTGTGACTCATCGGAGCCTTGATCACACAACATTCTTGCCTTCTTGTGTATGACACTGGATGTACAATTATCAAGTAATTCACTTCCTTTTAACCAGTAAAAATAAATAGAACTATGAGGATTCTTTGCATTATTGTCAGAAAGAATTCATTGTGTTTTCATGCTTCATTGAGGAAAATAATTCTCAAGTATAGTCAATTATCCATCATTAATTTAAAATTCACAAAGAAAACATATGTAGCCTTATTCCTGTGTCTTCTTTATTAAGAGTTGTTGTGTTGGATATGTCTTATCTAAGCCAGAACATAGCACTTGTTTTGTGTTTTCTAATATATCTTTCATTGATGTGAGTTGTACACATTTCTGCTTGTGCTGACATGGAAGTCCCTTCCAGTAACACAAAAGCAAGTTAGGATCTTTGTTTGCTTATTAAGATGATATGATATGCACAGTATGTTGCTCAGGGTTACCTTACAAGAAATATGATTTTCATTTCTAATTTGAGTTATTTGTTGTTGACATATTACAATATTCGATTTTCTTTCCCAATTACAAGAAGCACAAATTATGCTTAAGTGCACACAGAAAATGTGTCACATTCTAGTTCTGTCTGTTTAGATTATCCATGTGCCTTTATGGGGGTGAAGGATAGAATTCAAAGATATTCTATCAAGAAAAGAGAAGGGTGTGAAGAATTGGAAACTTGGTTTCAGTTTACACATTCGTCCCAGATATGTTTTGAAGTTGAACTTGCTTTTTCCATCTTCTGTAATGTTAACAGTAATATCCAAAGTGATATACGATATTGATTTAGATATCCTTCATTTGCAGTGCAAATGTTTTTGGAGTTTCTACCGAATCTATGCAGCTTTCATTTGATTCACGAGGGAACAGTGTGCCTACAATACTACTGTTGATGCAAAGGCATTTGTATGCCCAAGGAGGCCTGCAGGTACGTCGTTTCCTGTTACTGTTTCAAACATGGCAAGTCATTGTCATTAGGCTACTCATGATAATGGTGCATTATTTAACTTCATTCATGATTCAACTGATAAGTAAATTATAAATAAGCTACTCATGGCAATGCTGCAGTATTTAAAACCGGAAAACTGGCCTAAGCTTGATTTCCGTGTATATCTTGTTGTATCTGAACTTATAAAAATACGGAGTACTTCTAATTGTCTTTTTATCTGTTTTGTTTATTTATTTGTTTTTATATATTGTTAAAGTAGAAGTAGCAAGAAATGTGAATGTTGCCTCCAACTTGAACAAGCGTTACAATGTCTTACTGAAACATTGCAGGCAGAAGGGATTTTTAGAATTACTGCTGGCAACAGCCAAGAGGAATATGTCAGGGAACAATTAAATAGGGGAGTGGTACCGGAGGGCATTGATGTTCATTGCTTGGCAGGTCTCATAAAGGTACAGCCTTGCTCTGCAATGGTGACTTAACTTCACCTTGTTGTTTATTTATTACAGAGCTTATTCTGGAAAGCAGTAAGTAGTGGTTCGTTTATGTTTTTGCTCGAATTTACCTACTCTTTAATAAAGCATGGCTCATCCAGTAGATAATAAAGCATCTTTATTATATACTGGATGAGCCATGCTTTACTGATTATTGGATTGTGGTACACCTAATTGTCAAAGGTTTGAGCTGATGGGCTGTTAAAATGTGTGCCTGTCGTGAGGGTAACGTAAATTTCCACCTGTTGGTGATATGTGTTATCTTGATTGATCGGCATTTTGTTGTAGGCATGGTTTAGAGAACTCCCAAGTGGTGTCCTGGACTCTCTTTCTCCAGAACAGGTGATGCAGTCCCAGTCAGAAGAGGAGTGTGCTCAGCTTGTGAGACTCCTTCCCCCAACAGAAGCTGCTCTACTGGATTGGGCGATTAATCTAATGGCAGATGTTGCACAAATGGAACATCTAAATAAGATGAATGCACGAAATGTCGCCATGGTGTTTGCTCCCAACATGACTCAAGTGAGTAGAATTATTTACTTGCTGAAATTAGAAATGAACATACTGAACTTAAAGCATTTCTTTTTCCTTTTCGTGATTAGTTATTGATATTTAGACCAACCCTATAATGATTACATTTTGGTTTAAGACTTGACTGATTGTGCTAGGATTTCAATCATGACATTAATCTTTGTCTTGAAGGTGACTTGTTAAAGTGATTTATTTGAGCTTTGAGATTTTATTTCTTTTAAAACCTTGTAAAACTGTGTATGAATTGTTTATACAGAAGAAATAAGGGGAGTTACCAGTTACCACTTGGAGGAAACATTTTGCTCTACTTAACTCAATATTGATATAACAAGCCCTCCAATCTTGGAGTACGCAAAATGTTCCATCTCAAATGTTTATTCTTGTCAATTTAAGTTGTAGTAAGTAGTAACAGACTTGGTTATTTTTGTTAACTGCAGATGTCAGATCCTTTAACTGCATTGATGTACGCCGTCCAAGTGATGAATCTTCTGAAGACTCTTATAATAAGAACACTGAAAGAAAGGCAAGATTCTGTGGTTGAGTCGGTTCCTGTTTCCCGCTTAGAGCCATCCGATGAGAACGGACACCAAAGCTCTTTGCAACCATATCCTGAGGAGAATGAGGATGAAGCCGACGTAGAGAATGGAGAGGAGAAAGTGTTTGTTGCAGTAGAGCCTGCTATAGAGAGCCCCCCTCACTCAACTCATGATAACTCCACAACTGAAAGTGGATCACAGAACTTCCTAACTTCAATAGAGAACATCATTCCTGTGGGCAATCGAGCTTTGGTTGATAATTGTCCTTGTGAGGTTACATGCCAAGTTAACACCTTAACAAGTGGGCTCCAAGAGAGTGGTCTTTCAGGTTCAAGTGGAGGAGGAACTCAAACAAGCATTCAGAAATCAAGCAGTTTGAATTTCAAGAACGGCTCAAAGAAGCTCAATGAGAGAACAATTTGGGCGGCAGCGGGACCTGTGGAGAAGAGCAAGGGAGGTGGGATTGTTAGCCGGATAAACTCAAGGACCGAACTTTTTGAAGCTTGGCGGTGAAAATAGCAGAGACCAAGTTGTGAAAGAAAGTTTGTAGATTGTGTTGTTTCTTGTTTGGCTTTGGATTAAAAAAATGTTGTGTGTGGTCATTTCATGCGTGGATGCATTTCTGGGTGGAACTTGTTTAACCGTGTTTTTGCTTCATGTTAGTCTCTCTTTTAACCCACCATAACAAACACTATGCATTGCTCATTGACGTAAAGTTTCTAATCAATTCAAATTCCCTGTTCCTTTAACCACAACATAAAAACAGAGTTAACCAATGGTTCTTACAATCAATTTCTTGGTCCTCCTCTAACCACAACAAAGTCCAGGATTCATCATGATGCGTTCTTTTTTAATTTTTTTGAATCATCATGATGTTTTATCCTTGCAATTTAAGCTACCATTTGTTTTGTTATCCTCTCCCCTAACCACGAGAAAAAAAAATCTATTGATCTTTCCCCCTCAGTTGCTTTTTGGGCTCACACTTTGACTTAGCTCCATATTGGTTTGCAAGGGCCTTATTTATATTAAAAGGGAAAAGTTAATTCTTTTAAGATCTCATATACAATATTCATTGTTTTGAGAAAATAATAAGAATTTCTTACACCTTTTTTTTTTAAAAAAAATCTTTGAAGTTCGTTTTAAGTGCACATTGGGGTAGTATTTGGACTTCGAGAAATATTCATGAATATTTGGACTGAAGACCAATGCAAACTGCACGCACAACCACTTTTCGGCCAACCTGTTTGTTAAAAAACAATAAATAATATAAAATAAAAAAAATCAATAGAAAAGAAACCGTAAAGAAACATGATGGGCTACTAAAGAGTGGGAGCCCAGGTTTGGCCCATAAAACTAACGGGCTTGTCGTAAAACATATATGATTTGATTTCGATTTCATCGCCGCCCACTCACATGTCTCGAGCAACTCTGCAATTTCCACGGTAATCTTGGACATTAAGTATTTATGCATCGTTTCCATAAAATTGCTACTCATTTTGATTTGATCTTTTGTTGTATAGGATGGGTTCTTTGTGCTGGACAACAGGTTAGCATTTTTATATTCTGTTGAAAAGAGCGAATATGGTGATGAATGTACGCTGCTTCCAGAGGCACTTCTGCTCTGCTTTGCCCCCTCTGGTTCCTGTACAGCTTCCATCCAAATTGTATGTGCATTATTTATTTATAATTTTGTGAAATTGTATGTATTTTGGTAGCTAATTGCTATGTGTGTATGTTGAGAGACAAATAGACTATAAATGAAGTCTCGGATTTTGTTTAGGGAAACCCACCTTTGGTATGTTATACCTGATGAAGTGAGAAGTACATGTCTCCTGAATCAATACATGGAACTTTTATCACCATCTGAGAAACTAAAAGTTAACCAAACGCGTGGAGACAGCCACAGGAAAGGTGCCCTCCTGGCCCGTGCCTTGCTTCGCACTACCATTGCAAGATGTAGGTTTGTTTTGTTATTATGCTTGCTGTCTGTCTTTTTTGATAAATTTCTCATTTTTATTATCAATCTATTCTCTACTTGGTAGCCGAAGAATTTGTTGTTGCAATGCAACCAGGGTATTAAGTACCAGTACTGATTGAAAGTATCAAATGTCCTGAAAGTATATGTTATGTTAGTTCGCATAGATCACTATTACACTGTTTCGAAAGTTATTAGTAATTTTATAGGCTTGTTATTAAGCAAACATGAGCTAGAAGAATTTGAAAGCATCTAATATATTTTCAGTTTGTTTATAGCTAGCATTCAGATGGGATATCTCATAATTCACAAGAAGCTGAAAATTTTGTTAAAAGATTAGGTCCAGCCTACTACCACCGGTAGAAGATATGTTAGAAAATTTATTGACTTTTGAAATTTACCAAATTCTAAGTTTAAAGATGTATGTATGTGGATGTATATGTTGTAGGTACTTCTTTAAATTTTGTTTGGTTATTGAGTATGTTTACGCAGAATATTAAACAATGTCCTTTAATGGTAGATCTGACAAATTGTCCAGTAGATCCAAGATCCTTGAGATTTCGGAGGAATCAGTATGGAAAGCCTGAGGTAAGGTTTACTCTAATTTTCTTGGGGATATACTATCTGTTTTTTTCCAAAGTTGTTTAGTTTGTTGTAATTCACATATTATGTCCATTTTGTTTAATCACGGTGTCTGATTTTTTTTTTTTTTTTTTCATTCCATGAGGTACTAGTTAGATTGGCCAAATGATGAGAACTGTTACCAGCCGCCATTGCATTTTAATATATCTCATACAGAGTCTCTGGTAGCATGTGGAGTGACTGTGGATGTGCTGGTGGGTATTTAATTTTTTAGAGGAGGGGTTGGGGGGGAATTTTAACTAATGCAGTTTACTATTCTGAATTTAGATTGGTGTTGATGTAGAAGAGAAGCAACGGAGATTAAAGAACAACATTTTAGCTTTCGCCAAAAGGTACTTCTCTCCTGAGGAGGTGAAGATTTTATTTGCCATATCCGATCCTGACGTACTACATCAGGAGTTTATCAAGTTATGGACTCTCAAGGTAAGAACGGTTATTTGAATTACTCAAGAGATGTAAATTATATTGTTTCATGGTAAAGCAGAAAGTAAATTACATTTTCTTTACTGTTTTCATAAACGGATCTAATTTCTAGGAGGCATATGTAAAAGCATTGGGAAGGGGGATTGCAGCTGCACCTTTCAAGACCTTTACCATCCGGTCTAGGGTTGTAACTGAAGGAGGCATTCATCATTCTGAGACTCATGGTTCTGAGGTTTGTTTCCAAAGTTTAATGATAAGCTAGCATAGAATATGAGTGGCTACATGTGTGATCTAGATATTTTTGTCTCATAAAGGCATGTTGTTGGGGTTATAATGACATTTTTAGCTGGCCTTTGTAACTGAAAGTGATTATTCGACTAGGCATCTTTATTTATATTAGTGAGATGCTACATTGGCGTCCTGTAATTCTCGTTTATGTTTGTCAGTCAAGTGCCTTCACTTGGTGTGTTCATGCACCACAGTGTTGTCTGTTACTAACTCATCTAAATAATCATGCTGTCAGGCGTCTGAAATAATTGTTGAATCTGACGACCCAGAGAGCCTCACATGCAATTGGGAGTTTGCACTGTTGGATTTGGCTGGCTCTCATTTTGCTGCCATTTGTGTGGAAAAGGATACATCCATCAAAGGTATAACTCAAAGTCTAAAGTAATTAAGAGAATGCAAAAATGCATAGCTTCTAAAAACATTTGTTCCTTTATTTATAGGCGAAGTGAGTACTCCACTGAAATTATCTGCATGGAAAACCATTCCCTTCATTGAAGATGAATGTGTTACTGGAACTGATGCAGTTCGAACCATTGGTGGCTTGATTAAGCAATTTTGATATGTGCTACTATTGTTCATTGACTCTAGATTGTCAAGGTTGCTGTATTAACCAACCAGGGAAGGCAAATATTTTGCATCAAAGATAAGCAAGTCATTCTGTAAGAAAATCTTGTGATAAATTTGATATTGCAATTTATTATTATTTTTTTAAAAAAATTAAAAGAAAAAAAATACTTCTGTGATATAAGGATATTATTTTGCTACAAATATACAGTTACCTGACGTAATTACAATTGTTTATTTCTTTTGTATCATGGTGAACCTATTCAATCTCCACCAGGTTGTGATGGAAAGGATGTAGTCATCGCTATTGGGTAATATTCTGGGTGTTCCTTTTCCACTAATATACTGCATTGTTCTCCTGTCCTGTCTGATGTAGATATATATGTAGATGTAGCCAAGTGGTCAGGGAACATGCTCCCAAGGCCTAGTATTGGTGTTCAGTCGCAAGTTGAAGCGGATTCAAAACTAGGACATTGATTTCTGAGCACTTCAAACATTTGCATGTACTGGTTCTGACCACCATAGTAAAAGAACTATAGTAGCTGACCACCACTAGCATATGCAGAAGAAATAAAATACTTGATCCTCTCAAAAACTGCGGATTCTCACTAAATGCCTTTTGTTAATTCTCTCTGTTTTTGTGAGAGCTAATTTTGAACCAGTTAAAGATCCTGCTTACTCCACCTCATTACAATAATCTGGTACCATGGACCATTTTGGGCGGGTTAAGTGGCGATGTTTGTTTCTTAATGCTTATAACCTTCATCTAACTGGAGAATGAGAAGTTAGATCTGATTATGCAGAAATACTTTAAATTCGTACAAATACAATTTTATCTTATCTTTAAGAGATCTTCGAAGATCCTTATCCATATTGGCTTAAGAATACAGAATGGAGAAGAGGGATAAATTTGTACTGAGGTATGAGTATCCTGTGAACTAACTAAATCAAATAGCAAGTGGCACGCAGATAAAAATGTATAATCTGGTGTGGCTAGAAGTAATAAACACTTTTAACACACAATTTTATCAGAATACTTTGACGAAGCAAAGATGAATTAGTTAATTTCAAGTAAGCATGCAACCACAATGAAGCTATATACTATTGGATGGATTGAAAAAGGCTATTCCAAAACTTAAAGCAAATTGCATGCTGAAATAGAAAGGGAACAAAGATCATAGCCACCTACACTCCTACTCTAAAGACTATAGCTAAGAAACTAGTTCTAAAAGGTTGTAGGCAAAGTAGATACTAAACGATACGGGACATTTGAAATTATACTGCTTCAAATGAAAAACCTGAAAAACTTAGCAATAGAACATAACATTCTCGACATTAGGGCTAATAGGAGGAAGAGGGTGGACAGGGGTATCCTCCTTGCGAACAGCATGTCCAGTGCCAGAGCCATTGTCCGATGCTCCTGCTCCTTCTCCCTCAAGGTAGTATCTAGCTCTGAATGCAGCCAAGTGAGCATAGTATGCTGGAGGAACTGCAGATTACACCAAAAATTAAACATAAGTTGGGAAGATGGAGAGGATGTGCAACCCAAAATTTAGACAAGGGAGGTCCAATTTGAGAAAGTTGGCAGATTAAGAACAAACCTACGGAGACGGACCTGGTGCACCTTGCATACCTAAAACAAATTTGTGACAACAATAACAAACTCAAGCTATAAATTTTATAATATACGAAGAAAAGGAAAAGGAAAATGAAATTCAAGGAGAACAGTTTTCATGTTCTATTTTTAAGTACAGAGTTATGAAAAAAGGTTGTAGAAATTACGTATAACAAAGATTATTGGTAAGTGTCTGTATGGCGTTAGCTGTAAATTTGTTCTCATCATAAAGTACATGATAGTGGACAGGTCGGCTTGTTCCCTACATTCAAGTAATTCATCATTTCATCCGTTCCATATAGCTACACAACCAAATGAATGAATGATGTAATATTCTTTGAATTACCTGAATTCCAGCATGGCTGCAGAGATAGAAGTCATGTTCCGATGGGTGACAAATCATTGTGTCGACAACAGTTCCTGGAGTGAACAAGGATATAAAAGGAAAGCACTATAAACAGAAATCAAATTAATATAGAAAAGAAGCAATAATCAAAACCAGGTAGGATGTTGCCACTTTTGTCTGTTTGGGCTGCATTTGAAGGGAAGAGTCGGGTATGATGTCTCTTCTGTACCACAACGAAAGTAACTGGTGGTAGGTATGACTCCTCCAAAGATTGACAAGCCTTAGGACGATACAAGAGGAAAATAGTTAATTTGAGGAAATTCTAATACTGGTGCACTGCAATAGCAGTATCTAGCCTTGTAAAAGTCATTCACCTGGTGAATGGCATCTATCTCACAGTGCAGAACTTGGCTGAACTGGCCCTCACTGATCCCATCTCTGTTATATATAAGAGGAAAAGAGTTGGTCAATACTTGGCAAAACAGATATTGGAACTTAATATCTTGCACAATCTACGACATTTATAAACCTGTAAAAGATTATTCTCAGTGGTTTTTGATTAGTTGCTCTTTTGAATGCAATCAGCAGTTCCCTAAAAACATCAACGTGAAAGGACAATTAATCAGGATGATATTATTGACAGAGCACTCATCAATAAAGCTTAGCTTATTCAAATCCCACCTAACCATTCCAGCACCTAGTCCCTTTTCAGGATCCTGTACATCTTTATAGAGATCTTTAATGATTTCCCGTCTATGTTCCTGGGCAGAAACCAGTCCCCTGTAGGTGGTAACTACTGGCCAGTCCATTGATGCCACGACCTAGAAATAATATATATGTAATTCAACGTGTCAAGGGAAATTTTGTTTATTTCTCATCGAATAGAGGATTAAAGTAGAATGAGCTGCATACAGCTGCTATTGAAGGGCTAGAATCCTCTCCAGGTGGTGGATGAGTTACATCAGCACCAAAGATTATAGTGGGAATGTCACTCAGCAAAGGTATTCTTCTATAAAAAGCATCCTCTAAGACTGTATTCTGGCCACCTGCCTGTAGAGGCAATTTTCAATGTTCAGAAGTTGAAATGCACAAAATTATTAAGAACTTGTAGCAACTGGAATAAGACAAACCTTCACATTGATCTTCAAGGCTACATTTTCTAGGTACTGTGAACTCCATTTCCTTGCATGCTTGGGCTGACAGCATTGAGAAACTATCCCAAGCTCAGTTTCACACACTCTTTTAATTCTGCCTGTTTAGCATAGACAAATATTTAAAGGGAATGAGTAAACTTCTAGCGTTCCAAACCATAAGGTGTCACTTCTTAGATTTAAATACCATACCATAGCTTCCAGTTAAGTCAGGAAGGATGATAATCAACAACTCAAGTGGTTTCTTTTCATCACTGCATGCACGTTGAACATCGGATAATGCTCTTTCTATTTGGCTAGAATTACTGGACCAGACAGGAAATATAGGACTGGGATTCACATCCTATAAAAAATGAAGGTAAATTGCTACAAGCTTTGAAAAGAATGATGTTAAACAAAGATGAAAAGGTACTGCTTTGTTACCATCCCTTTGTTGCGGCACATGTTGATTAGAGCCTGACAAAAACCAGCAGCCATTTGTCTATTCACAGTGGAGAAGTTCAAACATGTCCAGAACTTCACCTTCGCACCATGATACATTTTCTGCTCAAGAAACATAGGCATTTATGAAAGAGGAGAGAAAAAAAAGATATAACTCTATACTCGGTTAACAAAATTGTTTGATCATGGATTCAAGTAAGTAGAAATGCAAAGTATTATCCACCGCATTGATCATATTCCACTGCCCCACACGCGGCCTGATCGTCCTGTCTTTTCCAGAATCATTATACTTAAGCTGAGGAAGGGGATCACAACTTAAAATGTTAAGCACAGTGCAAGGGAGATTAATAAACATTAGGCAGAGTATGACAGATAATTACCACAGGGGGTGGAAGCACTCGGCCATCAATGCATACTAATTCTGACTTCACATTCACCCCGAATTCTTTTGCTAAACTATCATTTTGGTAGTTGTTAAATTGTGCAATCTGCAGTAAATATTTGAATTAATTGAGAATATGGAAGAGCTGCAAGAGCCTTAAAGACAGAAAAGTGAAAACTTTCAAAGCTGAAACAGGAAGTATTTGTAATTAGAAATGTTTACAAAGCTGTAGTACCTGAGAAATGCTATTTTGCCTACGGCTAGGGCGCTTGCAGGCCTCTCTTAAGAGAGCTGTGACCTGTTTCTCAGTCAACTTTTTCGAATATCTCTGCCCTTCAACAATCGTGCACAGCTACAGAGAAATGAAACCTAGACTAAGTTAGCCAAATATGAAGAGAAAAATAAAAACTAAGGTGTCAAAATGATTTTGCAAGCTACTAGAATATAACCTCCATAGGCAGAAAAATCGGCTTTGAATCATTTCCAGATTGAAGTGATGGCCAGGAAGCATATCGAAGTGAGATATTGTATTTCTCTCGGAAATACTGTATAACAAGCTTCTCTTTTTTACCTTCAGCAAGAAATCTGGAAACAAAAAAGAAAGAAGAAAAAGAATCACTGCTAAACATATATTCTGTGAGAAAGAATCTACAACAATTGTCAAAACAATATATGATTTAGTAGTACCACCACATATCAGACTCTGTCATTTAACACAAATCAGAAAGAACAATTAGTAATAACAGGAAATGTGAAAGCTCACTTCAATTGGTTTGTCGGAGCAGATGTGATCCCAGTCACCTTGTAACGCTTTGCCTCCCCATGAGTGACTTCTACTTTAACTCTCCGCAAAACTTTTTTCAACTGGTAAGTAGTGAAAAATGGTTCAAGCAATGGTACTAAATAAGAACGCGAAGCATATGAAAACTCTCTTTTTAAATGCGTAGCTAGATAACATGGAAAATTACATAAATTCGATTAAGCAGCAAATTAATTGCACACAAAACACAGGCAACTAAAAGTGTCATAGAGGCATGTGGCCGTTTTGAACAATGAAAAATAGCACGGTTTATTAGAAGTTAAACAAGTACCTTGATTAGATCATGTTCCGATAGTGGTCTTGAAGCTGCTTGTGTTGGATCTTTAAGACTTAGAAATTTGGCCACAAAGTCGATCACTGGAATGGGTTCATAAAAGGATGTGGCTGACACATCTACAAGAAATTAAAATTGTTCAGATTTCAATATTAAACTAGAATGTTTCCATTTTAGAAAACGAGAAGGCACTAAATGTGAATAAAACGAAAACGGTACCAATGTTTAGGGACATTCCCATCTGAGTGGGTCGGAGGCTCTGATAAAAACCTCTCCAGCATTCAACACCAGAGCCAATCTCAGTTTTGTTATCCAACCCTGCTGAAAAAAATGACCTCCCCACAACAGTGCATCTGTGTCAAGGCCAAAAAGATATAAAAGGCAGTAAATATCACATGATGAAACAAAAACAATTAACGAAACGATTATAACTCACTTGTTTGAAGGTGATTCTCTGAGAACCACATCAAGAACTTGGATAGTCTCATGTGGCGCCTCCTTCTGTGTACTGGTCAAAAACTCCTTCAAGTGCTTCAGGTCAGTTCTAGAAGCCAGCTTTATGGTGACTCTGAAGTCCCGCTGCTTTCTGTTACATAAGGCAGAGGAGTAAATTATCAGATTCAAGCCACACAATGCACACGTACGACAAGTAAGGTAAAATACATTGTTGATCCTTTTTCGTCTTTATCAATCAGTTTGACCACAAAGTCCTTGGATGTGAAGGGTAATGCTCCGGCAGTGTAGAAACCCTTCCTGCCATCGTAGGCTGGTTTGCGCCCATCGAAAACTGTCTTTCCCTCCTTATCAAGTAGCTCTCTCATTACAACCCTCTTTAGTCCTCTTGATGTCACCTCAGGAGCTATTGAAATCTGTAAAATAAGTCCCAAAGTTGATATCATTATACGCATTAAGAAGTCGTGAAAATTGAAATATAAGGCAGTTTAAGGATTACGAGCCATGTCAATTCAACAGTTATATAAAGTAATATTACAGCAATTAACGGAAAAAATAACAGATCTACCAACTATACCAAGTAAATCTTAAAAACGAAAAAAAAAAAAAACTCATGAATGTCCGACGTTGAAATTGTTGAAAGCTTCATATAATTTTTAACGATACATTTAACTTCTCCAAACCGATAATTAACCATGAACATGCATAAAATCATTTACAGGCCAGAAGGAGATCAATAGAGGAAAACAGGGAACAGAGATACGTTACATCGTAATGATGCAGGTCACGGTCTGAGAGCTCAACCAAGAAATGGTTAGCTCTTATCATGCATCGAGTGCCAGCGTTACCATACCCTGGCCTTGACGCGACCTTCACGGCTTTTGAAGAAGCAGCTGGCTTCTGCTGCTGAACTACCGTCGTCGTCTTCGTCTCTGGCTTCGGCTGAGAAGCACGAGCTACACGCGGCCACTGAGTTTGGAGAGTGAGACCGTGCTCCAGCTCGGAGCTGAGTCGGCTCACTGGAGCCGACTCATTGCTACCGCGACCGCGCCCTCGCGGTGCTTGCTGAGTTGGCGCCATTGATCCACCACCGCGCTTTCCACCACCAGCACCACCACGACGTCCGGACATCGCGATCGAGGTTTGGTAAGTCTAAGAGAGAGATAACAAACGACGTGAAAATGAAAGAAAACGAAAAGCAGAGAAAGGAGCTGTGTGTGTGTGGTCAATAGTGAGAAATGGAGAGGTTTATGTAGGGGAGAAGCCTGAAGAGGTTGGTTTACAGTGCACTCCTCTCACAGTAACAGATTGTTTCACTTGGGTGAGACGTGACAGATCAACGACGCGTAGTCTTTCAATCACAATCAAGGCATGATCTGTGATTGTGATTTGATGATCAGGTGAGTGGTGCACTGCCTACTCACTCAAAAGCCGCACATGCAAAATATATACGAGAATCTTGACAATAACCGCATTTCTTGGTTGACACAAGCACGGCAGCCGCGTGTAAGTAGATATTTTAAAAGAAAACGGTTGGGTTGATCAGACAGTTGAGAATCAAAGAAATTAGTACGCAGCGGAGATAGATGATGTACGTGATATATCGGATCAGAATTCTGCTTAGGTGCTGATATAACAGTATGATTAACCATGATCGACGCGCCATGCACGTGGCAGTTTGGTGAATAACGAAGATGTGTAGGCTATGAATTTCCCATCGCTGCACGCGCCTTCGAGTCTGATACGACGAGGTTGTTGCAAACTTGACAATATTCGAATTGCAACAAGAATTTTGCACTTCCACGTGACCGTTTCCTTGGTTTTATTTTGTAGATTGTGCCAGGATGGAATTTCACGTTTTGGCCCTATCGAGCATACGTTGGTTCCATTTTTACAAGTTACATGTCAGCAAATTCCCATTTGTTCTTCGCTTTATTTCTTTTTTTTTTTTTTTAACTCTCTTAATATCATAATGTTGTCCACAAGCAATGATTTTGAACTCGTGTTGATATCAAAAGATAGCGATTAATTTATAATCGATAACATAAATTAGGGTTACAGTATTACTTTTGACATTCAAGTTAATTAACCAGTCTTTTTTCATATAGAACATAAGAGCTATCATAGTGTAGATATTTTTTTACTGTGCTTGGTTTCAATGTTATAACGCCGGATTTCCTTTTAGGAGATGGTCAATTTGTGTGTTAAATCAGACTGTTAAGTTTTAATGGCTTAGGCCTGTTTTAATACTGAGGACTTAGTTGCATGATACAACTTCCTATCCTTAATTACCATGGCTCATTCATCACTCATTTTGAGTAAAATTTAGGTACCTAGCCACTTAGGTGATGGCACGTTATCTATGATACTTCTATTTTGTCTGAGTTAACTACATATTAGGTAATATAGAACTTTTTTAGGAATTTTGGATATTAATACATGTTTATGGGAAAAGAATGATGTTTGAATTTCGTACCTTCATGATTGATAGTAGTCATTTGTTTCAACAAATGTTGATGTCCAAAATTTAAATCTCTCCTCCAACTTTAAATGAAAAGGTAAAAAGGAAAATTCATATATGTAAACATATGATAAAAATTTGATCAAATATTGAACAAACAAGAGAAGGAAACTTTTGAGCCAATAAGGGCTCGTTTGGGATAGCTTCTACTTCTGGCTTTTGACAGTAGAAGAAGAGAAGCAGAAGAGAATTAAGGGCTAAAATGTTTAAATTGTTTCATTAAACTAATTTTTGACTTCCCATGTTTTTCAGGAAGAGCTTCCAAGAGAAGCTGGCCAGAGTAGCTTTGGGTAGAAGAGCTTCCTAAGACAGGAAGCTCTTTTATTGAATTCAGCCAAACGGGCAGCAAAATGGCTTCTGGCTTCAAGAAGCCAAAATAAGCTCTTCCTGATGGATCCCAAACAGGGCCTAAGTTTGAGATATAAATATATAACAAAATTTGTTTGTTAATGCTGTGTGTAAATGTTAACAGAAGCCAATCCTAAAGTTTGTCCTTTTCAGTAGTGCTGGGAATAATGTAGGTAAGCCAAAAAAAAAAAAAAAACTGTTGGAATAAAAATTTTTCCTGAATGATATATAATGCCGTAATAATAAAAATTTAGTACAATATAGGTGCGACATCGGAGGGGGCATTTTTTTTTTTTTTTTTAAATCTAATCTAAATCTAGCTACTAGATCATGAAACTAGTAGTCTTTAGTATATGAACATCTAAATAAATCTTCTGTCATTGTTGTATAGTCCAGCACTGTTTCTAGGGAGGTAGGTCGGTCTCTAACAAGTCAACTGCACAACGAAGCATAACCTTCATATGCTGTAATGATATTCAATATCACGTCTTTTTGAACAACGCCCAGAGATTCTACTATGATATCCAACTCTCCAGGTTGAGAAATCCACAATCAAAAGAATTCATGCGTAGAGCGAAAAATTCAGCAATCCTTCAGCAGGATTGCTTGAAGACTATTCTTCTATTCCATATTCACCCTCATTTCCTGAATTTTGAGCATGTTTTGGCCTGACGTAGCCCAGTTCATTTTGCAACGTAGAATTTTTCAGGGATGTTACCAGTAATCTTTGCAAGAGCAGAGTCCGCCCTTGAAATGGTGGAAACGGGTGGCATCTCTGACAACAAATTGACGATCAACAATCTTGCTAACCAACTTTATAAACAAATGACAGTCTCCACATATTCTTAGGTTTTTTATCACAACAATCTCTGTTCCTGGACTAGTGTTTAAGATTCCAAATGCAACTGCCAACTTTTCACTGTGCATTGCCGTACCAGTCAAATGCTCTTCCTCGCTGCTTTTCTCTCGATCAGTCCTATTTGACCCACCAAGATCCCTAATCAAATTTTCTAACTCATCCAACATTCTATATATTTTCACTGTTTGACGATGTCTTCTGTCCCCAGCCAAGAAGAGGTGAACTCTCCCATTAAGTTCAATATAGCTACATCCTGGATCCTTCTTTAGGTTTCTTTCTCTCATCATCACCCTAACCCTAATTACCCCCTCCAAGTTCTCGACCTCAGAATATAAATTAGATAACAACACATAGTAACCAATATTTGTAGGTTCGAAACCAATGACCTTTTCAAAAGCCATCTCTGCTAACTCTACATTCTTATGGATTTTACAGGCGCCCAAAAGCGCCCCCCACACTGCACCATCAGGTTCTACCCGCATTGATTGGATGAGCTTCCAAGCCTCATTCAGCCGACCTGCACGGCCTAGAAGATCCACCATGCAAGAGTAATGCTCTGGACCAGGCTGCAAACCGTACTTTTTCTCCATTGCTGCAAAATATTTTGAGCCCTTGTCACTTAGTCCTGCATGGCTACAAGCAGACAGAACACTCACAAATGCTGTGCCATCAGGTCTAACACCACGCCTAATCATCTCATCAAAGAGCTGCACTGCAATCTCTCCCTCTCCATGCATTCCATATCCACCAATGATTGCCGTCCATGAAACCACAGTTTTCACAGGCATGCAATCAAAAACAGCACGTGCTTTCTTCAAATTACCACACCTAGCATACATATTAATCAAAGCATTACTCAAAAATGGGTTCCGACCAAAACCATTAGCTGCAATCTGCTGCTCGACCTCACAGCCAACACTACGTGCACCAAGATTAGCACATGATGAGAGAACCCCAACCAATGTAACAGCATCGGGACAAACCCCACATTTTTTCATCTCTCTGTAGAGCTCTAGAACATGAGCAGCAAGCCCATTTTGCGCATACCCAGAAATCATCGCATTCCAAGTAATCAACCCCTTTTCAGGAATTTCATTGAACAGCCGCCTCCCATAATCAACAGACCCACATTTCATATACATTGTCACTAAACAGTTCGCAACAGACAAATCTAGATCCAAACCACTCTTTACACAACAACAATGCATACACATGCCAAACCACAAATACTCAGGCCTGGCACATGCCGGTACCAAACCCAGCATTGTAACCACATTGATTTCCACACCCAATTCTCTCATTCTATCAAACAACAGAAAGGCATCACAATAACGCAAATTCAACACATACCCAGATAGCAAAGCATTATAACAAACAGACAGCTTCAAAGACTGCGCGTTTTCATCGAATACCTTGCGTGCTTCATCAACCAAACCGCATTTGCAGTACATGGAGATCAAAGAAGTAAGTACAAAGGGTTCCGGGTCACAACCGGACTTGACCACGTGGCAATGCAGCTGAGAGCCAACAAATGGGAGGGAAATTGCGGCACAGGACTTGAGCGCGAAAGGGAAAGTGAAAGCATTTGGTGAGCCGCCGAAGCTGAGCATTTCGCGATACACAGAGAGGGCTTCCGTGAAGAGCGACTGGTTCGCTAGCTCTCTCAAGCGTGTGTTCCATCGACTACTTGTTGTTGATGCGGTTTTGAAATGGAGTATTCTTGTGCTCATGCGATGGCTTTGCGAGGGTTTTATGGTCATTTAAAATGAAGTTACCGGTTCAACTTCAATCCAGTTTATTTTGGCGGGTAGGAAGGTGGTAATCTAATCAATGGCCCAAGTGGAAGAGACAGAGCAGAAAAACGGTGCGTTTTATGAAGCAAAAAACACTGATTTTTTTCTTTAACTTTTTTATCGCTTTTTGATAGTCCACGTAAGCAATAAACTAGATAGTAAGATAAAGTGCATGGTATCTGATTCCGAGCTACTAATTGGATAGGGAAACTGATCAGGTGTCTAATTCTAACGGATAAAATAAAACCCATACAGACACAGAGTGGAACTGCGGGGGGGTCTGGAGTGGAGATGGAGGCAGTGCAATTTTCGACCGTTGCGTCCCGCCAATTCTCGGCGACATCACATTCCATCTCAACAAACAGAAGCTTCTGCAGTTCGAGAAAATTGGCGGGAAAGTCGACTAAATTAGGCTCTTCGTGGACTGGTTCGAGCAACGCTGCTAGTCTCTCTTCGAGAAATCTGTTCACTGTATGTAAAACAAAACCTAACCATTTCAACTTTCTTTGTGCTAGTATGTTAGTCTGTGTCTAATTTGGTGAAATTTCATTTATTTTTTGAACTGTTGTCAGAGAGAGCTATGGGGGTGGATTAATTCCAAAAGTGTTACAATTAGAAGAGATGATAGGAGAAGTCTAGTGAGAGCAGAAATGTTTGGGCAGTTAACGAGCGGCCTTGAATCAGCTTGGAACAAACTCAAGGGAGAAGGTTTACTCATGCCTTTGTACTGCATTTTATTTATGTTTGTTTTAATTGAAATTCGGATTCTCTTCTACTTTCTTGAAGCTTAATTTTCTTTTATTGCCAAAATTGTTGACCAAAGAAGTTGATTTCATGTGTGGATTCTTTGTGATTTAGAGGTTTTGACAAAGGAGAACATTGTGGAACCTATGAGAGACATTAGGAGAGCTCTTTTGGAAGCTGATGTGAGTGAGCTTGTATTACGATATGTGAGATTTCCTGTGCATATCTATATCTGAAATAAAATGGTTGCTATGTTGACAGGTAAGCCTTCCAGTTGTCAGAAGGTTTGTACAAGCTGTCAGTGACCAAGCTGTTGGTGTCGGCCTGATTCGGGGAGTGAAACCAGATCAACAACTAGTTAAGGTACAGATTGTTATAAACTTAATGCCCTTATAAAGGAAATGTTTTGAGTGCATTTATTCTTTTCCAACAGTCAAATTCAATTGTGTATCACACTTACTGATTTGGACTAGATGATAGTCATACAATTTAAATTTTTCTTTGGTAATTGTACATCTTTTCTTTTTTGTGGGAAACACTTATTTTAGTTACAATATAGATGGTAATCAAATAGTGGGCAAGACTCATCAATTATTTTAGTTACAATATAGATGATAGTCAAATAGTGGGAAACACTCATCAATTTTTCCTTAATTACAATATAGATAATAATTGATTTTTTTTTTTTTTTTGAGACAATAATAATTAAATAGTTGGTCTAGTAGCTGTTAAAAATGTCTTGGGGCTATTGTGGAAAGTCTAAAAGTCCATGTAGTCTGTATTGAGTTTTCTTCTTTGCAGATTGTACATGACGAGCTTGTGAAATTGATGGGTGGTGAGGTTTCTGAATTAGTTTTCGCAAAATCTGGCCCCACTGTAATACTATTGGCTGGTCTACAAGGAGTTGGAAAGACAACTGTTTCGGCAAAGTTAGCTTATTATCTTAAGAAACAGGTGGATTCTCGGCCCAGCTCAACTACCCCCCATTCCCTCTCTTTATGGTGTTATTGTGTCTATATATTTGTGTTACTGAAGACTGTTCATTTGCTAATTTTTTATTGAACCACCATAACATTGACTTCAGGGGAAGAGTTGCCTGCTTGTTGCTGGAGATGTGTACAGACCTGCTGCTATTGACCAACTTGTCATTCTGGGTGAACAGGCATGGCATTTTAATATGAAATTTGTTTTTCTTGTGAATTTTGTTCAAGATGTCCAGTGAACTATTTGGTCAATGTTTGAATAATACAATCTTATAAAATAGAGGTCCTGAACGTGACATGACAGTTAAGTGCACAAGATGTTTATGCTTTCTTACTCCAATTTGAACCATCCAAGATTGACCTTTCTTATTAATTTAATATCATTTAATGTCCATGGTCTAAAATTTAATTGAGGAGAAACTTTAGAGGGACAAAAGTCTAAATTAAGCAAAAAGTATAGTAGAACTCTCAATCTTTCTTGGGCTTGTGCTTTTTAATTGTCATTCCTGATTATTAAACATTTAATTTAAAGGTGGTTGTAAAATTGTTTACAACAATAAAGTTTCCAGCAACTGAAAACTTGCCTAATGGGATTCACAATATCAGTGCAATTATCCCTACACTTGTATAAGTGTAAACACTTGTATAACCCTACACTTGTATAAGTGTAAAACAAAATAGTGCAATTTTTAGTCTAAGCTCATGATATCTATTTTCATGATTTCCTTCTTGTGTTGCTTTCAGTATCTGACCACCTAATTGGTTGTCAACATATGGAAAGGAAAAAGCAGCAACACATTGGGATGTGTTTACACTTTTACTTATAGGTCATAATTTACAAAACACACTGATCTGCTATATTAGAACAATCATCTGTTTGGACTACTTAACTTCATAATTTCAGTTCAGTCTCATATTCTCTTATAGCTTGTGACAGGTGGGTGTGCCTGTTTATACAGCTGGGACTGAGGTTAAACCGTCAGAAATAGCCAGGCAAGGCTTAAATGAGGCCAAAAAGAAAAATATAGATGTAGTCATTGTAGATACTGCTGGAAGACTTCAGGTAAGTTAAAGTTTTGCCCACTGTTTATATTTGTAATATCTTTATCTGAGATGCTATATGTTTTGGTGTTCTTTTAATAGATTGATAAAGGAATGATGGATGAATTGAAAGATGTGAAGTGGGCTCTGAATCCTACAGAAGTTTTGCTTGTCGTGGATGCAATGACTGGCCAAGAAGCCGCAGGTATTCAGACATCCTTCTTTTATTTATGTGTGGGTGGAACACTTCAAGAGTTAATACTTTAGTGTCCTTCAGTTGTCCTTTTGATTCTTCTTATGGTTGCTTTATAAAATAGTTTTGCTCTTTCCTGATACAGATAGATAAAGTAAATTTGAAGTCTGTGACTATGTCTTATTCTGTTTTGATTCCCCAATGTACTAACTTGCTAGAATAGCTTTTATCCTTTGATTTTGTGTTGCAAGTCCCATAATGCGCTGGTAAATTTATTTATGCCTATTTCAGTTTGCACTAGCATTTATGTGCCTCTTCTTCTAGAAAATTATGTCTACTATTTTATAACCATTTTTTTCTGTCTTGGTTTCTTTCTTGATATCCATATATTTAGTGTCAAAATGTCTCTGCATCAGCTACATTAGCATTCCAATCAGGTTTTTCCTAGTTAGTTGGTGAAATCAGCATGAACATATAAATTTGTGTTGATATGCTTACCTTCTTTTCTTTGTATGTAACGAGCATGTTTATATTTAATATTCATGTAAATTAGTAATACTATGCCATATCCTTCACATTGCTAAGTTATTGTATATCTTTCTGTCAACTTCAGTTTCACTTGATGTGTTGTTTTCAATGTATAAAGATAATAAATCATTTCTCAGTTTCATCTGTACTTGCTGCACTTTTGTAGTGAGAGGAAGTAGTATTGTTTTATTGTATACTTATAGTGTAGATTTAAAGATAATATGCTAATTGATGTTTCATTGGTGCATCAAATAGTGACTTGTAACACAGTCTGCATCATCTGAGTTGTATGCATGGTCCAAGGATAAATTAACATTTTTTTTTTCACAATTTTGTTAATGGTAATTTGAGAAGGCTGGCTATAACCTCACACAAAGAGTTGCAATTGGGAAATTTTTTTCATTACTTCTGATAAAGGTAAATAATGGGTTGTATTTACTGATTAAGATCCATTTATGCTTTAATTTGCATGCCTTTTCTTGGTTTTCATTTTTAGTTACTGGGGCGATAACAATTGCGAGGCCTAAGAAAATATAACTATCTTAATCTGTTTCTTTGAATTCACAGCCCTGGTCACAACATTCAATATTGAGATAGGGATTACTGGTGCCATTTTGACAAAGTTAGATGGTGATTCAAGGGGTGGTGCAGCTTTGAGTGTTAAAGAGGTTTGACTTATATTCATTATATTATGTTATTTTATGTAGGAACACTGTGGCTTGTTTTCATTATTTAGCTTTGTTTTAATGTATTCTGTTGACATTCCCCTTAATATATTAATGTTAGTATCACATTGCCCCAATTTTAGTTAGTAATCGATGCTTATTGTTCATTTACTTTCCAAATGAGATATTTTCTTGTTTGTTTTAAGGTGATAATTAGTTATAATTGTTGGAACAACAATGGTCATAGAGTAAAGATGAAGGAAAAATTACATGTGAATTCTGTAGCCTGTTATCAGTCCAAGAAGCAGTATGCCATCTAGTTTCCTCAATATTACAACCTATTTGCTGCAAAGCTGAACCAACCATATTTTGATTTTCTCTTGTTTGTAAGGCAAGATGCTTCTGGACCTGATTACTTCATGACCATTTCATGACCCTCAACCTTTTTATTTTTGATATTACAATAAATAAACTCAAACCGCTCTCCTCTCTATTGGGAATGAACTCTACAGACTTTTTGGACAGTGATAAGGGTCCTAGCCAGTACTCTTTTTAGTGAAGGATTCATATTCCAGTAAGCTGTTTGGGCTAATGAGGTGTCACTGAACCATACTAACTGTTTCATCAATACTCTATAGAGCTTTGAAATTCCATGAAATGTTACCTCAAATGAGGTGAACAGCTTCTTTGAATGTTGTTTTCTGAATTTTGAGGGGCTGAAAATTAAGGACATCATATTACATGTTTCCTTTTGACAAGCTTAGTATTATAGAGTTTACTAAACAAATGCAAATGTTTAGATTATGAAGAATGCCCATTTTTGCTTTTGTAACATTCATTGATTGGAAACAGGTATCAGGAAAGCCAATCAAGCTTGTCGGACGGGGAGAGCGTATGGAGGACCTTGAACCCTTCTACCCAGATCGCATGGCTGGACGTATCTTGGGAATGGGAGATGTACTCTCATTTGTAGAGAAAGCACAAGAAGTTGTAAGTTTTAAGCAAACTTCATTGCATATTTTCCATCAAGTGTATAAATTTTTATCTTGTATCTAATTGCTTGCACAGATGCAACAAGAAGATGCTGAAGAACTGCAAAAAAAGATAATGAGTGCAAAGTTTGATTTCAATGATTTCTTAAAGCAAACCCAGACTGTTGCACGTATGGGCACCATGAGTCGTGTTATTGGAATGATACCTGGAATGGGGAAGGTACAGAAGCATAATTCCAATTGTTATGATTGAAATGAATTTGTGTTTCCATTTTTTAAGCTAGAAATAGGACAGTTGTTTCACTGTTCTTGTAGCTATTCAGTAGTTAAATGATGAACCTGAATAGTGACAGACCGACAGTTGCTGAGTTCTAACTGGTCCACCAACTAAAATGTGAACCACTGCTTTGATTAACTCTACTATACGTGTATGCCAACAGATTACTCCTGCACAAGTTCGAGAAGCAGAGAAGAGTTTAAAAATTATGGAAGCAATGATAGAAGCAATGACTCCTGGTCTCTTCTTATCTCTAATATTTATTTTACTTGTTATTAATGAAAATTGACATAGCATCTTTGAATAGCCGGTGGTACTGCTGCTTGATATAGGCACCATTTTTTTTTTTAATTCCAGAATTAAGTTAGACGCATGTTTAATTATGCATGACATGGCATTGTTTATCCTGACTGTTGTAGGCATGACTTATATAAATACTTACGTGTCTTCTCTAGTTCCATAATATTTTTTGGTGCCATAGTGTGTATTTTTTTCTTAAGAAACATTGAAGCAAGATGCAATTCTTGTTATATAAGTTATTAAGAATTTACAGTAGGGTTGAGAAAAGTGATGATGAATTTATTGCTATTCTCATAGAAGTATTGTATTGTCAGTTTGTGCATGATGTACTGAAAAACAAGTAAACATATAAATATCCCAATGACAATTTGTTATTCATTAGGATATTTAAGGTTACTGGCAAGTATTAGAAAAGGAGTGAATCAGTTTTACAAATGTGAAAAATTGTTAAAGTTTGTAGTGTTGAAGTTGTTCTTTAAAAGTGAAGTAATTATGTTATTAAGACATGAGATAAACTTTGAGAGGGGTTGACTGATGTAAACTGGAACAAATATGCACTCCAAACACCGTCGGAGTCAAGATTTCTTTTGAGGAGAAATCAAGTAAAACCTTTAGACAAGAAAATTCTAGTAAAGAAAATATTTTATTGATGGAGAAAAACTCCCTGCCAAGACTCATCCTTCTCCTAAATACTGATATTCTCAAACAAACTTATTAATCATGCTTATGATTCCCAAGACACTTAATAACTCTTTTCTTTCTTTTCCAAGACTCCATAAACTAATAACATGACAAATATTTTTGACTAAATTAAATAGTGACAACCATTCCCCAAATCAGTAAATGACTCCCTTTTTTTTCCAACAAAACATCTTGAAGAAGTAATTGCATCATTCTCCCCTCCTTAGAAGAAACTCGTCCTCGAGCAAGTTGCTGCTATAAACTTATTTTGATTCTTCACCAATGTAAGGATTCAGGTCTGCAACATTGAATGTTGAATCGATTCCCATGTACTTGGGCAAATCCACAACATAAGCATTTTCTCCAACTTTCTTGACTATTTTGTAAGGCCCAATCTTCCTCTTGCTTAGCTTCGAATAGGTGCCAACTGGAAATCGTTCTTTACGTAGGTACACTATTACCATGTCTCCTTCTTTGAAGCTTTTGGCATGTCTTTTCTGGTCTGCATACTTTTTATACTTGGCATTTGATTCTTCAATCTTCAGCCTAATTTCTTCATGTAGTTCTTTTATTGCTGCAGCCATATTTTCTCCTTTTAAACTACTCTTCCCAAAGTCTGGTAGGCATTAAATCATAGAAATGCATGGGTTGTCTTCCATAAACAATCTCAAAAGGACTTTTGCCTGTTGTTTGATTTTTAGAATAATTGTATGCAAATTCTGCTTGTGCAACAACAACCTCCCACTGTTTAGGATTCTTTTCAACCAAACATCTCAAGAGATTTCCTAGGCTTCTATTGACAACTTCAGTCTGCCCATCTGTTTGAGGGTGATAGGAAGTGCTGTATTGCAGCTTTGTTCCAAGTTTCTTCCGTATAGTCCTCCAAAAATGTGATAGAAATTTTGAATCTCGATCCGATGTGATTGACTTTGGAACTCAATGCAAGCGTACTATTTCTCGAAAATAAAGGTTCGCTATATTTGATGCATCCATTGTCTTCTTGCAACAAATGAAATGGGCCATTTTCGAAAATCTATCGACCACCACAAAAATGGAATCCGTTCCCTGCTGACTTCTTGGCAGCCCCACTATGAAGTCCATGCTTACATCCTCCCAAGGAGCTATAGGAACTGGCAGCGGAGTATACAAACCAGTATTCTGCACCTTTCCTTTAGATTCTTGGCATATTTGACACCTTTTTACAAATCTGCATACATCTCTTCTCATTTTTGGCCAAAAAAACTTTTGCTCAATCATTGCATAGGTCTTATCTTGACCAAAATGTCCTCCCAAGCCCCCACCATGCATGTCTTGCATGATCTTTTCCTTCAAAGAACAATCTGGAACACAAAGCTGATTTCCTCTGAACAAGAAACCATTATGCAACAAGTATATTGCAGGTTGGTTATTCACACAATCCCCCCAAATTGAGCCAAAAAAAAAGATCATTAGGATAAAGATCCTTAAAAGAGTCAAACCCTTCAATGGTGACCGACATATTGGTCAATAGCAAAGTCCTTCTACTAAGCGCATCTGCCACTTTATTATTTGCACCAGATTTGTGTTTTATCACAAATGTGAATCGCTGCAAGAAAACAATCCAACATGCATGTCTTCTACTGAACTTCTGCTGGCTGTTGAGATGTTTTAAGGCTTCATGATCTGAATACAAGACAAACTCTTGATGTATCAAATAATGCTCCCAATGTCTTAGAGCTTGCACAATTGCATAAAACTCTTGGTCATAGGTGTTGTATCTTCTCCTTGTATCATTCAATTTTTCACTGTAAAATGATATTAGCCTTCCTTCTTGACTTAGAACAGCTCCAATCCCAATTCCAGAAGCATCACACTTAACTTTGAAGACTTTCCTGAAATCTGACAGCACTAAAAGAGGTGCTGAACTAAGCAGCACTTTCACCTTCTGAAAGCTTTCTTGAGCTTGTTCTGTCCACTGAAACTTTCCCTTCTTTATGCAATCAGTTATGGGAGCGATTATAGTGCTGAAATTCTTGATGAAACGCCTGTAAAATGATGCCAATCCATGAAAACTGCGGACTTCTCCCACTGTTTTTGGTGTTGGCCAGCTTCTAATTGCTTCCACTTTGCTATCATCAACTTTTATCCCTTCAGCACTAACTATATATCCCAAAAACAGCAAAGAATCAGTAAAAAATTTGCATTTCTTTATGTTGGCATAAAGCTACTCTCTTTTGAGAACACCAAGTATCGTCCTCAAATGTTGCAAATGAGTCTCCTTGGATGGACTATAAATCAATATATCGTCAAAGTACACTACCACAAATTTTGAAATGAATGGCTTTAGTACTTGATTCATCAAACGCATAAATGTGCTTGGTGCGTTTGACAAACCAAAAGGCATCACAATCCATTCATAAAGTCTATCCTTAGTCTTGATGCCGTCTTCCACTCATCACCTTCTCGAATTCTAATTTGGTGATATCTGCTTTTGAGATCAATTTTCGAGAATATCTTTGCACCATGCAGCATATCTATCATATCATCAAGTCTTGCAATAGGGTAGCGATACTTTACTGTTATTCGATTTATTGCTCGATTGTCAATGCTCATTCGCCACGAACCATCTTTCTTGGGAGTAAGAAGGGTTGGAACTGCACAAGGACTCATTGACTCTCTTATGAATCCCTTTTTCAGCAACTCTTCAATCTGTCTTTGAAGTTCTTCATGTTCTTTTGGATGCATTCTGTAGTGTGGCAGATTTGGTAGGCTAGCTCCTGGTACAAGATCGATATGGTGTTGGATGCTTCTTTTTGGAGGTAATCCACTCGGCAATTCTTCTGGAAATACTTCTTCAAACTCCTCTAATAATCTCTTAACTTCTGGTGGAATGTCTTCTTGAATTTCCAACACTTTTGCCACAAGCACCAATGCAACTCCACTAGCTTTGAACTCATTCAAGAAACACCGAGGGTTTAAATATGATTGATATTCTTCCTGTTTAGATTTGCTAACGTCTTCCTCCTTCATTGTTGCAAGTATTGTTTTTTTCCATTTTTGTAGAAAGCATAAACATTTTTATCACCATGGTGGATGGTTTTGTTATCAAATTGCTAGGGCCTTCCTAACAGCAAATGGCAAGCTTCCATGTCCACTACATCGCATAACACCTCATCCGAATAATGTTTCCCAATTGAAAAGGGAACATTACACTGCTGTGTGACTTCTACTTCACCACCCTTTTTAAACCAAGCAATCCGATATGGCCTTGGGTGCGGTAAGACTTTCAAATTCAACTTTGTCACCATTTCTCTAGACACCAGATTTTCACAACTTCCTCCATCAATAATAACATTGCAAAGGCAACCATTAGAGGAACACTTAGTTTTAAAAATATTGTTTCTTCGCCAATCATCTTTTGAGACTCTTGGGGTTAATATGGCACGTCTCACCACCAAATTTGGTAAGTCACGATCTTCATATGTGACTTCATTTCTGTAAATTCCAGCAGCCCTTCATCACCATGTGTCTCCATAAATAGCTCTTCATCATCATTATTTTCTCCTTCATTAACCAACAAGTTGCTGGCTTGCTTTCTACAATCGGAGGACTTATGACCTTCTTTTCCACACTTATAACAAACAATTCTGCATCCTATAGGCTGAGATGTATTACTGCTATTCCCATGAGAATTATTTCTTGTTGCTGCACGTCCCGGACCTTGAATGCGACCTTGGTAGTTAGCGGTTGGTTTGCTGTTTTGCACTTCATCAGCTGTTGCAACTGACTTCTGTTTGACATCTCCTTGGCTTCGATTAGTCTCCGAATGATTGTGCCCCTTTACGTACTGATATGGGTGATTGCTGGACCATTTTTGCTGATTTTCGACCTTTTGTGCTAATTGGACAGCGGCGGCTAATGTCCAGCAAGGTTGTAACTCCACTAAATTTATGATTTGTGGCTTCAACCCCATAAAATAACGATGAATGACCTGCACTTCAGTTTCGACCAACCGTACTCTAGTCCGCATCTTGTAAAACTCATTAGTATACTCCCGTACAGAGCGTGTCCCTTGTTGAAGAGATTGGTATTGCTGAAAAAGAATTCCTTCATAGTTTAATGGAAGGAACTGGCTTCGGATCAGCCGCTGCATCTTCATCCAGTTCTGAATTTTTTCTTTTCCTGATTGAAGTCTTGTCATCTGCACTTGCTCCCACCAAGAAGATGCATAACCCTTCAATTTGATAGCAACCAACTTGATCCTTTTCTGTTCAGGAAGGTCAAGAAACTCGAAGATCCTTTCCACTTCATTCAGCCAGTCTAAGACCTCCTCTGGTTGTTCTTTTCCACTGAAATCTGGAATATCTACTTTAACTCGCGGATTCTGATCACACTCCATGTTACGGTTGAGTATTGGTTGTCTTTCGAAAGGCAAAATTCCACCATCATCATCTGAAGACTCATCATTGACTCGTTGATATTGCTCAATAGCAGGCTGGTTTCGAAAATTCCTCCGTTGATAAGTCTGCAAATTCTGATTCACTTGCCTTCTGTTGGTACGATTGGGAGCATCAAAATTACCAGCTTGTTCTAGCCTAGCGCACAACTGATTAATCTGCTGCTGTAGATTAGCAAACTCTTCTCTTGTTGGACCTTGTTCTGCTGGTTGTGAAGTTGACGCATTCAAATTTTCCTTAGACCCAGCCATTGATTCGCAACAATCACGAATCTAAATCGGCTTTGATACCAATTGCTGTAAATTGGAACAAATATGCACTCCAAACACTGTCGGAGTCAAGATTTCTTTTGAGGAGAAATCAAGTAAAACCTTTAGACAAGAAAATTCTAGTAAAGAAAATATTTTTATTGATGGAAAAAAACTCCCTGCCAAGACTCATCCTTCTCCTAAATATTGATATTCTCAAACAAACTTATTAATCATGCTTATGATTCCCAAGACACTTAATAACTCTTTTCTTTCTTTTCCTAGACTCCATAAACTAATAACATGATAAATATTTTTGACTAAATTAAATAGTGACAACCATTCCCCAAATCAGTAAATGACTCCCTTATTTTTCCAACAAAACATCTTGAAGAAGTAATTGCATCATTGACATTGCATCCATGTAAATAGTAGTATATTGAGTAACCAAAGATTTGAAGACATATTGCCTCTGACTCATATTTACCAGTACATTCTTTCTGGTGCTTGCAGTCACGGCCCAAAACAGTTCTGCTGTGAGACCATTGGGCTCTTAGATGCTAGTTTAGTTGATTGATGCATGGGGCATAACACTTAGTATGAAAACGCTATTAGAGAGTTCTAGATAACAAACGGAAAAGAAAATCCCAACTGATGATTTTATTGTTAATCATTTTTCCTTTTAAATCTTAAATTATCAATCTTAAATTATCATTTTCGTTTATTCCCAATTTTCCATTTCTTTTTGTATGCCTTATATGAAGAAAGGCAGTCACATTGGCTGCCTGTCTACAGCCATATACAACTCCATCCCTCCTCTGATATGATTCTATTTTCAAGTTTGTTCAACTGCATAGCCAGGTGCTCCTTTCTTTTGGCAACTTGAGCAACATGTTACTTGCCTTTCCCTGAGAGGCCTGTTTGTGTTTTATATTCTAGTTTGAACCTTCTTGGTGCCTTGTCTTTTTCTGTTGGCTCTTCACTGAAGTTCATACTGGCTGTTTACGTATCCAATATCCTGGGTGGCTGGAAGCTCATACTTTAGTCACTAGACCATGGTGCATGTCTTAAAACACATTTTAAGCAACAAAAGCAAGTATTTGCAGGAAATCTTATTTACTGTCTTTGTTAAGCTGAGATGGGTTCAATATCCATCAAATGTAGATCGACACGTGAGAAAGTTACTGAATATGGTTTTTCCCTTGTATTGTAGTGCCTTCTGTTGAGGTATTTATTTATTTTGTCCATTCTTCTGATTCTCTTTGTTTATATTGCAGAGGAAAGGGAGAAACCGGAATTATTGGCAGAATCCCCTACCAGGAGGAAAAGAATTGCTCAAGATTCTGGGAAAACAGAACAGCAGGTATGCTCTGTTGCTTCTTGATGTAGATCGACATAACGATTTATTTTTGTCATCTTAAAGAACAGGGATGTCTTATCCTTGTGTACTGTATATATTGACTGTATTATTTCATGTGGGGTTAATGTGTATTGACGTTATCAGGTGAGCCAACTTGTTGCTCAACTCTTCCAAATGCGAGTTCGTATGAAGAACTTAATGGGTGTAATGGAAGGTGGATCTATTCCTGCACTGAGCAATCTTGAGGATTCCCTTAAAGCTGAACAGAAGGTACATTGTTTGCTTATATGTGCATATGCATGGATTAAGAACTACTACGTTTGATTATCCTTATAAGACAAGAACACCAACATGATACTAAAAAATGTTCTTGTCAAACTAAAATACTTGACAAGACACAGCTTTGTTTTCTCTTCTGGTTTCTTTCCAGACTCTCTTTAAGTAAGAGAATAATTGATATCAGAAAGCGTAATGCTAATTGAATCACCAATTCTTGTTTGATAGATTAAGAGGAGGAAATATTCTTTCCTTTTAAAGAAGATACATTACATGCTTCACTTTCTTTCCTTTTAAAGAAGATACATTACATGCTTCGCTCATTGATATTACCACTGAAAAGATAGAAGAATCAAAATGGCTTCTCATTTGTTCCCAAGTGTATGAAAAAAAATAGCAATTCTGGGTAATTGATGTACAGAATTCACTCAGCATGAGTAATTTGTGAGAATATATTAGTTCATTTATAGTTTACTTTGTCTTAGAGAAGTTTCATACAGCAAACCTTTTGGAAATTCTCTGCTTTGTGTATGCTGTATTCTAAAAGGTTTTTCCCATTTTTCACCTGTATTAGGCTCCTCCTGGTACTGCAAGGAGGAAGCGAAGATCTCCTTCAAGGAAACAATTTGCAGACTCAGCATCGACTAGGCCAAGTCCACGTGGTTTTGGGTCAAGTTAGAGCTTAAGTTGGTTGGCAATGCGAACGATGGAGCGGTTTCAGGGAAACCAGTCACGGGACCCTAAATTGTAACTTTTGGCCAGATGTCTCTACTTCTTATGAGGTAGAGTCCTGGGTTTTGTAATAGTGATTGCAGTACAATTGAGGAGATGATGATCTTGCAACAATTAATGTAAACCAAACGCAATATCATATCAACGGTTTCTTTAGATTTTAGGGAGATACATGCATCAACTTCTGATATTAAGAATAGATAAATCTATGTTAATTAAGTACTGTTATGCTTTTGCGGTTAGAGGCTCTTCTAATTTGAACTTTTATTTGAAACAGGTGAAGTTTATGATTAGCAATTAGTAACATAATAATATAAAAATGTAGAAAAGCATTGAGCTTACCATAGACTATAGATGTCTTTAAAATTCAAGTAAATTCAATCAGGAGCCTGTATGTGGGAGCCCTTTCATTTTTCACTTTTTAACTGCTATTAAATTGAATGTTATTATAACTTCCTTATATCATGTTTAGTCATGTTGTCTATTGATTATGTCTTATTGATGTAAATAAATATTCTATTTATCTTTACTAGTGTTAGTACTATTTTTTTTTTAAATTTTATTGAGTTGTCTTTTATTAGTCTGAGATGATGAAGGCTAGACTTTGTTTGCGATCTCTAGCAGCAAAGATGTCTTACCTCTATTTTTTTTTTTAACTTTTAGAATTTTTTACATCTATGCTTCATCTCATCTCTAGCTCTCTATTTTTTTTTTTTTTTAATTATACTTAACACGATAGAAATCAAAATTTTATGAGACTCCTATTTTTTTTATAAAAATTAAAAAAAAAATGAAGAGATAAATTATTTTTAAATCAGAAAATCTTTTTCGTCTATAAATAAATTAACTAAGTAGGCTTTGCATAATTTCATCAATATATAATATTATTTTTATTTCAAAAAAGATATTTAATAGTATTTTTATAAATTTTTTATGAATTCACAACAAACTTTTGAAATATTCGAATACTCTTTTTAAAAAAATTTTAAAAAAAAGGTAAATGGTGAATTTAATTGGAGCTGTTGCTTCAAATTATAGTCCGTGAAAAACGCGTCTTTGCAAGGGAAAAACGCGTCTTTGAGTTGGGAAAACGCGTTTCAGCGTTTTTGCGAAGCAACTTCTCACCTATTTATAGGCTCCAACTCCAACGGTCAAGTACTTTAACATACAGTTTTTCAACACCTGTTTGTGCCAAAAGGAGTCAATCGGCGTCATTGAAGTATGATTCGTGATTGTTTTTTTTTTTTTAAAAAACAAAGCCTCCACTTTTGATTTCGTGATGAAATTGGCGATACTAGGGTTTGATTTCGTGTCTTTTTTTTTTTTCTTACGATGCCTTAATTTCTTTATTTTGCGATGAAGTTGCGGATATTAGTGTTTTCACTTAGGATTTTTGATTTCGCGTAGGTTATCTTCCATTTTTGTCCTGTTTTTGTGATGTCTTCTTGTTTCTCAGTATGTTTTCTAAAACACAAAGTGAATTTTTTGCGTAATTGTGCTAGCGCATCTATTACGGCAGTGGTGGTTTTTATGTGTACGGTTTGATTAGGGTTCAATTTCGTGAATCTTGTGTTATTTTGTTGGTTTTGCTGTTGTTGCTAACTTTACTAAAGAACTGGAAATGGTATCATTTATATATTTGTTGCCATTGTTGTTTTAAAATATATAGTTAATGATGCCATGTCTTTGCTATTATTATGTGGCCTTACCACTCTTAGTAGGTGCGTTAATGGGTGGAAGATAATATTTTTAATACAAGCTGCCCCTATTGCATTATTACTTGTATTAAGTGGGTTAAAAATTTGAGAATGAGACTTTAAGACAAGTTGCCCCTATTATTATTGCATGTAAAGAAAGAAGTTCAGTTCATGTGTTAAGGTTTGTAGAGATAGATTCAATTGATGATAAATAAATATATATTATCTCCTGTTATTGTTTTCTTGCATTTCACTGTCTTTTCTGTCTTGGTTTTTGGTTTTTAGGTGTCTTGGGCCTCTATTTTTTTTTTTGGATTTCTGGGATTGGCTCAGGGTACTAATAGGATCAACCGGGATGTGACACTAGTGGCGCAGCCTGGAAAAGTGCTCCTATATGAGAGGGATTGGCACACATAGAGTTGGGGGAAGAGACCCACATATGGGTGGGAAGGCTATCCACACAAATTGGTGGAGGGATGTTGCTATGGGGTGTAGAACCCACACCAAGAGGCATGGGGGTTGTGGCTTTTAACCAAAGGCGCCAACAGTCAGCTGCAGTTCTTTTTTGTTTTTTCTTACTTGATTTTCATATGTTATTATCTTATTTTTCTCTTTCTTAAGTTGTTATTTTTCACAATTTATATTTCATGTGTGTTGTTCATCTATATTTTTCATCATATTTTTTTAACGAATAAGCTGATCTTATCTTCTTGAGTTTAAACACATTTAGTTATGAGCTTATTTTTAAATGAAGGATACTAAATTATAATGCAGGTGTTGGCTCAGATTGTAGCTCAGTAGAGACAGTGTTACGTGTTGATATAAATGTGTTTATGCTTTGTAAGATGTAAATCGACTTATTCGTATTTTTTTATGAAGTTCAATATTTCATTCACTTTTATTTTGGTGTTTCGTGGTCTAGTTGTTGGTTTCTACATAGCCTTATCGCATGTGTTGAGTGGGTAAAAGAATGACAACAGAGAAGTTAGATTCATGTGTTGAGGCTTGAAGAGACTGATTCAAGTTCATAAATAAAAAAGTTTTATGTACTCATACCATTTTCTTGTTTTTAATTTACGTTTTACGTTGTCTTTGGTCTTTTTGTTTAACTTACTTGATTTTTATATGTGATTACTGTGTTATTTTTCTTTCTTAAGTTATTATTTTCCTCAATTTATATTAAGTATTTATATTCAAGTATATTTTCATCTTATTTCTTAGTGAATAAGTTGAATTCATCTTCTTGAGTTAAAACACATTTAGAAGTCGACTTATATTTAAATGAAGGACACAAAGCTATAAAGTGGGTACCAGGTCAAGTGGTTGTTGAGTAAAGATGATGCTTCTATATTGATAGAGATGTGTTTATGCTTTTGAAGATGTACATCAACTTATTCTTATTTTGCTACATTTTAATTTTCTATTATGAATTTCCATTATTTTGTTTACTTTTATTTGGTTTTTAGCGATCAAATTGATGGTGTCTACATGGCCTTATTACCTGTATCAAATGGTAAAACAATGGGAAATGAAAATTATGGTAGAAACTGCCCCTATCTCAACAAAGAAGTTCGATTCATTTGTTAAGGCTTGTAGGGACTGGTTCAATAGAACACAAATATATTTTTCATTTATTCATATTATTCTCTTATATTTACACTGTTTTAGTTTTTCAGCTCATTCTTGGTCTTCTTTTATCTTCGTCTTCTTTTTTCTTTTTTTTTTTGTTAATGATTTTGATATGTTTTTAACTTCTTGTTAAATTTTTATTGTATTTATCAAATTTGTACAAAGTGACTGCCAGTGTTAATAACTTAATCTGACAGAAAGGGGCAGAATTCAATTTGTCTGCAATCGTGATTTTATGTCTTTATTGGAAATTATGAAGTTGCCTCATGAAGGGTTTCTTACTTTGATTAACGTTGTTTCATAAGCTATATTTGACGAGGGCCACGAGGCTGAGACCAATGTTTATTCAATTGTCTGCACAAAAGCAATTTGTTTTAAATTTTATGTATTGGAATTGGTCACTAAATTCTTGTTGGAAGTATCCTTTGTTCTTTCATGCAATGTTTTATTGGCATGAGTTCTTTTTACAAGTTCAGTTGTATGCAGGGGAGAATGCACATTGAGAAATTGTCTTTCCTTGGAATGTTGTGGATTTAATTAAAAAGGGTTACTTTATGTGATTTCTAATGTCTCAGAATTTTGTTGCCTTGTATAGAGATTAGTGTGCCTTAATGATAGCTGCTTCAGTGAATGGATTAATAGAATACTACCAACCATCTTGGCTTGGTATTTGACTTATTACTTTCTTCAGCTCAGAAGCTTGCACATATGAAATATGTATAAGTTGTTTCTATAATCAGTCATTATTGAGAATTCTGTATGCAGTTACTCAACTCTGCTGGTCTATATTGTCTAGCTGTCAAAACATGACATTTCTGTATGAAGGATTAGTAAGTTAACTAGAGATACAATTATGGATTAAAAGATACCATTTCCTTTTGTAGAACTCCATTAATGATGCCATATGTTTGCTGTTATGTGGATTTCCAGTTTCTTCAAAAGCAAAGATAAAGTTTATGCTTTTGCAGTATTTTTGTGCATTTACTTTTGTGTTGTATCTTCTGATCAAGTACATGGTGTTCTAAATGGCCTTATTACTTGGAATAAGTGGGTTAATGGGTGGAAAATGAAATTTTAATACAAGCTGCCTCTATTGCATTACATGTATTAAGTAGGTTAAACATTCGAAATTGAAATTAAGACAAGCTGCAGCTCCTAGTATTGCATGTGAAGAAAGAAGTTTGGTTTGTTTGTTAAGGCTTGTAGAGATCAATTCTATAAATGATAAATAAATGTGTATATTTGCTCTTAATATTTTCTTGTTTTTCATTGTATTTTCTTAGTTTTTGGTTTTCAAGTGTCTGGTGTTGCGCATGCAGCCTTGATGTGTCAATAAATTCAGGGGCGCAGTATTTGGATGGTATTTTTGACAAGTTACTTTTCTCTAGCAAAAACAAAGGTGTTTTTTTTTTTATTGAGTGCTAGCCGATGAAGATGACCCTTCTGTGGTGATTTTTAGATTCGGGGAGAAGTTTTTGTGCTTCCCTGTTATAAGTTAGTTGATAAATATAATGAGAATTAACCATTAAAAGAGTTATTTTTCATTACAATTAGAGCCTTTGACAAGCTGCAATTTCTTGGTGTTACAGAGCCCACGCTTTTGAAGGATGCAGTTGAGCTTGGCATCCATATCCATGCTGATAAAGATAATGAAATTGTTATAATAGAAACTCTATGAATTTTAGAAATTGTTTGCATTAATGGTATTTGCTTCCAGTACTGATCTTACAGTCTTCTATGCTCATTGCAATGATAGTGGCACTGTCATGACTCCTTAAGAACTTGTTAACTATCTCTAAACTATCGCACAGAATGTAACTGCAAAGTTCCTGAAAGTGATTGGAGAAATAGTATACGCATAATATATTACAGTGCATAAATATGTTTTTATCATTTACTGACAATGAATTCTAATTGTTTGTCAGCATTGTAAAGCTGCTGGTGGGACAACAATTCAATTGGTAAATGTTGTGGGGCTTTTGTGTCTGCATTCTTGGTTTCTGGTTGGGAACTTATCTAAACCTTTTAACATTATGTTATGATTCTCATTGTATCCTTTGTTATTGATTTTGTTATGATTCTCAAAAATACTGAATACTATATCTGATAAGTTGTGTTTAATTTTGTGGTGGATTGTTACATTTATGTGTCAACTAGATTGTTGAAATAGATAGTTACTTATGTTCGTTTCTATAGTTGTTGATTGAGAGATTACACAATTGAGCTGTAAATGTAATCATAGTAATCATAGTAACTATTACTGTTGAGGTTGATCAAAAAAATGAAGTGAAAGGTTGATGCATTGCTTTTAAGTTGGTGTGGTGTAATCTCACCAAGGTTTGACTCAGAAGTTGGCATTAATGTTCCATTGTTTTCCTACTTTTTAAATTGATTGACATTGTGATTTTTATGGTATATTATGATCCTCTTGTGCCTGTGAAATTGAAGGTAATGGGACTTTAATCACAGAGTGGGATGAAGGGTGAATCATTGCCATTGAATTGGTTTCTACAAAAGAACCTGCTCACATGTGTACTGAGTGCTTTGCAGAGCCCGCTTTTGCTTTAGGCTTCAATGGATGTGGTATGTGTTTTACCTGCAAATCTGCGTATTTTTCAATCATATTCTAGCTTCCCAAAGTGTTTTCTGCTGAATAATGTGCTAAGTGTAATAACTGAGAGTGACTACAAATCTCAACACGTTAATAGGCACGTCAAATGATATGGGCAACTAAAGAAACTATGATGGCATATTTTTAATTTATTTATGGGCTTTAATGCCATATCTTTTTTGTCTACCATATGAAAATTAAGCATTGTTTCTTGCATACAGAGTTTCTTTGATGTTATGCAGTAAAAATATTCAAGCTTTCAGCTGCAGCTGTTGTTAGTGATAGGAAATATGATGTCTAGATGGGAATATATGTTTCTAGAAGGGGCACTTTTGGTGGTGAGCAAAAGCAGGTTTGTATAGTTTAATATATTGAGATGAGTGAAGCTTCATTGTATATTACAACCAATACATGGCAGACTGAGCTATTATTTGATTTTCCTGTTTGGTTCCTTAATTCCAATTTGATTACTTCTAAGCAGAATTTTAGTATGGAAGGTTTTCTCTTTTGTGATAATACTAATTATTTGCACATTAGACATATATGTTGCTGGTTGATGTGCTAAACAAGATAATAATATTTATTTGCACATCATACATGTGTTGCAAGTTGATGTGCTAAACAAGTTGATGGTCTCAGCTGCTATATTTGCTCTTGGATGGGTCTATGACAATTACCCAATTTTCAGACTGTTCAAAATCTGTAAGATGCTTATCTCTTATTGTAAAATTCCATAAATTTGTTTGTATTTTGTGTTTGATAGTGCTAGTAGCCTGATATACAATTTTGAGTTCCATGGTACTGCAGCAGCATCTTCAAGGTTGAATTTTCATTTACTTGTTATATAGCTTGAGAGATCATTTTCTAGCTTAAGCTAACATCAGTTTTTGGTGACACCTATGAGTTTGTTGATTCTTTATTATCTGGATGATGAATCATGATTTATGCTAGATGTTTCCTGCATAAAACTTTAAACCTAATGATTTTGATGAGTAACAAATACAGATCTACATATGAGTGTAATACGTGTACAATGTTCAATATTGAAGCAAAGATTCTCTGTCAATCTTTTGTTTGTGTTAGTCTTTTTATGAGAGGAACTTAAATTTAAATGATGTGTGAGAGAGAAAAATAAAACAATCTTAGCCATCCACTTTTTTTTTATATTGATGTGTTACTAGATTATTAAAAGATTTAACAAAAAAAAAAAAGAAGAGAAGGATAAAAAAAAAAAAAGAAAAAAAAAAGAAGACTGAAAATCCTTGCTCTCAATATTGTTGCCTTATCATAAATTATGCTTATTGCATATTCTTGAATCTTGACTATGCAATTTACCTTGATTTTATAGTATTCAAATTTTCTCAATTGTTTGTTCATTTCTTTAATGCCGATTTATAAATGTATCAGTTAAGTGGGCATATAGTGTAGATGCTTCTTTCATTGAAGCATACCATTGGTTATAATTTGTTAGTGATGTGCTTATATCTTTTGATCACATATTCTAGCTTATCTTACCTTTCAACTTTTGATTTTTACTATTTCGCTATTGGTTTGTGCTGCCTTGATATACTAGTGGCTTGCATATGTATAATGCCTTAATAAATGGACTGGTAGCGTCCTTAGCAACTGTGTTTCATTGATAGTTTATGAGTTGATTTTTTCGGTAGTTTGGTTTATTGTCAATTTGAAATGGTTTCAAATTGTTTCCATGAATGTTGCATTTTTGGGTGTTGGCACATGCATGCTTGGTATGAGAAGTATTCTAATGGAATGTCAATTACTAAATTGCCTATATACGTCCAGTGCCTTAATAAATGGGTTGGTAGCATTCTTAGCACATTTTTTATGACTTGATACTTTTTTGGGTTGCTTACTCTATTGCTAATTTGAGATGAGTTATAATTCGTTTCCATGAATGGTTGCATTCTTTGGTATTGGCACATGCTGGCTCGGTGTGATAAGTCTTTTTGGATAGAACTTTGATTACTAGTTTGGCTTGTATACAGTCAATGCCTTTATAAATGGTATTGGTAAAATCCTCAGCTAACATGTTTCATTGATATTTTATGACTTTATCTTTGGTTGCTTAGTCTATTGCACATTTTTTTTTTTTTTTTGAAACTTAGTTTATTGCTCTTTTGAAATGGGTTTCGATATGTTTCCTTGCATGATTGCATTTTGCAGTGTTGGCATATACTGTTTTGATATATGATAAGTCCTTGGTTAGATTACTATTTTGGCTTTGTATAGTTCAGTGCCTTTATAAATGGATTGGTGACATCCTTAGCAACAATGATTTATTGATATTTTATGAACATACCTTTTAGGTTTGCTTACTCAATTGCTAATTTGAGATGAGTTATAATTCGTTTCCATGAATGGTTGCATTTTTTGGTATTGGCACATGCTGGCTCGGTGTGATAAGTCTTTTTGGATAGAACTTTGATTACTAGTTTGGCTTGTATACAGTCAATGCCTTTATAAATGGGATTGGTATAATCCTCAGCAACCATGTTTTATTGATATTCTATGACTTAATAGTTTTTCGGTTGCTTAGTCTATTGCTCTTTTGAAATGGGTTTCGATATGTTTCCTTGCATGGTTGCATTTTGCGGTGTTGGCACATGCTGTTCTGATATGATAAGCCTTTTGGTTAGATTACTATTTTGGCTTAGTTTAGTGCCTTTATAAATGGATTGGTAACATCCTTAGCAGCAATGATTTATTGATATTTTATGACCATAGTTTTTCAGTTGCTTAGTCTATTGCTAAATTGAAATGAGTTCTAATTTGTTTATGTGAATTGTTGCATTTTTTGGTGTTGGTACATTTTGCCTTGGTATAAGTCTTCAGGCAATAACTTAGATAAATATTTAGGCTTTTAGAGGTGCCTTAGTAAATGGATTGGTAACATCCTTAGCAACTATGTTTCATTGATATTTTATGAATTGATAGTTTTCAGTTGCTTAGTCTATTGCTCATTTGAAATGGGATTCAATTTGTGTCCATGAATGGCTGCATTTTTGGTGTTGGCATACGTTGCCTTGGTATGATAAGCCTTTGGGCCAGAACTTTGATCACAATTTGGCTTGTTAATATTTGGTGCCTTCACAAATGGATTGGTAACATCCATAGCAACCATCTTTCATTGATATTTTATGACTTGATACCTTTTTGGTTGCTAAGTCTATCTTAGATTGCAATTGTAGAATAATTTGTGGTGTTTTGTCTCAATCAGAGGTAGCCCTTCTATAGAAAAAAAGAGTTAGTACTTTAAGATTGCATTAATAGAACAATATTTTTTTATCTTTAATCAAAGGTAGCCCTTTGATTTACCTTTGAAAAAAAAAGGTCAGTACTCCTGGGATATTGTGACCTGCACTAGCAAAAATCATTTGGCCTGTGTTTAAAATGCCGCTTGTTATTGAAAGTAGTAAAGATCTCCATGAAGGTTCCTTCTATTGGTGCATGCTTTATGCATATATTTTATGATACATTGAGAGCAAATTATGCTTATTGCTTGTTGAGCACATGTTGCTAAGAATGCCTTTCCCTGGATGGACTTAATATAAGGATTAGGTGATAATGACAGAAATCAAAATTGCTTTTTTCTGGTACTGAATTTTGCTTGCAGTTCAAAGCTACGGTTTTGGGACTGTTTAGTTTCAGCTATTACATTACATAAGAATTGATTTCTCTCTCTCTCTCTCTCTCTTTTTTTTTTTTTAATTTTTATTTTTTAAATCATCGTAATATTTGTCATTGTAGAAGCTTGATGGTGATATATGAGAAGTGCACAATAATGACAGTTAACAAGTAGAGGAGGAAGTTTTGTTAGCTTATGCAAATATAGTATTGTTCTACTGTTTTATTTTTACGTGATCAGCCTTCAATGTGGACGTTGAATGGATTTGAATTGATTCATGCTGTTTCCTATAGTACTGTGACAACGATAAAAAGTTTTGAGAATCTCTAGCTTAAATGGAGAATTAATATTATATATAAGGAAACTAATTGATTTAGATAGTAAATAAATCATACAATTGAATATTTGGTTTGATAACCCTCTACCAGTTAGCTGTTTTGGATGAAACAAAGGGAAACTCCCAAAATCTTCTCTAATGGCAATGCTGGTCTTGGAGAATGTATAATGAGAAGATGAGTTAGTGGAGAGTAGGGAGAAAAACTGGAAAAGTAGCAAGATTGAAAATAGTGTAGAGCTATATAAAAGTGACAATATCAACTATAGCATGCTTTGTGACTCTTGACAATAGATGCAGGAAATAGCTATATTAGTGCATGTTAATAGCATATTATAGATTTGTAGCTTTATAAATTGATAAAATTATCACAAACTTATGAATACACATTGTAGGTGATAGTGACACCAAATACTTGTAGGATAGTCTTAAGCTATCTACGACAAAAAATTCTGATGCTGGTCCCTCTCGGGTGAATCCATATTAGTGCATGTTAATAGCATATTATAGATTTGTAGCTTTATAAATTGATAAAATTATCACAAACTTATGAATACACATTGTAGGTGATAGTGACACCAAATACTTATAGGATAGTCTTAAGCTATCTACGACAAAAAATTCTGATGCTGGTCCCTCTCGGGTGAATCCATTACAGTTGGTGAATGCCATGGCAGAGGAAACACAGTCGAGTTACAAAGACTTGATGTATGTTGTGGTGCATGTCAATGGGATGGAAGTCAGGGCTTTGTTGGACACAGGAGCGACCAACAATTTCGTGGCTCAGAGAGAGGCAAGCAGGTTAGGGCTGAAATTGTTAGATAGCACCAGCAAGATCAAGGCAGTAAACTCTGGGGCCATTGCAGTGCATGGCATGGCTGAGACAACTCTGAGTTTGGGTGACTGGCAAGGGAAATGCCGCATGATGGTAGTACCACTGGATGATTTTGATCTGATTCTCGGTATGAATTTCTTCAGGAGAGCCAAAGTCACGGTGATGCCTCATTTGAGGGGTATTGTGATCGGGGATGAGGACAACCCGTGTTTCATGAAGATAGACAGTGCAATTCAGAGAAATGACAAGGGAAAAGGGGCTGTGATCTTGGCTAAACAATTAGATAAGGGGCTGAGGAAAGGGGAAATAACCTATGTGGCAGCGATGGTGGAGATAAAGCCAGACGTTGTGGTTGAAGTGCCAGATGAGGTGGCTGCGGTTCTTGATGAATTTGTGGATGTTATGCCAGCAGAACTACCTAGAGAGTTGCCTCCCAGGAGGGCCATCAATCATAAGATTGAGATGGAGCCTGGTACTAAACCTCCTGCCCAGGCACCTTATCGGATGGGTCCAAAAGAATTGGCAGAGCTGAGAAAGCAGTTGGATGACTTACTGGAGGCAGGTTTGATACAGCCTTCAAAAGCCCCATATGGTGCGCCTGTGTTATTTCAGAGGAAGCAGGACGGGTCCATGAGGATGTGTGTGGACTATAGAGCATTGAACAAGGTGACAATCAAGAACAAGTACCCCCATTCCAAACAGTGCAAACCTGTTTGATAGACTGTCCAAGGCTTCTTTCTTCACAAAATTGGATTTGCGGTCAGGGTATTGGCAAGTCAGAGTTGCAGAAGGGGATGAAACCAAGATGACTTGTGTAACAAGGTATGGGTCCTTCGAGTTTCTGGTGATGCCGTTTGGACTCACCAATGCCCCTGCTACATTCTGTAATCTGATGAATGATGTGCTGTATGAATTTTTGGATAAATTCGTAGTAGTCTATCTTGATGACATTGTAGTATATAGTGAGAACTTGATGGATCATGTTGCTCATTTGAGACTTATATTTACCAAGCTTAGGGAATATAGATTGTATGTTAAGAAGGAGAAGTGTGAATTCTGTCGCTAAGAAGTGATGTTCTTGGGGCATTGGGTCAGCAAGGGGAGGATTAGAATGGATGAGAGGAAGATCCAGACTATCCTAGACTGGCCTACTCCTTCTGGGGTCTCGGAGTTGAGATCATTCTTAGGATTGGCCAACTATTATAGAAGGTTTATTGAGGGGTACTCAAAGAAAGTCAGTGTGCTGACAGATTTGTTGAAGAAAGGCCAGAAATGGGACTGGTCTGAGGCATGTGGGAAGGCCTTCAACAAATTAAAGATGGTTATTTCGTCGGAACCAGTGTTGCGGTTGCCAGACTTTAGTGAACCTTTTGAAGTGCACACAGATGCTTCGGATAGAGCTCTTGGTGGGGTTCTTGTGCAGATGGATCATCCGGTGGCATTTGAAAGCCGGAAGTTGAAAGATGCTGAACAGCGGTATTCTGCTCATGAAAAGGAGATGACTACTGTTATTCACTGTCTTGATACATGGAGACACTACTTACTGGGAACAAAATTTACGGTAGTGACAGACAATGTAGCTAATACATACTTCAAGACACAGAAAAAACTAACTCCTAAGCAGGCTCGTTGGCAAGAGTTCCTGGCTGAATTTGACTTCGTATGGGTGCACAGGCCGGGCAAATAGAATCAGGTGGCTGATGCCTTGAGCAGGAAGGAAATGCAGGGTTATGTGGTTGCGGTGACTGCATTGAGCACAGACTTCCTAGAACGGGTTAGGCAGAATGCAGAGACTGATCTGGTTTACACTAAGTTAAGACAGCAAGTAATTGATGGTCTGGTTCGACGGTATTGGGTTGATGATAACCTATTGTATGCCAAGGGTGACAGACTGTATGTCCCTAGTGGTGGGGGACTTAAACAAGTGTCGTTAAAGGAAACACATGACCCGCAGTGGGCGGGGCATCCTGGGTTCAGACGCATGTTGGCATTGCTTGGTAGGAGTTACTTCTGGCCTAAGATGGAGGATGACGTAGAGGCCTACGTTAAAACGTGTGTTGTTTGTCAATTGGACAAGACAGAGAAGAGAAAACAAGCAGGGTTGCTACAACCACTGCCCGTTCCAGAGAAGGCTTGGGTGTCCATCTCATTGGATTTCATTGGCGGGTTTCCAGCAGTTGATGGGTTCAGATCAGTGTTGGTAGTGGTTGACAGGTTTTCGAAATATGCTGTGTTTATTCCTGCACCACATGCATGCCCAGCGGACAAGGCAGCAGAGTTGTTTTTCAAACATGTGGTGAAGTTCTTTGGGGTACCAGGGGACATTGTTAGTGATAGGGATGCACGGTTCACAGGAAAATTCTGGACAGAATTATTCAAGCTCATGGGTTCTGAGTTGAAGTTTTCAACAGCCAATCATCCACAAACGGATGGTCAGACAGAAAGGATTAATGCTTTGTTGGAAGAGTATTTGAGACACTATGTGACTGCAAGTCAGCGTAATTGGATGGATTTACTGGATGTGGCACAGTTTAGCTACAATTTGCATAGGTCTTCGGCTACTGGGTTGAGTCCAGTTGAATTGTGTATGGGATTCCAGCCATTGACACCATTAGAAGTGGCCCAACAGAAAGACCAAGGAAGATGTCCTGCTGCTTACTGTTTTGTTAGAGAGAAGACAGAGTTGATAGAGAGTGCTATAGACAGTCTAGCGAAGTCAGCAAGACGGATGAAGAAGTATGCAGACAAGGGTCTACGTTCCTTAGAGTTCAATGTGGGGGATAAGGTACTGCTGAAACTTACTCCTCAGATTTAGAACAAAGTTACTGACCGCAGGTATCACAAGGGGTTGATACAACGGTATGATGGTCCGTTTGTGGTCAAGGAACGAGTGGGCAATGTGGCTTATAGATTGGCCCTACCAGACAGGTTGAAGATTCATCCAACCTTCCATGTGAGCTTCCTGAAGCCTTATCATGAAGATGCAGAGAGCAGGAGGGCAGCACAGAAGCGGGCACCTCCTGTGATCAGGAAGGAATTTGACAAGGAGATAGAGACGATTCTGGACCACAAAACTGTGGGTAAGAGCAACTGGAATCGGAGGACAAATTTTCTTGTGCAATGGAAGGGTGAAAGTGAGGCAGACGCTACATAGGAACACGGGGCTGTTCTGTGGCAGTTTGAAGATATAGTGCAAAAATATCTCGAGGGCATAACGACGACGAGGACGTCGTCCAGTTCAGGTGGGGGTGGTTTGTTAGACCCTCAAAGCTTGGTATAGGGAGATTGCTAAGCATGGCTTGGTGGGATGGTGCCAAGCCAAGGGAAGGCATGTTGGTGCATGCCTATGATGCTAGCGGACTAGCAAGATAGTGAGCAAGGCGTGTTGGGTGGTATGACCTTGGGCAAGCAGCATGAGCAGCGTGCGTGGGTGTCCGCACGTAGCGCAAGTAAGGGACTGCCAAGGCAGGCAGCGTGCGCAGGCAGTGGGCGATTGTGGCAGCAGTGCTTGCAAAAATTTTGCACGTGCTGGCGCTAGGAATGCCCTGCCTAGCCAGCCAATTTCCCCCACACACACTGCCAAGTAGGTGTGTGTCACACTGCTGCCACAATCGCCGACAAGTCTGCACCCTATAGCCTGTTATGTACTAGCACAGCCTGCAACGCCCACACACAGCTTCTTGTCCCTGCGTACCTACACAATGCTTGCTGCCTGCCAAGCAATTCACGCACACAATACACAAACCAGTCCACAACACATGAGCATAACATAAACAAGTAAGCACACACGAATTACAGGGAACCGTCCCCAACCCAATCTGTTTTATTAAACAAATCAGGAATTACAACTTGTTCAATATTACAACAACAATCTCACACACTCTCTGCTAATAGCATTTACAAACAGCCTTATATATTACAGCAGTTGACAAGCCCAACCGCATAGCTGTGCTGGCACCAACCAAATCAAACACACAAGCAAGGGCAGTTATCTGAGAGTAACCGCCCCATAACTGTCAGCCAACATCTGAAACCCATTTCATTTCTGCCATAACCGCTCGGTAACTGCTCTACATGTGCGAGGATGCTTGTCTGCCCATGCCCACATGTGCCACACAACAAGCACACCTGCTGCCATCAGTCCAGCCTGCTCGCACTGTCCCTAGCATAGCTCCCACACTTGAACATTGCACTACCTTGCTTGGCTTTGCTTAGCTTTGCTGCGCATCTGCCTCGCTTAGCTCGGCTTGCTCGCTTGGCCTGCTGCCCATGCTCACTGCCCGTGCACACTGCCTTGCTGCTGCGCGCTTACTGCCTTGCACGCCCACTGCCTGCGCACGCTGCCTGCCTTGGCAGTCCCTTGCTTGCGCTGCGTGCGGACACCCACGCACGCTGCTCATGCTGCTTGCCCAAGGTCATGCCACCCAACACGCCTTGCTCACTGTCTTGCTAGTCCGCTAACATCATAGGCATGCACCAACATGCCTTCCCTTGGCTTGGCACCATCCCACCAAGCCATGCTTAGCAATCTCCCTATACCAAGCTTTGAGGGTCTAACAAACCACCCCCACCTGAACTGGACGACGTCCTCGTCATCGTTATGCCCTCGAGATATTTTTGCACTATATCTTCAAACTGCCACAGAACAGCCCCGCGTTCCCATGTAGCGTCTGCCTCACTTTCACCCTTCCATTGCACAAGAAAATCTGTCCTTCGATTCCAGTTGCTCTTACCCACAGTTTTGTGGTCCAGAATCGTCTCTATCTCCTTGTCAAATTCCTTCCTGATCACAGGAGGTGCCCGTTTCTGTGCTGCCCTACTGCTCTCTGCATCTTCATGATAAGGCTTCAGGAAGCTCACATGGAAGGTTGGATGAATCTTCAACCTGTCTGGTAGGGCCAATCTATAAGCCACATTGCCCCACTCGTTCCTTGACCACAAACGGACCATCATACCGTTGTATCAACCTCTTGTGATACCTGCAGTCAGTAACTTTCTTCCAAATCTGAGGAGTAAGTTTCAGCAGTACCTTATCCCCCACATTGAACTCTAAGGAACGTCGACCCTTGTCTGCATACTTCTTCATCCGTCTTGCTGACTTCGCTAGACTGTCAATAACACTCTCTATCAACTCTGTCTTCTCTCTAGCAAAACGGTAAGCAGTAGGACATCTTTTTTGGTCTTTCTGTTGGGCCACTTCTAATGGTGTCAATGGCTGGAATCCCATACACAATTCAACTGGACTCAACCCAGTAGCCGAAGACCTATGCAAATTGTAGCTAAACTGTGCCACATCCAGTAAATCCATCCAATTACGCTGACTTGCAGTCACATAGTGTATCAAATACTCTTCCAACAAAGCATTAATCCTTTCTGTTTGACCATCCGTTTGTGGATGATTGGCTGTTGAAAACTTCAACTTAGAACCCATGAGCTTGAATAATTCTGTCCAGAATTTTCCTGTGAACCGTGCATCCCTATCACTAACAATGTCCCCTGGTACCCCAAAGAACTTCACCACATGTTTGAAAAACAACTCTGCTGCCTTGTCCGCTAGGCATGCATGTGGTGCAGGAATAAACACAGCATATTTTGAAAACCTGTCAACCACTACCAACACTGATCTGAACCCATCAACTGCTGGAAACCCGCCAATGAAATCCAATGAGATGGACACCCAAGCCTTCTCTGGAACGGGTAGTGGTTGTAGCAACCCTGCTTGTTTTCTCTTCTCTGTCTTGTCCAATTGACAAACAACAAACAACACACGTTTTAACGTAGGCCTCTACGTCATCCTCCATCTTAGGCCAGAAGTAACTCCTACCAAGCAATGCCAACATGCGTCTGAACCCAGGATGCCCCGCCCACTGCGGGTCATGTGTTTCCTTTAACGACACTTGTTTAAGTCCCCCACTATTAGGGACATACAGTCTGTCACCCTTGGCATACAATAAGTTATCATCAACCCAATACCGTCGAACCAGACCATCAATTACTTGCTGTCTTAACTTAGTGTAAACCAGATCAGTCTCTACATTCTGCCTAACCCGTTCTAGGAAGTCTGTGCTCAATGCAGTCACCGCAGCCACATAACCCTGCACTTCCTTCCTGCTTAAGGCATCAGCCACCTGATTCTATTTGCCCGGCCTGTGCACCCACACGAAGTCAAATTCAGTCAGGAACTCTTGCCAACGAGCCTGCTTAGGAGTTAGCTTTTTCTGTGTCTTGAAGTATGTATTAGCTACATTGTCTGTCACTACCGTAAATTTTGTTCCCAATAAGTAGTGTCTCCATGTATCAAGACAGTGAATAACAGCAGCCATCTCCTTTTCATGAGCAGAATACCGCTGTTCAGCATCTTTCAACTTCTGGCTTTCAAAATGCCACTGGATGATCCATCTGCACAAGAACCCCACCAAGAGCTCTATCCGAAGCATCTGTGTGCACTAAAGTCTGGCAATCGCAACACTGGTTCCGACGAAATAACCATCTTTAATTTGTTGAAGGCCTTCCCACATGCCTCAGACCAGTCCCATTTCTGGCCTTTCTTCAACAAATCTGTCAGCACATTGACTTTCTTTGAGTACCCCTCAATAAACCTTCTATAATAGTTGGCCAATCCTAAGAATGATCTCAACTCCGAGACCCCAGAAGGAGTAGGCCAGTCTAGGATTGGATCTTCCTCTCATCCATTCTAATCCTCCCCTTGCTGACCCAATGCCCCAAGAACATCACTTCTTAGCGACAGAATTCACACTTCTCCTTCTTAACATACAACCTATATTCCCTAAGCTTGATAAATATAAGTCTCAAATGAGCAACATGATCCATCAAGTTCTCACTATATACCACAATGTCATCAAGATAGACTACTACGAATTTATCCAAAAATTCATACAGCACATCATTCATCAGATTACAGAATGTAGCAGGGGCATTGGTGAGTCCAAACGGCATCACCAGAAACTTGAAGGACCCATACCTTGTTACACAAGTCGTCTTGGCTTCATCCCCTTCTGCAACTCTGACTTGCCAATACCCTGATCGCAAATCCAATTTTGTGAAGAAAGAAGCCTTGGACAGTCTATCAAATAGGTCTGCACTGTTTGGAATGGGGTACTTGTTCTTGACTGTCACCTTGTTCAATGCTCTATAGTCCACACACATCCTCATAGACCCGTCCTGCTTCCTCTGAAATAACACAGGCGCACCATATGGGGCTTTTGAAGGCTGTATCAAACCTGCCTCCAGTAAGTCATCCAACTGCTTTCTCAGCTCTGCCAATTCTTTTGGACCCATCCGATAAGGTGCCTGGGCAGGAGGTTTAGTACCAGGCTCCAGCTCAATCTTATGATCGATGGCCCTCTTGGGAGGCAACTCTCTAGGTAGTTCTGCTGGCATAACATCCACAAATTCATCAAGAACCGCAGCCACCTCATATGGCACTTCAACCACAACGTCTGGCTTTATCTCCACCATCGCTGCCACATAGGTTATTTCCCCTTTCCTCAGCCCCTTATCTAATTGTTTAGCCGAGATCACAGCCCCTTTTCCCTTGTCATTTCTCTGAATTGCACTGTTTATCTTCATGAAACACGGGTTGTCCTCATACCCGATCACAATACCCCTCAAATGAGGCATCACCGTGACTTTGGCTCTCCTGAAGAAATCCATAACGAGAATCAGATCAAAATCATCTAGTGGTACTACCATCATGCGGCATTTCCCTTGCCAGTCACCCAAACTCAGAGTTGTCTCAGCCATGCCATGCACTGCAATGGCCCCAGAGTTTACTGCCTTGATCTTGCTGGTGCTATCTAACAATTTCAGCCCCAACCTGCTTGCCTCTCTCTGAGCCACGAAATTGTTGGTCGCTCCTGTGTCCAACAAAGCCCTGACTTCCATCCCATTGACATGCACCACAACATACATCAAGTCTTTGTAACTCGACTGTGTTTCCTCTGCCATGGCATTCACCAACTGTAATGGATTCACCCGAGAGGGACCAGCATCAGAATCCTCAACATCCTGACTGATTATGGCAGCAACCTTCTCCTTTTTCGGACAATCTCTAGCACGATGTGGACCACTACAAATGAAACAGCCCTGCTGTGACTTCGATTTGTTTTGCCCCTGGTCCTTCCCACTGTTTCCATCATATTTCTTCTTGCCATCCTTGTTCTTCCCCTTCTTCCCAACACCTGACTTTTTCTTATCAGTGTTAGGGGTAGAACTAGTCATACGATAATCAATTAGGCCTTCCGCAGCAGCCATTGCTGAGGGAATGTCCTTTACTCACTGCCTACGAAGTTCTGCTTGTGCCCACGATTGCTAGCCTGACATAAAGTTGAACAGCTTGTCTTCCTCGGACATATTCCTAATGTCCAGCATAAGCGAACTAAATGCTTTCACATATTCTCGAATCGAATCAGTCTGCTTCAATTTCTTAAGAGAGTCTCTGGCCATCCAGGAGGTGTTGCAAGGCAAGAACTGATCCTTCAACTCTTTCTTAAGTACATCCCATGTCCCAATACTCGGCCTGCCTGCACTCAGATCATCAGCCATCCTGGTCCTCCACCAGAGTTTAGCAATGGTAGTCGGAATGCCAAAGAATTGGAGAATTTCTTGTGGGATATGGAGCAGTACTTTAAGGCTGCTAGGATACTTGAAGGAGAACAGGTTTCCATCACAAGCATGTACCTGACAGGTATTGAACTGTTTTGGCTCTGGCACCTTGATTTTCGAAACAGTCCCTTCTTCATGAGGATGAACTACTGCCCTTTTCAGTAACCCAATCTCACCCTCTACAGAACCGAATTTTTCCCTTAGGTTATCAATCACTTCAGAATTCTCCATTCTCACATTTTCAAACTTGGTCTCAATGTCCTTGAACAGATCTGAAAGAGTGGTCTGAATGTTCATGATCCTTTTAGCATTCTCGACAGCCAATATTGCAAGGTCTGTATACCCTTCTGGTGGTTCACCAACCAGTTGTTCCAGCCTACTGATTCTTTCTTTCGCATCTACAAGAGTCATTTTTGGCACAACTCTGCAGCAAAGTCCTTTAACCGGGTTCTGATACCACTTGTCACACGCCTATTTTCTGCCTAGAAATTTTGCGCGTGCTGGCGCTAGGAATGCCCTGCCTAGCCAGCCAATTTCCCCCACACACACTGCCAAGTAGGTGTGTGTCACACTGCTGCCACAATCGCCCACAAGTCTGCACCCTACAGCCTGTTATGCACTAGCACAGCCTGCTACGCCCACACACAGCTTGTTGTCCCTGCGTACCTGCACAATGCTTGCTGCTTGCCAAGCAATTCACGCACACAATACACAAACCAGTCCACAACACATGAGCATAACATAAACAAGTAAGCACACACGAATTACAGGGAACCGTCCCCAACCCAATCTGTTTTATTAAGCAAATCAGGAATTACAACTTGTTCAATATTACAGCAACAGTCTCACACACTCTCTGCTAATAGCATTTACAAACAGCCTTATATATTACAGCAGTTGACAAGCCCAACCGCATAGCTGTGCTGGCACCAACCAGCATCAAACACACAAGCAAGGGCAGTTATCTGAGAGTAACCGCCCCATAACTGTCAGCCAACATCTGAAACCCATTTCATTTCTGCCATAACCGCTCGGTAACTGCTCCACATGTGCGAGGATGCTTGTCTGCCCATGCCCACATGTGCCACACAACAAGCACACCTGCTGCCATCAGTCCAGCCTGCTCGCACTGTCCCTAGCATAGCTCCCACACTTGAACATTGCACTACCTTGCTTGGCTTTGCTTAGCTTTGTTGCGCATCTGCCTCGCTTAGCTCGGCTTGCTCGTTTGGCCTGCTGCCCATGCTACCATCTTACTGCCCGCGCAAACTGCTTGTGCTGCGCGTTTACTGCCTTGCACGCCCACTGCCTGCGCACGCTGCCTGCCTTGGCAGTCCCTTGCTTGCGCTGCGTGCGGACACCCACGCACGCTGCTCATGCTGCTTGCCTGTTGCTTGCCCAAGGTCATGCTACCCAACACGCCTTGCTCACTGTCTTGCTAGTCCGCTAGCATCATAGGCATGCACCAACATGTCTTCCCTTGGCTTGGCACCATCCCACCAAGCCATGCTTAGCAATCTCCCTATACCAAGCTTTGAGGGTCTAACAATCTACGACAAAAAATTGTGAATTTCATTATTCATTATTATTATTATTATTATTTTGTCTTTTATTAGGGGTGGTAAAACGGGTTTTCGATTCATTTATGAATTCGATCAATTCGTCATGAATTTGTATAATAAACGGATTAACATTTTGGGATTCAACACGAAATCGTTTATAAACGAATGATACGACACGACAAATTTGTTTATTAGTTGGATCATAAAGGATCTAAACCCATTAACCCGTTAATTCGTTTAACCCGTTTAAATTAGTTGACTCGTTTAATTCGTTTAAACGAATTTGATTAATTCGTTACAAATTTGTTTAAACGAAAACGAATTAGTTAATTCGTTAAACAAATTAATTGAATTCAAGCTTTTATTCTTCAATATTGTTCTTCAATATTTAAATCAATTCCAAATTTTATCAACATAAAATCTAGTTTGTATTTTTGCTTAAATTCAATTAAACCAGTCAAAATGCACTTTGATTAAACCAATCAAAGCCTATAATCTTCTCCTTCATCATGTTATCCAAATTAATAAACAATGAACTCAAAAAAAAAAAAAAAATCCAAAAAAACAAAAAACCAAAAGCATAGATCAAGCCAGGAATCATATTTCATAGATATCTAACACAAGCTAATTTAAATCATAGATATTCATTGCATCCAAAATCATCAATATTGAAGAGCACAGTAATTTCACAAATAAAAAAAAAATAAATATATATTTACAATTTAACACAAATTAAATTAAAAAATTTATAGTTTTTACCCAAATAAAAATGAAGTTTTTATTTTTACCCATATTTTTTAAAAAATTTGTTTTTTACCTATCAAATAATTTATTTTCATTGTATACACAAGAATACCAAAATATTTTAAGTTAAAATCATTAAAATGTCCAAACTTGAAATTATGAAAATAGTCTTCTTCTTCCTAATAATATCATCTATGTTTCCTTTTCATCATCAATGATTTGTGAGATTCAATTTATCATTACAGCTGAGAAAGAATCTAGTAAGGGATTATTCATTCATGCTTCTTATCTATTGAAGTTTTTTGATCCATTCAAGTTTTATCTATTGAAGAGTTTGAAGATTTTTCTTCTATTTAAGTTTTAAAGGTAATATATATATTTTTGGTTGGTTTTTGGGTTGTTTTGTTTATATTGCAAGTTAAAAAACTGTAAGAATGATTTAATTGTGACATTTATGGTATTTGTGAAATCTGTGACGAAATCAGTTTTTCACGACTGATAATCGAATGAAAAACCGATTGAAGAGGTGTATCGATTTTTTCAGTTATTGAAAAATCGAAAAATGGTTTTTCTGATTTTTCAGAAATTGAAAAACTGATAACTTTACTGAAAATTGAAATTAGCACATTTTTCATTTTTTTTATATTTTTATGTTGTTGTGTATTGAATATGATTCGATATGATATTTCGTAATGTTGTCCGATTGAAATGAGATTAATTTATTAATAATATTATTTGATTTCAACGTTACAGGAATGATTAAAGAGAGTTGTAATCAACTTTGACGGAGAGTGGAATGGATATAATTACGTTGGAGGGGAGTCGATCATGTGTGGGGTCTACAAAAATAGTAGTTTTTAATCATTGGTGGACGTTGTGTACAGAGAGACAGATATTGATAGAAAAATGTGGGATATCCGTATATATTATTTATTACAAAGTACTATAAATGGTCAAGTTAAAAAGATACGTATCATGTCCGATCTTGGTGTTGTTGGTTTGATAGCGATAAAAAATATTGATGTTAAAGAGATTTATATGATAAGATTGTGAGAGATTTTGGAGTTAGGGTTAGTAGACTTATCGTTCATCCATTTGTCACCGATTCAATACTAAACATAAGACATAACGAGGCAAACATGAATAGACATGTAAATCCACATATGGTTGAAAGTCATTTTTATCTTACTTCAGGTATTGGGAGCAATTAGGTTGATACTTCTGTCACCTTATTTACATCTATAGAAAGTCTTATTTGCGATGTTAATGATGACTATATGAATTATAGTACTGATGATGAAGATCGGGACACAAATGATAATGGTGATGGGATATGGGATAGTGATGAAGAGCAAACTGAAGATAGTGATGAAGAGGAAACTCGATATGATGATGTCGCTGAAGAAGAAAAATTTTCAGAAAGAAGATTTCCAAGTTTACAATTTCAGAACAATCCTTCACAACCATATTGGATTGTTTTTGGTGTAAAACTGGGGGACATTGAGGCTACTTCAAGCGCTACGTCAACCGTCTACTAACGTGGTATGTTGTATAAAGAAGCATTCTTTAATAGTAAAGAAGAAATGAGTATAACTATTGGAGAATATGCTCTAAAAGCTAAGTTTGAATATCGGGTTAGACGTTCAGACATTGAGCGATTTAAGGTCAGTTGCAAGGATAAAACTTGTAGCTTTATAGTTCATGCAAGATGCAGAAAGGGTTGTTCGATGTGGTTTATGTTGAAGTGTGTAGCGAAACACATATGTCGTCAGACAACCATGGAATCATATATGAAGAGTATAAAGACTATTGTCATCGAAAAATTGTATGCGGGAAATGTGGGAAGAGATATTTATACACCTAGTTGTTTGATTAGAGAAATGCTAGAGTAGTATGGAGTTCAGATCTTATATAGTAAAGCTTGGAAGACTTTACAATATGCAAATAAACTAACATATGGGCAAACAGATGAGTCATATCAACAGTTTTCGTCCTACTTTGAGATGTTAAAACTTTCAAACCCTGGCACAATGACGGCAATTGAGAGAGATGAAAACAACCGGTTCTTGTATTCTTTCGTTGCACTTGGAGCTTCTATTGAGGGTTTTCGGTCTTACATGAGACCGGTTGTTGCTATTGATGCCACTAATTTGAAATGTGAATATAAAAGGGTGATTTTTTTTACTGCATGCAAAAATGGGTCGGAGATAATTTATCCCATTGTTTTTGGATTTACTGATGGAGAGTCAGACTGTTCATGAACTTGGTTCCTAAAAAAGTTGCGAGAGGTGATCAAGGTGTCAGACGATTTGTTTATCGTATCCGATCGTCATAAAAGCATATCGAATGAAATGAAAGCAACTTTTCTTGAAGTCCCACACGTGTTATGTTTTTTCCACTTGTGGCAAAACCTTAAGCAACATTGTAAAAAGTGTTCGGATATGGAAAATACATTTTACAATGCAGCATATTATTATATGCTTAATGAATGTAACATAATATTGGAAGAAATACATACGTTATAATCGAGCACACATGCAGCTTAGGTTAAGATTGGAGTGAGCAATTGGTCACAGGCACATTGTCCAAAAAGAAGATATGAAATGATGACTACTAATATTGCAAAGTCACTCAACAATTGTATGATGTAAGCACGTCGTTTGCCAATAACAACTGTACATGAATATGTAAGAAATGTATTGTAGAGATGATTTAATAATAAACGTATTACTGTTGAGAAGCTCACAACTTACTTTACCATCGCTGCGTACGATCGTATTATGTTGGCAAAAGATTTATCAACGGAATGTAGCGTACATTCCATTACAGAACCGTATCATTATAGCATCATACATCTTAGCAAAAGAGATGCGATGGTTGACATTTAACAGCACACATGTACGTGTAAACAGTGGAACCTTGATCAGTTGTTATGTGTTCATGCATGTGCTGTGGCTAGGTATGATAATTATACGTTGTTCTTTTCAGTATTTCATGTCATATCGTGACACTTAAATTGTTGATACATGTCAGGTTTAAGGGCGTCAGTTATGATACAGTTTACAATCAGTATTATAGCGTGGAGTGGCTGAAAGCCATATATGCACGTTCGATTAATTTTGTCCCTAAATTGACCAGTTGGAATGTTTTTACAAAAGTTAGAAGCATCATTGTATTACCACCCAAAGGTAAAAGATAAGCAGATAGGTCGAAGGGCGTTTTGATTCTTTCAGTTGGGGAAGATTGTCGTCGAAAAAAGTATGGAAGATATGGTCAGAGGGGACACATCCATCTTCGTTGCCCTAACCCCTAACTTCCATAAGCGAATGGACAAACGCAGCCATGGATGCGGAAGTTATGACGAGCACAAATGCTAATGAAAATGCGCCGCGGTCCCGAAGATGTCAATTACATCATGAGACTGGACAAAACCAACGTCGATGTCCTCAGCGGTTTCCTACTCCTAATCCAAAGGTGGCTAATGATAAAAACACTTATTAGAAGTTGATTGACATTTATTTCAATTTATGTTTCATGTAAAACGTTTTCTTGTTAATTACTCCATTATGTACTAATACAGCAGTAACATTATAATCGGATCGGTTACTAAATTAATAATATCATTTCTATTGTTTTTATAATTTTTTAGAAGCTCGGAACCATAAAATAGGATGGAAAACAAATATCAGTTTTTAAGTGTGTCTGAAAAATTGATATCAGTTTTTCAGGCACGCTTAAAGACCGATCCCACTTGTCTTCCAGATGGCCTTCTATGACTAATAAATAAACCCAAAATTGCAAGCAACGATCGATTTTTAAGGGCGCTTGAAAAACCTTGGGGTGGTTGAAAAATCAATCCCCACTTGGCTTCAATTTTTTTCCTTCCAGATGGCTTTCTCTGACCAATAAATAATCCCAAAATTACTTCAAGTTAACCAATTAACATAAAATTGCATAAATAACCAATTTAATGACGCCATATGGTCACATTCAAGTAACATAGGACAATATTATGACAATATTTCACTTAAAACCCTTTCATGTTAATCCATTCAACTATGATTGTAGGTGATGATAATCTTTTATTGGATATAACATCATTTTTATTGTTTTTGTATCATTTTAGAAGCTCGGAACCATAAAACAGGATAGAAAGATGGGTAAAAATGGAAGAAAAACATTGATCAATTTTTAAGGGAGCTAGAAAAACTCGAAAGTTTTTCATGGTGGTTGAAAAACCAATCCCCACTTAGCTTCAATTTTTTCCTTCCAGATGATTTTCTGTGACAAACAAATAACCTCAAAATTGTTTCAAGTTAATCAATTAACATAAAATTGCATAAATAACCAATTTAATGACCTCACATAGTCACATTCAAGTAACATAGGACAATATCATAACAATATTTCACTTAAAACCATTTCATGTTGATCTATTTAACTATGATTGTAGGTGATGATGATATTTTATTAGATATAACATCATTTCTATTGTTTTTGTATCATTTTAGAAGCTCGGAACCATAAAACAGGCCAGAAAGAGGAGTAAAAATGGAAGAAAAACATTGATCGGTTTTTAAAAGTGCTTAAAAAACTCAATAGTTTTTTAAGGTGGTTGAAAAACCGATTCCCACTTAGCTTAAATTTTTTCCTTCCAAATGGTTTTCTATGACCAACAAATTACCCCAAAATTGCTTCAAGTTAATCAATTAATATAAAATTGCACAAATAACCAATTTAATGACCCTACATGGTCACATTCAAGTAAGATAGGACAATATCATGACAATATTTCACTTAAAACCCTTTCATGTTGATCCAACCAACTATGATTATGGGTAATGATGATCTTTTATTGAATGTAACATCATTTCTATTGTTTTTGTATCGTTTTAGAAGCCCGGAATCATAAAATAGAGCAGAAAGAGGGGTAAAAAAGAAAGAAAAACATTAATCGGTTTTTAAGAGTGCCTAAAATATCGGTTTTTCAGGGTGGTTGAAAAATCAATCCTTACTTAACTTCAATTTTTTCCTTCTAGATGGTTTTCTGTGACCAACAAATGACCCAAAAATTGCTTCATATTAACCAATTAATATAAAATTGCACAAATAACCAATTTAATGACCTCACATGATCACATTCAAGTAACATAGGACAATATCATGATAATATTTTACTTAAAACCCTTTCATGTTGATCCATCCAACTATGATTGTGGGTAATGATAATATTTTATTGGATATAACATCATTTCTATTGTTTTTCTATCGTTTTAGAAGCTTGAAACCATAAAACAGGGTGGAAAGAGAGATAAAAATGGAAGAAAAATATTGATCGATTTTTAAGGGCGCTTGAAATATCGTTTTTTCAGGGTGGTTGAAAAATCGATCCCCACTTAGCTTCAATTTTTTCCTTCCAGATAGCTTTCTGTGACCAACAAATGACCCCAAAATTGCTTCAAGTTAATCAATTAATATAAAATTGCATAAATAATCAATTTAATGACCCTACATAGTCACATTCAAGTAACATATGACAATATCATGACAATATTTCACTTAAAACTCTTTCATGTTGATCCATCCAACTATAATTGTAAGTAATGATAATCTTTTGTTGGATATAACATCATTTCTATTGTTTTTGTATCATTTTAGAAGCTCGAAACCATAAAACAGGGTGGAAAGAGAGGTAAAAATGGAAGAAAAACATTGATTGGTTTTTAAGGGCGCTTGAAAAACCGAGGGTGGTTTAAAAACCGATCCCCACTTAGCTTCAATTTTTTCCTTTCAAATGGCTTTCTGTGACCAACAAATGACCCCAAAATTACTTCAAGTTAATTAATTAACATTAAATTGCATAAATAACCAATTTAATGACCCTACATGATCACATTCAAGTAATATAGGACAATATCATGATACTATTTCACTTATAACCCTTTCATATTGATCCATTCAACTATGATTATGGGTAATGATGATATTTTATTGGATATAACATCATTTATATTGTTTTTGTATCATTTGAGTAACTCGAAACCATAAAACAGGGTGGAAAAAGAGATAAAAATGGAAGAAAAATATTGATCGGTTTTTAAGGGTGCCTGAAAAATGGATAGGTGGTTGAAAAACCGATCCACACTTAACTTCAAGTTTTCATTCTTCTCGGTTTTCTAATGTAATGAAAAACCAATTGCAATTTTTAAATGTCAATAAAAAAACCGATTAAATGATTTTGAATCTCATTTTTTTTGCCTTTAAATTTTATTGTTTACAAATCGTTATTAGCAAAAGTATTAAATAATGAACATATAAATGTGCAATTTTACTTATATACAGCATCTCTATCAGAGTCTACAAATCATTTCTCAAATTCATTAACTTTATACATTGGCGTCGAAAATATATATGTATATCTCTGGCAATCTCTGCCTTCAGTGCAATAACGTCTGCAGTGATATCGAGTTTTCTTGATTTCCATATACTCTCTTTGGACTGTAAAAGGTCGCGTATGTACATGGTCATATATACTCTGCAACTCGTCCTGTATCAGTAATAAATTGATTAAATATCATAACATATAGACTATATATATTAATTCAATTATAAACTTACTCACCAATTAAGTTACTTGAGCATAACTGATCTATATAGACGCTCAACTTTTCACCGCTCATCCACAGGTAGCATATATATTTGGGTTTTCTCATAATCCTATGAATCACAAGAAAATGGACATGAAACATACCAACGGCTTAAGTAGCTGGAGTCATTCGGCTACATCAACATTTGTCAAAGAATCATATATTATTATTTTCTACTCTCTAAGGCACACTTGTTAGAGGATTCAGTGATTTTGATTCAGACTATACGGTAGTAACACCTGCATTTAAAAACGTCAGTGTTATAGGACTAGTTCGGATGATCAAATAATAAATATTAATCTTCGAACAACACTTACATTATCAACATGCCACCACGGAACTGATGTATCTATCTGCCCACAATTGTATACAAGTCATTTTGAGGGTACATCAACTGTAACCGGATCAAATTTTATACTTTTGCTGACTTATTGCTAATTGTAATGCACTGTCATAAAAGTCTGCATGATAAAAATTAAACATGTTATTTAACATTAGGGACACATGACATAAAATTGAAATGCATAACTGACTGAAATATAAATACTTATAAACAAAGAACTGCCCTGAACAACATATCTGCAATCATCAGCCTCATTTCACAATTTTCTTCGTAGGCATATCAAATAAGAATCGATGTGCTCATTAGTCAACCATAGGTTTTCGCTCTCGAGGGTGACCAATATGGTTGATATCATGCACCACCCATAACAATCAACCGAATGCTTGCAATTAAAAAAAAAAAATTAAACATTATTGTAAGTTTTCTTACATTAACAACTATGATGGAAGGATAATTACGTTTTTTTTCAATACCTGAGATCCAAAGTTGTTGAAGCTTTGTATTCATTATAGACAACCTCTATGGGGTCTATAGACCCCGCCATCTTCTCCATCTGCCGTTGGGCCACTTTCTTTTTTTTCTTCGCCGGTCTAGGATCTATGTATGACATCCACAAAGGTGTTGCTAGCTTAGTCTTTTGTTTGCTCCGTTCCTAGATGCCCTCATCCTGCAACTGTAAGCAAATCAAAAACATAAATTACACATTTACAATTATATATCAGACTGTAACACACTAGATATACAATGTCTACTTGGTCATGATCACCCTCAGTCTCTACATCTGATACACCTTCTGAGCCCTTTTGAGAGTGGTGGACCTCCTGCTCCTCCTACTGATGGTAACTGGTGGACACCCTGTAACTGAAGGACCTCCTGCTTCTTCTGCTGATAAGGTGACTGGTGGACACCTTGTGACTAAAAAACCTCCTGCTCCTCCTGATGGATGGCTAACTGGCCTACATCGATAGATGACCGACGGATTCCCTCGTCCTGATGTGGTGGTAATGGTGATGGTGACGGGCAATACATGTGCTCATCTCGAACAAAGCTCCCATCATCATTATCATCGTCGTCATCGTCATCGTCATCATCTGAATCATGCCCACCAACCGGAGGCCAGAGAATTTTTAAGTGCTCTTCCACCCATTTCAGTCTCCTATCCATCTCCCTTACGATCTTCAAGGTTGTCTTCTGCCTCCTATCCATCCTACTTAACTTCTTATGAGTTGTCTTCTATAAATTCACAATATACTCAAACAACCGCTTCACTTGTAAAATAGAATCATATATAGATATATATATCATTTTACACAATACACACAATTGTAAAAAAATTTTGATAGAGTCTCCCTTGTTTTTTGAGTATCCAGAAAAATAAAACTTACATATTTAAATTACACATCGTTTATCATGTTTAGAGACTCTATCTCTTTGTCACACTTCATACTACTATACAACATGTCCACATCCTTTACATTTATTACAATGGAAATTCACTGAATAATCATATAAATAAAAGATTCGTACCTTAGAATGTAAGTTTCGTATATTGTGCGACTTTTTTGTCCGAAACTCTGATAAGGTATCATTTAATTCGGATTGCACGTTTTGGACGTCTTCATTCGGATCATCGTCACCCTTCATCTCATCATCATCTCTTCCACTCTCTACCTGATAATCATCATCACCCTATACACCATCGTCGTCGTCATCATCATCATTATCATTACCCTCACTCTCTCCGTCGCCAACTTTATGTACTTTATCATCAACCATATGATTCAGATTAAAAGATTTCTAATAATCTGTGTCTGCTTCGGCGTCAGTAGACTTAAGGGTTTGCGCAATACCAACTATCTGTATTATATAAATATATATATAGTTATACTACAATGATATACTGTAACACCCTTCACCCGATTCCCATTCGGATGGGAACTCGAGTCGAAGGATGCTACCTTAATCGGTTTATTCGTTATTATTTTACATATATGCACTATAATTTTATTTTTTTCGAAATTCTGACAGAGTTTCCTTTATTTTTCTGAAAAACTCAAAATTATAAAAACCTGCAGATTTCAAAAGAAACACTTCTAAAATACATTCATTTTCTCAACTTCTATTTCGGACGCTTCGTTCGACTTCAAAATCACTTTGCCACACAACCATTTATAAACACAACATTTGATAAAAATCATATTAATCGAAATTAAGCATTAATTAAAATATAAGTAATATTCTTTTACAAAATCACTTTACAAACCAAAAACTTTTTTTATAATTGATATACATCATCATTTACAAAACCTCATGAAGCTATATACATGTACATGCATTTTCATATACTTTAACTCCACTATACAATATCAAAAGAGTAACTATCAAATGTGGAAGGATTATGACTCGCAGAAAGCGCAGTAACGGTGTTCTTATTTGTCTCTATCTACAGTGTCCAAACCTCAACCTACGCATGAAAAATCCAACGCGTTAAGTATTTCTATTTAGTGGGTGTACACCAAATTTAAATTTCATCATTTCCAAAGATACAAGATTTTAAGGTAAGATTTCCCAGTTCTCAAATTTTCATAATAAATCATAAAGAGATCAATTTACTAGTAAACACATACATAAAATACATAAAAGTCATTTTTCGAGTATAACCTTACAAAACCAAATTTGACAATTGTCAAATATTCGAAACAAAACACAATAAAAATTGAATACTATTTCATTAAAAATACCGTATTGTCGAACAAAAGTCCACAGATCTCAAACTTTTATTCAAAAAATTTACAAGTAATCTATTTACAAATAACCACACATATGGAATACATAAAATTAACTTTGTCAAGTGAATTATGCAATTTCATTTAAAATTTTTCAGCGCCCTTTATAAACTCTGACATGATACAATGGATTGGAAAACGAGTTTCTTCGGCATCGGACACTCGGTGACTACCCGTCAGATCATATATCACATAATACATTAATCCCAGGACCGGACACTTGGTGCCTCTCAAGGTCTATGAATCAAGTATCGCTGTGTATAATCAAATCGGTGCAATACTGCTATAATCACCCTATTAACATGCCAACTACCAGTCTCCACCTATCAATGTTCAGGTTTACTAGGGCCCTTATAATTTTATTCATTTACAAAGATCTCACATATTAACAAATTTTCATATATAAATAAAAGTTTCGTTCGAAAAGTGACGAACACGATTTCAGTTAGAGTTGTTCCCATTTATTCAAAATATGATTTTAGTATCGCAACACATCGTTTTTCACTCAATTTACTCATCAAACTTAATTAAACCTTCGTGCCCTTCACCCGATGTATGTTTGGACAAGGCACAAACTCATCGCTTTCGTTTCGATTCCTTTTCGTTTCTATTCGAAAATTATTAAAATCATATTCAAACAAACTTTTATTACAATTTATCAAAATAATATCATAAAAACTCCATATCATCTATTCGGCCAATACACATTTTTTTTTCACAAACTTTTCAAAATTTTTTATCATCAAATATTACAAAAATCATTCACAACGTAATTCACACATATTCATGGAATCTATTTAATTAAAATTTAACAAAATCATATACCAAATTAAACAAAACATTTACTAGTAAAAAATGAGTTTTTAAAATAAGTGTATGTCAACCTTTTTGGGCTTGCTAATGGCTTTTTCTACGCTTTCAATTTGAGCTTACAACTTCTCTTGATTTTCTCAAGCTAGTTCCACATCTAGATTTCAAAAACGCAAAATTCATCAATTTCTTTAGTTCTTTTTCCGTTAACTAACTTAACCTCAATTAATTCTCATACCATTATATCAAACTAAAAAAAATCAACAACATTTCATTATCTCCTTCTTTGGTCGTCCACCCCCTCTAGATAATCAAATCCATTTTCCTCATTTCATTGACTTATATTCATTCAAATTCATCTTAAAACATGTCATACCCACATCAAACATCAACTAATCAACTCAATACACAATTACACCCTATTCTAGCAAAAATCCATTTTCACAACCCACACCCGAATTTTTCAATTTCTTTACATTAATTAACTCAAAATCCACCCAAAACTCATATCAAATTCATCAAACACAAAATCAAGCATCAAATATACATTCAGTACACAATTGCACCTATTCTAATCGAATTTGGATCTTATGCATAACCACTTAATCATCTCAATTTCTTTCTATCAATTTACTCAAACACCTCCTAAACATCACTAAAAACTTGCTTGATGCTTTTCTTCCTTTCTAAGTTTGATTTGAAGTTATTTTAGCCAAATCAACCCATAAAATTCATCAAAACTTTATTTAATTAACTATCAAAATTTTTTCATCTAACTAATTCATAATTTAAATTACTTACTTTCATTTCTTTTTAACCTTTTCTTGAGAATTTTATGAGGGATTTGAGAGGCTAGGATGGGAGGATCACCTCTTCTTCTTCTTCTTCTTGTTCATCCTTCTTCCTCCTCTTTCACGGCTCCATTTTCTTCTTCCTCTCTCGGTTTTTCTTTCTCTCACGGCTGCTCTTCATTTCTCACGTCTTCCTCTTTATTTGATCGACTCACACTTATTCTTTCAACTCATTTCATGCTTCTCTTTATATACTAACCTTCCAAATGACAATTTTGCCCTCAAAATATCTCCAAAATCACAAAAATGTCATTCATACAATCTTGACAAGTGTCCTCATCCTTATCCACAATGTCACATGTCACATTTTCATGGTAGCTTGTCCTACATGTCTATCTTTTCCCATTTCTTTTGATTTGACTTTTTCAGGACGCTCGAATTCGGCTTTTACGAGACTTTTTCAAAATTCTTTCAAAATTTATCGAAGCCTATATTCAGACTTCTTATATACTTTTAGTAACCTCGGTGACTTTTAAAAGTCATTTCATGCCCTTTTTCGGCTCTCCGTAAATTTACTAAATCATCTCTAGCGATTTTCGGATTGATTCCATTTCAATCTGAATCTCATTCGAAAGTGTCGTTTGAGTTTCTAAAATACTTCTTGAGTATTTTAACACTCATTTTGATACTTCTCTAAATTTTTAAATTTTTCCAGAAGTCCTTCCGAATTTTCGATCGGATCCGAAAACTACTCAATTTTACCTCAAACGGACTCATTTTTTATCTGTTTCAGTTTTCTTAGACTTTATTACTTATTCTGAAATTTTTGACTTTAGGGTCTGTTTTTCGAAAAAAATTAATATTCACACGAATACTATTCATCTAAAAATACTATTCATTCCGAAAATACTATTCATCCAGATATATTTTTGTTTCTCTTAAATAGAGAAAATTCGGGATGTTACATATACTTAATATAAATAATGATAGTTAAAACAAGCAAATAATTTAGACCAATTTAGGTTATATTTGCCACTTACTCGGAGGGTAGAATCATCAAGACTTTTTATTTTTATCGGTGTTCTCTTAAGTGACTGTCTCTTACATCTTGACAAATTATTTTGCAAATACGAGTTACTTTTTTATATCTTCTCTCTCAACACCAAGAATAACTTCACTAACTACCACTATAATGCAAAAATGATTAAACAAAAAATATTCATATAGTTAGTAATTGTCATATAATATATAATACAAAATTGATTAAATAAAAAACATACATATAACCCTATATATTAACTATAATAGAAGGAAGTAATAGATATTAAAGGTATTAGTTATAGCTGAAACGCCAAGACATAGTTATAAATATTAATGGTTCTCGGTGGGTTTTTGATATATTCTTCATTAATTGCTATGTGGAGACAATACAACAGGACATTATAGCATAATGTGCCTCAAGGGAATGAGTTTCACGTCTTTGTATTTTTAATTATGACACATAAATGTACCAATGATGGCCCTATCATCCTAGCCCATGAAGAGATGAAAAACGATCCCTACATTCGCTAACTTCAAAAGATTTTCATCATTTATTGGATCTTCGCCTACACGGTCTTGACGGCTTATATGACTTCTTGCCTCAATAAACATGGCTAACTCACTCATATTCGGCGACACTCTATTAAACATTCGTCATAGGAGATTGTTTTGGTCATTTGGCAATGTATTGAAGATTTCACGGTCAATACCCCCAAAAGGAAGTCCTGTCACCAATAAAAACTCATATTTCCCAAACTTATATGTTCTCCCTCCGATTTCAAACCACATTTCATCATGGCGTCCACCAGTGACCTCCACCTCTCTAGCAAGAGCCCATAATATCACGAAGACAGCAGTCGTATTCTCGGTAATCTTCAAAATATATCCGAATAGACACTCTTTTATAAACCGATCATACAAATTTCTTCTAATAAGAACGGCGATTATTTTATTAAGCAACCTCTGACTGATGTGTGTATTCTCGCTCATATGCTTGTCAATTGTTTCTGAACTATATTTATACCTGAAATCCAACTGTAGGAAAGCAAAACAGCAAAGAAGATTAGTAGGGATGTTGAAAACCAAATCAATTTTTTAATGTATCTGAAAAACCGATAAATGTAATGAATCGGTTTTTCCCTTCGGTTACTCACATCAATTTTTCAGTTCGGTTTTTCAAATCAATTTTTTATTTCGGTTTTTCATTTCGATTATTCAACTCTAAGGAAAACAGTCATGAAAAATCAAACTTAAAAATCGATTTGAAAAACTGAAATGAGGTCGACGAAGTTGCTATCATCGGAATCGACCATTTTCAACCCAAATTCTACCAAATACAATCAAATCCAACCTATTCTAAATCTAATAATCAAAACCCAACATCTATGACACAAGAAATATTTTAAAGTCGCAAATCAAAATAAAAAATTACAACATTTCAAATGAAAATCGTACCTTCATAAGATATGAAAGTTCTCCGGAGGTCAGAGATCCTCTGGAAAAGTCGGAAACGTTGAAAGAATGGCCGAAAAAAGTGGATGTGTCTCGTTGGGTCGCGATCTGGTTCAGGTCTCAGAAAAACTGATGAGAAGTGCTTTTGCTCGGTGATAGAAGTGTTTTCCATAGAGTTTTCAAGGATATATATACAGGGGCTGTTTCGTAATTTCATATTTCGATTTTTTATAAAATTATAATAGTTAAGGGTTTATGGGTAAAAATGTGCAAGGGTATTATGGGTAATTTGAGTATATAATGAAATTAATTTGTTTGAGAGGCTAAAAACAATTTTTTTAAAAAAAATAGTGGGTAAAAACAAAATTGACCATTTTTAAATGAGTATTTCTGGTAATTTTCACAATTAAAAATAATAATAACAACAGCAACAATCAAAAGAAAAAAAGAACCCAGTGGTGGATCTGCTGCAATTTGAGGTGAACAGTGAAACGCTAAAGGCGAGACGGTGACCATAAGCCGTGAGAGAGTAGGGGTGGTAATGACCATAAGTCATGATGGAAAATGGGTAATGATGACCGTGAGTCGTGAGGGAGAAGGGGTAGTGGTGACTAGGGGTGGGCATTTGAACATGGATCCGGTCCGAACGATCCGATCCTAACCGATCCATGGGTGTTCGGATCGGATCACATATTCAAAAATAGGATGTTCGGGTCTGCATCCATTAAAACATCATGTTTCACGGATCGATTCGGATCGAGATATTCAAAACCGATCCGATCCGTGAATAAGGGTACATGTGTAATTTCGCATGCCCCTATATAAAACCCACTTAACTCAAACCCTAAGTCTAACCTAACCTGCCTCTCACTCCATCACTCGGCCACCTCTCACCTTCAGATTGCGACCAGCAAAGCAGGAACCCGACCCCCTCTCACCTTTAGATAACGACCAGCAAGACAGCTTCAGATCGCGACCAGCAAGGCAACAACTTGACCCTCTCTCACCTTCAGATCGCGACCAGCAAGACAACAACCCTACCCCCTCTCACCTTCAGATCGCGACCAGCAAGGCAACAACCCGACGCCCTCTCACCTTCATATCGCGACTAGCAAGGCCACTTCAGATCACGACTAGTAAGGCAACAACCCGACCCCCTCTCACCTTCAGATCGCCACCCAGTCCTTCAGCGCTGACAGCGACGGCGACAGCTCCGAGCTCTCATCGCGGACGACGACAGCCCCACTCATATTTCTAGCTATTCCTCACCCCACTCAAAGCTATAAATATTTTATTAGTCTATTCCTCGCCCCACTCATATTTCTAGCTATGCAATTTGTATAAGTTATGCATAGGCTCATGTGATCTTATTGAGTTCTGTAGTAGGAGGTAAAATCTTTGTTCATGATTGTTTTTAGGGATTCACATTCCAGTTTGCATTTGTTACAGAATTTTGAAGTTAACTGGTTCTCTTTAACTTCTTTAGTTAGTTTTGTCTCCATTTTGAGCTTATACTACTTCTGAAACATTTTCTATTTTAATTTATTTGTATTTCAGATCTTGTAAAATTGCAATTGAAAATTGAAAAGGCTATACGTGGTGGCGGAGAAGCTACCTTGGCATACTTTGACAAGAAAATGACTGGTGCACTTAATCAATACACTAGCTCTTATGTCATAAGTTGAAATCGAAAGTAGGTATTTCGATCCGGTCCGATCCGCAAACTAGGTGTTCGGATCAGATCAGTTCCTTCTCCTTGATGGATCATGTTCGGATCCAAAAATGACAATCTACAAAGTTACCATGTTCGGATCAGGTCCGATCGAAATCGATCTGAACATAGTGTTGCCCACCTCTAGTGGTGACCATCAGGGAGAAGGTGGAATAGATGGTGGTGACCCTCAATGAGAAGGGTGGAATGGGTGGTGGCTATCGAAAATGAAATTAGTTGGGGTGGTGGTGATCATGAGGCGTGAGGGAGAAAGGAGGAATGGATGGATGGTGTGATGGCTACCAAAAATAAGTTAGGTTTAGGGTTTGGTTATATATGTGTGTATGTGTGTGGATAATTACACACTAACCCTATAATATATTAATATTATAATTTTATCTCTAATTTAATCGTGTTAACCTAAGATTCGTTTAAACAAACTCAATTCGATTCGCCTAATAAACGGGGTTAAGCGAGTTGACATGAATATGACACAAATTCGTTTAACTCAAACCCACATTCATTTATTTTTTACAAATTCGTGTCAATTCGTTGTATCATGACTCATATTGTCACCCCCATTTTTTATACCTTTTATATGATCTGGTTTTGGTTGTATGTGTAATATCCATTTCCAATAAAATTTGTTTCATGATAAGTTCCATGTAATCAAAATGTTTGGCTCTCTAATGGATACCGCTCTCTGTCTTTTATATGATAGTAGTCATTAATCTTACGACGTTATATATAAAACTACAAAACTAATTTGTATTTTTGTCATATGGATTCATTATATAGAAAAACTTTGTTCCTAATTGTAGTCTCAAATTGTGGGAATTGATGTTTGACTTTGTTCTAGACAATACGATAGCATTAACTATTAAACTAGTTAATAATACTTGTCAAATCTACATAATAATTAGCTTAATATGATATTATGATCTTTCAAAATACCTAACTTTTTCTGTTTCAAGACAAAATAATCAATGGCTTTCAAAAAAAAACAAAAACAAAACAAAAAAACAAAACAAAAAAGTAAAAAAGAAAAGAAAAGGAAAACTAATCATTGAGGATTAGTGGGCTTGTAACATATGTCTATAGAAGTGGTCCAATGGCGTCAATTGTCTGTTGGGGGTCGAAGTGTTGAGCTGGCCCGCGAAGATTTGGAATGGTAATTGACAATTGAAACTGAAATGAAATAATCATTTTAACTGAGATTTGCAGTTTTAACATTAGGTTTGTAAAAAATTTTCTGAGTAGAGTTTTTTAGGAATAAACTTTTTAGAAGTAGAGTATGTGAAGAAATATTGTTGTTCGTTTGGGTCGTTAATTAAAGGGAAAAAATAAAAAAGGCTCTTTTGATCAAGTAAGTTGTTTGATTGTTCAATTTTGAAAGAGATTTTATATGGTTAAGTTATGAAAAAATGACATAAAAGAATTAGAGTTAAGCATACTTATCAAGATTTTTACTTGAAAAAATATAACAGTATACATAAAAAAAGTAAGTAGATTGTTAAAGTTTTAGTGAAGGGAATATGTGGCATCAGTCTATATATATGCATAATGCATCATTGAAGAGCAGTAAAGCTGCTGCCTGATAGGATGACAGGAAGTAACACTATAGGAGGAGGCAAGGAAAAAGATGGTTTTCTTCCGTTGATGTGGCAATTACCCAGTGAATTAATTCTTATAGAATTCAGCAAAGAGATGTTTATCTCTCAAGCATTCAACCGATTTAAATGCTTTTATCACTCGATATCTCAGAGCTGCCATTCTTCTCGAGGAGATTGTCCAAGAATTCAACAATAGAAAATATTTCAGCACTCGGATACGCATACACCAGCAGTGGACTTACTGCAAAATACCTCTCAGGGCCTTGTGAAACATAACATAATCGCTAACACATGTGACGTGTCGAATACTAATCATGCAACTTTGTTATTTTCTCAAAGACTATTTCCCTTTTTTTATTTTAACCCATAACATTTTCAAGTTTACCAATACGGCAATACATACATATTTGGTGTGATTGCAAGTACATCAATCTTCTCTAATTTTTTGCTCATAACTATTTTCAATTTTAACTTTATAAACCACTGTATTGAACCATTGATTATTAACTAACTAAAAATTTTGGTGGGATGTGTACATGACAAATTGCCAACGTAACTTTTTAAAAATTATAATCTAAAATATGAATAAAATGAAATTGCTTTCCCACACCTTTTTTTTTTTTAACCCGATAGAAATTTGAGTCTCATCTTTATTCATTGATCCTAAAGTGAGAGATTGCTTCCTTATAATGCGAGTCGCACTTGAGACCATACTTAAACAGTTAAAGTTCATCTTCTAACTCATTCAAGTGGGATTCCCATTCCTCAACCCCAAATTGATGTGGGGCCCACCATTTCATTCCCATTACGGAATGAATTTCAAGCAAATAAACACCATCAATCAATCACATTCCTGATTCCCATTCCCCAATCCATGAAGTAAACACACCCTGAATCTTCTATCCTCCCCACCGTTCACAATCTTACATGGCAAGTTGTGATCCTAACTTGTTGTGTGTCAACTGTAGTGACTGATGGATGTCAACTCATTTTGTACTAGTGATTCACGTCGATTGATGTATGGAGACGTGAACTCCTTGTATGTCAAGTTTTGGAATTTGTGAATGCCATGGCAGTAAAATGGATATTTAAAATACAACCGTATCAGGTTTGAAAAACTAGTCCGCTCTCTAATTCTTGTCCCAGCGATGCTGTAGCAGAGGATCACTCAAAAGCTTTCCCACCATTGAAATGTCAGAGTCTTCTGATCTCATATGGAACACATGTCTCTCTCTCTTCACCTCATCACTCCACCACCATCACTCTCTATACGTCACCACTCTCTCTTCTTCAGAGCCTCGCCACCAAAACTCCACTTTCTTCGCTTCAAACCCCTCAATTCCACCAAACACCCTTCTTCACTCCCACCTCTCAACTCTCTCTCTCTCATCAAACCATACATCCAAAGCCAACGCAACCCCGTTCTCGCTGGCTGGCTCTGCAGCCTCGTGTCCGTCTTCTCCCTCTCCAGAATCATCCCCAATATATCAATCTTCTCCACCACCAAATTGACTATGACCCAGTTGCGAAACCAAGGCCTGCTCTTGGCCGGTTTTGTCCTCCTGAGGCTGCTCGCCCTTTACGCCCAGCAAGCGCTTCTCTGGCACGCCGCCTTGAATGCTGTCTATGACATCAGGCTTCATGTTTTTGACAAAGTCTTGGAGAGAGACTTGGCGTTTTTCGAAGGTGGGTCTGGCGTTTCGGCTGGTGATATTGCATATCGGATCACTGCTGAGGCTGATGATGTTGCTGATACTCTCTATGCTCTTCTCAATGTGAGTCTTCTTTGTATTTATATTTGTATCTATTTGTGTTCCTATATATGTCCTTTGGTAGATTTTTAGGTAGTGTAATGCTTAAATTGATTTAAAGTTCATTTTTCCGGTTGAATTGTGTATTTAGATGTGTTTCAATACTGTTCTGTTGTGTATTTAGACTTGCTTTTTCTCAGTTGGAACTTTTGATCATAAAGTTGTGTTTTGATGCCAGACCATTGTGCCCAGCGCAATGCAGTTATCTGTAATGGCAGCACAGATGCTGGCTATCAATCCCGTTCTTTCGTTACTTTCAGCCATGGTGAGGAGGGTTAATTTTTTATTTGGATTTTTTTTTTTTTTTTTGTTTCACGGATTAGTTTTGTTATATATTGATCTGGGGTGTGAATAAAATTTGTCTGGTGTGATTGTAGATGATTCCTTCCATGGCTCTTGTAATTGGCTATCTAGGTGAAAGGCTTCGTAAGATATCTAAGAAGTCTCACCTTACCATTGCTAGTCTATCAGCCTATTTGAACGAGGTATGTTTTTGTTTTGTTATTATGTTCCCCTTTTTGTTGTATCATGAATATTATTAACTTAATTTATTTCCTGTTCGTAGGAATTTATTTAAAATGTCTTTCTTTTTCCTTTTCATTTGTGTTGGTTTCTGTTAATTGTTCTCCCTCTCTGAGATATGTAACACAATCAACACTTATATATAGCATTTACTTTTATATTGTTATTCTGTCATTTCTCAATAGTTGATGCATCTATGTAACATTTATTATGTCTATCCATCCTTAGGTTCTTCCAGCCATTCTTTTTGTTAAAGCAAACAATGCTGAGCCATGTGAGAGTGCCAGGTTTCAAAGGCTTGCTCACGCTGACCTATCTGAGTGTTTGAAAAAGAAGAAAATGAAAGCGCTCATCCCCCAAATCGTGCTAGTTTTATATTTTGGAGCATTATTTATATTATGTGCTGGATCATTGCTGGTTTCAAGTGGATCTTTCGATGGGAGTAGAATGATTTCCTTCATTACATCACTAGTTTTCTTGGTTGAACCAATTCAGGTATACTTGTTGATAACATGAGCTTTGTTGCTCTTTTCTACTCCTCTTTCAATAACGTTCTTAGCATGGTGATTGATTCGCTTCTTCATTTGTTGGGCTTTTCTTATACTTTTTAGCTGCATTGTGGATGTGGACGATCCTTTTGTAAACATCCCCTTTCTATTAACACTTTATTGCCAAATTGTGGAGTTACTTGTTCCATTTTCAAGATGAAAGTAGTGCAACAGTCTTATGAATTAAAATTATCTCTATGAGTTGGCTATACGTTTTTCTTACTGTGGTGCATAGTTCAACCTTCGGAGAACTGTTTAAATTTTTGATATTTTAAAAAATCATGCAGGGTATTGGAAAAGCATATGATGAGTTGAAGCAAGGAGAACCAGCAATTGAACGCTTGTTTGATTTGACAAGGTTTAAATCAAAGGTAACTGTACTCGTTTCAGAAATTACTATTTTTATATTTTAATTTAGAGAATGTTTAAGTCACTTCAATGACAAGGCATGAGAGTACAGTGGATGGTTATGAATTTTTTAGATGTACAGAAGGAAATATCTTATTGATCTATTAATCAGTTAAATGCATATCATGTGTTACGTAAGTTTCTTGTGCCTTGACCAGTTGCCTTGTTTGTGTTGAATGCATTTCTATGTCATGTTTCTGGTGTTCTATCTAGCAGTCAAGACTTTTATTAATCCTGAATTTCCATATTGCTTCTTGAATATAGGTGATTGAGAACCCAGATGCTGTCAATTTAGACTGTATTACTGGAGACTTGAAATTTTGCAATATCTCATTTAGATACCATGATGACATGCCATTTGTTTTGGACAAATTGAACCTTCATATTAAAGCTGGAGAGACTGTTGCTCTTGTTGGTCCGTCAGGAGGAGGAAAGACCACTCTCGTAAAATTGCTTCTTCGCCTTTATGATCCTTCATCCGGTGAACTGACTGAGTTTACTATATTTACGTAATCTACTACTGGGTCTGAAAGTTGCTTTCATTTTGTTGAAGAGTGTGTTTCCCCTGTTAGCAGGTCATATACTTGTTGATGACCATGACGTCCACGGTGTTCGGTTGGATAGTTTGAGGAGACATGTTGGTCTTGTATCTCAAGATATAGTGAGTAACTGGCAATTATCCTTGTAGTTACTCTTTTTCCATGTATTACTGTATGCTCTAGTAAGAGCTGTAGTATGCGGATGCTGTCCATATGACAATTCATTATGTCTCACTACTGTACAGTGTCGCTGCTTGATTTGAGTGAGTCTTCAACTTGGAATAGTTCTATTTTCCTTGTTTTAGTTTCATGTTACTATTAACAGCAATCACACACTTGATAATTAAGTGGGTGTCCATTGTCACATATATATGTAAAATTCGTCTAGTATTCCTAATGTTTGTCATTCTGCTCACTCCTAGTTAGATATATGTATGTAGTTTAAGCAAGTGGTTTGTTCTGCTAAGCTTAATGCAAGTTCCATACCAAGGATATTTCACTGTGATTAATAACCAAATTCTTTTAAGTGCTTTTGATACTTCTCAAATTTGTGAATGCATGATAATACCAGGAGATCTATCCAATTTATTTATTAGACAACTTGTGCACGTGTATCAGACACTTTTTGCAGTTACGGTTGCTGAAAACATTGGATACATGGATCTGATGACGAAAATTGACATGCAAAGGGTTGAGCTTGCGGCGCAAGCTGCAAATGCTGATGAATTTATAAGAACACTTCCACAAGGATATGAGACGCATATTGGACCAAGGGGCTCAAGTTTAAGTGGAGGCCAGAGGCAAAGGTTAGGTTTATACCTTATATTTGCTGCTGATATGTAATTGTTTATTGTTCTTGGCCTTGGGACATAGAACCTTGTGGCTTATTTTAGGGAAATAATGATACATTCGTTATACCAAGTTCACCACCAATTCGTTGTAGGTAGCCAAAGATCATTTTAGAGTTGTTTCAACTTCTCAACTTATTTTCTGGCTTACTTGTAAATGCAGGCTAGCTATTGCAAGGGCACTCTACAAAAAATCCTCTATATTGATATTGGATGAAGCAACCTCTGCTCTAGATAGCAGGTCTGAGTTATTGGTGAGAGAAGCTGTAGAGCGCTTGATGGAAAATCATACTGTAAGGATAACAAGTCATCCATTATGGTCAACGTTAATTTGCTTTTATTTTTACTACTTGATCATATTTTGTGTTTTGTTTGTCTCTCTTTGATGACACAAATCTCTTGCTCAAAACAAGTTATACATCTTTATAGGTACTTGTCATTGCCCACCGTTTGGAAACAGTTATGATGGCTAAACGAGTACTCCTCTTAGAAAATGGGAAGCTGGAAGAACTAAATCGATCAATGCTTTTGGGCAATCGTTATAACTCATTGGCATCATCTGGACTTGTGATTTGAGCACATTGCAAGGGATCACGTACTAGTATCCATCATATAAAATGAGCATTGTGGCATTACCAACGATACTAGTTACTGCATTATTGTGTATAGGTGTAAATATGCAGCAAGAAAACTGTTTCCTTTCCCCCAAAAAGGGGGCAAATAAATGCACCAATTCCCCTTTTCTTGGTCAAGTTGCATTGTTTGGTTGGGTTTTGCATCTAGGATTTTTAATATTAATGTTTATAAACATGAATTTAGATTTTTAATATTAATGTCTATAAACATGAATTTAGAGTTTTAATATTAATGTTTATAAACATGAATTTAGGTTCTTTCAAATGAGAAAGATTAGGTGCATCAAAAACACCATTTAAGCAGTTGATTTTATCACATTTCAACATGTAGAGTTAGAGAGAGACGAAATTAAGGTTTTTGTACTTGGAAATTCAAATCAAAACACAATTATGATTAGAAATTTTTTGTAAATTAGGTTCAAATTTCAAATGTTTCTCCTTCAAGTGTCATATTTTAGTCACTTTAAATTGCATGGCATTAGATGTTGCTCATAAAGTCTATTAGACGTACTTTAAACCCCCTAGCCTATATTGTAATAGCAAAATTTTCTGCTACTTTATTATAGTATTAGCTATCCGTTAATATTTTGGCATTGCCATGAAAAATTATTTGTCGGGCTGACATCTGCTTCTTAAGATTGATATTGATTGATGATATAATTGTCATTCTACATTTCTTTCATATCACTCTCTTGAATCAATCATGATATGTGAACAGTAAAAATGAACATTAACAACTTAAATAGCCATGTCTTCATGGTTAATTTATTTAATGATATGTTGAAAATTAATCTTTTTGTTGTGATATTCTTTGCTTCACTTAGTCTTCCGTTTACATACATAAAATATGAAGTATATTTAAAAATTCCTACTGTTAGAAGACTATCATTCAGTCCTTCAAATTCTTCTAAGAAAACACGTAATAACGGAAAAAAATAATTATTGAAAATTGAGGAAATAACACTAAAAAAAATTGAGTTTATAAATTAACGTCCAAAACGTAAATTCAGTTTTTTCAAGTTAATGATTTATAATCTTTTATTCAAAAATTATTGCTTTTAAATAATAATATTGACAAAGCTAAAAAATATCTTTTCTCATTAAAACTATGGTGCTAAAAGCAATTTATTATTCTTTAAAAAAATATATTATTTTTTTTCAGTTTAAGGTAATGGCAGGAGTGATGGTGGTGATAAATACTTGGCGTAGAATGCATTACAGAAAATAAAAACCCACTACTATAAAGCGTCAAAACCCTTGAGAAGTTTCATTTTAGCGCCCTCAAAATCCCGCGCTTTTGATCTCTACCACCATCAGGCAAACACCACTGTGAAAACCCTAATCTAACGAGTCTCTCTCCAACCTATCAACTTCCATTCAACATCTCCGTCTAGGTAATCACTTCCCGATCTCTCTCCCTATCAGGTTTTTACTCGCTTTGCGTTTCTGTTAGCTTCTCAACACCCTAGGTTGGCTGCTTATTCGAGTTTGAGAACATTGCTGCCAGTTTTTGTTTTTGTTTATGGAGAGCTATGGTGGTGACGTGTGTTTTACCGTTTTGCAGGACATGGATACATCAAACCCTGCAGTGTTTGTCAATGGAAGCCTACTACGCATGTATGTTGGACGCAGGGTTCGTGCTGTGATTCAGGTCGTACAATCTGATGCTGGGGGCGTAACTGGAAAGTCCACTGATGATCAGCAGCTACTTGTGAAAGGCTCCCCACCGCCTTTTCGTCTGACGAATTTTGTTGAGGTTATTGGCATTGCTGATAGTGATAGATCTATCCGCGCTGAGATGTGGACCAACTTTGGGGATGCATTTGGTATTGCTTTCTGCTCCTTTAAATATATATTTTTGCAATTGTGATTTAACCTGTCAACGCCATTTTTTTTTTCTTTTGGGCGTGGAAATTCCTGTTTAAATTAAATTCTTGTTGTGAATTATTGTGACTTTGTAGATTGCACCTTGAAAATAACATTGTCTAACATTGTTAGAGAGTGCTCAAGTACTACTCTTGGATCCTTTCTATAATCTAAAGTTTATGGATCTCTTGGTTACCAATGTAATATCAAAGTCTGATTTTGCCTTAGGTCTGGTTTCAGTTGCTCTTACGTAATAATATTTTAATTTGTTGTCTGAATTTGCTCTGTGTGTGTGTGTTTTGGCTCAAGCTACGCCAGCAAGTCGGTTGGTCTTGTGCATGGGGTGTGTGCGTTGGAATGCTTACATACTATGTTTGCTTTTCTATCAACTTAATCTTTTGAGTTTGCTGGTTAATAATAGATTTAAACTACTGTTAGAAAACAGGTTGTAGAATTGAATTCACAAACTGGAAGAAAGGTTTTGAACTTAATTCCCAGTTCCACACAATAAGATTTTATTACCGGACCTGATGCAACCTCATTTTGTGGCCTTTCTGTAACTTATAAAAGCTCAGAATATTTATCAAAAGGAACTACTAAGCCTTGATTACTCAGTCACAGATGTACCCCCAAATTGGTGCACAGAGTAGTATTATCCAGAAGTAGTTAACTCTATTTGAAGCAACAGCATGTGCAGCCTCTGTTTTGTAGTGAGAATGGAGAAATGTTTGCCTGTTAGATGTACAAAATGTCTATCTCAAATGTCATTGTTACCTTAAAGTTTTATAATATTGCTAAGTTTAGCCCTCTTTGTATTCTTTTTGGTTTGTTTGAGCCTTCTTGTGGGTTCTGAACTACTTTGTCTTCTTTCCTATATGGTGGCAGACACATATAACTACAATCAGCTTTGCCAGCTAGCAAATGGGGAGTTCAAGCACCTGTTCATCTGAGGTGCAACGACTGCGCCTTATGAAATCTTAAGGTGTTTCCTACCTTATAGCCATGTAAATAGGTGGGCTATATGATGAAATTCTGTACTTTCTGATTCTCTTTGACATTTCTTGGACTTGTATTTTAGTAAACTATTGCTGAAGTTGCATGACATCTATAGCTTATATTTTGTTGTTTTATGACACTGGGTGTGGTGCTTTTACTCACTGGAATTTTTAAGCATTCCCTTGTGAAAGATGAGCTATTATTTCTTGTCCACCAGGTAAGACTACTGAATATAGACTACACCTAGAACATCAAATGAGATACAAGCTCTAGCGATCCTATTGTTTGTGTTCTAACTTTGTGATCGTTTATAATTCCTGGGCGTTACCTTTTTTGGCTCAAGTCTGCAAAATTAGCCTTGCTTGAGCGGACCTATTTCTATTTTCTGGTTTAGCTGTTACATTCTAACAATTTATCAAGTGTGAAATTTTGGCAAACTACCGTAAGTTTTTTGGGATTATCCCTATATTTAATCAAATGAAGTGTATGTTTAATGGCAGAAGCTTGGAACTTGGAAATTGGATATGGTAAGAAAAGGTATGCAATGCTTGTCTCCTTAATTATTGCACATAAATTCAATATTACATTGCAATTTCTCAAGGGCCAATATATTCACCCATATAGAGTTTTTGAATACTTCGATTATAATAATTTTTGAATACGTGAGTTTGATCAAGAGCTAAGTAGCTACCCATTGGAAAATTTTAACTGGTCGACAGTTAGAAATGCCTATTTATTTTGGTTTCGAGTTCTGCTTTTTTATTATTTTGAAAAAAGTAATGGTTTTCTGTTTATGAATTTTGTTCTGCTTCTTTACTCTTTCAATTGTTTTTTATGATTGTACTCGATGAAATCGGGCAGTAAATGTTGCTTCCAAAAATAAAAAAGAAAACTACATTTCAGATGTCACATCCCGTGATACCTTGTAACTGTGTATTATATCTTGTAAGATGGACTATATGAATAATTCAATTCAAGAGATTGTTAGCCTACCACCATGCAATGTTTGCTAGGTAAAATATTGTCCTCATGCATGTAATTTTCTTTTTCTTAAAAAAGAAAAAATTGTTATTCCTAACGTAAGAAATGAGATTTTATTATTATGATTTTATGAAATCAACTTGATTGAATCAATATGTCCATTAAAATCCAGGTATACCTTAACTTATTACCAACATATTATGTAATTATGTTTTGTATATAAATATAATTTCAAAAATTTAATCTTAAGATTTTTATATAACAATAATAAAATTTATTAGATAAGTTAATAAATTAGTATTCATTAAAAATATATATATATATATTCAACAAGTGATGATCAAATTTAATTATGTATTCCTTAAAAAAATTAGAAATTTATTTATGTATTTATAGATAAACCTTGAAAATACAGATAATATTAAAAATATGTCAAAATTAATATAGTTGGAATATTCGTATGTTTGGCATATGAGATTGGATTAGGATTGAATGAATTCTAATTCAATCTCATGCTGCTTTGGTGGGTAACTCACCACAACATATGGGGTGATAAAAAGAAAGGGACAAGGGACTACTCTCCCCTGCTTTGTCATTCTTTTTCTTATGTTTTCTTATTTTTTTTTGGGATAATATTAAATAGGGTTTTTTTTCATATATAATTTTTTTATGTTCAAGTTGAACAGTATCTTTTTTTAAAATCTGGTATAAAATCTGTTTTTGGACAAAAATATAAGGGATAAAAATAAGTAATTTTTTTTTTTAAAAAAAAAGTTATTTTTCAACTCCAACCTTCAAAAGAGGTTATTTTTGTAAGTATTTCTATTAAATTTAACTATTTATTTTAAAAATTAGGTTAATATATTTATTAAATATTTCTGTAATATTCTTTCATATTAATCATAAAATAAATATTATTGATCTATAAGGTTTTATCTATAATTTTTATTTATAGATTATTATTTATATTTTATATTATTTTTAAAATTAATTTAATATTTTAACTATATAATATATTTATCTTATTTAAAATTAATTTAATATGTTTAAAAATATATCTTTTAAATATTAATTAAAATTTTTTATTTTAGAATAAAATTAATAGAAGAGACTTGTTAATTTTTAAAAATTTAATTATTTAAAATTGATTTAAATAAAATTTTAACCAAATTTAATATAACTTAAAATTTAAAATATTTTATTTTATTAAATTTAATTTATAATTATTTCATCTTATTCAAAAATTAATGTATTTAATATTATAGTAACAAATTTCACACTCTTTTTAACATAACATATATATTATTTTGTTTAATCCCAACACAAGCCAAGACACCACATTAATTTTATCTAATTTCATATTGCACCAAATATATCAAAACATTAATTTATCAAATCTTATGCAATTCAATCTAATCTCATAAAAATAATTCAATCAAATTCCATATGCCAAATGAGGTCAAGCAATAAACACATTAATATTATTATTGGATTTTATTGTAATGAATAAGTAATAAACTTAAAAAGGGAAAAACAATAATTTATTATTGGATTTTTTGAGATTTTGGACTATTATTTTTGTGTGTATATATATATATATATATATATATATATATTGAATGGGTCTTTGAAAGCTAGGGCACAGGCTCTTTCGAATCGAACCAAAATCCAAGTTCCGCGGCAAAATAAAGAAAGCCACTGTTGTTATTCTCAATCTCAAAATTAGGGTTTTGTATCGCCAAACTCGTTGTGCTTTAGGATTCATCTCACCCGGTACTTTCTCTCTCATTCTACATTTCTATTTGTATTTCGTTTTGCACTTTGTACGATGGATATGATTTTTACGGGCGTAGTTTGTTTGGTTATATAGCTTGTTGGGTTCGTTTGTTTTTTGTATCGTTGGATTGTTTTATAAAAAAAAATTTTCATTTTGCTCTCTAATTTTTATTTTTCAAATTATTGGTAAGAAGTGTTAGTTACTGATGCTATTGCTAAAACTTCATATCAGTTTACATTCTTTGTAAATCTTATATGAGATGGATTTATTGATATTTGGACGGAAGAAAAAAAAAACGTCTTTTCTATTTGGATAGGATTGGAATTTGTGGGTAATGTGTTAGGAGGAGTTAACAAGAAGGCGTGTTTTATGGTGTTGTGAAATATAGGAGATAGCTATAGATTAGGATGGCTGTTGAAAATGTACATATAGGATTATAGGTTTAGCTGGCAAACGAAGAGAAGCTTTGCTTTTCGAGTTAACTTGATTTTCTCTAAGACTATGTGGTGTTGCCATTTCATGTATACTAAAGTAGCTGTTATAGATGTACTGTATTATGTTAAAATTTAATGGATATTAACTATTGCTCAGACACAGGACGTGATCCAAAAGCCGTAACTTTTGTTACATTTACAAATTCAATTGTAATGTCCTTGGTTTGATCTTTTTGGAATTTCTGAGTGAGCAATTTGTAGTCTTTGTATTGTCTTAAAATACATGCCCAAGTCTATGCAACATTGATTGAAACAGAAGGTTGCTCTCAGCAGGTTAGAATTGCTGGAAAAGGATTCAAATTGAAAATCTCTGATATGTGGTTAGTGGAGATAGATTAGAACTGGATTCGTCCTTTTGGGCCTCAAAAAAGTCACTATCTTCTTTACTCCACCCATTACACATATTACCACTGTCTTTTATAAGTGTCACTCCACTCATATTTGGTCGCTTATAAGTTATATGTAATATATTGGATGTGATTTGTTTTCCTTTTCCTTTTGTTGTTGCTTGGCTCATCTTATTGTTATGTCTATATAAATTCCACGAGCTGAACAATTTCTCATTCCCTGTATATTTTTTTCCTTGTTTGAATATATGTTTCCAGATTTGTAGTTAAACAATAAACTGGCCATTGTTTTTGGGCAACATTCGTTTCTGTTATCTTAAATTTCGAGGATTGATTATTTTTTTCACCTGCTGACTATCATCCTCTTGATTTTCATTCGGGAATCTGTTTTGGCTGTCACTATTACAATTTTTACTTTATTGTGATCCCTTGTTTGAAAATCATTCACATTGCAACTCCTTGGAGCCAGATCTCATGGCACAGATTCAATCAAAATTCTTAGTCTGCAACTCCATTTGGCCTCTCATTTTGTTTCCACCTTTCCATATTTGTATTCTTTCTCCTTTGAATGCTTCTGGCTTCTGTGATTTCTTCACAGTTGCCTTGCAAGCTTGCTTTATTAGATACATAGAATGCCAAGGACAAGTACAAGCGCTGCTGCAGCAGATAATATGGATATAACTGAAGAGCCTATTGAGTCTGAAAAGCCTATTGAGTCTGAAGAGAGGGTGAATCTCAATGAAGATAATGATGCTGAGGAGACAGGGGAGGAAGAGGTTGAGTATGAAGAGGTAGAGGAAGAGGTGGAAGAAGAGATAGAAGAAGAGGTGGAAGAAGAGGAAGAAGATGAGGAGGCTGCTGATGCAGCTGATAGACAAAAACAGTCTGATAGAGATGAGGAGATGAAAGTTGTCGATATAGACAAGGAAGAAGAGAAAAAAAAGCATGCTGAGCTTCTTGCACTTCCTCCACATGGATCAGAAGTCTACCTTGGTGGCATTCCTTATGATGCTTCTGAAGAGGAGTTGAGGGGTTTTTGTGAATCTATTGGAGAAGTCACAGAGGTGAGATGAATGGCTTATTGTAGAATGGACTGACTTTGTGCTCTATAATCAGATTGACTGAGTTTCAGTTGTTTTTGACAGGTTAGAATAATGAGGGGGAATTCAGGTGAAGCCAAAGGTTATGCCTTTGTGACCTTCAGAACTAAAGAGTTCGCTTCTAAGGCCATTGAGCAGTTGAATAATTCTGAATTAAAGGTAATCTAAGCAGACTGTTAGGATGTGACTTTTCCCTGGTTTATTCTTTCAGCTATGGCTTATTGATACAGGATTATGCTTACTAATACTCTTATTGATTTTTATGTATATATTTATTACTTTAACCTGTTCCAGTTTTAATTTTAATATTTTTCTAGAAGGCTGCAGTTTCTGTGTTCTTGAAGTATTGACTTTCCTGTTTTCTGCCTCTTTCTTCTTCAGGGGAAAAAGGTAAGATGCTCAACATCCCAAGCAAAGCATCGGTTGTTCATTGGTAATGTTCCCAGAAACTGGAGTGCGGATGATATGAAAAAGGCTGTAATGCAGATTGGTCCAGGAGTCATTTCCGTTGAATTGTTGAAGGTTTGTCCGTCTTTATCTTTTATTGCTTTTTGTTTGTGCTGGTATCATTCTGTTGCTTTGTAATTTCATGGTTACTGTTGTAATTCTTTGCCAAACTTGTGCCCTAACTCTCTTCACAGTTACGGTTTCACACATGTCTTGATACGTATTGGCTATTGACTGCGTTTTCTTAACTTCACAGGACCCACAGAACTCCATCCGGAATCGTGGATTTGCTTTCATTGAGTATTACAATCCTGCATGTGCAGAATATTCGAGACAAAAGATGTCAAACCCAAAATTTAAGCTTGATGATAACGCTCCAACTGTGAGCTGGGCTGATCCTAAAAATGCTGAATCCTCCACTTCTTCTCAGGTTTATACTTCTATCATGACTATAATTTGTATTGAGATGATATGATGGGTGGCTGTAATCTTTTTTTTTTTTTCCTTTTTCTCTTTGTGTTTTGATTAAAGCTGAAAAGAAATTCTTCAAGCAAGAATAACAAAGAGATCTCTATGATAGACCAGAAGTCCACAAAGAAATTATTTGTACTGAGAGCATTAGTACCCTCCATAAGAATTACACTATAAGCTTCCTGTACAACCACCAGCATTTTAGCTTCTTTAAATAGCCTATCCCAGAACTTAGCCCAGACATTAGAGGCCACATGGCAATGTGGAGTAGGTATTGGTCTCATCATGATTCATACACAAGATACAAAGATAGGGATGGACTCGACTTAGCTGATTTCCATTTATCAGTAGCTGATTTGTTATGAAGCTGCCAGGTTTTGTCTTCAGTGCCACATTGACACTTTCATTTGCTTATTATACACCCATTTTAATACCTATAGTTCTTCGTCATTTCTCTATTGTTGAAAGTTGCATTTTTCCACATTATGGATCAATTTGTATGTGCTTGTATCTTTGGTAGGTGCCACTTGCATGTTTAAAAGAAATATTAAATGTTTGATTATGTTCTATATGAATAAGGTTGTTCATACAAGTACATTTGATAATCTTTTCTTATGAATTCTGTTGAATATGTGAACTGTTCATTGCACAACCTTATGACACATCTTGATGTGAAGCATGTCAATAATAAGTTGCTCGCTTGATGGTACCTTGAAACGTTAAGGATTTATTACTTCATGTACTTGATACAGGTTAAGGCACTTTATGTCAAGAATCTGCCTAAAGATATTACACAAGATCGCTTAAAGGAGCTGTTTGAACGCCATGGAAAGATCACAAAAGTTGCGATTCCACCAGCAAAAGCAGGACATGAACGGAGCAGATTTGGTTTTGTGCACTTTGCTGAGAGGTCAAGTGCTATGAAAGCATTAAAAAACACTGAAAAATATGAAATTGATGGTGAGTTCTGCTTCTTGATCTTGTGGCTATACTGTATTTTATTTGCAGCGCTCTTCTATTTTTAATTACTGAATCAAAAGGTTTATGATAGAATTTAAGCCCTAAAGACATCTGTACATGGTCAAGAGTCAAGACCAAATGTAATGACAAGCTTGTCAGGTGGATCAAGACCTCTTAGTCTGATTGGCTTAATACATAAAGAAGCTTGAGTTCATAGGCAACAGCCTAAAAACAATATTCTATGTCAACATTTTTTATTGAAATTTTTTCCTTTTTACAGGTCAAGTGTTAGAATGTTCTCTTGCAAAGCCACAAGGGGATCAGAGGTCTTCCGGAGGACCAAATTCACAGAAAACAGCCCTACATCCAGGCTACCCACCACATCTTGGTTATGGTATGGTTGGGGGTGCCTACAATTCTCTGGGTGCAGGGTATTTTCCTACAGGCTTTGCACAGGTAAGATACAACTTCTACCCCTCACATGCAAAGCCACACAGTCTAATGGCTGTTTATCTACTTATATTTGGAGTAATTAACTTGCAGAGAAAAGTTTTTCAAAAACTACAGTGCCTTCGAGTTATTTAAGGCAACTATAAGAGTCATGAAATAAATATTTGATAATGAATAGTTTGTCACTCCGCTAAAAGTATATACCATATAGTTGTAATCTGCACTAATCTATTGCTCATGCATTTCTTGTTTGGTATTCAAAGGCAACTATAAGAGTCATGAAACAAATATTTGATAAGGAATAGTTTGTCACTCCGCTAAAAGTATATACCATATATTTGTAATTTGCACTAATCTTTTGCTTGTGCATTTCTTGTTTGGAAAAAGGATTCATGTGCTGATATATTTTCCATAAACTTGCAGCCAATGATGTATGGTAGGGGATCAACTCCTGCTGGCATGGCCATGCTGCCAATGCTTCTGCCTGATGGACGGATAGGATACGTTTTGTAAGATCTTCTTACCTTTTTCTTGTCAGTAACATGTCTTGTGGCTACTTTTTATCACAGATCAAGTATTTTTGAACTGCCCAAAATGCTAACCTATTAGGTGTACAACCTCATTTATAAACCATGGATGAAGCCATATGGTGATTTATATTTTATGTAGGATTAAGATATTCTTCCCTACCCAATCATGTGATGCCCTCCATGCATGAAGGTCTGAGCTCTACTTGTTGGCTTGGTGGGCTAGCCAAATCCATTCCCTTCTGGATCCTATTTGGTGGGGATGTGGAGGCCCACAATGAGAGTCAAGAGCCTGCTTCGATACCATTGGATTGAATCCTTGTTTCCTTCAGTCTTTATGTGTTACTTTTCTGATAGTTTTTCTATCTTCTTTCATTGCTTGTTCATCCAACAACCCTGTTTTATCACCCGATTTACCTGCAGTGGCTAAATTAGTGGTTATCCATCACTTTTTTCTTTTTCCTCTATTGTTTTAAGATCATTGTGTTTTAACAAGATATCTAGGCATCATTATATCCTAACTGGTAAAATAATAAACATGGACAACCTGTTTGTGACTTGGTTGTCATACAACCTTGTTTTATTCCCAGACAAGGCACATGAGATTGTGTTCATGTAAACTTGTGCTAAAAATTTTGACACTCGCCTATTTGACAAGCTTATAGTTGAAGATTTTGCCAATTCTTAGTTCTGGAGTGTGTATGACTGAGCATATTTTGAAATGTAGGCAACAGCCTGGAGTTCAACAACACAGTCCTCCACTTCCCCGTAGTGGCAGAGGTGGATCTGGCAGCAGTTCCAGTGGGGGAAGGCGTGGCAATGACAGCAGCCGTGGACGCAGCCGGTATAGCCCTTACTAATTGGATTGCATAACCATTTTATGCACTGCGTACAGAGAAGGATGAGAATATTCTGTGCTCATCATTTTTTATTGGGCCTGTAACTAACTGAATGTGGAATGGTCGAGTTCATGATTACCTGCATTTGCAGCAGTTAAATTCTAAAGCGAAAATGTTAAAATATTTTATAATATTTTATTCTAGTTAGTTTAATATCAAGTTTAAACGGTAGGCATAATGGTGCAGCTAGTGTTTTGTCGAGGAAGAGGAGAAATAGGACAAATTCTCACCTTTGAAATTTGGATCTAATGATAATATCTGAGGAATTTATTAATGCCATGTACCCGGCCAGGTTAGGTGTGAATCGTGATTACCATCCTTAAATTTTATGTAAATATAAAAGACAAGGAGTACGTCTTACAATCTGAAAACAGGAAGCTCTCATTATATCATCACGTTCCGTTAACTGCTTTCGAAGAAACTCCAGGCAAATTAACTTGTATTGACTTGGAAATCAAAAGCAGGTAGGAGCATCTGCTACTGCTTCAATTCGGTTTCTGGCCACTAGAGTGGTGCTTCTTCATTGGTTTCTGTTGCGAGTATTTCAGACCCATTTTATTAATATTGTGGTGCTTCTTCATTTTGCGAGTATTTCAGACCCCTTGTAGTTCGAATTAATTTAATAACACATTTTGGTATACAAGTCCTGCATAGCTTGCTTTTCTCGCGTTTAGTAATATGTCCCTCCCTTCTCTCGTAATTTAATACTCGTTGGGATTGGTCACAGGTTGCTGTTCCAAATACAACTTCAATAGTCCACTCGCTTTAGTAATGCCAAAAGACATTTATCGAACGAGTTTACTCCCAACTCACAAACAAGAGCGCACACATACAATACAATCAGTGTGTTCAATTACGAATTTCTAAAGGGAAAATTTGCATGCACAAAAGTTTAATAGAGAAAACATGTTTCTTGCTAGCCCCATTCAGTTACTGTGATTCTATACACTGGGCAGTTTGGCATCTTGCGTCACGATGGGTTCGGTTCAAAAGACACCAAGAGCTGTCTCCTTCTAACATGAGAATATATATATCGCTTTCAATCTCTGTTTCTAGCACATCCTAGTACTCTAGTCAAAAACCTTAGCTGCTGATACTAAAAACATTAATATGATATCTTTCTCTTGCAATAGACAAAGGAACTGCAAGAATAAGATATTTGAACATATCCATTCCACAAATGAATTGCAAGGGCTTCCAGTTGAATATGGCAGAGACTAATAGCTCTTCTGAATTCCAGACAACTCTTCCCCTTGAACTCTATTTGCAGAGTTCAACAACAATGGCTGGGTGCTAAAAGGAGAAACAACCCGAGTGCAACTCTTTGACACAAAACTTTATCACACTAATCAGGGACATTTCCAACCTGGCATCATTATAACCTTGCAGTATTTCAGAAAATAAAAGAAAAAAGAGATCCAAAAAATGATGTTACAATAACTCTTCCAGAAGCATAACCAAATGCTTCCAGCGCGGTCATCTACTGGTACAAGAGTGCAATGCATTACAATAATTTAGATCCAGACACTATAAAATGTAGTTAAGTAGCAACTACTTACACAAAGTGCTAGGTGTTCCAATGAAGCTATAATGAAATATAACAAAAGATTATAAATAACAAGCTTGCTATAAATTTTTTTGAAGACTCACTTGTGTCACATAGCATTTCTTCAAATGAAAGCCGACACATCCTGGGGTGGTTCAATCCATATGTTCTCAAAAGGATCCTGCTCTCCCCAATCATAACACTGCTTACGAGGATAGTATCTACAATCATTGAGAGAGTATGATATGCAACGCTTTCCAAAGAAACGGACTTTTGAGAAGTACACACTGTTTCTCATTATTCCAGGGAGGTCGGATCTTGAATGAGATGACAAGAAACTTGCAAAAAGCGTCACATTATCGAGGGTTTGCATCTCTACCCAAGCCATGGTTGACTGATCAAGCTTGAATATAATGGGGTTCTCACTACAGCATGTATAAATAACTATGATGTCTCCGTTATGCTCTACCATAAATTTTCCCTTCCACCAATTTTTGGCAAAAAAGTTCTCTGGACATTTGGGAGGGGGCACGGCAAGGACACCCCAATCACGTTTTACTGGATCAAAAACCCCCAACCAACCAGTGAGACTTAGACAATAAAAGACTCCATTGCAGAAAACAAGTTTATTCCAAATACTACTAACAAAAGGCAATCGGTTTTGATAATTATTAGTAACCCACTCTGTTGCCCCAGGATGACAAGTACTGATAGCAACAACTGTGGGACTGATGTGCTTTACTGTGAAAATAACGCAGCTGGGAGATGTTGGGGCACATGAGAAGGCAACTATCTGATACGTCAACTCAAATCTTGGTAGTTTGATCATATCTCGAGTGAAAGGGTTAAAGAAGAATACACGGTGAGTTCTGGGCCTATATAGCAGTAACCAACTATCTTTAGTGTAACAAACCCTAGACCCATACAATTCTGGTAACTCAAGGGGGTAGGTTCTGCGCTGTGAAGGATCATATAACTCATACAAGTTTCCAAACTTTGGGAAGTACATGAGCCATGGTGATTGATTTACCACCCGGACAGAAACAGCAGCAGCATGCCACCTTTTGCATACAACAGAGGCACGGATGTTGTCCTCTAGTGTTAGCTGAGACATCACCAATTCCAAAAGTTCTGGAGGAAGATCAGACCAATTTTGAAGCTCCAATTTCTCGTCATTGTCCACAGTCATCAATCTCTTACCATCCATTCCTGTTTCAACTAACCTAATTGATCAAAGAAAACCATGTTAATGAGATACAATGTAGTAACCAGGTACAGAATACTTAAGAAAAACAATAAAATGGCACCTTAAACTCACAGTAAAGATCTAAAATGGCTTAACTTAAATAGAAAGAACTTAAAATTCCCTGATAGTACAACCAATCAACTTTATCTACATATTTCACATATCCAGATTGTTTCACTCATTTGATTCGAAGCAGTATGGCTTCCAAGCTGCCCCTTCCAATTGCTAAAAGGCAATCTGATGTTTGGGCAAACTAACAATTCAGATCTGTAACAAAAAAACTCGAATATAGAAAACCAGGTTCCTTTGCAATACACCCCTTAGTTCACAAGGATGTGCCCCCTTTCATATAGGCATCTTTAGTACTTTTGAACTCAGATGAAAAACATATTACAATAAATATACATAAACACAATAGAATACTTGGTTGAGTTTGATAAGAAAACTTTAAGAAACAATGACTGGCACTACTGTAATCACCACCAAGTATACAGCGTAACCACATACTTTGACCATCAGGATACTGTACTGTGCTTTGAATTGTAAAACATGAATTTATGAACCTACAATCCACTAACGAACCTATAATCCACTAGAAACCCTTACATGCCCTGAATATAATACTACAACACCCAATGATGCACCAATATAAATTCAGTCTGAACAAACTGCAATTAAAATCCACAAAACCCTGAGAGATTCTCCAAAAAAACATATAATCTCCAACATCAAATCATCATTCTAATCTTACACAGCATAGCTCACTCTATTATTCTCACACAACAACAGCCCAAATCTCCACAAAAATCTTAAGATCCAAACACAAACACATTAAAGAACCCAAAAAAAAAAAAAAAAAAAAAAAAAAAAAACCATCTAAATCTTCAAATCTCACTTCAATTTTCCAAGCTTTCAAATCCAACAACAAAATATACCACACATTAGCAACCCACAAAACCCTAGACAACCCAAATCTCTAAAACCCTAAAACAAATCCCAACCAAAACCACAAAATCAAAACCCAACCCAACAAACCCCCCAAAATTTTCAACAAATAAGTTCAATTCTCAACAATCCAATCTCAATGTCGATCAAAAATCAAAACTTTACACCACCATAAGCCTCATACAGCCGCAATCTTCAAAACCCATCAATCAATTTCAACCAATCCTCAAAAATAAAAAACAAATAAGTTTAAAAATCAAGTACAGTAACAACTTTTCGAAGTTAAAAAAAAATTAAAAAAAAGTAGTAAAAAAACAAAAAGAAAGGACTTACGATTTCAGTTTTCTTCTCTTTTTGCCAGCCATGGTGGTGATTAGTACACCGATTGGGAGTAGATTGCTGCTTTTGGGTTCGAAGACGAGCGCACAAAGACTGACAATGAAGAGAGATACACTTATATATACATGCATAGAGCAGTTGTTGTCAAAACCAGCCACGCGTAAACTAGGAATCTACTGTGTCACACTGTCCTTAATTCTAATCTATATGCTCCAGTGAAATATTGCCACGTCGGCCAACGTGTGTCAAATATGGCATGACCTGCCTTATTTTATTATTAGATTGGTGCGGCCATTCTTTTCCGTTATGATATGTGTACTAATAAGAAAATCCTAAGAAGGAAAGATTTTTAGGGCCGGTGCATTCAATTTAAAATTTTACTAAATTTTGAAGGATTTTAAAAAGTTTGAATGTATCTCATTAAGATTTATAAATAGTCATTAAAGGTATATCCAATTTAGATTTATTTGAATTCTATTAAAATCTATATAAATTTAAGTAGGGTGTATTCAACTTTGGAATTTATTGGAATTTAAAAGATTTTAAAAATTTGGGTGTATTCAATCTAGACTTTTTAGAAGTTCATTAGAATTTGGGTGTATTCAATTAAGATTTATAAGGATTCCAATAAAATTTTGGTATATTCAATTTAAACTTTTAAGAAATCCAAATAAGTCTAGGTGTATTCAAAAAATCAATGATTTTTTAGGAATTGGATTTTCCTAGATTGTGATGGATTTTTTAGACCCTAGGTATAAATAAAAAACTTAATAGAAATCTTGCCACACTGCCAAAGATTTCTAGGTTTTTCATACGTTATTATTTTTTTCTCTCTTGCAATAGACGACGACGAATTATTGAAGGTACGCTGTGTGTTTTTGTCTTTCATATTGAATCGTTACTATCTACTATAATTCTTTATATTTTTTATTCCGTTTCGCCGATTCAATTTTGAATTGCTCTAGGACGAAGGATTATAAGGGTTGAGTGTACTGCATAAAGAAAAGTTGTTTGGGTTTTTGAATCTAGATTTAATTATTCGAAGTGATATTCTTCAACAGTTAGCGTGATAATGAAATCTAGATTCAAAAACCCAAACAACTTTTCTTTATGCAGTACACTCAACCCTTATAATCCTTCGTCCTAGAGCAATTCAAAATTGAATCGGCGAAACGGAATAAAAAATATAAAGAATTATAGTAGATAGTAACGATTCAATATGAAAGACAAAAACACACAGCGTACCTTCAATAATTCATCGTCGTCTATTGCAAGAGAGAAAAAAATAATAACGTATGAAAAACCTAGAAATCTTTGGCAGTGTGGCAAGATTTCTATTAAGTTTTTTATTTATACCTAGGGTCTAAAAAATCCATCACAATCTAGGAAAATCCAATTCCTAAAAAATCATTGATTTTTTTAATACACCTAGACTTATTTGGATTTCTTAAAAGTTTAAATTGAATACACCAAAATTTTATTGGAATCCTTATAAATCTTAATTGAATACACCCAGATTCTAATGAACTTCTAAAAAGTCTAGATTGAATACACCCAAATTTTTAAAATCTTTTAAATTCCAATAAATTCCAAAGTTGAATACACCCTCCTAAGTGATGAAATCCAATGGATTTTGATAGATTTAAAAATCAAATTTGTTAATGAAAAAGTTTATCATGAATCTTGCCATATTTTCAAAGATTTTATTGGATTTCATAATAATAATTAAAAAAAAAATCTATATGAAAATTATAAAGTTTATGAATTCCACCAAAATCTATCATTTTAAAAAATTTATCAAAATCCAATAATTTTTCTTTTTTCTTTTTTCTATATTGAATACACCCTCCTAATTTTCTGAATTTTTATGTTTACTAAAACTTATGAGAATTAAATTATGTAAAAACTCACACCTAAATTAGGGATTAAGAGTGTTTTACTTGTAAAAATAGAGAATGAAATGATGAATGAGAATCATTGTAAATATTTACTTACTTTAAACAAATATGTAATAATAGGAATGAAAAATATGAGTTTTACACATATTTGGTGTTGTGGAATGAGAATGACATTTTTCTCACCCTCTTAAAGATTCTTAATCTCATTACCTATTAATATTAAAAAGTCTATTTTATCTGTTTCAAAAAACAAAACGTCTATTTTATCCTTATCTAAAAACAAAAACAATAACAAAATTGGAAATAAAACCAAAAAAAAAAAAAATTGTGAAAAAAAAAACATACACCAAAACATTTTCCCTTCTAATAATTCATGAATCGTTAATTCTTTCTATTGATTCAAGAAACATCATTTTATCCATTTTTTGACTTAAATTAATATTATTTTAGAGGATTTTTTAACTTCTTAAAAATCATCAAGAGAAAAATAATAATCCATTAATTGTCGAAGAAAAAAATGATAATAACTTTTTATCAATATAACCACTACAAATAAAAGCATTTCAACCAATGCTGACACTTTTTCATTATATTTCATAATCTACCAATTAAATTGACAATAAATCATGCACAATACAGTTACAAATTTCAAAACTGTAAAATTTTCCACACAACCAGCACAACATGATACCAGCTTCTAAACAATTTAAGTTTACGATGGACTAGTTGGAGACAAAATTTGGATCAAGAGATGTGAAACACCAGGAGAGGAAGTGGCCAATAAGATGAGTTTGTAAAATATGTTAAAATAATTCATAATATAATATAATAATAAACTATAATTTTTAGAATTTTTATTTAAAAAAAAAACATTTTAATAAGCATAATATCATTATCATAAAGATACATGTTCATTGAAGATAAAAAAAAGTTACATAGTTCTTTGTTTTTTAAAATGCTTATAGAGTACATTGTTTGAAAAAAATTAGAGAGAACTTTATCTAGGTCCCTATATTTTTAAAAATTTTCTTATTTTTAAATACGAATCAATTTATAGCCTTTATGGTCTCTTGTTTTTAAAATCTTCTCAAATTAGTTCTTCTGTCATCATTTTTAATAGAAACATAGAGATCAAAATGAAGTTCTTTCCTATTAAAAGGATGACAGAAGGACTAATTTGATGAATTTTTAAAAAATAAGGGATCATAAAAGTTATAAACGGATTCGTATTTAAAAATGAAAAATTTCCAAAAACATAAAAATCCACATAAAGTTCCCCTAAAAATTATTACGACTCTATTGTTTGTTGTGTTCACGTGGTCATTGTTTCACTGTCTCTTCAGATGGTTTCTGTGAGTCCCAATAATCTGCAAAGAATGAAATTTTATTTAAATAATTGAGATTTTCAAAAGTTTTTGTGATTTCTGAATCCTTTTAATATAAATATTTCAGCGTTCACTTTTGTTGATACAAATAAATCTAAGATTTAATAATACAGAGCTTTGATTTCCCTTCACTTACATGGATAGAGTAATAACTTAAATTTAAAATATTAACCTGCTGAATATGCTTAAACTGATTTTAGATCATTTTTGAATTTGTTATTCAATACTTTTCTTAGTAAAAAGAGTGTAATATGCTATAGAGTTTAAACATCCTATCAAAAAGATAAATATATAAAAGAAAGATGGACACAGAGAAAAAATTTAATCTGCTTTGTATATCTGCAGCAATAGTAACAAAACTCCAACAGCCAAAACGATAGTATGACAATCCAGCTGTTTCCACTCTATGCATCAAGACATACTAAAATATGGTTATCTGATCTCAAAAAATCCATAACCTCTCACCCCAGAGATCTCACTGAGTATTATCATTTAAATCATTTTGCAACTCATAATACAGCATCAGCAACTGGAAGCTGAAACAAAAATCAAACCGCGTACATGTATAAAAACAAAAACAACAATATAGCTACTTGTTGTAGTCATCAAGCCCTAGATCCCTCAACGCATCAGTAGCAGCAGCCTTGCAGCTTTGATGGTTCTCCTTTGCCTGCCTGATAAGTTTCTCAATCCCATTACTGAGCAGAAGGTTTCTGTCCAATGGAAAGGTGTGTTAAGACATTTAGTAACAGTTTCCTACTGTGCTTCACTTAGGACTATAAAAAAGAACTTTAACTTGGTCACACAGGAACGTGGCACAGACTCGATTTATATAACAAACAAACCAAGATGACACCTAAGATCAGCAAAACGAGCCGGAGTTTGGGCTTGGCTTGCTGTTGGGCTATAAAAATGGGCATTGCATAATTTAATATCAGAATTTTCTGTATAGAGAAAAGGAAACGACCGTGATACCAATAATAATGCATACTATATAAAGATATATGATATTATGCATGGTAATTAATTCAAATTTAGGAAAGCTAAACTTTGACTATAAATCCAAGCACAATTTCTGCTTCAGCTTGAGCAGGATTGAGGGTTGAAATAAGCTGGGTGCATTCTACAAGCCATTCTACAAGCACACTTGCCTGTTTTCCGGGTTTCTTACTACAAGATTGCGAACCATGAAGCATGAATTCCTCTGAAGTTGCAGTGCGCTGGGAAACTTCTGCATGGCTTGTATAGCAAGGTCTCCGGCTCCAGCTTCCATGGCACAGGCTGCATTATTAGGAGATCTCAAAGACAGTACAGTAATAATAGACATAACCTGAACCATCATAGAAAGGAGCAATTAGAAAAGAATTAACATTGAAATGTAAATGTGTGGATAATTGATATGAACAGCTCAATCAAATTATTGCAGTGCCTTGTAAGGGGTGAGGGGTAACGTTATAATTAATGTCAATGAGCAATCACCGCCATCAGAGTGGACATTACTTTCGCAAGCATTATATAATTTAACATTTTCTTGTCACAAGCTGGGTCATTCAAGACATTTAGTTCCAAAGACAATGATGGAATTGTCAAAAAATTTCCACTATTTAGTATGGGAGGCAATGAATACAGGAAGATATAAAAATATAAGACCGATGATTAATCTGACCAGGTCATGCCATCTGTATCAGAGAGCATTTTCATTGAGCATATTGCTAGAGTTATAGTAGATGTAATGTTTATATTGTCATGCACATTCATATGAACAAAACTAGTTAAATGCTTACCTCTTGCAAGACAGAAGGATCATCTGAGAATCTGGTACATAGCTTGATTAACCTATCCATTCCTCCCTTCTCAACAATAGCACTCTTATTTGAGTCACTTCCTGCCAACTAATTAGATAAACTGTATAAAATTAGTGTTTCAATGTTTCAACAAAGAAATAATAGTTATATCAAGATGCCAAGCTGTAGTCTACAGACTCATCAGATTTGGCAGAGCTGGGAGTAAAGGAACATCTGTTGAAGGATAGCATTTGATCGTATATACCGAAAAAAAATCAATGTTCTACAACTCTTAGGAGAATAAAAACCGATCCACACTTAATCATTTTTTTGTCACCAACAACGAATATGAAGGATTATATAATTGGATGCCCAATGGATTCTAAGCATAAGATATTATATCGTCAACTAATATATATTTCTAAGAAGTTATATCGATGGTCCAACTGGCTGCCAAAAAGTCACGAGCTAAGCAAATCAATTATAAATCCTACCAGAAAAAAAAAAAAAAAAAAAAAATCCGCTGTTCTACTACAGGCAAGAAAACATAACGAAAGTTGGTGAAACTATATACAGCAAAATTCAGATGGTGCACAATGAAGGACAGAGTGGTTTCACAGTTGTACCTTGGACAACAAAGAACAGCAGGTTCTAGCTACAATTTTGTTGCCTTGTTCACCACTGTCATCAATGCAACAAAGAAGGGCATCAATACCACCACTTTCAGCAATGGACATACATATTTCATCCTGCAGACAAAGAAAATTATAGGATCAATGTGCTCCCATACACATGTAAAAGTGAAATACAATATTGGTAACATAAACTAGTCTAGTCTTTGGAAGTCTACTGGCAAGATTTAGAAATAACAATGCTGTAAACTTTGGAGAACACTTATTCTCACTGATCCAAAATCACAGAGTCATACAATAAGATTCAAAATATTTATTGAGTGTGTTTATACCAAAAATAAGTTATGTTTAAATTTAGAATGAGAGTTTGTTATTCTATATTGCATGCATCCTCATATATGTAAAGAAACATGGATTTAACTTTAAATAAATTTAAAAAAAAAAAAAAAATTCAAAACTTCCATGTTACACCAGGAGTGATGTGTAGAATATCTAAAAATTGTCATGAATTGTGCATACATACTTCATAATCACTTAAGTAGTTAACTGCTAGAAGGTCTTGTAGAATTATTGCTTATTGGTCAGGTATGCTACTGAAGAATCATCAAAACCATCCACAATTTCTTCAGAAAATATGTTTGCCGTATGGGACGCTGCAACAGTACGTCAGACTTGCCACCAAATGACAACATGTGTTCAACAAAAACTCACAAATATTTTAAGAATTCCTCAAAAAAAAAGAAAAAACCCAAACTTCCTATGACAAAATTTCTTACACTAATCAAAATTTGTTAGCACTGATATAAAATCAACTGAGACTTAATATCTTTTTCACATAAGAAAACTTACGTTGACAGCAACTGCCTTCAATGCAATACTGGCTGCTGGAATACTAGGTGAGCTAAGGCCTGCTTGTAGTGAATGTGCAAGAGCTCTCGCAATTCCAATTTTTGCAAATGTCCGTGCATAACCATAAACCTGAAGTTTGATAACGAATACCAATTATTTACTGGAACCCTTTTTTGACAGTTGATGCATAGAGCAGGAACATTTGAATGCAAAAATAAACAAAACTAAGATAGCCTTTCTCAGTCTTAGCAGCTGAGATTTTGAAGCAATGACTCTGCCTCAATCTAGCCTCAGCCAAAAACAATGAAAATGAAATATAGGTATATATTCTTACTCAAACATTTAACATTTATTGATGTGTTAAGTTAACTATCACTGCACCAATATACAAGACTTCACAACCACTTTATCTCAATCTTTCACTTACCTGGGAAGCTACAACACGATTATCATCAGGGGTTAACAGCACACGTATGGCATCATATAAACTGTGAACGCTGGCATTTGTCTGTCGACTCAATACATCTAAAATTAGCTCATCGATTTTCAATTCCATGTATGCTTCTTTAACCACTTCATTACCAGTAGCAGATGCAGCAACAACAGCAAAACCACTATTCAATATATCCAGATCTTCAATGCCATCTTTTAGGATACCAATCACAGTCGCTGGTCCTCCACTTGTCCGAAATGTTTCTGTACTTTGAACATCTACAAATGGCAGCACGACATATGTCACATAAAGCAACGCTGACGATAATTAGATTATTTATACAGTTGAAGTTTTCTTACAACAACAATCCGACATGCATTCCTCATTACAAAGTCACAAAAAATTGCAACTACCAACACAAACTATCTCTAACTATGAAAAAACCTTCCATGAGGCTATCTCACATGACACTATTTCATTGGCTTGTCTCCTTACCTCAGCTGTGAAACAGTCTCATTAAAGATTTTTTTCCTATAACTACCTTTACATTCAATCAGCACGATTCAGATTAAGATAAACATGAAACACTCCAACCTAAGAAATATATGGATATTAAATCCGAACCATTTACCATGAAGAAACAATGCGAGTGTTTTCAACCCAGAAACAAGAGCCGGATTGGGGATACGAATCTTGAGAAGAAGAGAACAAAGCAACTCCACCCCACCATTTTTAGTGGCAATGGCAGCATCATTTCCTGATCCGTCACCGCCACACAAGTCTATTAACGTGTCAAACGAGCCAACAACTTCATTTAGCTCCACATCGCTAACCTGAACATTCGAATTGGAACTCAAGTTGTTCAATTTCTGCAAAGACTGTATCAAAGGGCTAGTCTCTCCGAGCACACACTTGACTATGCCTGAGAGATCGACGCCTTGGAGAGAGAGGGTTTGGATGGCGTCTTGGAGGGCGTCGGAGGGGTCCATTCCGAGGTCGTCCATGTTCTCTTTAACAAGCTCGTCGAAGGCTTCCTGTGAGATCCCGCGAACATTCTTGGTTGGGCCCATCTCTCTCTACTACTGTGAGTTTGAGTGATCGCTGGCTGTGCCTGTTTTGAGAGGAGATCTGTCTTAAATTTCAAATTTTGATTGTCTACCAGGTTTTCTTCTGTTTTAATAGAGCGGTAAATCATAAATAGCAAGCAATGCTTCAATCGAACCAAAGCCCAAAACTTTTTTTTATTCCTTCTACAACAAATTATCACTCGACTGGTTGAAAATAAATAAATATATAATATTTAAAGTCATAAAATGATAAAAATTCTTAATTTAAACTAATATAGAGTCACAATTTTCTAATAAAAATAGAGCAAGGACCTCTTCAAACTTTGTATAAATTTATTGCTCGAACAATCTGTAACTCCTGTTATCTTATATTTAAGGGATAATTCTAATATCCCTTATTATTTGATAAAATTGCTAATTATCCTTTTATAGTTTGGATGAATTTCATTTTACTCTTTCTGTTAACTCTATTAGTGAAAAGTGGAGTCTAATAGTATCAGTGCATGAAAAGACCAAATTGCTTCTCAATTATTAAAAAACTATACAAATAAAATTAGCAAAAGACCAATTTACTCTCAAAATATTTAATATAATAATATTAAAATTTATTAAAATATGACAAAATAGAAAAATCAAAACAAAAAAAAATAAAATTTATTAAATTTTATTTTAAAAATTAAAAAAATCTAATGAAATAAAAATACTAATTGTCAGAAACCCAGGTTTTCCGACTACTAGAAGATCTGGGTTTCCAGCTGAAAACCTAGAAAATGATGGAAACCCAGATGGTTTTCTGGGTTTCCAACGTTGGAAACTCAAATCGTTTTCTAAGTTTCTAGAAACCCAGAAAACCGTCTAGGTTTCTATTTGGGAACCCAAACAATGGATTTACTCCATCAAACAAAAAAGATAAAATCATCAAAATAGAAATGGATCCACTCCATCAAATCCAGAACATCAAACCCATATTTATTTTAAAAAAAAAATCTCAAATCACATCAAACAAAAATCATCAACAAATAATCCAAATAACCACATTTGCCAACAAGCATAAAGGAAATGGATCTACTCCACATTAGTGGAGGAGATTGAACTCCACCAACGTGGATTAGATCCACGTCTCCTTCACTTCTACGAATTACATCGAACTCCAATTTGGGTTGTCTCCAACCAGTCTTCAAAGGAGAGAGAAAGAAAATAAAAGAGAAAGAAAAGAGGATAAGAAGAAGAGATCGGAGAAGAGAAGATGATGAAGAAGAAGTGACCAAGAGAGAGAGAGAGAGAGATGTGTTTTTTTAAGAGTTCTTTTTTTTTTTTCATTTTTATTATTTTTTTTTAATTATGTCCAACGTCCATTATGTTGATGGACAATGGATATAATTTTTAAAAAATTACTTTTTTGGATTATTTTAATTATTAATTATTTTTAAAATATAATTTTACACGTGACACTCATCTATTTATTCAAATTTTTTTAATTTATTTTACACTGAATTAATGGTTTTGCCTTTCTAATTAACGGTCAAACATTGATTTTTAACGTTCAAGTTACCGACATGGGGTTTTGTTGACGTCCGGAAACGGTCAACCAGAGATTCTGGGGCCCAGACGGCGAACTTGGTAATTAATGGTTGATTAATGAAGTTCTAGGTTGGTGGTAATAAGTTCGAATAAAGGAATGTCGAGTTTTTGGTAGTTGATCAGATTTAATGAGAAGATAAGAGAAAGAGCAAGTGAAAGAAAGAAGGAACATCAGGATTTTTACGTGGTTCGGTGACTGCACCTACATCCACGGCCACCCTGGAGTAATTCCGGCAGAGTGACAGTTCTTTAGTATGTTTTTCTTGTTTGTATAGTGAAAATGTCTCCCTTTTTATAGAGGAAGGGAGCTCACAATAAAAAATACAAAAGAAAGCAGTGCAAGTCACTGGCAACGGCTAGTTTCAACTAATCCTGACATTGCCATGCTGCATTAATTATACCTGCAGATGTCCTTACTTCATTTAATGTTTCTGGGTAATTGTGTAAACAATTTCAAGCAGGAAATCATGGGAGTTGGTAATTCTGACAGCTTGCTGCACACGGTTTCTCATGAGTAGACTTTCTAGTCGGCCAGGTGTATAGTGAAAATGTCTCCCTTTTTATAGAGGAAGGGAGCTCACAATAAAAATACAAAAGAAAGCAGTGCAAGTCACTGGCAACGGCTAGTTTCAACTAATCCTGACATTGCCATGCTGCATTAATTATACCTGCAGATGTCCTTACTTCATTTAATGTTTCTGGGTAATTGTGTAAACAATTTCAAGCAGGAAATCATGGGAGTTGGTAATTCTGACAGCTTGCTGCACACGGTTTCTCATGAGTAGACTTTCTAGTCGGCCAGGTGTATGCTGGAAAGGAGGTGAGGCGATCTGGAGGTCAGCGCGACCTCGCGAGCTCGCAATTGGTGCGACCTCGCGAGCTCCTCAGGCTGAAAGCATTGGCAGGTGACATGCTGAAGAACTGTTGCTGGCCCGCGACCTGGGCGGCCTCATGGTCTGGGCTTGCAGCTGCTGGTTTCAATCTTGGGCCTCCTGGGCCCTTGTTCCTGTTCAAATTAAATAAACATGTACTGGCCCAACTGGACTGGTCCAAAAAACGGGCATAACAGGTTTTTTGGCTATTTTGATAAACATTAAAGGTTTTTTTTTTTTTAACTATTTTTATAAACTATAAGGGGGTCTAAACGATTTTCTAAAATCATAGGAGTTCTTGGTTATTAGATCAAACTATAGGGAAAAATTAGATTTATCCCTATATTTAATGTAAATCAGCTTACTAATTCAGTTAAAAATAACCAAAAATAAAAAAGTTTTGATAAATTTTTGGAAAATTTTGCATTATTTATGTTGCTCCATAATTTTAAATTTTGTTAGAGATTTAAAGGTAAGATAATAACGTATCACTACAAATCATATCATTTCGTATCACAAATTATTATTAACCTCTGTACCTACCATGAGGTTAAGAGTTAAAGTTCCACCAAGTGCGTATTACAACCTGTGGATAGTTGCATCCAGTCTATGGATAAATAATATTTTATCTTAGTAATCCTCACAACTCTTTGAAATAATAGTTTGTCATCATGATAAGTAGTGACAAACTTCTGAATTATTCTATGTTAACTTTAAAATATATATATATATATATATCTCCAAAGAAACAGCTCAAATTTATTAAAAATTAATTTAAATGATATAAAGGGAGATTTATTGGTTTTACCCAAATCAAAAAAAAAATTTTGTTTTTACCCAGCTATTTAAAAAAATTTGATTTTAACCTCCCAAACAAACTATTTCCATTGTATACCCAAGATTACCAAAATACCCTTAAGTTAAAATCACTAAAATACCCAAATATGAAATTACGAAAATACCCTTAAGTTAAAATGACTAAAATGCCCAAATATGAAATTACGAAAATAACCTTCTTCCTTCTCCTACCAATAGCCTCCCTTTTCCATCTTCTTCTCCATTGCAGTTGAAAATTTCGAAAATTAGGAAGATTTTTGAGATCCATTGCAGCTGAAAAATAATTTATTGAGGGGATTAGTCATTCGAGCTTCTTCAACCATTGAAGTTTTTGGATCCATTGAAGGTTTACACCATTGAAGGTTTTGAAGATTCTTCTTACATTTGAGTTTGAAAGGTAATGTATGAGTTTTTTTGGTTGGTTTTTAGGTTGTTTTGTTTATTTTACTAGCTAAAAGACTATAAGAATGATTTGGTTGTGAGATCTAAATGTTTATGAAATCTGCGACGAAATCTGCAAAATCTGCGACGAAATCGGTTTTTCGTGACCGATAATCGGTTTTCCACTCTGTGAGATCGGTTTTTCAGAGCCCCGGTTACTGAAAAATCGATCCCGATTTTCCCCGATTTTTCACTGGACTGAAAAACCGGAAACGGTTTTTCAGTGACTGAAAAACTGATCTACCTGAAAAACCGGGCTGAAAAACCGACCGATTTTTCAGTCACTGACAAACCGATCCCGGTTTTCCAGTGGCTGAAAATCCGAAACCGAATTAAGGTTTTTTGAGAGAATAAAAAACCGGTCACTTCACTGGAAAACCGAATTTAACACATTTTTAATGGTTTTTTTTATATGCTTGTGTTGCTATGTATTGAATATGATTCAATATGATTATATTTTGTAATATTACCCTATTGAAATGAGATTTGATTATCATTTGATTTGAATGTTGCAGGAATGGCTCAAGAGACCGTTGTAATCAATTTTGACGGAGAGTGGAATGGATGTAATTACATTGGAGGGGAGTCGATCATGTGTGGGGTCCAGAAAAATAGTAGTTTTTCATCATTGGTGGATGTTGTATACAGAGAGGCTGCTATTGATAGAAGAAGGTGGGAAATCTGTATATATTATTTACTACAAAGTACAACAAATGGTCAGGTTAAAAAGATACGTATCATGTCCGATCTTGGTGTTGTTGGTTTGATGGCGATAAAAAATATTGATGTTAAAGAGATTTATATCGATAAGATTGCCAGAGATTTTGGAGCTGGGGTTAGTAGGCGTACTGTTCGTCCATTTGTCACTGATTCAATTCCAGGCATAAGACATGACGAGGCAAATACGGATAGACCAGTAAATCCACATATGGTTGAAAATCATTTTTATCTGACTTCAGGCATTGGGAGCAATCAAGTTGATACTTCTATCACTCCATTTACATCGGTTGAAAGTCTCATTCGTGATGTTAATGATGACTATACGAATTATGGTATTGATGATGAAGATGAAGACACAGATGATAATGGTGATGGAATACAAGATAGTGATGAAGAGCAAACCGGAGATAGTGATGAAGAGGAAACTCGATTTGATGATGTCGCAGAAGAAGAAGAGTTTCCAGAAATAAGATTTTCAGGTTTACAATTTCAGAACAATCATTCACAACCATACTGGATTGTTCCTGGTGTAGAATTGGGGGACATTGAAGCTACTTCAAGCGCTACGTCAACCGTCTACCAACGTAGTACGTTGTATAAAGGAGCATTCTTTACTAGTAAAGAAGAAATGACTATAGCTATTAGCGAATATGCTCTGAAAGCTAAGTTTGAATATCGGGTTAGACGTTCGGACACAGAGCGATTTGAAGCCGGTTGTAAAGATAAAACTTGTAGCTTTAGTGTTCGTGCAAGATGCAGAAAGGGTTGTTCAATGTGGTTTGTGTTGAATTATGTAGCGGAACACACGTGTCGTCAAACAGCCATGGAATCACATATGAAGAGTGTGAAGGCTATTGTGATCGGGAAATTATATGCAGGAAAGGTGGGAAGAGATCTATATACACCTAATCGTTTGGTTGGAGAAATGCTAGAGCAATATGAGTGCAAATCTTATATAGTAAAGCTTGGAAGGCTTTACAATATGCAAAGAAACTAGCATATGGGCAAGCGGATGAATCATATCAACAGCTTCCGTCCTACTTCGAGATGTTAAAACTTTCAAACTCCGGCACAATGACAGCAATTAAGACAGATGAAAACAACCGGTTCTTGTATTCCTTCGTTGCACTTGGAGCTTCTATTGAGGGTTTTCGGTCTTACATGAGACCGGTTGTTGCTATTGATGCCACTCATTTGAAAGGTGAATATAAAGGGGTGATTTTTTTTGCTGCATGCAAAGATGGGTCGGAGATGATTTATCCCATCGCCTTTGGATTTGCTGATGGAGAGTCAGACAATTCGTGGACTTGGTTCTTAAAAAGGTTGAGAAGAGCAATCGGGGTGTCAGACGAGTTGGTGATTGTATCGGATCGTCATAAGAGCATATCGAATGGGATGAAAGCAGCTTTTCCTGAAGTCCCACATGTGTTATGTTTTTTCCACTTGTGGCAAAACCTTAAGCAACAGTGTAAAAAGCGTTCGGATGTGGAAAATGCATTTTACAATGCAGCATACTGTTATGTGCCCGATGAATGCAATAGAATATTGGAAGAAATGCGTGCATTGCATCCGGCCACACATGGAGCTTTGGTTAAGGCTGGAGTGAGCAGGTGGTCACGAGCACATTGTCCAAGAAGAAGATATGAAATGATGACTACCAACATTGCAGAGTCGCTTAACAATTGCATGATGCAAGCACGTCGTTTGCCAATAACAACTGCACATGAATATGTAAGAAATGTATTGCAGAGATGATTTAATAATAGACGTGTTGCTGCTGAGAAGCTCACAACGTATGTTACTACCGCAGCATACGATCGTATCATGTTGGCAAAAGATTTATCCACGGAAGGTAGCGTATATCCCATTGCAGAACCGTATCATTACAGTGTCATACATTATAGCAAAGGAGATGCGATGGTTGACATTCAACAGCACACATGTACGTGTAAGCAGTGAAACCTTGATCAGTTGCCATGTGTTCATGCATGTGCTGTGGCCAGGTATGGTAATTATACATTGTATTTTTTAGTATTTCATGTCATAGCATAACACTTAAATTGTTGATTGTTGATACATGTCAGGTTCAAGGGCGTCAGTTGTGATACACTTTGCAGTCAGTACTATAGCGTGGAGTGGCTAAAAGCTGCATATGCACGTCCGATTAATCCCGTCCCTAAATTGGCAAGTTGGAATGTTTCAGCAGAAGTTAGAAGTATGGTTGTATTACCACCGACAGGTAAAAGACAAGCAGGTAGGCCGAAGGAGGTTCGGATTCCTTCAGCTGGGGAAGATCCTCGTCGAAAAAAGTGTGGAAGATGTGGTCAAAGGGGACACAACCGTCTTCGTTGCCCTAACCCCCTAACTTCTATCATTGAAGGGACAAGCGCAGAAGTGGATGCGGATGTTGGAACGAGTTCAAATGCCACTGAAAATGAGCCACGTTCTCGAAGATGTCGCTTGTGTCATGAGACTGGACACAACCAACGTCGATGTGTATTACGGTTTCCTACTCCCGATCCACAAATGGCTACTGACGGAAATGATGAGTAGCAATTGATTGACATTTTGTTTATGCATGTTTTATGTAAACGTTTTTATATTAATTACTCAATTATGTATTAATACAGCTGTATAAATTATTATTCCATGTGTACTGTTTTTGACTCATTTCATATCTTCTCGGAACCATCAAAATCGGTTTTTCACGGAGCCTGAAAAATCGGTACCGGTTTTTCAGATATGGTGAAAAACCGGTCAAGGTGCCTTTCGTTTCCCCAACCTAAAGGTATGTCGATCGGTTTTTGAGTAACTCTGAAAAACCGGTATCGGTTTTTCATGTACTCCTAAAAACCGGTTTTTACTTGGGTTGATTTTATTTCTATTAATTTTATCATTCATTAATATTCATATAATATTAGTAATTAATATATATACCTTTACTATAATATGTGTTATCTTGATATATCATATTAATATGGTTAATATTTTTCATATCATTTTACAATTATTATAACTATAATCCTAATATGGCTTATAACTTATATGGATGTAATATTAATAATATATATAATACAAATGTAGATATTATTATATTAATATATGTTAACATTATATTAATATATTCATTATATAACATTATATTAACATTAGATTATATTAATATAATGTTAATATATTATTAAGGTTAATGTTAATATAATGTTAATCTAATGTTAATAATACATGTTAATCTAATGTTAATATAATTTTAATATAATGTTAATATAATGTTTAATATAATGTTAATATAATATTAATATAATGTTATATAATCTATATATAATTTATATTAATTTATATAATGTTAATATATGTTATGTTAATATAATGTTAATCTATTATTAATGTAATGTTAATATAATAATGTTAATGTGTTAATAATAGTTAATCTAATATTATCTAATGTTAATATAATGTATTAATATAATGTTATATATAATGTTAATCAATAATATTAATGTTAATCTAATATTAATATAATGTTAAATATAATGTTATCTATTTTAATGTAATGTTAATATATATTAATGTTAATATATGTTAATATAATGTATTATATTATATTATATTTAACATAAATAATATTAATTATTATATTATATTAACATTATATTAACATTATAGTAATATTATTAACATTAGAACATTAATATTATAACACATTATAATAAATTTTAATTATATTTTATATTACATTATAACATAATTTTATTAACTTTATAATTATTATTAACATATATTAAACATTATAATAATATATATTAACATTATATTATATTAACATTAGATTATTAACATATATTAACATATATTAATATATATTAACATATATTAACATTAGATTAACATTATATTAACATTATAATAATATTATATTAACATTAGATAACATTAGATTATTAACATATATTAACATTAATAATATTTTATTAACATTATATTAACATTAGATTAACATTATATTAACATATTAACATATAGTAATATTATATTAACATTATATTAACATTATAGTAATATTATATTAACATTAGATTATTAACATATATTAATTATAATATATTATATTAACATTAGATTAACATTAGATTATTAACATATATTAACATTATTATAATATTATATTAACATATATTAACATTAGATTAACATTATATTACATTATAGTAATATTATATTAACATTAGATTAAACTTATATTAACATTATATTATATTAACATTATATATAACATTATAACATTATATTAACATTATATATTAACATTATATTAACATATATTAACATTATATTAACATTAGATTAACATTAGATTAACATTATATTAACATATATTAACATTATAATAATATTTTATTAACATTATATTAACATTATAAATTATTATATAACATTAGATTAACAATTAGATTAACATATATTAACATTATAATAATATTTTATTAACATTATATTAACATTAGATTAACATTATATTACATTATATTAACATTATAGTAATATTATATTAACATTATATTAACATTAGATTATTAACATATTTAACATTATAATATATTATATAACATTATATTAACATTAGATTAACATTATATTAACATTATAATAATATATATTAACATTAGATTAACATTAGATATAACATATATTAACATTATAATATATTTTATTAACATTATATTACATTAGATTAACATTATATTAACATTATATTAACATTATAGTAATATATATTAACATTATATTAACATTAGATTATTAACATATATTAACATTATAATAATATTTTATTAACATTATATTAACATTAGATTAACATTATATTAACATTATAATAATATTTTATTAACATTATATTAACATTTTATATTAGATTAACATTATATTAACATTATATTAACATTATATTAATATTATATTAACATTATAATATTAACATTAGATTAACATATATTAACATTATATTAACATTTTATTAACATTATATTAACATTAGATTAACATTATATTAACATTATAGTATTTATATTAACATTAGATTATTAACATATATTAACATTATAATAATATTTTATTAACATTATATTAACATTATATTAACATTATAATAATATTATTTAACATTAGATTAACATTAGATTATTAACATATATTAACATTAGATTATTAACATTATTAACATTATATTAACATTAGATTATTAACATATATTAACATTAGATTATTAACATATATTAACATTATAATAATATTTTATTAACATTATATTAACATTAGATTAACATTATATTAACATTTTATATTATATTAACATTATGTTATTAACTATAATGTTTAATTATAATGTTTTGTTGGCAATTTAAAAATATAGAATGCAATACCATCAAATAAATAATGAATACTAATAAAAGAATAATTAAATTTATTTATATACCACTTCTCCATCAGTGTCTATAAACCATTTTCCAAAATTATTAACTTTATACATAGGCTTTGAGCACATATATATGTCTCTGGCCATCTCGGACCTTAGTGCGATGACATCTGCAATGGTCTCATGTTTTCTTGATTTCCACGTACTCGTTCTCCGCAGCACAAGGTCACGTACGTACATGGCCACATATGCTCCGCAGCTGGTCCTGTATATATCATAATATAAACTATATATATCAAGATAATAATATAAACATATATTAACATTAACATAATTAAATATCATAATATATAAACATATATTAACATTAACATAATTAAATATCATAATATATAAACTATATATAATAATTAAGCTATAATTATATATTAATGTTAATCATAACCATATATTAACATTATATTATTTATGTTTATGTTAATATATTAACATAAAGATAATTAAATATTAAATATCATTAATATATATAAACTTACTCACCCATCAGGTTGCTGAGGCACAGCTGCTCGTTTAAGACGCTGAACTCTCCACCGGAGATCCACGGGTGGCATACGTACCGGTGTCTGCTCATAAAATCCCAAGAGCCGCAATAAAATAGGCATCAAACATACCAGCGGCTCAAGTGGCTCTCGTCGATAGGCTATGTCAATCCTTGCCAAGGGATCATACATTATGATTCTTTCCTCTCTAATGCGCACATCACAAAGGACCCAGTGTTGTTGATCCAAGCTACACGGTAGCAACACCTGCATTTCAAAACGTTAGTATTATAGGACTATAAGGGATATTCATATAATAAATATTAACGTTCGAACTACACTTACACTATCAATCTTCCACCACGGGACTGCTGCGTCTATAAGCCCACGACCGTACGCAAGCAACTCTGGGGGTACATCAGCTGTAATTGGATCAAATGTTCTTTGTTTGCTGGTGTAATGCATCCTATAATGCGCTGTCATCATTGCCTGCATGATAAAAATTAAACATGTTAAAACCAATCAACCGAACGTAATAAGAAATTATAAATGCATAACTAACTTAAATGTAAATACTTACAAACAAAGAACTGTCATGGACAGCGTATGTACGATCTTCCATCTCATTCCACCCTTTTTTTCTTAGACACAGTAAATAAGAATCGATGTGCTCATTCGTCAACCACTCGTCCACATTCTCGAGGGTGACCAATGTGATTGGTATCACAGCATATGGCAAACGATCAATCGAACGCCTACAAATAAAAAAAAAAGTATTAAACATTATTATATATTTTCTTACATTACCAATAAGGATACAAAAATTAGAAACGTATTTTTTTTTGTTTAAATATACCTGAGATCCAATGTGGTTGCCGCTTTATATTCATTATAGACCACTTCTACAAGGTCTATAGACTCTACCACCTCCTCCTCCTGCTGTTGGACCACTTTCTTTTTCTTTTTCGCTGGCCCCGGATCCGTGTACGGTGTCCGTAGAGGTGCTGCTGGCTTTGTCTTTCGTTTGCCCCGTTCGTCCTGCAGTTGTAAGTAAATTAAAAACATGTATAAATTTAATATAACCAATTATATTTCAGAATGCAACACAATAGGGATACAAAGTCTACCTGGTCATGCTCACGATCAGTGTCTGCAGCTGATACACCTCCTAAGATCATGTGGGAGTGGTCACCCTGCTCCTCCTCCTGCTGGGGTGACTGCTGAGGTGGCTGCTGGTCACCCTGCTCCTCCTCCTGCTGGGGTGACCGATGAGGTGGCTGGGGGTCACCCTGCTCCTCCTCCTGATGGGGTGACTGCTGAGGTAGATGCGGGTCACCCTGCTCCTCCTCCTGATGGGGTGACTGATGAGGTGGCTGCGGGTCACCCTGCTCCTCCTCCTGCTGGGGTGACCGATGAGGTGGCTGCTGATCACCCTCATCCTCCTCATGGATGGCTGACTGGCCTACATCAATAGGCGACTGACGGACACCTTCGCCCTGCTGTGGTGGTGGTGGTGGTGATGGGTAATACATGTGAAAGCTCCCACCATCATCATCATCATCGTCATCGTCGTCGTCTGGATCATGCCTAGCAACCGGAGGCCTGGGAATATGTAAATGCTCTTTCACCCGTCTCAGCCTACTATCTATCTCCCTTACCATTTGAAAGGTTGCCTTTTGCCTCTTATCCATTTTACTTAACTTCTTATGGGTTGTCTTCTGTAAATCCACAATAAACTCAAACAACCGCTTCACCTGTTTCATAGAATCATAAATATATATCATTTTACATACTACCCTTAATTTTAAAAAAAAATTGACAGAGTTTCCCCTGTTTTTTGAGTATCCAAGAAAATACAACCTGCATATTTAAACAAATTACACTTCGTCTATCATATTTAGAGACTCCGTCTCTTTTTCACACTCCGTACTACTACATAACATGTCCACATCTTTTGCATTTACTACAATTAAAATTGATTGAATAATTTTATTATATAAATAGAATATTTGTACCTCATAATCTACGTGCTGTACATCATGTGCCTTCTTTGTCCGAAACTCTGATAAGGTATCCGATGATTCGGATTGCACGCTTCAGACGTCTTTAAGTGGCTGATCGTCACCCTCCACCTCATCATCATCCTCTCCCTCCACCTCCTCATCATCATCCTCTCCCTCCACCTCATCATCAACCTCTATCTCAACCTCATCCCCTACACCATCATCATGGTCATCATCATCGTCATCATCATCATCATCATCATCATCATCATCACTCCCCCCGCCGCCATATTTATGTACTTCATCATGAACTATATGATTCGGATTAAACGATTTCCAATAATCCATCTCCCTCTCGGCGTCAGTAGGCTCCAAGGTTTGCCAAATGTCAACTATCTGCATTATATCAATATATTTAGTTATACTACAGTTATATACTTAATATAAATAACAAACAAATAATTGACACAAATTTAGGTTATGTTTGCCACTTACAGGGGGGAAATCATCTAGGCTGTGTATATTTGTGGGTGTTCTCTTCAGTGATCGTCTCATACATCTTGGTAGATCGCTTTCCGGGTTCTTGGTCGTTTTTGATATCTTCTCCCGTAACACTGGGAACAACTCCACTAACCACCACTATAATGTAACAATGATTAAACAAAAAACATACATATAGTTAGTAATGGTCAGATAATATATAATGCAAAATTGATTAAAACATACATATAACCATATATAGTTAATGTAATAGAAGGAAGCAATAAATATTGAAAGTATTAATTATACCTGAAATGCTAACACATAGCCATAAATATTAATGGTTTTTGGGGGATTTCTGACCCGCTCTTCATTAAGTGCCTTGTCGAGACAGTATAACAAGACACTATAGCATAATGTGCCCCAAGGGAATGTCTTCCATCTCTCTGTACTCTCAATGAGGACCCACATAAATGGATAAATGCTAGCTCTATCATCCAGTCCCATAAATAGATGGAAAGCAATCCCTACATTCGCCAACTTTAACAGATCTTCATCATCTATCGGATCCTGCCCTGCACGGTCTCCCTCCCCTCTATCACTTCTTCTCTCAAGAAATGTGACCAACTCCCTCACCTCCGGCGACACTCCATTAAACATTCGCCCTAGGAGACCGTTTGGATCATTTGGAGCTATTTCGAAGATTTTACGGTCGATGCCCCCAAAAGGAAGTCCGGTCACCAATAGAAACTCTTGTTTCCCAAACCTATAGCTTCTCTCCCCAATTTCAAACCACCTCTCATCACGGCGTGCATCCGCTACATTTATCTCTCTAGCAAGCACTCACAAAATCACAGAACCAGCAGTCGTATGATTAGTTTCCCTCAAAATATGTCCGAACGGACATTCTTCTATGAACCGATCGTATAGGTTTCTTCTTTTAATAACGGCAATTATCCTAATAACCAATCTTTGACCAATGTGTGTGTTCCCGCTCGTATGTTTGTCAATTGTGTGTGAAGTATATTTATAGTCGAAATCTATCTGTAGGAAAGAAAAACAGCAAAGAAATCATCAGTAGCAAAATCGATTTTTCAACTGAATCGGTTTTTGAAGGCATATGAAAAACCGGTTAATGAAATTGATCGGTTTTTTAAGGCATCTGAAAAACCGGTTAATGAAATCCATCGGTTTTTCACTAAGGTTTTCCACGATCAGTTTTTGAGATCGGTTTTCCACCATCGGTTATTCATTTCGGTTTTCCACCATCGGTTATTCATTTCAGTTTTCCACGATCGGTTTTTCATTTGTTACCAAAATGAATAACCGATTGTGGAAAACCGATCGTCGAAAACCGATCGTGGAAAACCGAAATGAATAACCTATTGTGGAAAACCGATCTGAAAAACCGATCGTGGAAAACCGATCTCGAAAACCAATCGTGGAAAACCGATCTAAAAAACCGATCCGATCCCGACAACTCTTCTCTCGTCGGAATCGGCCATTTTCAACACAAACACGACCAAACACACTAAATCCAACCTATTCTAAACCTAATCATCCTAAACTAACATCCATAACACAAACACACATATCAAAATATCAAATCTCAATCAAAACATACAACAAACATATCAAAATCTAACCTTCACACTTTCTGCAGGTTCGCCGGCGGTAGGAGCTGCTCGGGGAAGGTAGGCAACGTCGCGGTGGTGGCCGGAAACGTCGCGGGGAAGTCTGGTCTCGATCGGGTTCGGGTTCCGTAAAAACCGGTTGGTTTTGAATGAGAAATCGATGGACTGTGGCTGTAGTCCATCGGTTTTGAGGTATATATATGGGGGGCCTTATTCGTAATTTCACCATTCGGTTTTTCGTAAATTTTAAACTGTTCAGGGTTTTTTTGTAAAAATGTCCAGGGGTATTTTGGACAATTTGGGTATATCAGGCAATATATTTGTTTGAGGGGTTAAAAACAATTTTTTAAAAAATAATGGGTAAAAACAAATTTTATCCTTTTTAAATGGGTATTTTCTACAATTTCCACTAACAAATAATCTATGAACTTTTAAATAATTTTTTGGATTGTTTGAGCTAATTAAGTAATATATTTCTTCAATTAAATAAAAGTCAACAAGATGTTTTCAATTTTCTAGTATGATTGTGGAGAATTCTTCTATTACATGATTCCAACTTGGGTGGTCTCTGCTCCTTGATTTATGTTTTTAGAATTCATGAATCACTCTTGAAGTATAGTGGTTTCCTGATACCTTCACTTTTACTTTCCAGGTTATTCGGGAGCAGAGGCAACACTATTGCAAGATTTAACTGCAGAAATCTGAGGCTTGAACCAATTCATAAAAACAATTTCTATACAGGTTTAATTAGGATTAGTATGAAACTGGCAGAAAATTATGAATTCCTGGTTAATGACATTATAATCAAACACTTTATTGTTCCACCTGAAACTGGGTATAAAACCTACAATTTTGTTGTGTACTAATTTTTATGGTGACATTATTTTTGTGAACTGTTTGATTTGTGATCTGATTACGGGAAAATTCTTCAATATGATAGGACGTATGTATTCAGTTCATTAATATTATGCTATATGGTATGTTTTCAGTAGCCAAATGAATATGTTCAAGATGTATTGAAGAATCTTTTATGATGTTTTTCTCTCTTGGGGCTCTTTCTCTTTATCAATATTCAGTGTAATAAAAGTCGGCGAATGGAATCGACTACTAGTCGAGAAATTAGCCTGCGGGGTTTCACCAACTCAAAAACCTGCAAATCAGGGTTTCTAGTCAGCCTAGCCGACTAGTCGTGAGTTGAATTTTAAATTGAATAAGTCCTTTAAAAATTTTTAATTATTTGTTATTTTGTTGTTATTAGAAGGAAAAAAAAAACACGTAAAACTATCTAGTATTTAGTTCTTAAAATAATGATTCTGACACCAAACTATTCTAATAAGTTTCTTATTATTCCGTTGCTAAATGCATATATAACATTGGCTAACCGGAAAAATTGTAGATAGCAACTGTCTCTACCCGCAAAAATTTTTTGAAACATCCTTCTACTGGTTTTAATACAAGAATAAAGAGAGTTTCAGACCAAAAAAAAATGATTAAAGAGAGTTAGCCGGTTATTGACTTCAAGAAATCGAATGGATTGATTCGAAACTGAGTATCCTTCTAAATGAAGTAGTAAACCAAAAATAAACTTGGTATACTACGTTGGTGTAATTACATATCTAAACCTATTCAAATAGAGAGTTTACCTTTAATTAAAATGCGAGATAAATTTGTTGAATCCTGATTCTAGTAGAATTTCTTAGTTACATTATTTATACTAGCGAGCAGTGTGCAACACACATGAGATATTGTTGGAGTGAGAAGATGACAATAGCCACGTTTGTCTTTATTTTTTTGTTTTTCTTATTTGCCTTTGTCTCTTATGCTTATGGATCCGCTGCTAAGGTCTGTTGCTGTATTATTTTCAGCTCAATGTTTGCTCTTCTTATCGAGTTTGTGAAACATTCTCTTTTGTTTTTTTTTTTTTTTTTCTCTCTCTCTCTTTCGCAGCATTATGTTGTTTATGTGGGTGTCACTCATTGCCAAACTCCGAAGCTGTGATTGACTCGAACCCTGAAATGCTTGCTAAAGTTGTTGGAGGGTAAAACTTTTTTTACAAATCTTGCTTTTTTTTTGTCTGACTACCTTACTAATTAGGTTAAGTTACCTATCAATATTCTTCAGTAATCATCCTTACAATTAGGTTTTTTTTTTAAGATATTATATATAGTATAACAATTTGAACTTAAAATATACCAAACAAATTGAATGTTTCATTATAAGTTAATGTATATCTAAATTGTTAAGTGAATAACTTCTTGAAGATCTTAAAAATTCAATGTGATTTTTTTTTAATTTGGCTTGTGAACAAACTGGACCGTGACACCTTTGATCACATCCCTTATCAAGAGCTATCATTACCATAATCATGGACAGATTTTAATATTAAAGTAGGTTTAATTAGTTTGAAATTGACTCGTCTTGTAATCCATTAATTTCCAGAGTTGGAAAGGCTCAGAGGTCCACAGTGCATCATTATCACAAGAGTTTTAGAGGCCTCTCTGCAATGCTTACACCAGAAGAAGCAGATAGTCTATCAAGTACGTTGTTTTTCAATAACAAAAGTGTGTAGGATACATCTTTGTTGGTTTTCATTGATGTTCTATGTTATGTCGTCTTAAATTTTGTACAGAAAATAAGTCAGTTGTTTCTGTGTTTGAGAGCAAGAGCTACCATCTCCACACTAAAAGGTCCTGGAAGCTCATGCTTGAACCGGTGCAAAGAGGCTCCGGTGAAGGCCTATTTAGTCAGCACCGTTACCACACTAAAGGTCCAAAACATGATGTGATTGTTGGCCATTTTGATAGTGGTGTTGGGCCTGAGTCAAACAGCTTCAGTGATCGTGGATTCGGTCCTGTGCCTTACTATTTCAGGGGAGAATGCATTCCAGGAGAACAGTTTCCATCAAACACATGTAACAGGTTGACAACATAATATTTGTCCTCTGAAATTACAGAAATTGAACAAAACATTCACCAAATGACAAAACTTTTCACTTAACAGGAAAATAATTGGAGCCCGTTTCTACTATAGTGGATATGAGACATCAAATGGTCCCCTTGAGAGTGATGGGAGGCCTTTTTATCGATCAGCTCGTGATGACTTCAATCATGGAAGTCTTCAACTGCTGTAGGATTACCAGCTCCACTTCCAGACAAGGAGGGAGATTATCCAGGGAGGAGCACCCGGTGCACGTTTGTCTTTGTGCAAGATTTGTTGGTTTAATCGTTGTGATCCTGCAGATGTTCTCAAGGCCAACGATGATGCAGTCCATGACAATGTTGATGTTATCACTCTCTCCATTGGTACCAATACTCCTGAAAGTTATTTCGAGGATGCATTCACAATTGGAGCTTACTATGCATTCAAGAAGGGAATTGTTGTTGTTACTTCAGCTGGAAATGACAGAAAAGTTAGCAGGTTGTTAATGTTGCTCCTTGGATGATCACTGCTACTGCATCCATCATTGATAGAGAATTCATCAATTACGTTCGTCTTGGCAGTGGATACACAATACAAGTGAAAAACAAAAACCTTTAATGTTTAATGACACTGGTTTGTTATGATTGTACTCCATTTAACTATGGATTCATTTCAGGGTTATGGATTGAATGGATTGCTTAATAATAACCTCATAGGCTCTCATCCACTTGTAATACACTCCTCTATGTACCCACAATGGCGGTAAGTTCGCTATGCATAATATTTTATAGCTAATTAGACTCTTGTCTGATTTCCATAATTTTTTCCAATAATTGTCATCGTGCAGTTACTGTCAGACACTTAATCCTGCATACACCTACAATAAGATAGTGGTATGTTACGTGGAAGCAGGAGACCATAACGTAGTAGCAAAGTCAGAAGTAGTAAGAGAAGCAGGAGGTGTTGGAATGATTGTTGTCGATGAGGGAGATGTCACACAAATAAGTTTTGATAAATATGCAGTGCCTATTTCAGTAATTGGACAGCAAGAAGGTCAGATTCTTGAAGAATACATTGTCAGAACAAGGTGAGTCTCCCTTCAGATACAAATTCATCAATCACATCCACTTTATTTTATTATCACTACTATATACTAGTCTCCAAAATTTCAGTGATCCATCTGCAAGCATTTTGCCAACACAAGGAGTGCTGAACACTAAACCTGCACCTAGAATGGCTTATTTCTCTAAACAAGGACCTAATGCCATTACACCAGATCTCATCAAAGTAATTTTTTTTTTTACGATTTCTATTGTAATGTGTTGTTTTGTTTTATATATGTTACAATTATAGAGTACCTTGTTTTGACGAAAATAGTATTTTGCAGCCTGATATCACAGCACCAGGGTTCAATATCTTTGCAGCATTTGCAGGAGCACCCCGTGTATTTGGGATTGATTCAGGCACATCCATGGCTACCCCTCATGCTGCTGGCGTAGCTGCTGTAATACGAGCTACAAACAAAAGAAGGGGTGTTGCAGCCATTAAATCAGCAATAATGACCACAGGTTTTTAACTATTCCATGCAATTATGATTTTACAGTTTTGCATAAACAAAAAATGTAACATTTTTTCACTTTCTTGATGCAGCTATAGTGTATGATAATACTAGCAATCCCATCCAATCCGGTGCAGGACCAGCAACATCATTTGATTTCGGATCAGGACATATAGAGCCTGATCTTGCACTCTCTCCAGGATTGGTTTATGATTTTAACGATAATGATGTTGTTGATTTCCTCTGCTATCACATAAGAAATAATAATGACTACTACAAACTAGCTAACATGGCTGGAAGGAATGTAGTATACAAATCTCCACCAATACCACCATATCAGCTTAACTATCCTAGCATTGCCATCTCGCTTCTGGACAGGCCAATTTCGGTCAGAAGAACAGTCACTTGTGTAGCATCCAGTGATAGTTACAAAGTTTACAGAGCATCAATTGAGCAACCTGCAGGTGTTGATGTGACAGTTGAATCTCAAGTTCTTGATTTTTCACATGGTCAGGAGAACTTAAGCTACACAGTCCATTTCACACCTCACAGAGTAGCTCCTGGTAATGCTTATTCTTTTGGAAGCATAACTTGGAGTGATGGATACCAACATCGAGTTAGAAGTCCCATTGCTCTTAGAGTTGTCTAATAATACTCTGAGACTGGTTTTTGGTTGTGTAGTAGTTTATTTTTTTGTTTTTGTATTTTTATTCTAATTAATCATTACAAAGATTCCTTGGATTGATAAGGGAGTGAGTTGAGTATCGTTAAAATCAATTCTCGCCCGGTTGTTTTAGTTTGAATGTGTTATAAGAATTTTTTTTTTTTTTTTTTTGAAATCTTTGCTATCCCATTTGAGGATTGGATAAGTATTTGAGACAGACCATCAAACAATCAAGATAAATGAAGAATACCTATGTTTTAAGGAATCAAATTTAATCATGCTTCTCCTAATAGACCTTTTGTAGAGAGTAGAGACTATGCATAATTAGAAAATATCTGAAATTATCATCCTCCATGTAATGTAAATTAGATTTTTAAGTGGGACAATTGCTAAAAAAATTAAGAAAATTTTTTATTTTAGCCCTAAACAATACATTTTATAGTTTTAATCACACTTTAATTACTGAAGTCTATGTTTCATCTTAGGATTAAATGCTTCATATTAGAGAACAAATTTTAGCAGGATTAACTAAATTAATTCATTGTTTGGTTAACAATTATGTATGGAGTGATGCTATACATCCCAACTTGTATGTTCTGACATACCAACTTATGAGTTGTAACTTTAATTCAGTGGATATATATGAGTGCAATTGGAATATATGTTCAACTTGTGAGTAGTTACTTTAGATATATATGAGTAATTCTGGAGGATTTCAATTGTTTTCCGATTGGTATCCCAACTAAAATGATAATAATTGATGAATAAATAAATTATCATTATTATATATCAATTTATCTATTTCTAAATAATTGATTGTTTGTACGCATGATACAAAAAGTGATCACATATATACAACATACCTAATAAATAACGGAGCAATACCAACTTCTTGGAAGAGAATCGACATTGTTCCGTTATTTTCAAAAACTCGTATACACAAAGATCGAAATCAAGCACAAATTGAAAGTAAAGTGCACACCTCTAGAATTATTCTTTTGCATTTGTAGGATTTTTTCTTTTTTTTTTTTTTTTTTTCAAATTGTATTTATAGATTCCTAAAATATTAATGATGGGGTGGGTTTATAGAATTTTTTTTTCTTTCTTCCTAAATTATATTTATAGCATACCCAAATAATAATGGCGTGGGTTTTATATCCTTATATAAACCTTCCATTTCACTTAACATTTTTTTCATTTATATTCCAGCAGATTTAGCAAATTTTACAATTATTTATTTAATATTTTCAATTATTAAAATAAATACAAGGGTTAAAAAAATGAGAGATGACTTGAACTTCAAACTTAATATAATGTGAGAGCATGCCTTCAAAGCAAACTTAATATTACTTTTATAATATTATTATTATTCATTAAATTTATACTAAATCCTTGAACAAATTATTAACAGGTTTTGAATTCAAATGTGAGAGACTTATACGGCCTACCAACATAATTTAAGCAACTTGAATGCACAATCTTCAAACTTCGATAAACATTCACTATTTCGTTATTCCAATTTTGTTAATTTTAATAGGACGAACTTTATATGGGTCCCTATATTTTAAAAAATTTCTCTTTTTTAAATACGAATCTGTTTATAATCTTCATGGTCTCTTACTTTTCAAAAACTCATCAAATTAGTCATTCTATCATCATTTTTAATAAAAACATATCGACTAAAATGAAGTTTTCTCCTATTAAACATAGGGATCAAAATGATAACACAAAGACTAATTTGATAAGTTTTTAAAAAGTAAGGGACCATAAATGTTATAAATGAATTCGTATTTAAAAATTAAAATTTTTTAAAAATATAGAAACTTAGATGAAATTCTCCCATTTTAATATAATAATGAGCACTCGTAGATGTCGATGTGTCCACTTGTAATTTTATATAAATATTTTGAAATAGCATACCGTAATACAATTGGAAAAAATTCAAAACAAACCAAAATTTAAATATTAAACTGATTTTTACTCGAAAACTTATTTGAAATCACTTTTTACTTATAAACAAAACTAATTACAACTTATGTCTCTAAATTACCGAAAATTCCTCCCAAATTAATTTCCAACATCACATGAAAAAAACCATGAGATGTGGTGATAAAGTAATGTGGTTGCTGATTGATGTGCGAAACCGCGGCATGGGCATGTAGTGGGTCTGGGTTGGGGGCATTAGGTAATTTTATTTTAAAATTTCCTTTTTTTTTCAATAGAAGGTTTTAATAAAAAATCTGGAGACACCCACTAGAAACAGTTTTATTTTCTATATAAAATCGATTTTGAATTCATTTGGGGCTAAAAATAAATTTCACATTTAGAATATGGCCTTTTTTAGTCATTTTCACATTCATCCACATAAAATAACATGCATCAATAAGCAGATTATGTTTTTATTTTTTATAATCTGATTAATTATTTGCATGAAATTGAATAGAATTATTTTTTTATATTTTTTAAAATCTGATTTATTGTTTCTATGAATTTGAATAGAATGATTTTACGATATTGAAGAGATTAAACTTATGAAATTGCATAAACTTATCTCTTTAACTAATCAAAAGCTGTACATAAGAAGTGATAAAACCCAAATGAAGTAAGAAATATTTAATGAAGTGATAAGACGAGATAAAAAAAAAATGAATTTATAAAATCTAGATGAATTAGTTAATTTTTAAAAATATATATATATATATATATCTAGATGAATTAATTAAGGGGTGTGATGCAGGCCAATCATAAGAGATTACATATATATATTTTGAAATAAGAGATTACCTCATGTTAAAATATGAAATTTTATTGATTAAAATGAATGAGTTTGCTACTTAAAATTGAAATAAGATATTTTGTGACACTTTTAGAGAGTGAATTAACATTTAACTTACCTAAGGTTTTGTTAATAAACATACTAAGACTGTCCAAGTATGACTTACCTAAAATAAAAATAAAACTACTTAAACCAAGTGAACATTGAACAAGAAAACAATTCTCTTGAAACAAAAAGAAATAAATTTTCCCTAGAATTAGGTTTGTACTAAGAGCATATCTACTATATTATAAATATATTAAACTTTTTATTTTTTTAAAAAAAAAAAAAGTTAAAGGCAAGAGTTCATCTTTATTATAAAAATATATCAAATGAAAATAAAGTATAAAATTTTTGAATTAAGGATATTAACGAACAGAAAATGAAAATGGATTATCTATTAAACAATGTGATCAGATGAGGGGTGTAGCTTAGCTATATAAGGACTAGTCTGCATAACTTAGAAGTACACGAGGCCTACGTGCAAGAGAATTGACAAGATGAAAATGTTAAAGCTTTTCTTCGTTTTCAACATTTTCATCTCCCTCTTATCTACTTCCTCTGCTCATGCATCCGCCAAGGTTTTCAGAAATAATGTTTGCTTCTTGTCATGTGTTTTGTAAAACATTTTTTTTTAAAAAAAAAAAATTAATGTTTTTATTTTTTTATTTTTTGCAGCATTATATAGTTTATATGGGTGAACACTTATTGCCAAACTCTGAAGCTGTGGTCAATTCCAATCATGAATTGCTCGCTCAAGTTACTGGAGGGTATAACACCTTATTATCTATTATTAATACTTGAGTTGATACTTTAAAAAAAAAATTACAAAAAGAGTTGTCTTACAATTTTTCATTCATTTTCAGAGTTGAAAAGGCTAGAAGTGCCATAGTTCATCATTATCACAAGAGTTTTAGAGGCTTCTCTGCCTTGCTCACTCCAGAACAAGCTGATAGACTATCAAGTAAGTGGTTTATATATGATCATTAACAACAGTAAAGCGAAAAAAAAAAGAAACTTTATGTAATTTTTGTTGGGTTGGTTATCAATTTGTATATGTTTCTATATTTACAGGAAACCATTCTGTTGTTTCTGTGTTTGAGAGCACCAGTCATCCTCTTCACACAACGAGATCGTGGAACTTCATGCTTGAACAAGTGAAAGAAGGCAGCTTTGGCAAAGGCCTGTTCACTATGTTCAATAAGAGAATGCATCCCCCAAATCATGATGTGATTGTTGGTCATTTTGATAGTGGTGTTTGGCCTCAATCCGCCAGCTTTAGTGATGTTGGATTGGGTCCTGTGCCTGGCTACTTCAGGGGTCAATGCACTGCAGGAGATAATTTCACATCTAACACATGTAACAGGTTATAAACATAAACTAAAGAAACACTACAACTTGAAGAATACAATTAGAAATATTCCTGATGATAACTAATACATCTATGTTTGAGTATGATCATGCAGGAAAATAATTGGTGCCCGTTACTATTATCAAGGATATGAGTTAGAGAATGGACCTCTTCAGAGAGGGGGCTTTTCTTTTTTCCGGTCTGCTCTTGATGACAACAACCATGGAACTCACACGGCTTCAATTGCAGTTGGTGCACCAGTAAACACCACAACAAGGAGTAGTTTGAACACCACACAGGTTATGGTGGGTGGAGCTGCCCGAGCCCGTTTGTCTGTATACAAAGTGTGTTGGTTCAACAAGTGTAGCTGCGCTGATATTCTCAAGGCTTATGATGATGCAATCTGGGATAATGTTGATGTTATTAGTATCTCTGCTGGACCGGCACACCCTCGTAACTATTTTGAAGATTGTTTTGCCATTGGAGCTTACCATGCTTTTAGGAGTAACACTGTTGTTGTTGCCTCTGCTGGCAATGATGGGCATGATGCAGTTGCTCGTGATAGCAGCGTTGCCAATGTTGCTCCCTGGATGATCACTGTTGGAGCCAGTACCGTTGATAGAGAATTTGTCAACTCTATCATTCTTGGAAACAACCAGACTTTCCCGGTAAGATTTATGATTGATTTAATCACCTTAGTTCGCTAACATTTTACACATACTAACAGATCAATCAAGTTTTCCAGGCCCATGCAACAAACACACTTACATTAGGAGGCTCTCATCCACTTGTGTCTGGCAGGTAGGTAACTACTAACAATATTTATGTCTAAGTAATATATATACAGTTCCCATACATGGTTTTGAATAACTGTTATTGTAATTTGCAGTTACTGTTATAGAAACTCGCTCTTAAATCGTGCAACAGCAACAAAGATAGTGGTATGTTTTGTGCAAAAACCAAGTGATAACAGAACAGATAAGTCTGAGGTAGTGAAACAGGCTGGAGGTGTTGGAATGATTCTTGTTGATGAGGTAGACCTCAATCAAACAATGTCTGAGAATTATGGTGTTCCAACTGTCACCATCGGACGTCAAGAAGCTCAACAAATTGAAGATTACATCAAGAAAACACAGTCAGTGCTATTCATATTGTTTCTCACTGTCAAGATTCATCACTCATGTATACCTTCAAGTCTAAATTATTGATGTTTCCAATGTTTTAATAGGGCACCATCTGCAACCATTTCACCAGTGCAGACTGTGTTGAACACTAAACCTTCACCAAAGATTGCTTATTTCTCTTCAAAGGGACCTAACGCCATTACCCCAGATATCATCAAAGTGAGACTTCTTTTTTTTTTTCTTCTTCTTTTTTGGATATTGCAATACTAATGTGATTGGTGTTGATTATTGAAAATTTCTTGGCAGCCTGATCTTGTAGCACCAGGGTTGAATATTATGGCATCTATTCCTCATGATCAAGTAGGGATATTATCGGGGACTTCCATGGCTGCCCCACACGTTGCGGGCGTAGCTGCTGTTATTCAAGCTACAAACAAAAGATGGAGTGTTGCAGCCATAAAATCAGCGTTAATGACCACAGGTATTTTTCTTTTTCAATCCTGAAGTTCTCTTTCTTTGCCTTTCCTGATAATTCTTTTCACACAGTATGACATTAGTTACATTCTTGATGCAGCTGTTGTGCTTGATAATACTGGTAACCCCATCCAATCTGGTAACATATCTGCAACACCATTTGAACTGGGATCAGGACATTTAGAGCCTGATCTTGCATTTAGTCCAGGATTGGTGTACGATTTCAACGACGCTGATCTCATTGATTTCCTCTGCTACCACACAAAAGACCCTAACAAAGTGAATAAACTTGTTGGGAAAACTGTACAATGCAAATCTCCTCCAGTACCACCATATCTGCTCAACTATCCCAGCATTGCCATTTGTGATCTGTCTGGGCCAGTTTCAGTCACTAGAACTCTCACTTTCATGGCATCAAAAAAGAGTTCCCAACTCTACAGAGTTTCTGTTCAGCAACCTGTAGGTGTTGATGTCAAAGTTGAACCTGAATATCTTGATTTTTCGCGTGGTACCAAGTTGAACTACACAGTGCATTTTACACCTCTAAGTAACAGAGTTCCTGATTATGTTTTTGGAAGCATAACTTGGAGTGATGGGAAACGACATCAAGTTAGAACTGCTATTGCCGTTAAGGTTACAACCCAATGAGTTCCTGTTGTTTTCATTGGAAGTGTGACTTGAAACTAGGAGATCTCAATTATTTTAGTTAGATTTATTATTCATTTTAGTTCATTTAGTTAGGGAAATTTGATTTGATTCATTTTGATGTAAACGTAGTCAATCAATTAAAGCTATTTTTATTTTATTATACTTGTGTCACAAATCAACATTTGTCCTTTGTAGTGCCCATGAATTGGTTACGTTAAAAGATAAAAATAAAATAAAAAAGAGTCACCATATAGGATCCGAAAATAATCTGGGATTCACATATCACATACGCAGTAAAAAAAGCAATCAAATCCAATCAGGCCTTTTACAGAAACTATACATAACCAGAAAATATCTACATAAATCAGTCTCCATATGGTATAAGATTAGATTTATATGTTAAAACAACAAATTAACAAATACAATAAATAAACTCAAATTAAATCACACAGGAGGCCTAAAACCCAATTTAGATCCCCAAATAGCACAATATCATACCCATAGAAAAAATAACGAGTGGCAGAAAAATCGATCCAAGAAAAAGTTGACTAAAAATCAACAACAAATGGGGCATTGTATCAACCCATTTTCATTACATTGAGCACATCTTACCTTCTGCTGTTTATCCAAAACTTTACAACTACCATTGCAATCCATACACATAACAAACCTGACTCCGGCGCAGCCTTGGCATCCAGCAACCGCCCTCGGTATCCCCTCGAACAGCATTTCAAGTTTGCCCTCTTCGTCCAACTTCACCACTTCATCAGCACCCCCAATCAATCTTCCTTTCACAAACACTAGTGGCACTTTGACTTCTTTTGACTCCATTAATCTTCTTAACTCCTGCTTGAACCCTGAGTCCATAGATATATCACGCTCAAACATCTGTATTTGAAGCGACTCAATGATGGACCTGACGTTATTGCAATCCTCAAATGTCTTTCTAATTCCTCTCAATGTGGTGGTGTATATCACAGCAGCATTTTCACCACCTGGGGGGCACTTCTTTTCAAAAAGTTGAAGAATGGACTCAGATGAAATCCTCGGAGTTCTTGCTTTGCATGTTGGTGAAATGATTCTCTTGATTTGCTCTTTTTCTTCTGATAACTCTCTCTCATAACTAGCAACAAGATCTGGATCAAACAGAGGACGACTAACACTCCTTCGCAACGAAATCGCTGAATCACTGCCTAAACTCTTAGTCTTCACTACTGTACTCACTTTCTTACATGAATTCTCTTGATATGTATTGACTCTCAACACTGATTTTGGGCTAAACTCTGATCTTACGGGAGCCCCAATAACCCAATTGTTCTCTTTGCCTCCAAATCTCTTGACTTTCTTGGGAGAATGAAACTGATTGAAGAACTTCAATGGACTTTTCACCTCCAAATCTCCAAGCCCGCGAAGCAAAGCACGGGCTTTGGGGCTTTTCTTGGGCTGATTTGAAATGGGGACTTCCTCGTCAAGACCTTCCATGAGCTCCCAAGCATTGATGACCTCTGGCTCTCCGCGTGGAGGCGATGTCTTCTTCGTCTCTGCAACAACCTCTTTGACGGGCTGCTCTTCTTCCTGCTGTTTCTGTTGCTCATTCTCTAGTTTGAGAACACCGTACGTGCTTGAAGTGAGAGAGACAACGTGGTGGCCGCCGCCATTGTTGACGATGATGTCCTGTTCAAGTTCCTTCTTGAAGAGTTTGGAAGAGACACAACCCATTGATTTTGTGGGGTTTTCTTCTGTTTCTGGCCCTATTTTGTTGTGTTTGGTGTCTATTGGTTCTTCAAGTAAACAAGAGGGAGTTATGTCTTTTTGAATCCTAACCGTTATCCTGTCTCCAACGGGCCCAAACGGTCAAATTTTCGAATGAGACAGTTGTTTTATACAAGGCCCCTTTACTTTCGCTTATTAATATTATCTTTTTGTAATTGTAAATTTGACCCCCCCCTCCCTGTCAGCATTACTGGCCTGCAGTCTGCAGATGAATAATGAAATGATTTTATTTATTATTATTATTTTACTTTTAGCCACAGCAATGGGATTATGAGAAATGATAACAGTGATTTTATCTTGACTCATACAAGTGTTAAATATCGTTAAAAACCTGTTTATATGCTAAATATAAACTATAAAATCATATATGAAACATGAAAATGCCAGTTCTTTTATTATTTATCTATTGAAATGCAACTATGTTTTACAATAATTAGTTCATAAGCCTATCTTATTTTAAAAATTCAAGATGGTGTTTAGGGAATAAATTATGATTATTTTATTAAGAAATATTATTATAATATATGTAATTATTTTCTTTAGTTGAGTTTGAAATGTTATTGTAATATATGTAATTGACTTTTTTTTATTGAAATATATATGTAACTGACTTTGAAATATTATTGTAATACATGATCACTAGCCTTAAAATTAGCATTGATTAGTCTTAGAATTAGTACTGATTGATTCTTGTATATGGTTATATATTATGTACTCTATCGATTGTAAAAAAAAATATACACCAAGAGCAATTCAACCAAACTTTCTCTGTTCATTTTTTAAACACATTATTTTATATATTCGACTGTCTATTCAATTTTAATTATTTATCTATAAACATGTTAAGATCCGGTATAAAATTATTTAGACTTATCAAATTTTTCGATATATAATTAGAAGAGTAAGAGGGAAAGTAAGGTGTATTTTTACTTATAAAGTGAAAAAAAAAAAAAAAAGATAGTAATTGGACTTTTGATAGTCGCCTTAATTCATCTCTTTTCTAAATTACAAAGAATGCTTTTCATATAATGCCAACACGCTATGCATCCAAATTTTAGACATCGTTTTCTTTGGAAAATAGAAATACACACGGTTCATTTAAAGACGAACTTACCACCTTTCCATCATGGTCCTGCATGCGTGTCAGCCCGAGATGAGATTTACATGTTTTGAGTACAAAAAGTGGTCCATTTTTTCGAAAACCAAGATGGCTGATTTGCTTGCAGTTGCAGAGCTGCTGTCATTTTGCGTACACCTAATTAAAGTGAAAGCTTTTTACTTTTACGAAACAATGTTGATTAAATAAATGTACCTGTTAGATTGTAAAGTTGAAACGAATAAAAAAATAAGCTTCACCTGGTCAAAATGTTATTAGTTATCGGCCTTGCAATTTGTAAGTTTTTGGTGCAAACTAAATCCTATGGTTTTTTTTTTTTTTTTTCCAACAAGAAATACAATTTTTGCATGGCATGCGGGATAGTGGTAGGGACTTCAACCCAACCCAATAGATCTATCAGATTTGTTTAGGTTAAATCTTAAAAAAAATGATGAATTGAGTTGGCTTAAAAATTAAGTTGAGTTATTCAACTCAATCCGATAAACTTCTATCCCTAATTCTAAATCTAAGATTTTTTTTATTCCACTAAAAAAATATTTATTAAGAATGAAGATTAAAAACAATTTTTGTAACGGATTGAATCTTTTGCTTGTAATAATCGAATTGTTATTTTTATTTATAATCAAATTATTAAGACTATAAAAATTATCCATTAGATTTTTTATGTTTTTGTGATAAATTAAATTCAATCCGATCAATCTAATTTGACATTTATTAAGTTGAGTTAAAAAATTTTTAACTCAATTCACGTTGAGTTGAAAGATGTTGACGTCCGGAAACGGTCAACCAGAGATTCTGGGGCCCAGACGGCGGACTTGGTAATTAAGGATTGATTGGTACTGGTCGAAGGGTAGTAAATGGTGTATTAATGGGATGCTAGGTTGGTGATAATTAATTCAGGTGAGGGAATGTCATCCCTGGTGGTTGGTCGGAGTTAATAAACTGATGAACAAGTGATTAAAGAGAATGAGGGAGAGAAGAAGAGAAAAACACAGGGGTTTTTACGTGGTTCGGTGACTGCACCTATGTCCACGGTCACTCTGGGTTAATTCCGACAGAGTGATGGTTCTCTAGTGTGTTAAGCTTGTCGTACAGTGAAAATGTCTCCCTTTTTATAGAGGAAGGGAGCTCACAATAAAGAATACAAAAGAAAAGCTATACACGTAATAGGCAACGACTAGTTTCAACTAACCCTGACATTGCCATGCTGCATTAACTGTAAAGGTAATGATGATTTCCTCTCTGTACAAGTCTGCATTAATTACACCTGAAGAAGTCTTCACTTCATTAAATGCTTCTGGGTAATTGTGTAAACAGTTTCCGGCTGGAAATCATGGGAGTTGGCAGTTCTGACAACTTGCTGCACACGGTTTCTAATGGGTGGACTTTCTGGTCAGCCAGGTGTACACTGGAGAGGAGGTGAGGCGATCTGGAGGTCAGCGCGAGCTCGCGAGCTCGCGATTGGTGCGACCTCGCGAGCTCCTCGGGCTGAAAGCATTGGCAGGTGACGTGCTGAAGAACTGTTGCCAGCTCGCGTCCTGGATGGCCTGGCGAGCTGAGCTTGCAATTGCTGGTTCCATTTTTTGGGCTTCCTGGGCTTTTGCTTCTGTTCAAATTAAATGGGCGTGTACTAGTCCAGTTGGGCCGAACCAGAAAATGGGCATAACATCAAGCCCCCCAGCTCTCCGTGCGTTTTGCGGACTGGGAGCTGAAATAAACACACAAATGGCGCCCATTTTCAAATCTTCTGGTTCTGTTTAAATTTTCGTACTGTAACTGCTGACACGCGGCGCCCATTCAGGCGTTGGAGCCGAAAAAACGTGTCTCGGGACCGTACGCATTAAATGCGCACGTCTTGTAACTGACAGACGTGATGGCGTGTGACCGAGATCGATGCCCAGCCGTTGGATCTTTGGCGGTTACACCTTTATGCTGGATCGGATGGCTAGGGGCGGACGAACTGGCCTATATAACCCACGGGTCTCCTCATCTTCTTCTTTTTGCTTTCCTGATACGACTACAGTATTTTTTCTTTTCATTCTCCATTTTTTCTTCACTTCTGCTTCTTCTGGCCTACTGTTCGTCGCTGGACAACCCCTTCGGACTCCGCCACTACGAGGATTAGCCACCGTGCTCAGCATATCGCACTCGGTTCGAGCAAGGTAGTCTTCTTCTCGCTTTGTCTTTTTGTGTTGTGACATGGTCTGTTTCTTGTTAGGATTATTGCTTTCTGCCTTCGTAACACATCTGTTGGTCCCTGTGAGCTTGTTTGGCCCTTAGGGAGTTACTGTGTCGGTTGCCTGAGTACTTGTGTACGCTAGGGGCGACCTGTAAACATAGGATTAGAAATATGTAAACTTGGGGTGATATTGTACCTGGCAGATTCGTGTCTCTGGGCCTTTTCTGGTCCTTTAGAGACCAAGTGCGCGACCTGACAAGTAGGACAGCTGTCTTAGGAGTTCTTTTTCTGTGTCTTGTTAGGATCAGTATGCTGTAGGCGTCCTGATGTCATTCCTTCTGTGTTGTAGATGTCAGGTCGTTCGCGCACAGGTCGGGGCAGGACTGCTGCTTCCAGGAGGCAGGCAGGTCGCCAGGATAGCGAGGCTGAGGCTACGACCTCGCGAGCTGGTCCGTCGAGCGAGGAGATCGCAGGAGGGGACAAGGTCACTGAGGAAACTGACACCCCTCCCTTTAAACCCATGTTCTCGTCGCTCACCTTTGAAAAGTTGGAGGCTTGGGCCCGGGAAGTAACCATCCCCTTGGGGTGCAGGGCTAACGTTCCCGCGGACACTGATCAAGCCGCTTATCCCCCTACGGGCTTTATTGCGATCAGCAGAGAGCATATGGAGCTCGGCTTCAGGTTCCCTATCCCTGGATACCTCAGGGATTTGCTAAACAGCCTCAATCTCGCACCGTTCCAGCTGACCCCAAACTCATACGCCCATTTGACCACCCTGGCTGCGGCGTTCCGTAAGTACGGACTAGGATTTCCCACACCCCGCATCATCCGCAGCCTTTACAACTTCAAAGCGATCTCTGGAAAGGAAGGGCTGTACTACGCCACTCCTCGCCAGCCTTCTGACTATAGGGCGTTTCTGCCTCAGAGCTGTACTAAGTCGAACGTAGGGGAGTACAAGTCCAACTGGGCCTGGTTCACGTGCCCCTCGATTGCTGGACTGAATAACACGAATTTCGTGGAGGAACCTAGTAGGGACATGAGTACTCAAAACAACATCAGTAGCACTATTCATATGTACAAACATGCATAATGTTTATTTATTTATTCATTTATTTACGAGCTGACTTTTACTGTGCAGGCGTCGCAGCTCCTAAGGGTAAACCCAGGCAGGACGAGCTCGCTATTCTGAACTCTTTCTCAGCTGCCAAGAAGCCAGAGGAGGACCATTTCCCTTCCGGCAGCGAGCTGGTAGCTCGGGGTCTAGCACCATCTGCTTCAAGCCCTCTGTTGAACATAGCCAGGGACCTGGGAATAAGGGGGAGAACGAACGAGGTCGCTTCCGCCCTTATTGATCCTACCCAATCAGAGTCAGAACCACAACCTCTGCAACAAAGATCACCGAGCACGAGCTTCACCACCAGCACTTCTTCGGATAATATGGGGAGAAAGCTCACCATGTCCGTCCCTCCTCTCAGGTCAGTTCCACCTGCTGAGCCGGCCGAGGTCGTCAACGTGGACGACACCTCCTCAGACCGCTCTCAAAGAGCGCCCTCACAAGCTGCTGCAGTTGCCCCCTCTCCGACCAGGGCAGCTGCAGCTCCTCAAAAACGGGCTGCCCCACCCGCAGGACGGAGCTCTCCTCCAGCCAAGAGGGCCGCAGTCTCTGCCGGGGGAGACTTACCTTCGGGGCCAGAGTCCGAGGCCTTGACCAGGAAGAGGAAAGGGAAGGCCATAGCTCCTCCCCCGCCTCCAAAGCAGAAGGACTTCGTGGCCGTCACTTCGGTCGGTGGGGTCGTCATCGGACGGGAGCCAGGTACTGGAACGCCAGCACGACCTACGACGCCTGCAACGGTTGGACAGGCAGATTCTGACCCTTCTCCTGATGCAGTAAAGGAGATGGAATTTTTCAACAGCTTTGTGGAGTTCGTGCCCGGGGTGATGCGGAAGCGTACCCCTAAGTTGCAGAAGCCTGAGCTCTCAAGCAGAAATCTTGTTGGCTACGTAGCTCGTCATGCTGCGTTGGTAAGGTTCACATCCCCCTATACTCTGGCTTTCTTCTTTTCATAAGGCCTTTTACCATTTCTTTTGTCTGTTCAGCTCGGTATGGCATCTCAGAAGCTTTTGAGGGAGGCAGAAGATCATATTAATGAGAGAGAGGCCTTCAGGGTATCACAGGTGCAGTTTGACGAGGAGAGGAAATTCTTGCAGGAAGAAATCAATCTCCTCCAGAAGAATAATGGTGAGCTCTCTACCAAGCTCCGAGACGCCGATGCGGCCTTGTCGCAGGAGACTGCTCGCAGGGAGGCCGAAGCCAGAAAGGCCCACCAAGAAATAAATCAGCTGAAGCTTCAGCTCGGCGATGCAAAGGTAAAGCTGCAGGTCGCTGAAGATAAAGTGAGCCAGCACTCATGGGACTTGGCAGCAGCCAGAGGGATGCTCGCGAAATCTGAGGAGAAGCGGGCTGAGACAGAGGCGAGCTTGGCTCAGACTAGGGAGAAGCTGACCCAAACTGCGGAGGGTATTGAAGTCAGGGTAGCTCGGGAGCGGGATAAGATCGAAGAAGAGGTCGAGAGGGAGTTTCTGTATAGCATGTGGGAGCACTATCCGAACTTGGACTATTCCTTCTTTGGGTCAGAAGGGGTCAAAATGATCCGAGAGTTCGTGGAGCTGGCTGCAGGTGCTCAGAGCACGCAACATGCTGATACTTCCTCTGCTCCTCCAGATAATCTACCTGCTGATCCAACCCCTTTGCCAGAGCAGGTCTCTGAGGTACCTCCAGCTTTAGAGGACCCTCTCATGTCTGAACCTACAGCAGAAGCTCCTTCTGATTTACCAGCTTCTGAGTCCGTTCCTGAGGCAGAGCCCCCAGCAGAAGCCATAGTTGGTCCTGCTCTTTCAGACGCACCTGCTGATATCTAGAGCATTTTTATTTTATTTGCTCCTTTAAATTCTTGTAACTTTCTTTCATTTGTTGAAATTCATATGACGAGCTTGAAACTCGGATTTATAAGATTAAATTTCCTGCACAACCTCAATATTTTGCCCAAGCATATATATGCATATTTAATTACATAATAGGTAGCGAGCAGGTAATAATAACACAATCTCAAAGTGTTAAAATTTTGTTAAGGAGATCACAATTGCGAAAATTATATTAACTTTCAAACCTGCTAACTGTAATCAGCAATTTTACTAAAGCACTAACTCGTAAGAGCTTGGGCTCAGCAAACAACTTGGCTGAATAAGACGTTTTGTAAGCCTTAGAAGATTGGCAGGGACTTACTGCTAGTGAGGAGCTCGGAATTTCCTTGTCCTCCATGTTTTAATGATATCGAGCGTGCTTGTCAGCAGCATTTTCCCAAACTTTGAGATTTTAACTCGTGGCTTCATTCGTAGTTTAGGGGTGAGCTAATTTGGTGAGTCTGCGGGCAGCTTTATATATGAGAGGCGTAGCCTTACCCCCTCCCGCGAGGTCGCGGGGCAATGAATACGCGAGTCCGCGGACAACTTTATATATGAGAGGCGTAGCCTTACCCCCTCCCGCGAGGTCGCGGGGCAATGAATACGCGAGTCCGCGGGCAGCTTTATGTATGAGAGGCGTAGCCTTACCCCCTCCCGCGAGGTCGCGGGGCAATGAATACGCGAGTCCGCGGGCAGCTTTATATATGAGAGGCGTAGCCTTACCCCCTCCCGCGAGGTCGCGGGGCAATGAATACGCGAGTCCGCGGGCAGCTTTATATATGAGAGGCGTAGCCTTACCCCCTCCCGCGAGGTCGCGGGGCAATGAATACGCGAGTCCGCGGGCAGCTTTATATATGAGAGGCGTAGCCTTACCCCCTCCCGCGAGGTCGCGGGGCAATGAATACGCGAGTCCGCGGGCAGCTTTATATATGAGAGGCGTAGCCTTACCCCCTCCCGCGAGGTCGCGGGGCAATGAATACGCGAGTCCGCGGGCAGCTTTATATATGAGAGGCGTAGCCTTACCCCCTCCCGCGAGGTCGCGGGGCAATGATGGCTGCGAGCTAATAAGCGAACTTGATGCTTGATGTGAACCTCCGTTAGTGAGGGTAATACGGATGAATTAAGCATCAGTTGATGAGGCGTTCTCAATTGAGGCCTTTTGTGGAGATTTATTGCCAGAACATGGTCGTGACTTTGGCTAGTCATTTCATGTGAGAACTCTGGTTGGCGAAAGATTCCTTGGAATTTATACAGATGTCTTCAAGGAATAAAAATATGTATATAAACATTTATGATAATAGATCGCAGCTTGATTACTTTGAGAAAGAAATTTCATTAGCTTTGCTCTTTTTAACATGTACATTTGCTGGCTTATCCAGCCCGCTTTCTGCATCACATTTGACATATACAACAGAAAACAGGTGAAAGCATGTTTACAGACAATCGTCAAAAAAGAATCATGTACAAGGTTAGAGCGAGCTGACAGTTCTTAGGTGTAATATGGCCGCAAGTGTTCAGCATTCCAGGCACGAGGTAACTCAGCCCCATCCATGCTGGCTAAATGATAGGCTCCGTTCCTCAGGTCCTGCTTGATGAAGTATGGTCCTTCCCAGTTGGGCCCGAGTACTCCCTCGCTTGCCTTGCGAGCTCCAGGAAGGACTAACCTGAGCACGAGGTCTCCGGCTTTGTAGCTTCGAGCTCGCACCTTCTTGTTGTAATACCTGGCAACTCTTTGCTGGTATACTGCTACCCTTAGGCGAGCTGTCTCCCTTGCTTCCTCGGCTAAGTCCAGACTGGTCGCGAGTAGCTGGTCATTGTCCCCAGGTCGGAACGAGGCCCTTCGCTGGCTGGTCACTTCAAATTCTGCCGGTATCATGGCTTCCGTTCCGTAGACCATAGAAAATGGGGTCTCACCCGTGGAGTTGCGGACTGTCGTCCTATAAGCCCAGAGGATTTTCTGTAGCTCATCAGCCCAAGCCCCCTTTCTTGCTTCTAACCTGGTCTTCAGATTCTGTTTGATGATCCTGTTCACGGCCTCGACTTGACCATTGGCTTGAGGATGGTCCACAGTCGAGAAGCTCTTCACGATTCCGAGCTCATTACAGAAACCTATGAACTGCTCGCTGGTGAATTGGGTCCCATTGTCCGTGACGAGCTGCTGAGGGACCCCGAACCTGCAGATGATATTGTCCCACACAAACTTTTCTATCTTCGTTGTGGAGATCTCTGCTAGTTCCTTAGCCTCGGCCCATTTAGTAAAGTAGTCAACAGCGACTACAGCGTGCTTGCAGTTTCCTCGAGCTGTGGGCAAAGGCCCGATGAGGTCCATTCCCCAGATCGCGAACGGCCATGGACTCACCATCTGCTGGAGGTAGGCTGGTGGAGCTCGCGGGACTTTTGCAAATCTCTGGCACTTATCACACTTCTTTACCAGGTCTAAGGCATCTTGCTTCATAGTTGGCCAGTAGAACCCCTGTCTGAGAGCCTTCTGGGCCAAGGACAATGCTCCCGCGTGGTTCCCACAATGACCTGCGTGAATATCGTTTAGCACTGCCTCACAGTCTTCATCATCTATACATCGCAGCAGCGGGGTTGAGAATCCCTTCTTGTATAGCTTGTCGTCATAAATACAGTACCGGGCTGCTCTAGCTCGGAGGCGGCGAGCTTCCAACTTGTCTCCTGGCAGCTTCCCTTCCTGCAAGTAATTGACTAACGAGCTCATCCAGGAGTTAGGCCGAACCTGTATGGTCATCATTGCACCTTCGCCCTCGATGCTTGGAGCTGGTAGGAATTCCATAGGGAAGGACTCAAGGAGATCTGCGTCTTGGGAGGTCGCCAAGCGGGCGAGGGCGTCCGCATTGACGTTCTGCGCCCTGGGAATTTGGTTCACTTCAAACCTCTGGAAAGCCCCAGTAATTCCTTGACCTTCTGAAAATACTTTGACATCCTTTTCCCCTTGGTCTGATATTCTCCCCTGACATGGCAAACGATAAGTTGAGAATCACTGAAAATCTTTACCTGTTCAGCTCGCACCTCCCTTGCTAGGCGAAGTCCGGCGAGCAATGCTTCGTACTCGGCCTCGTTATTGGTCGCTGGAAATTCAAACCTTATGGCACTCAGGATCTTATGGCCTTCTGGGCTGATCAGCATTATTCCAGCCCCTGAGTTTTGCTCGTTAGAAGATCCGTCCACATAAAGCTCCCAAACCTGGTCACCTGTTAGCTCCTCGTACTCTGGTACTGGCCCCGTGAATTCCACAATAAAGTCTGCCAGTGCCTGGGCCTTGAAGGCCGTTCTCGGTCTGAACTCTATGTCGAACTGAGCGAGCTCGATGGCCCACTTGAGGAGTCTGCCAGAAGTATCTGCTTTCTGAAGGACTTGCCTGAGGGGGTACTGCGTGAGAACCTCAATCTGATGAGCTTGGAAGTAGGGACGTAGCTTTCTGGAGGCAGTTACCAAGCAGTACGCGAGCTTCTCCATTCGTGAATACCTGGTCTCCACGTCAAACAGCCTTTTACTGATATAATATACGGGCAACTGCGTCTTATCCTCTTCTCTTACCAAGGCCGCGCTTAGTGCGTGCTCAGAGACTCCCAAATACAAGAACAGTTTCTCCCCCTCCTTGGGTTTGGATAGGAGAGGGGCTTGGCCCATATACTATTTTAGCTTCTGGAATGCTTCCTCGCAATGCTCATTCCATTCAAAGTTCTTGGCTTTCTTTATGGCTTCAAAGAATGGTACACACTTGTCAGTGGCTTTTGAGATGAAGCGGCTGAGAGCCGCGACCTGGCCAGTAAGGCTCTGCACGTCCTTGATTCTGGACGGGGACCTCATTTCTACGAGCGCCCTGATCTTCTCTGGATTGGCCTCTATCCCTCTACTGTTTACCATGAAGCCAAGGAACTTACCAGACGCTACCCCAAATGCACACTTCAGCGGGTTCAACTTCATTTGGTACTTTCTGAGGACTCTGAACGTCTCATCCAGATCGCGGACATGATCTGCTGTTTTCTGGGACTTCACCAGCATATCATCTACGTACACTTCCATAGTTTTCCCAATCAGGTCTTGAAACATGGCGTTGACTAGACGCTGGTAGGTTGCTCCTGCATTCTTCAGTCCGAATGGCATCACCCTATAACAGTACAAGCCCCTGTCGGTGACAAAAGAGGTGTGTTCCTCGTCCTGCGGGCTCATAGGAATTTGGTTGTATCCTGAGTAGGCGTCCATGAAACTTAGGAGTTGATGCCCCGACGTCGCATCTACCAGCTGGTCAATCCTGGGTAATGGGAAACTGTCCTTCGGGCAGGCCTTGTTTAGGTCGGTGAAGTCAATACAAGTTCTCCACCTTCCGTTCTTCTTCTTGACGAGAACTGGATTGGCGACCCAAACTGGATAACGAGCTTCCCTGACGAACCCGTTAGCTAGCAACTTCTCAACCTCCTCCTTCAAAGCTGCATAGCGTTCTGGTGTCATTGGCCTCCTCTTCTGCCGGACTGGCTTGTGCTGGGGATCTATATTCAGTCGGTGACACATAATACCAGGATCTATCCCCACCATATCTTCATGGTTCCAAGCAAAGACATCAAGGTTTCTCTTCAGGAATTCTACAAGCTCGGACTTCACTTCTGGCAGCAGATCTTTTCCTATCTTCACATATCTTTCTGAGTCCGCCTCACTGACTCGCACCTCCTCTAACTCCTCGACGGGTCATGTGGCCCTGTCTGCATCCACCTCGCGAGGGTCGAGGTCGTCACTGACCCCGCTTTCAGAGGCAGCTCGCGGTTGGCCACCCGAGACCACATTTACTTTCTTTCCCCGAACTCCCATCTTTACTGCATCCTCATAACATCTCCTGGCTAGTTGCTGCTCGCCTTTGACACAGCCTACTCCATTGGGAGTCGGGAACTTGACTGTCAGAGTTCTGGTGGAGGTGACCATATCCAGTTCGTTCATCGAAGGTCGCCCTAATACCACGTTGTATGCTGAAGGGCTACTGATAATAAGGAAGTCTGCAAGAACTGTAGCTTGTCGTCCTGGCTCCCCGAGGGTGAGGGGTAACTTAATCTGGCCGATTGGTACCACTGCATCTCCCGTGAACCCATAGAGAGGCTCGGGCGAGGGTATCACCTGCTCAGCTCCTAAACCCAACTGGTCATAGCAGTCCTTATACATGACATTGACTGAGCTGCCAGTGTCTATCATTATCCTCCGCACCTCGACATTGCTGATCTGAGCTCTGATTACAATGGCATCGTTATGGGGCCAGCGTACTCCCCTCTCGTCCTCCTCTGTGAACACAATGCTGTTTGAGGACGCTTTTGCCCTTTTGGTGGGTCCCTCGACTCCTCCATATTCTGCCAGCAGGGTATGGTTGGCTTCTCGGATGTGCCTCTGGTGCGACCTGTTAAATGTACCTGCTATATGAGGCCCACCATAAATAGTGAAGATCGTTCTTACAGCGGGCTCACGCTCGGGTTCTTGAGCTCGCTGAGGCTGATGCTGCTCGGGCTGCTGGTCTTGCCCCTGAGGTCGCTGGCCCTGAGGTCGCCTTCCAGCGGGCTGTATTACATATTCTCCTAGGCGGCCTCGTCTGATGAGCTCCTCAATGGCATCCTTCAACCGCCAGCAGTCTGATGTATTGTGCTCGTTCTCGTTGTGGTAGGCACAGTATTTCTTCGGGTCCCGACGTCGGTTAGAGGGTCCAGTCGGAGGTGGCTTCCCAAAGTTCTCCCTGTTTCTTTCTGCGGCGAAGATCCTGTCCTGCCTGTCCGATAACAGACTATAACTGTCATATCTGTTCTGGCGTCGGGGCCTCTCCATCCTTGGCCCTGGCCTAGCTCGCTTTGCCACAACGTTGGCTGACTGGTTCCTCGGCTCCCCTGGCTTATCACCATCAGGATTCTTCCTTTTCTCGCGATGGGAACCACTTGCTTCACCCCGCTGACCACTGGGTTTCTTAGCCCCAAAGGCTTCTTCCCATCTGACTTCTTTTGCTGCCCTTTCGTAGAACTCCCCCAGATCCTTCACAGGGGACTTGTATATGCTTTCATACAGCTTCCCATCTTTCCTGAGCCCTGCAGAGATAGCTGTTAAAATACTCTCGTCAGAGGGTGTTTCCACATTACTCACCTCCTCTCTGAATCGAGTAATATAGTCCTTAAGGGATTCATTTTGTCTCTGGAAAATAGTTGCGAGGTGGCAGGCTGGCGCGAGCTGTTTTCTTAATGCCTTATACTGGTCTAGGAACTTCTTCTGACATTCTCTCCAGCTCCCGATGCTGCGGGCTGGAAGGCGATTGAACCAAGCTCGCGGGGCGTCCCCCAGAGTAGCTGGGAACACTCTGCATTTGACCAGCGGGTCATCTGTCTGAAGGTCCATCTGCACATTGAAAGCATCCAAATGGTCATAGGGGTCCGTTCTGCCGTCATATTGAGGAATACTGGGGAGCTTGAACTTTGCTGGTAAGGGCACTGTCTCGATCTCCCGAGTAAATGGTGCTCGGCGGTTGTCCCGCTCTTCCCCAGTCTGGTCTCCAGGTCGGGCTTCCAACTGCTGATGAACCCTTTGCAACAACTCTTCGACTACTGGGTCCTGGGTCAATGACCGCCGACTGGGGTTCCATCTGCTGGTACTCTCCTGCTCCCCAAAGTAACGGTTCTGCGACCTTCCTTCTTCACCGAATGCCTCTGCGTGTCTGGCAGCCCTCCTCGGCTCGGGTTCATAACCTGCACGATACCCGCGGGCTCGCTCTGGCCCTCGGCTACCTTCCTCGCGTCTGGCGCCCTCGATACTTGCCCTTGCCCTTATCTCGTTCTGGCGAGGTGGGATCCCCTGCTCTTGGTTCCGGCCTCTGGCTCTCCTTGGGTGCAAGTTCGAGGAGCGGGCTGATCCTTCGGTCTGCGACCTTTCCCTTATGGCTACCCCCTCTGGAGTTGGTATCTCTTCTGAAGGTCGGCGGCGAGCTCTGCCTGGAGGTGCTGCATTTGCCTGCGTCGGCGCCACGTGGGCTTGGACTTCCACCAACGCCCTCACTGTTGTTGTCAACTCCCTTACTGCATCCTCCAGAGCTCGCTGGCGCTGCTGCCATTCCTGAGCGACCTCGTTTCCTGAAGGTGAGGCACTCTGTTCTTCTTGGATCTCACGTCGTTCTTCTGCTACTCCGACACTCCTCGTTGCTTTGATCCTAGCCATAGCAGACAAGTACAGATGAAAATAACGTAATAACTAACTGGAGATTACCAGGTCGCTGTTGGGCCCTCCTTCTAGCGCCAAAAGATGTTGACGTCCGGAAACGGTCAACCAGAGATTCTGGGGCCCAGACGGCGGACTTGGTAATTAAGGATTGATTGGTACTGGTCGAAGGGTAGTAAATGATGTATTAATGGGATGCTAGGCTGGTGATAATTAATTCAGGTGAGGGAATGTCATCCCTGGTGGTTGGTCGGAGTTAATAAACTGATGAACAAGTGATTAAAGAGAATGAGGGAGAGAAGAAGAGAAAAAACACAGGGGTTTTTACGTGGTTCGGTGACTGCACCTACGTCCACGGTCACTCTGGGTTAATTCCGGCAGAGTGATGGTTCTCTAGTGTGTTAAGCTTGTCGTACAGTGAAAAATGTCTCCCTTTTTATAGAGGAAGGGAGCTCACAATAAAGAATACAAAAGAAAAGCTATACACGTAATAGGCAACGGCTAGTTTCAACTAACCCTGACATTGCCATGCTGCATTAACTGTAAAGGTAATGATGATTTCCTCTCTGTACAAGTCTGCATTAATTACACCTGAAGAAGTCTTCACTTCATTAAATGCTTCTGGGTAATTGTGTAAACAGTTTCCGACTGGAAATCATGGGAGTTGGCAGTTCTGACAACTTGCTGCACACGATTTCTGATGGGTGGACTTTCTGGTCAGCCAGGTGTACACTGGAGAGGAGGTGAGGCGATCTGGAGGTCAGCGCGAGCTCGCGAGCTCGCGATTGGTGCGACCTCGCGAGCTCCTCGGGCTGAAAGCATTGGCAGGTGACGTGCTGAAGAACTGTTGCCAGCTCGCGATCCTGGATGGCCTGGCGAGCTGAGCTTGCAATTGCTGGTTCCATTTTTTGGGCTTCCTGGGCTTTTGCTTCTGTTCAAATTAAATGGGCGTGTACTAGTCCAGTTGGGCCGAACCAGAAAATGGGCATAACAAAAGATTTTCAACTCAAACTTGAAAACGCTCACCCGTAGATAGAAGCGTAAAATGCGTCAAGGTCTCACCTGGGCTCTCACCCTGTCCTCTATTTGAGCCGAGCTTGAATCTTAACTCCAAACCCTATTGGTCGGTAAGTCAGACTTGAATGTCAAGGCTTGTGAATTTAGACAACCAAGCTTGAGGAGAAAAAATTGAAAAATTTTGAAAGCTCTACCTATAATCGGTAGAATGGTACGTGCATCTCTCTGTAAATATACCTCATTAATAATTATCTTAAATAATTTTATTAGGTAATTAGAATTCACTTTATATGAAAATATTATTTCTTTAATTTATTATCTAATATTTTTGTGAATAAATTTCATTAAAGAAATAAATTAAAAAAATATTTAATCAGATACATTGAGCAAAGTGGCGCACATATACTGGAGCATTGTAAATATCACTACTCTTTACCTATAAATGAATCAAAGCCTGGTGTACAGCGCGAGCCCATCCACGCAAGCTCGCTTTGAAGGGGGCTGCATGGATAAGCCGAGGCTCGGAATAATGTTCAAGACCCATCCTGAACTCGACCCTTTAAAATATGGTCCAATCCGGTCCAACCCATTTGACTATTCACCCTGGCCTTTATGATTATGAGCCCATGTCTCCTATACAAATGCTTTTTTGAATCTTAGAAGGCGTTTGAATTTTGATTGAATAATGAATCAAATCCCGTCGATAATTTTTATTTGTATCCGAGACAAATGTCATATCAATGCAATTAAATTATGGTTTTCCACAAGAAGTGGCCAAAAATGTAAAATAATTTATGTTGAGTGAAGCGAACAGACAATAGAGTAGGGCAAATTTTGTATTTTGTGGTGGAGACATGTTTAAGACCAATCATCAGATCTCCACCACCCATAAGACCATGACATGACAACGTTCCCCTGTGGTTGGTTCACGTTTTTGTGTGAAGCATGCATAAGAGATCTAAAATTACATTGCATTATTGCGCATATAAGTCAGATCCATGACTATGTCAAAGGCAAAAAAGTCGGATTTATGACAACGGCAACATGAGAAAGCATGGCAGGATCCGAGACATGCACACATTTAATGGAAAACATCATGATAATGATTATTCTTTTTTTTTTTTTTTTTTTTTTAATGAATTACTCTTAACATACTATTAGTGAAACGGATTTACAAGGAGGAATAATAAAATGTTCTTTCGAAAATGATGTTAGAATAATATAATTTATATTAAAATCTTTTTACATATATTTAAGTTTTAAAATCTATCTATTTGAACTCACTATCTCGTAGCACGAGTGGTTTTATATCTCATCATTCTCTAAAAGATCAAAGGCACCAAGGCCTATTACTATTATATGTAGATTTTTTTTTTTTTATTATGAGAGTAATTATTTTTTGTTATAAATTATATTTGATCTTGATAAATATCGATAGACTTCTGATAAGTTGAGTGTTAATTTTTTTTAAAAAAAATAAATCTATTTATTGAAATAAAAATGATTAAAAATCTATTCATTGAGAACCATATTGAAAAGTCTATGACATACAATGAACTACTAAAAATTAAATCAACCAAATTTTTTTTTCAAAAAATTAAATCAACCTAAATTTGTTACTTAAACTTTTAACATCAAAATCCAACCATATAAATATTAATAACTTATTTATATGTCTTTTTTGTTTTATATTTTATTTTCTATTTTATCTAGACTTATTATTATTATTTGTAAAAAATACCACCTATATTGCAACTATTTGAATGAAACATTGTAGATTGAATGAATCACCCTCTATCAAGGTTGTGACTTATTTAGATAATTTTTATATTTATAATAAAAGCATATTTTAGTAGTATTTGGTTTCGTCTATCATAAATAGGTTGATTTTTTAATTTAATGTAATAATTTTTAATCAACATTAAATTATTAATAAAACCAGTATTTTGGTCGCTAAGGCTTATATAGCAATTTATAAATCAGCCCACAACTGTTTACCGATGAAATTCAAATGTCTTTTTATTTTATTATTTTTTTTTGAAAAGTAATAAAATTATTATGTATATTCTGCGTATATATTGATACATAATTTTCTAATATATATATATATATATATATATATAGCATAACATTTTATTAGCACCCCACGAAAGTTGAGAAAAAACCGAAAACATTAACAGAAAGCCAAAACACCCAACCAAAGTTGGGAAAGCATATATTACATCAATATAAACTCATAAAAATCCTCAAGAGAGGAGAAAGCAAGGTTGGCTAGATAGTGTGTCAAACGAAACTCATATCTAGGAATGACTTGATAACTCTGGATCTAATCAACCAACATAGAACATAAATAACATCCGCTAACTACAAGCATAAAAACAAAATACCATAGTTCAACCTTCTTATAACAAAAACAACATCAACATCTAAGACTATTACTAGGATATGGGACAACAAACAAGAAATAAGTCTTTCAAAAGATTTTTCCCTGATCTCTTGTAATATCAAGATTAAGCTTCAAAGAACCTGAGATTGGTGAATGACAAGAATATGTTTCTTACATGTCTAAGAAATAATATTTATAGAAGAGGTCGAAGTAACTACGTATATTCACTTAAAATGAAACCCAACTATCAGATCTTACACGAAAAAAAAAAAGTAAAAACAAAAACAAATAAACAAACAAATTGGGTTTTAGGGAATGGATCAAAAAATCATCTAGATGCAGCCCTTAAAAACCCAAAACAAGAGGAAAAAAATGAAGTTAGGAAGTTAAGGATGAAGAAGAGAAGAAAATCGAGATCTACCAAAATAAACCTCAACTTCTACACTATCTTTTTCCAAAAGAGCTCTCTAGATGGCACAAAAAGACAACCATTGTTGTCTATGTTTTTTAATTTTCTAATATATTGAAATAAAAAATATATATCTAATTTTTGTTTAACATTCTTAACTTTTAACAAGGTAGCCATTTCCTTTCAAACATATTAAACATTGATTTGAAAATGTCATATTTGGTCAATAGTAGTCAGATTATGGTATGATTATTAAATGACTAATTGAAAGTTTGGCATATTTGTAACCGTCCCACTTGGAGATAAATAAAAAAAAAGTAAGCCTTAAAATTTTTAAAAAGTTAAATGTTCTAGAAGATTAAAGGAGAAATTGATGATTCACGAAGCTAATCTTGGCGACGGCTTAAGTAGACCCCCACTGAAATCTCAAAACCAATTTGTCTTCTTCGATTACCAATAGCGTGTTTGACCCTTTTTTGCCCCCAATCTCGATGGTTTTTAATTTTAAAAGCTCGGCTTGCTTCGACTGAGCTTGCCTAGCTAGGGTTAAATTATTTAGTCTCCGAATTTCGTAAATAAATATTTATTTAATTATATATATTTTAATAATCTGAATTGGGTTGATTATATATATTTACTAAAATATTGTTAGAGAATTCATGTGTAAAATTAAGAAAGACGAAGATAAATCTCATATTAAAAACATATTGAACAATAGATATATATATTAATAAATGTCTTAAGTTTTGATGGTTTGGTGGCATATATATTATATTAAATTTCTTAAGTATAAAAATTTAGAACTTAACAAATATGAATTATTTGTTTCGTTGGACAACAATGTAGTGGTAAAAAAGTGTCCCCATTCCTTTTTTAAAGTTTGTGGTTTCAACACCTTAACCCCATAATATGTGGGCTTCTCTCTCACGTATGTCAGTTGTCTATCACTCAATATGAGATGTTTTCTCCCGTCTTATGAGCTATTTTTCAAATCGTACCTCAAAGCCATATTCCCACTAGTCTCAATTGTCTTCTAAATTAAGTACTAACCATCGAAAATAAAATTATTTGCTTTGTCATTGTAACCAATAAATTACAAGAAGGCCAAGTTCATCTTTGTTTTAGGTGGGAGAAATTGTTGACATCTAGTAATTAGACTTGTTAGAGTCGGCAATTGGGTGAATTGTGATGTTATGAATTAGACAATTGGACTGTGACGTTACAAATTAGACTACCTAGAGTCATCAATTGGACTGTGATGTTATAATTTGCAAAGTTGACAATCATCCAAAGTTGTTTTGAGTAATTCATTTTATTTTTCTAATAACTCCTTTTAAAAGACTATTTATAAAAGCTGCTAAATAGATTGTTATTCGGTAAAATTAGGAGAAAAGTGAACAATAACGAGACACATTTTGAATTTACGTGTGAAGACCATTTACATGAAGTCCACAGCTTACAATATTTAACTTCATGGATCGAATTGTTACATATAAAATGTATATCTCTCCAGTTAACCGAAAATAGTAAAGTGACTTGTACAGTTTATGCTTTAATATTGAAATATTTGAAAAAAAAAAATCTTTTAATAAGTAAGAAGCTCGATTTTATATTGTAATTCAGTGTTTACTGAAAATAATAATAGTGTACGGCCTGGCTTTGCTGGATCTGTTACTGTAGATGATAATTATAAAAGAAGTAAACAACATGTCACATGGATGTTGCCAGTGCACTGCTAGAAAACTAACAATTATCCCCTTATTTCAAGGACTCTTCCTTAATCTAAGGTGACCATATGTCTTAATTTCTTCGTGATTTGATTGAAGCAATTAATATCTTCCACCAAGAGATTTCAGATTTCCCTCATCAAGGTAAAAGTTATCCATAAATTATAAATATCAAGTACACTTGGGTAATTCTAGTTATTTAATAATTCTGATTTCAGAGATGTGCCATTATTATTATTATTATTTGAGAACATATGCCATTGTAATATTAATTAAATGATTTCAGAAAACAAACCTTATATAGTATGTAGACATTCTAATTTTATAATTTATGGATTAATAAACAGCCACCGGAATTTCCGAAAAAAGAAAAACAGCCACAGGTATATAAATGTATATATTTTTTGATAAGCAGCCACATGTGATTTTTTTTTTTTTTTTTTCCCGAAAGAGCCACAGGAACAACTACTTTGAAATATAATATGAAAAAGGTTAATTCCCCTTTCTCTTATAGTTTAATATAATCGTTAATTATCTTTTATAATTTTAAATAATCTCATTTTACTTCCTATTGTTACTACCATTACTTCTGCTACTAATATAATCAAAATTATTAAAGTATTCCTATAGTTTTTTCGATCAACGATCAAACTTTTATTTTCAAAATTAATTTTAACAACGGAGGACTTTTTAAACGTTTTTATAGATTATAGAGAGTATTTGATTTATTTTATAAATTGACAAAGAAGATATTAACGATTTTCTAAAATACTAATAAATTTGGCATTATGTCAAACTACAAGGGAAACGATAGGATTATCTCTATAAAAATATATATAGTTACTTTGTATTTTAATAAAGAATTCAAATATATTATATTTACTCATAACTTAAGTGGTTAGTGTATTTTTCTTTTATATATATGATAAAGATCTCACCATGCACATCTATGAGCATATGTGGGTAGTTAAATTTCCTAAAAACAAGAGTAGATATCTCTTGGTGTTAAAAGAGTGAATTTTTCGGTCACATTTGAATTATTTAATTTCAACAAGTCTTAATAAACTCCTGACTTTTTATCAGATTACCTTATGATTAATTCGAATAAATAAATAAACCATCAATTATATATACCCAAAAAGTAATAATTTGTCAAGGAATAGTAGGACATGAAAAAGTGTACTTCTCAAACCAACATTTTATTGGGATACATATATATATTAATTTTAGTAGATTCTAACAAATTTATAATTTACTCTCATTACGTCAGAAAATATCTATTCCTACAATGCGAGAGAAATGTAAATAATCGTCTTGGAACTCCAACCTCTAAAACATGTTTGTAATTACATATGTTGTGATTCAAATTTATTACAAATATACAAATTATTTATCAGTGGACATACGGATAATATGCTTTTAATCTGTATTTACATTTTTTTAACATCTTCGAAGTTGTAGTATTTGTCAAGCACTAACTTTTTAAAATGTGTTACTTAACAATTAATCTATGTGGAGCTGTCCAAGGTTGTAACTTGTTCCTTAGATTCCTCCCGAGTGCCACTAAAAATATATATATTTCGGTATTGCCGAGTCATCTCGTTCAAAGGTAAATTTATCTATTATTTATTAATGGCGCATGAAAGAGATATAACAACCTAAAGCGCACGTAACTTAAATAATTGACAAATTCTAAGCAATAACAACTTGCACGCTACACTCGTTACGTTATATTGAAAACGAATATGGATTTTTTTTTTTTGAAAGAAGGTAATTGTATTAAGCACAAGAAAGGTGGGAAGAGGAAACATCATGAGCTGCAAGCTTAAGCAGCCAACTAGGAAAGGCAGAGAGCCAACAAACGAATATGGATTTTGAGATAACAACTTTTAGTTGTTGTACTGTTTTTGGTAAAATTTAAATAAATATTGTTGTAAGATATTTTTGTACCACTTTAGACTATGATTGATACACCGTACAATTCCATAGTAACGGGTCATACAATAATATTTTAGTATTGGATGGCGTTTTGCAGAGTTTATACGCCATACGAAGTTGGACTTGGGTGATATAGAGGTGTTTACAGTTTATAGGTCTAGATCATATTATCTTTTATGGTTGAAGAAGATGTTCCTCAATATAATGGACTAATAAATCATTTAGAAGAAATTCAAATAAAATTTAAAATTTAAAATATGAAAAACTTTGGAGGTCACCATTTGTGAAGGTGTAGGTAGGCCTCCTCCCTTAAGTATGCCAACAACCTCCATGCAAGGAGGAGCTGGTAGCCTTGTACGTGTTCAATGGTATGTTCATAAATTTCAATAATTTATAATTAGTCAATTAATCCCAAGCCTTCTTATCAGAAACCAAATTGTCTAAAGGGCTGTTTAATATTTGCTTTTTAGAAGTTAAAATCTGAGTATTTAATAATTTTGACATAGTTTGGTAAAACTTTTAAAAGTGATTATTTAATAATATGAGTAAATTTGATAGTAATTTTAAGTAGATGAGGGTTACTTTTATAAACTGATTGTGAAATAATTTGCTATGAGATTTAATGAATCTTTTAAAATTTAAATAACTAAATCATACCCATTAATTTTAATAAAAAAAACTTTTATCTCAATCTTAATCATGTTGAATTATATTTATACCAAATACGAATTAGAATACTTTATTTTTATGTCTATTTTAGATATTGTATAAATTTACAATCATGAGTATAAAATTTACCAAACTATATAGACTGCTTTTGTCGATTTTAACAATAAAATTAACCAAACACTAGTTTGATTAACTTTACATCAGATTACTTATTTAGCACAACTACTAGTGATTATTATAAAAGCTACAACAATATCAAAGTATTGCTATAGTTTTTAAAATAATCATTTTAAATCGTGTTAAAGGAAATAAGCTATTGTAAAATTAATTATGCGATTGTTTGTTTAATAGCTGTTGAAATTGTTACAAACTCAAAAACAATATGCATACATATAGTATTTTTATGTTAACTAAAATCAATATATATATATATATATGTATACATATATTCTGTTGTTGAAACTATTATAAACCTTAAAAGAAAAATGTATATATTTGGTAAATATTATATTAATTGATGTGAATTTATGTGATATTCAAAATAGACATAAATAAAATATTTCAAATTCTGTTTTTGGTATAAATATATTTTTATATAATTAAGGTTGGGATATAAATATAATTATGTTAAAATTAATAAGAATAATCTAATCATTTAAAATATCCACATAATATTATTTCATAATTACTTTTCAAATGTAATTCCATCTACTTTTAAAATTGCTGTCCAATTGACCAAGATTATTTAATTTTTTCGAAATAAAATTGACCAAGATTATTAAATATTAGTTTGTTCATCATCAATGTCCAGTCTTTATACGTAAGTAATAATAAAACGTTTAAAGGTAGCTCAATAAATAATTAAATTATCTACAACCAAAATATAGACTTTAATGATTGGATCTTATTTATAGCCAATGAAATTTCATTAATACAACTTATATAGTAATCTTGAATTCTAGAATCGGTATAGCCACTAAATAAATTGAAGAAGCCGGTGGCACGTATTCCTTATGGAGACCAAATTGTGATAAACAACTGTAGTTGTTGGAAGCACTAATACAAGAGATTATGAAGAATAATTATAAACAAATGTAGGGGAAAGGAGATGATCAGAATATTAATTTTTTGAAATCATAAAAATAAAGTTGATGTGGGAAATGGAAGATTTGGTAATGTAGAATCTGATTTTTTACGTGATTTTTTGGTACGATTCATGAACCATGTAAGATTCGGTCGTCACAAATCACAATATTAGTTGAGCAAATATTCACATATTTTCATACTGAAACTTTATAAAATTATTGAAACATGAATTTAACATTTCTCTTAAAGAGTTGAAATTGACGTTTCTTTGAATGGCTGGATAGTTCATCTTGCCTTGTATTGATGGTCATAAACTCATACTGTCATACTCATATTAAATGATGAAATGACATAGCGTGGAGTTAAAGTAATATAAAATATTTAAGGATGTAGATATTGCCACCCTTAAAAATGGTTTATACACCCATTTTTAAAATTTTAAAATTAAGTTATTACTATAAATACCCATTTTAATGTCTAAAATACCCTTATCATAGTGAACCGATTTATTTTCATACATTTATATGTAAACCTTTGAGAAGAGTTTGGGGCTATTTGTTTTTAAAACTTATCATAAAATGAGTCTAAATTGGATTTATTAAATTATTTTTTTAAGTGATTAAACCACTTAAAACAACCGAAAAATTATTAAAAAAAGAGTAACAATTTCTGACATTCATTTGAATACCAAATCGCTTAATAATTTCTTAAACATATTATTTCAAGTTTAATCTCTCCAAAATAGTATATTTTTAATGTTGTTCTAATTTTAAATTAAACGGATTCCTTTTAATACTATAACAAACATCTTTGAAAAAAAAAAAAAGAACCTTCAACATCTCATCCTCAAATTTTCTTATGATGGGTTACTACATTTCTTTGATTAAATTCCGATAAAAATCTTTATTTATTTTCTTTATTAAACTTTCATTGTAATAGTAATTCAACTTAAAAATATTTTATTTATTTTTATTTAAATATATAATTTAATTTACTTTATTATAATAATTAATCATATTTTAATCATGAATAAAAATATTATTAATATAAACATAAAAGTATTTTTATATTTGTTCAATAACTTATTTGTAATTGTTTGTATCATAATAAATGAGATTACATAACAACTAATAGTAAAATAATATAAATGTCAAATTATAGGTTTTCAAATAATTTTATCTTTTAAAAAACAAATAAGATTATTGTACATTCAGAGGTATAAATATATATATATATGTCAATTGTCATTCATATTTTAAGTTTTAATCACTATTCAGTTTTCAGATAAAAAACAAAATACCCCTAATTTTTTCTCTTAAGAGAATGGAAGTAGATGGCAGTCCGCATTCAAATTTCTTTGCTAAATCTTTCTTATTTTTAGAGTAGTTGCATTACTAAATCTGAAAAAGTGCAGATGTTCATGTAGTTCTTGCTCTTTTCTCACTTTAGACGAGAAAAATGGAGACCAACTTCTGTAACCTGGGCTTCTTTGACGCAATTGACTTCAATTTTGTTTCATTGCAGAGCCTCCGAGCACCCTTGCTTATGGCAATTGTATGATGCAATGGCGAATCATCTTTACCAAAATCGTATCAAAATCCTCTACTTATATTGACTGACACAGACTTAAGTCCTAAGGTTTACTGATAACACAAGGCCAATGCATCATCAGACACTAAAGCAGAAAAACAAGCAAGAGTCCTGTCAATCCAAAATAATTCATCCTCGCTCACAACATATGAAAAATTTAGCTGCTGATCGGTAAGCCATTGAATATGTAGAACTAAGAACAAAATAATACTAAAATCATAATTATCGTTTTAGGGAACCGGCTATCATACAAACTTGAAAAGTGTTTGTATCACACATACAAATCAAAAGAATAAAGTCCAACCGTTGGATGATCAAAATTTGCATCCAACGGTTAGAATATTTGGAACACAAAAAGAAAATTGAAAATGAATAAAAATGGGGAACTGGCTAAACAAGTTAGAAAAGGACACATCCCTTTCCTTCTTCCTCTCAAACTCTCTCTATTGTTCTCTCTTTCCACCAGACATTTTGTCTGGCTTATTCTCTCTTTTCAGCATCGTCGACCGCCACCAGAGAAGATCGTTGTCACTACATGCGAAGCGGATGAGGACGCCATCTCGATCTACTTTCCTTCGATGCCGGTCTTCTCTCCCTCCGCTGCTCCACTGTTGCCACCCCTTATAGATCTGATTCGATCGTATGATGATGGTTCATCTGGGTTTGATTCGATCCCAGATAATGAACCATCATCATCACCTCTTCTCCGTCGCTAATCTCCTTTCAGCACCGTCGACCACCACCAGAGAAGGTCGTTGTCACTACATGCGAAGCGGATGAGGACGCCATCCTCGATCTACTTTCCTTCGATGCCGGTCTTCTCTCCCTCTACTGCTCCACTGTTGCCACCCCTTATGGATCTGATTCGACCGCATGATGATGGTTCATCTGGGTTTGATTCGATCCCAGATAATGAACTATCATCATCACCTCTTCTCCGTCGCTAATCTCTCCTCTCTTCGCTCCTCCCCTACTGCTACCTCCAGCGAATCGATTTAAACCCATGATGATAGCTCATCATAATATGGGTTTGATTAAAGCTGTTGATGGTGTTTATATGTTTGTATTTGGTTTTTGACTTGGTTTGGTTTCTATGTTGATGATGAGGTTTATGTGTTTATGTTTCGAATGGAACCATCATCTTAGTGTTTTTTTTTCTTTGGTTTATGTGTTTAATTTTAGTAATAACATTTCTGTTTTCTGGATTTGGTTTGATTTTATATTTAGTGATGCATTTTGAATACCTGTGTTGGTGATGATGTTTGTGTTTTTGGATTCAGTTTCCATTATTTGGTTTGGGATTTTTTTACTTTGTTTGATTTTGTTTTTCTAGTTCTGATCCAATCTTACATTTTTTTTTTTTTTTTAATCTTTGTGTTGTTGAATTTACAATTTAAAGCTCCTACATTTTCAGGTTTTCAGTCTTACGAACCGGCTACCATACGAACAAAGAAAAGTGTTCGTATGATACAAACAAAAGAAAGGAAAGAGGTCAATCGTCGGATGATATAAAAGTTGATCCAGGTGTGCAAACTTGATGTCTTGAAGAATCCCATGTAGTGCAGTTAGATCTATCTTGTCTAATACAATTCCTTTATCAGTTGGGCTTGAGCTTTGGGGCTTATTAGCCTTTGCTTGTTAAAGAATGCATCATTTATGCATCAAACTTTACAAATTGAAACTGACTCATTGGTTCTGATACTTCAGGTTCAGGAAGCTTACATGTTATGGGGATGATCACCGTTTAGTAAATCATTGAATCCGACAATTAATTGAAAATAGTTGTCTTTCCCCTTACTTTGATTTCGGCTTTAATTATGTTCAGATGTTACATATCTTGTTTGTTTTTGTTTGTTGTAGGAACCAATCGCGGAGCTGCAGTGATCAATTTGGAAACAGGAAAGTAGTCACGGGTGTGTTGTAGTAAAAGTGATGTTTTGTCACAAAAACACCATCCTTCGGTAATTTTTATCTCCTCAAAGATTAGCTGATGCGTTAAAGTTGCTTGTTTCTTTGCATATGCTTTGAAATCATTCAGGGTTCTCTAAATGCATTCAAGACACTAGATCATACCATAAAATGCTTTAGGCAATTGGATATACTTGTTAAGCTTTTATAAGAAGTAAAAGGCTGAAGTGAGAAATAAATCCTTGAATGTCTTTAAAATACCTCAAAAGTTATGTGGAATAACTATAAAACTGTGCAGTTGGATGACTTATATTATCAATTGGTAATATCTAACTGGTAGATAAAACTACATAAATGTTCTTACCATTCTACCCCCATTGTTCTGCTTGGTTGGCTCTGCTTTGTGCATCGTGTACCAGCAGGTTTCTCCCCTTTACATGAAAGCCATATAGGCCTAGTCAGTCTTCTTCCTATTCATTTCATTTTCATTTCAACTTTTCATCGTCTCTATTCTTCCTGAAATTGTTTTGCAATGAAGATTGAAATGCTTCTATATTAATCATCATATGTGCACTTGTTTTGTTATGTAGATAAGATTTCATTGGCACGGTTCAATAGACGTGATGAACTAGACCGAGGGATTTATTCGCTTCAGTTTTTGCAAAAAGTCTTCCAAAGCATTCTTTTTAGATTGTGCAAGAATGTTTTTTGCATTTTGAAATTAGCTTTTGATATTGAAATTCTAAGGTTCCTTTTCTACGCTGATCAAAATTTGGTATTTCTTAGTTTTTTCCTTTTCTACATCAAATCTTGATATGTCTTATTCTGCAATGATTGGAATGTTATTTTTCCTCTTGTTATTTTTCCTCTTCTTATTAGGAGACTGGATGTAGGAATGGCCTTGCGTTTGTGTATTCAACATGCGATTGATTGTTGGTCTATGATACTCAGAGAAGCTAAATCATGCATTGACTTGTTTATGCGGAGTTTTCATCAGTTTTGCTAAAGGGGGATAGAGCCAAGTTGTAGAGGAAGTGTCTAGTCCTTTGTATTGGGTCATTTGGTGAGAGAGGGATAAAAGTAGTATTTAAGGGAAGACAATAGACAGTTTTGAACACTTACGGGATTGCAGATTCGGTGTATAGATTCATTAAGGGCTTCTACTAAAAAAAATTTAGGTTCTCACCTGTTTTTCATTCGGCTTGGTTGGAAAGGTGTTTTTAGTTTGGGATAGTCTCTTTGAGGTTTGCGAGAGGTGAATTTTTGTGAGTAGATTTTATTTGCAGATAACAGCTATGAGATATTCTTTTGCAGATTATTTCAAGGTTAGTATTTGATTATTTATTTATTTTTTTGTAATTTGATTTTTTTTTTTAGAGTTTTGAGATATTGTTGTGTGATATTATGTATATACTTTTCTGTCACTTTGCTGAGAAAAATTTCTCCCTTATTTTTCAGTGAAAATTTTACACAAAGGTTTCTAAGCTTTGAAACACCGTACAGGTTGAAGCTCTAGTGTTAGTTTGCTTGTGTGAATGTGGTTTTTTTTTTCTTGGGTAGGACAACATTCTGTTTGAGCATGGAAAGAAGGCTCCCAATGTGGTCTACAGAGGTAAACTTGTTGATGGGGACTGTTGGACAGCTGTCAAATGCTTCAATCGAATTGCGTGGCCTGATTGAGGACAGTTCCTTGTTTGAAATCTTCATTTTTTTTTAATTAATGTTAAAAATCATTTATTTTTAACATAGTGACTGATTTTAGCTTGTTTGATTAGAACAATAATAATAAATTTGTAAAGGGTATTTTGCATTGTGTGGATTAGTGATGGATTTGTTGTGATTTGGTTAGTTGCAGGAAGAGGTGCGGGTGGTGGGATTGTTGAGGAGTGAGAGGTTGGCAAATTTGATGGGATGTTGTTGTGAAGGAAAGGAGAGATTATCGGTGGCTAAGTTTATGCCAAATGAGACTCTCTCTAAGCATCTATTTAACTGTAATCATTTTTTTTTTCAGTTTTACTAATTTAGTTTTATGTTTTGCAGCATTTCGAGTTTCTTTGTTTAGTTATTTGGCAAGTGGCCAATCTCTACGTGCATTGGCTTGAATAAAGAACAAATACTCTGCATTTTTCTCTACTATTGCTCTGCTTTTTTATGACACTCAATTATAGGTCTCTTCTTTGCATTTCTCCATGGTTTTTTTATTAGTTTGAATGGAATATGAAACTGAGAAGATCGAAATTTGAACAAGTAAATAGTTTGTGTTGGTGGAGTTTTAATGATTAAGTGTAGTTTATCTTCTTTGTCTATTTAAAGGGCATGCTTGTTTAACTATTTATAACAAATGATAGTGGAAAATTTTTCTCATGTAGTGTTTTAATATGTTGAATGGATTTAATGTTTTGTTGAAATGTTGAATGAACAGATTTTTTTGAAATTTAGAAGAAAACTGGTTTTTATTGTGAGGTTGTTAGGTAATGGAAATTATATGTTTCTTTTACTATATTGTTTGATTTTAATTCAAATAGCAGTGAATTGCTGTTGAAAATTTATTGTGGTAAAAGAGTAAAGAAGATGATTTTGGTCAAAGTGGGTTGGTGTTTCTTTGTTAGTTTTGTATTTTAGTCATTATCTTATGATGCATGTAGTGTAGGTTTCTCCCAAAAAGGGTAACATGTTTAAATTTGGGTTGCTTGTATTTTCGATTTGAACGTTAGTTGGAGTTTGTGTTGATCATTTTGAGAATGTGTAGCAAAGGTAGTCGTAGTAGTTTTGTGGATGCAGATGAAGAATTGTTGATGAAGTTGGTCAGATTAATGTGCTAGTTTCTTTTTGAGAGTTTTTTTTGGTTTGGGAATTGATCACACTATGAAGAAAAGTGTTGCTCAACTTGAACAAGAGTATATTGCTCCTCATGCATCGAAAATTGACCAAACAAATGCATTCACAAAGGTTGTAAGATATGGTTGAAGAAGTGAGATGTGATTCAAGAGGAAGAATTCAATTTTTTTTAGTGTTTCGCAAACTAATAGTTTTATGCATTTATTAAATGTCATAAGGGTAAAAAGTTAAATGCAAAATCAAATTGTAATAGAAAAAAAATCCTTGAAATTATATTAAAATTAGGTGTAAAATTTTTTATGTATTTTTAAGATATAAATTTAATAAACTTATTTTCTTCAAAAATATAATTAAATAATATTTTCATCCAATCTAATTATTCTTTTAAAAATATTCCAATCTAAGTTATTATATTTTATTATATTTTAAAATTATAAATTAAAAATGAAATTGGATCACACTGTTATGAGTGTATGAGTGTATGGTTGTGTTGAAATGATGGTGTAGTTATGCACCCAAATTATAGTAGGTATGCAATCGCATTAGACTGCGAGTGCGGTCATGCATCCATGACCAGTGTAAAGTTTGCATTTTAAACTTTATGAAATTTTGAAATGTTAGAATTTATTAATTGAATATGTGAAACTAAAATTATTATATTAAAAAATTAAAAAGAATAACTAATTTAATCGAAAAGTTACAATCTTGTGCTTGAATTTATTAGCATAAAAACGAAAAAGTATTATTTTTTTTTATATTAATTTTTTATGGGTTGAAATTCATATTGTCATTAAAATTGATACAAGTAATGGTATTGGAAAAATTCTAGTTGACAAGTAAAACTTTTGTTGCATATTTTATATATTCTTTTAAGTGAAAAACTTTTGGATGTTATGAAATAATAACATTCAAGAATTTCAAAAAGAATTTGATGTTATCAAAATAAGTTTTAAATTTTATTAAAAGTTAAAATTGTAGATTAAAAAACATTTAACTTGATTTAAATGTAAAATTAATTTAATGAATCTATTATATTAACAGTATGAGCGTGATAGGAGACTGTTTAGTCACATTTACCTTTTGTCATGCATAGGCATGATGGGATGGAAGAGTCTCCCATCATGTTTGGCATGATAAAAGAGCCTCCCATCACACCTAAGACAATTGTGATGGAAGACTTCCATTACACTTACGCATGACGAGAGGCTATCTCATAACATCTGTGCATGACAAGAGGTAAACTTGCTAGGACAATCTCCCATCACGATTCCCCTGTCACAGTATTTTTAAAATTTTACTATAATAATTTTTATTTTTTAAAAAATAAATCATAATTAAATTGCATTTCAAATTCGCATTAAAAAACAATTCTAAATGAATTTACAATTCAATAACAAGTAATAATTTTAATTTAACATAAAATAAAATTACTATATTTTAGTTTCACCATAAGCTATGTTCAAAAGTTAAATTGTAAGGGTAACTTTTTATATAAAACATAAAATAAAAAATATTTTTATATATTTTTAAGAAATAAATTTAATAAAATTATTCTGTCACAGTATTTTTAAAAAATATTTTAATCCAATTTAAGTTATTTTATATAAAATAATTCTATTTAAGTTATTATATTTTTTTACATTTTAAAATTAAAATTAAATTGAATAGTATTGATATAAGTGTGCAGCCACGCTAAAGTAGTGGTGCGGTGGCGCACCAACACTGGTATTGGTGCGCGGCCACGCTAAAGAGTGGTGCGGCCGCGCACCAACACTGGTGTTGGTGCGCGGCTACACTGAAACAATGGTGCGGCCACGCACCAACACTGATGTTGGCATGTCTACTGTTGGTGCGCAGCCACACTAAAACAATGGTGCGGCCGCGCACCAAAACCAGTGTTTCAGCGCGATCGCGCTTAAACGATGGTGTGGCCGCACACCAACATCAATTAAAATAAAATTAGAAAGAATAACTAATTTAAAAAAAATGGAGTTATAATTATTAATTTAGAACATAAAAACTGTTATTTTTGCAATTTTCACTATTATTAAAATATATCTCATTTGCTTGGTTGTTATTATAAATTTCTTTCTTCCTTGAGATGTGGATTGTATGACAATAATAATATTCTTGTTTTGTACGAATAATAATAATAACTATACTTAGTATTGTTTGAGAAAAAAAAATTATTTAATACAAAATGTTAAAATCAAAATCCAAAATAATGAGTAATTTAATTAATTTGTAATTGCACAAAAACAAAGATAAATAAATAAATAGATAATTATAAGTAGTTGGGTCAAAAGTCCTAAGAAAGCCAAAAAAAAAAAAAAAAAGTGTGATAGGAGACCTTCTTGTCACACTTTTGCCATAAAAGAAGATTTTGCTATCATGTGTATTGTGACAGAAGACCTTATTATCAGGTCTATAAGTGATAGGAAGGTCATAACAGAAGGCTTTACTATCACGTTTGGTCCTGACATGATGTGAGAGCCTCCTATTACGTCCAAAGGAATTGTGACGGGAGAGCCTCTAATCACGCCCAAGACAATTGTAATGGGAGGGCCTTCTATCATGTTTGGACCTCACGAGAAAGCTTTTCGTCATGTTTGGGAGTAACGAGAGGCTCTTCTGTATTTATTTATATGTGATAGGATAATTTTCAATTTCAGTTACGATATTTTACAATATTTTAAAATAAAAATTTAAAAATATAATTAGATTACATTGGTATAGATGAATGACCACACTAAAATAGTGGTACAACCACATACTATTTTAAATTCGCATTCAAAAACAATTTTAAATGAATTTACAATTCAATAACAAGTGTGACGGAAGACTCCCATTACACTTAGGCATGACGAGAGACTATCTCATCATGCCTATATATGACAAGAGCCAATCATGTCAGAATAGTCTCCCATCATAATTCCTCTATCATCATATTTTTAAAATTTTACTATAACAATTTTTATTTTTTATAAAAATAAATTATAATTAAATTGCATTTTAAATTCGCATTCAAAAACAATTTTAAATGAATTTACAATTCAATAACAAGTAAGAATTTTAATTTAACAAAAAATGAAATTACTATATTTTAGTTTCATCATAAGTTATGTTCAAAAGTTAAATTGTAAGGGTAACTTTTTATATAAAAAATAAAATAAAAAATACTTTTATATATTTTTAAGAAATAAATTTAAAAAATTATTTTATAAAAAAATATATATTTAAATAATATTTTAATCTATTAGTATAAGTGTGCGGCCACGCTAGAGTAGTGGTGCGGCCGCACACCTACACTGGTGTTGGTGCGTGGCCACGCTAAAAAAATGGTGCGGCCGCGCACCAACACTTAGTCGTGACGGTAGAGCTCTCTGTCATGGTTTGCCGTGATAGAAGAGCCTCACATCATGACAAACGAATGAGTCAAGCTTAGGCGTGATAGAAGAGTCTTATGTCACGGTTAGGCGTGATATAAAGGTGCGGCCGCGCTGAAGCAATGGTGCGGCCACGCACCAACACTGGTGTTGGTGCGCGGCCACGCTAAACCAATGGTGCGGCCGCGCACCAAACACTTAGCCGTGACGGTAGAGCTCTCTGTCATGGTTTGCCGTGATAGAAGAGTCTCACATCATGACAAACGAATGAGTCAAACTTAGGCGTGATAGAAGAGTCTTATGTCACGGTTAGGCGTGATATAAAGGTGCGGCCGCGCTGAAGCAATTGCGGCCGCGCACCAACACTGGTGTTGGTGCGCGGCCACGCTAAACCAATGGTGCGGCCGCGCACCAACACTTAGCCGTGACGGTAGAGCTCTCTGTCATGGTTTACCGTGATAGAAGAGTCTCACATCATGACAAACGAATGAGTCAAACTTAGGCGTGATAGAAGAGTCTTATGTCACGGTTAGGCGTGATATAAAGGTGCGGCCGCGCTGAAGCAATGGTGCGGCCGCGCACCAACACTGGTGCTGGTGCGCGGCCACGCTAAACCAATGGTGCGGCCGCGCACCAACACTCAGCCGTGACGGTAGAGCTCTCTGTCATGGTTTGCCGTGATAGAAGAGCCTCACATCATGACAAACGAATGAGTCAAGCTTAGGCTCTTCTGTATTTATTTATATATGATAGTATAATTTTCAATTTCAGTTATGATATTTTACAATATTTTAAAATAAAAAATTAAAAATATAATTACATTACATTGATATATATGCATGACCACACTAAAACAGTGGTACAACCACATACCCATGAGTGGTGCAAGCCTTGGCCGTGATGGGACGGGAGAGCCTCCCATCACACCTAAGACAAGTGTGACGGAAGACTCCCATTACACTTAGGCATGACGAGAGGCTATCTCATCATGCCTATATATGACAAGAGCCAAGCATGCTAGGATAGTCTCCCATCACGATTCCTCTGTTATCATATTTTTAAAATTTTACTATAACAATTTTTAATTTTTTAAAAACTAAATTATAAATAAATTGCATTTTAAATTTGCATTCAAAAACAATTCTGAATGAATTTACAATTCAATAACAAGTAAGGATTTTAATTTAACAAAAAATAAAATTACTATATTTTAGTTTCATCATACACTATGTTCAAAAATTAAATTGTAAGGGTAACTTTTTATATAAAAAATAAAATAAAAAATACTTTTATATATTTTTAAGAAATAAATTTAACAAAATTATTTTATAAAAAATATAGATATTTAAATAATATTTTAATCCATTTTAAGTTATTTTATATAAAATAATTCTATTTAAGTTATTATATTTTTCTATATTTTAAAATTAAAAATTAAATTAGATAACATTAGTATAAGTGTGTGGCCACGCTAAAGTAGTGGTGCGGCCGCACACCTACACTGGTGTTGGTGCGTGGCCACGCTAAAGCAATGGTGCGGCCGCGCACCAACACTTAGCCGTGACGATAGAGCTCTTTGTCATGGTTTGCCGTGATAGAAGAGCCTCACATCATGGCAAACGAATGAGTCAAGCTTAAGTGAGATGAGAGAGTCTTATGTCACGGTTGGCCGTGATATAAAGGTGCGGCCGCGCTGAAGCAATGGTGCGGCCGCGCACCAACACTGGTGTTGGTGCGCGGCCACGCTAAACCAATGGTGCGGCTGCGCACCAACACTTAGCCGTGACGATAGAGCTCTCTATCATGGTTTGCCGTGATAAAAGAGCATCACATCATGGCAAACGAATGAGTCAAGCTTAGGCGTGATGGGAGAGTCTTATGTCACGGTTGGCCGTGATATAAAGGTGCGGCCGCGCTGAAGCAATAGTGCGGCCGCACACCAACATTTAACCATGACGGTAGAGCTCTCTATCATGGTTTGCCGTGATAGAAGAGTCTCACATCATGATAAAGGAATGAGTCAAGCTTAGGCATGATGGGAGAGCCTTCTGTCACGGTTAACCGTGACAAGAGGCTCTTCTATCATGTCTATGCAATTTTTAAAAGATGTATGCTGATGTCATCATTTAATAGTCTTTCATGGCAAAAGTGTGACAAGAAGGTCTCCTATCACACTTATTATTATTATTTTTTTTGGCTTTCTTAGGACTTTTGACCCAACTACTTATAATTATCTGTTTATTTATTTATCTTTGTTTTTATGCAATTACAAATTAATTAAATTACTCATTATTTTGAATTTTGATTTTAACATTTTCTATTAAGTAATTTTTTTTTTCTCAAACAATACTAAGTATAGTTATTATTATTATTTGTACAAAACAAGAATATTATTATTGTCATACAATCCATACCCTAAGGAAGAAAGAAATTTATAATAATAACCAAACAAATGAGATATATTTTAATAATAGTTAAAATTTCAAAAATAACCGTTTTTATGTTCTAAATTAATAATTATAAGTCCATTTTATTTTAAATTAGTCATTCTTTCTAATATTATTTTAATTAGTGTTGGTGCGCGGCCGCACCATTGTTTTAGCGTGGCTGCGCACCAACACTAGCCACACCAACATCAGTGTTGGTGCGTGGCCGCACCACAACTTTAGCGTGGCCGCGCACCAACACCAGTGTTGGTGCGCGGCCGCACCATTACGTTAGCGTGGCTGCGCACTTATATTAATGCTATCCAATTTAATTTTAATTTTAAAATTAGGCGTGATGGAAGAGCCTTCTATCACGTTTTACCGTGACGGAAGGCTCTTCCATCACAGTTGTTCAATTTGAACAACTTCAGACGTTGAGAGAAACGTCCAACTTGTTTGTTCAACAACTTTGACGTTGGCGGGAACAAGTTAACGTTACATACTTGTTCAAATAGACGTCGAAGTTGTTTCCGGAACAACTCTAACGTCATACATCCGTTTTGTTCAATGTAAAACTTCAGACGTTGTTCTAAACGCCCAACTTGTTAAATGAACAACTTTGACGTCATGGTGATGTCATCTTTTAAAATTTCGTCTGTGACGGAATAACTTTTTATCACGGCTCTTCCGTCACAGTTGTTCGATTTGAACAACTTTAGAAGTTGAGAGAAACGTCCAACTTGTTAGTTAAACAACTTTGACGTGGAACAAGTTAACATTATGTACTTGTTAAAATATACGTCGAAGTTGTTTCAGGAACAACTCTGATGTCATACATCCGTTTTGTTCAATTTGAACAACTTCAGACGTTGTGCTAAACGTCCAACTTGTTTATTAAACAACTTTGACGTTGGAACAAGTTAACGTTACGTACTTGTTAAAATATATGTCGAAGTTGTTTCGAGAACAACTCTGACGTCATACATCTATTTTGTTCAATGTGAACAACTTCGACGTTGTGCTAAACGTCAAACTTGTTCACTGAACAACTTTAACGTTGGTGAGAACAAGTTAACGTTACGTACTTGTTTAAATGGACGTTGGAGTTGTTCCCAGAACAACTCTGACCTCATGCTGATGTCATACATCATTTTGTTCAATTTGAACAACTTCCGACGTTCTGCTAACGTGGAACTTGTACAATGAACAACTTTGATGTTGGTGGGAACAAGTTGACGTTACGTACTTGTTCAAATGGACGTTGAAGTTGTTTTCTGAACAACTTTGACCTTATCTGATGTCATACATCATTTTGTTCAATTTGAACAACTTTCGACGTTGTGCTAACGTCTAACTTGTTAAGAAAACAACTTTGACGTTGGTGGGAATAAGTTGACGTTACGTACTTGTTTAAATGGACGTTGGAGTTGTTCCCCGACCAACTTTGACGTTATGTTGTTGTCATCCATCATTTTGTTCAAGTTGAACAACTTCAGACGTTGTGCTAAACGTCAAACTTGTTCACGTAACAACTCTGACGTCATGAAATAGTGTAACCGTGATAGGATAGTTTCTTGTCCCGGTTTCACGTCTATCACGCCTTACGTACTTGTTTAAATGAACGTTGGAGTTGTTCCCCGAACAACTCTGACGTTATGTTGTTGTCATCCATCATTTTGTTCAAGTTGAACAACTTCAGACGTTGTGCTAAACGTCAAACTTGTTCACGGAACAACTCTGACGTCATGAAGTAGTGTAACCGTGATGGGATAGTTTCTTGTCACGGTTTCACGTCTATCACGCCTTACGTACTTGTTTAAATGAACGTTGGAGTTGTTCCCCGAACAACTCTGACGTTATGTTGTTGTCATCCATCATTTTGTTCAAGTTGAACAACTTCAGACGTTGTGCTTAACGTCAAACTTGTTCACGAAACAACTCTGACGTCATGAAATAGTGTAACCGTGATTGGATAGTTTTTTGTCACGGTTTCACGTCTATCACGCCTTACGTACTTATTTAAATGAACGTTGGAGTTGTTCCCCGAACAACTCTAACGTTATGTTGTTGTCATCCATCATTTTGTTCAAGTTGAACAACTTCAGACGTTGTGCTAAACGTCAAACTTGTTCACGGAACAACTCTCACGTCATGAAATAGTGTAACCGTGATAGGATAGTTTCTTGTCACGGTTTCACGTCTATCACGCCTTACGTACTTGTTTAAATGAACGTTGGAGTTGTTCCTCCAACAACTCTGACGTTATGTTGTTGTCATCCATCATTTTGTTCAAGTTGAACAACTTCAGACGTTGTGCTAAACGTTAAACTTGTTCACGGAACAACTCTAACGTCATGAAATAGTGTAACCGTGATAGGATAGTTTCTTGTCACGGTTTCACGTCTATCACGCCTTACGTACTTATTTAAATGAACGTTGGAGTTGTTCCCCGAACAACTCTGACGTTATGTTGTTGTCATCCATCATTTTGTTCAAGTTGAACAACTTCAGACGTTGTGCTAAACGTCAAACTTGTTCACGGAACAACTCTCACGTCATGAAATAGTGTAACCGTGATAGGATAGTTTCTTGTCACGGTTTCACGTCTATCACGCCTTATGTACTTGTTTAAATGAACGTTAAAGTTGTTCCCCGAACAACTCTAACGTAATGAAATAGTGTATCCGTGATAGGATAATTTCTTATCACGCTTTTGCGTCTGTCACGCCTTAGCGTGACAACAAGCTTTTTTATCACGTTAATTTATCAAATAATAATATAATATAATATTTTATAAAATATTATTATATTTATTATAATATAATAAAATATTAATAATAACTTAATATACTTATATTATTATTATAATATAATATTATTATAAAATATTATATTAATATATTATTTATTTAATAAATTATTATTTTAATATTATTTATTATAAAATTAATATTTTAAATATGCAGCAACCGGTTGAAACTGGTTGCTGCAGGTTTAATTAACACTTTTTGGCTGCCAGTTGGCAGTCAAAGTGTGTTTGCATGGTACAAACAAAAATTTGTTTGTACCATAGCCAATCCCTCGTTTTAGTCGTATGCTTGCAAGTATAAAGCCTCAAGCCCTATATATATATATATATATATATATATATATATATATATTAAAGGGAAAATCCTAAAAAACCAACCAACTTTTCAAGGATTATCCATTCTCCCCCATGCCATTTCATTTTTATCCAAAAAACCACATTCTGTTACTTTAATAACAGAAATATTAAACTTAAATAAAAATACCAAACTACCCCTATTATAATGTTTTAAAAAATTAAAAATAAAATAAAAAATAAAATAAATTAAAAAAAAAATTGGAGATCCAGATTGGATCTCCACCGTCCATCCAATTGGATGAACGGTGGAGATCCAATCTGGATCTTCACAGCCATGACCCATCATCAGCTTCAACTGAATCCCCTCTTTCTTCTCTCTCCCCATTTCTGGGTTTCCAGATCAATCTTTCACAATCACTAAACATCAATCTCCCACAATCAGTAAACAACAATCCCCCACAATCATCCACAATCATCAACAAACACCATTAGACAAAAAATTGAAAAAAAAAAACCAACAGAACATAACAGGAAAAAAAAAAAAACATATGGTCTCCACCGGTGAAGACCCAGTTCGGGTCTCCACCGTTGGAGACCCACCTGGGTCTCTGGTCTCCGACCGTTGGAGACCCAGTTCGGGTCTCCAATCGTGGAGACCCAGAAGGATCTCCACGATCGGAAACCCGAAATGGGTCCCCCGAGCTCCACCACGCCGCCGCAGTCAAACGCCCTACAAAGCCAGCCGGAGATGGAAAGAGGGAGAGAGAAGCCGGTCGGAGATGGAGAGAGAAGCCGGCCGGAGATGGAGAGAGAGAGAGAGGAAAAGAGAAGAGAGAGGGAGAAGAGAGAAGGAGAGATCCGAGACATCTCCACGATCGAAGACCCATCTGGGTCTCGGATCTCTCCACCACGTCGCCGCCGTCAACCCCCCTTCCCCCATAAAAGCGGCCGGAGATGCAGAGAGAGAGAGAGAGAGAAAATGAGAAGACAGAGAGACGGAGAAGAGAGAGGATCAGAGAGGTAAAAAAAAAATTAAATATATATTTTTTATTTTTTATTTTTAAATAAAAATATCATATTTAATATTATTTTTTATTTTATATTTTTATTAAATTTTTATTGAATTTCCTTTTTTACCCCTAATGTCAAACGGTCAATTATATAATTTAACGGAATCCGTTATGGTCAGGGGTATTATTGTCATTTTATATGCTTTCAGGGGGTATTTTGGGTGTTTAATTGAAAGTTAGGCGGTTTTTTGGATAAAAATGAAACCATATGGGGGAAAATGGATAATCTATTAAACGTCAAGGGGTTTTTTGGGATTATCCCTATATTAAAAGGTTGAACATAGTTAAAGTATTATGGTTATAATTAATGGCTTGTATAGTATTTGCATTTTTTTGTATTTTTTAGTAAAATAATTTACTCTTGTTGGCCATTTTGTGTTGAGATATTTGTGTAATAAAATTTTTCATAAAATATGAGTGTATAAATCCTATTTATTGGTAGTAATATCGGCATCCAATCTCTAACTCTACTCTTATTTTTAAAAATATAAACTAAGCAACTGAACTAAGAGACTATACTAGTTATAAATTAGAGCTATAATAGTTACATGAACACGATAATGAACTCTACTAGAACATTAGTTTTCAGGCTATTACAGACAAATTTTATTATTTCTAGCATTGTTAATTAATATTTATAAGGTTAAACTATTTGAACTTCAAAATTTAAATTAAAAAGGAGATTTTAGTAGTTACATAATTTTTAAAATCAATTTAAGGGTTGTTATCTATTTTTAAATTATTATTATTTTTAAAATTTCACTTAATTTAAAGGTTGTTATCTTTTTTGAAATTATTCATTTTTTTAAAAATTATTTGATTGAATTCAAACTAATAGATGAATATAGATATAACTTTTAATTTTTTTTTCCTTTGAGTATCTATAATGCTGTTATGAATTTTAAGTTTCTATCAATGACCTATCAATGAGTTCCACTTTGACCAAAAAAATAGAAATACATATTTTTATCTCTAGTTATTGAAAACAAAATATATGTGCATTATTTTTGACCAATTATTATATAATATGTCACACTCTTTTGTCTTTTATATTTTACAATTAATAGAAGAGATAATGAAATAAATCTCTATACATTTAATTGGTTGAAAATTTTATGAAATTCTAGTTAGCATTTCTACAAGAGTTTCTCAATTGAAAACCCATTTTCATATTCTCTAAATTCTTTTTTACCACATCAGCTTCATATTTGAGTTAATTATTTATATTAGATATTATTTGATCATTATCCATTTATCCAATATGACAAAAAATTCTATTCAAATAGATTATTGTATTAGAGATGCTCTTAGACTCCAAGTGGATTGAATAAAAATTGGTTGTTATCTACTTGGAAATCATTTACGTCTTTTCATTATTGGATTGAACAAAAATTAATTGATGGATATTAAAGTCACTTGTTAAAGTTTTTTTTAGATATCATATGCTATGGGGCTGATTCGAACTAATTTTGATAAAAAAATGAATAAATGGATATTGAAGTTAATTTTTAAGTTTTTTTTTTTTAAAGAAATGATACAACATACAGTGAAGAACATCGTCAAGTTAAATATGAATTTTTTACCATCAAATCATATGAAATCATGTAATCAAATTTTAAGTTAAGATGATGCCCTAACCCATATATAATACTACCATATACTATATCATCTAGAGAGCACATTAATGAGAATTTAGACTTTGTACTTTTATTCGTCAATTTTGATCCCCTACCTACAAGTACACATTATATGTATAAAGTATAACTAGTCAATTAAGAATAAAAATACATGATATCATACTAATATTATAACAAGTAAAAATTATGTTTTCACATTAAACTTGTATGCCGTTTGCGCAAAGGTCAATTGTCAAACAATGAAGCAATAATTTTCCATTATTGTCATTTATTTTATTTCATTTAATTTTGTCTTTTATATTAGGCTCGGAATAATTAGATGTGACAAAACAGTCGCGATTAGCGTCGTTGCTGACTATATTTTAGTCCGGAATTGGCGATATAACCAGGACCCATCTTCTTTATTTTATTTTATTTTTTTGAGGGTTAACCCATCTTCTTAGTCTGTTTTCTTTAGTTTTCGTCATTTAATAATCATAAATAGTGCCCTGAGTGGTCTGCAGTCTAGCTTAGTTTTTTAATTAAATGTGTGATCTGGTAGATTTGACATATGAATATGATTAATTGATTATCAAAAATAAAAGATGGATTTGAATGATATTTTTAAAAATTATTTTTAATTTCAAAAATAAAAAATATGTTTCTGCCAACACATTTTCAAAAATGGTAATACATTTGATAGCATTTTTTAAAATTCATTTCGAAAACGAAAAACAATAAAATGTATTTGGTACAATTTTATAAAACAAAAAATAAGAAAAAATAATAAAAATATTTTTAAAATTTTGACTTTTCTCTCACCTCACTACACACACACAAACTCTCTCTCCCCACTCCCCATTGCCTCATCTTCTCCACGGACTTCTCTCTCTCCCTCCTTCACCTGACTACTAGGGCTCTCTCACCTCACTACTATTTCTCACCGCTCCTTCACCGGAACAGGCCTCCATCCCCACCTTTGTTACCTGCTGCCAGCTTCACGACTTCGATGATGCGCTGCCAAAGTCTCCTTCTTCGTCTTTGTTGTCATCATCTTTTTCTTCTAAGTCTTCTTCTTTGGGCCATCAATGATGCTCCACCAGAGTCTCCATCTATAGTGACTGCTTTCTAGTTTGTGTTTTGGTGCAGTCTCTCTCATATTCACGGTTACCTTTCTCTCATCTATTTAGGATTTTTTGTGGTTGAACCAATATCGATCTAGTTGTCTCGATTTGGTTTAACCAGATCATATTTGTGGTTGATTTGCGGTTGATGGTCAATGACAGTGTTTGTGTTTTTTTATCATTTTTTTAAACAATCTAGTTGGATAATTTTTTAAAACGATTAAAAACAGAAAAAAATCGTTTTCCACTCCTATGATCAAATTTTTGAAAACATATTTTTCATTTCTAAAAACATGTTTTTGAAAATGATTGCCAAACACATTTTTAAGCGTTTTTCATTTTTGAAAATGGAAAATGGTTTTCAAAAACGGTGCCAAACACCACCTAAGCTTTCACAACGAATCACGACCGGTGTCAACAAATTTTCTATTCAAAAACCTATCATCCCAAGAATTTATTAAGAATGAAATAAATTGTTAGGTTATTCAATTTATGTCTAAGCACCATACAAATGAATGGCTTGCAAGTTGCATGCAAACAATCAAAACTACTTTTTTTATAAGATCAGATATACTACTATCCAAGATGGTTAACGTTAACGAACATTTATTCAGTTTGACAATACTATTTTCATTGGATTTTGTGATGAAGAACACTCATTCAAATATGATAATGCATCAAGTTCAATTAAGTTAGAAATACACTACCTTTTTTGTGAGATCGATCAAGTTAGTAATAGACTAATGTCATTCTGTTAAAGATAGTTAAGAGGTAAAGAATGCTTATTAAGTTTAACAATATTATTTCGATTAGTTTGGTGATGAAGAATGCTCACAAACCCGACAATGTGGCAGGATTAAATTATCTCTCCATTTGTGATATATATATATATATTAAAAAAGATAGGAATCTACTAAGATTTGACAAGATCAATTCCTACAAGCATAATTTAAAAAATTTACACTAATTTTATTGAAGATATTTTAATATTTTAAGGATTATTTTATTATGTACTCTAATTTTATTATTTTTTATATTTTAAGGATATTTTCGACATATACGTTCTCCTATATTAAATTTGAATTTAATTTTTATCAAAATTAATATTTACTCCTTTTTTTGAAATAAAAATTAATATTTACTGATCACACTGCATGTTGCCATGAGGCAAATATTTGAAAGAGCCGAGCCATATTACCACAATCAAGAGCCAAGCAGTAGAGCTTTTTTTCCTTTTTTTAAATGAAAACAGTTGAACGTTTTAGTAAAATCCGGTTTGGTCTTCTTTTGACGAAAAGATACATAAATTTCTGCAAGAATTTTCCCGTCAAAAAAGCAAAAATGTTTTCACGAAACAAAAACGAATAAAAGGAAACAAAAAGTCCAGCACATGAGTCAACAGGTTGAAACCACTCTCCCTCCAAAACACAACAAAACAATTTCCACAAACACACACACACACGTACATACGTACAAACACACCATTTCTTTTAATTTATAAAAACCTTCTACATCTCCTCCTTCTTCTCAACTCACTTTCTCTCTCTTTTGCGAGTTTTTTTTCAACTGTGAGATGCCACAAGTGGATCTTGAAACTCTAGTCTCTGCCTGCGCCGGCGTCTCTTCCGACCGCAAGATCGCCTGCGAGACATTGGCCGACGACGCCACTGAAAACCCGCCGCAAGACCCGGATCCACCTGAGATCCCACCCGATTACCCGCCAGAATCGTTTTGGCTCTCCAAAGACGCCGAGCTCGATTGGTTCGATCGAAACGCCTTCTACGAACGAAAAGAATCGCAAAAAGGGAATTCAAATCCCACCAACCTCAACCCGAACCCGAGCTCCACTTCGCAGAGGTTCTCCACCAGTTTGAAGTCGAAAGCCTCCATTATCGGACTCCCCAAGCCACAGAAGACTATTGTTGACACTAAAAAGAAGAGGAACTGTAAACCAGAAAACATCCGCTTGTTCCCTAAACGCTCCGGTTCGACCGGAAAATCCGGTTCTACCGTCATTGAACCGTCCTCGCCTAAGGTTTCGTGCATGGGAAGAGTGAGATCCAAGAGAGATCGCCGTAGATTGAAGAAACAACAGCAATCTGGTATTGAACCGGAAACCGTGAGCACTAAATCTGAAAGGAGCAGAAAAACCGGCTTTTTTGCCAGTTTTCGGGCGATTTTCCGGACCGGTGTGAAGAGAAATTCGGGTAGCGAAACTCGCGTGCTTGATAAAGAGGCGCCAACACCGAGAAAGAGCGTGACAGTCAACACACACGACATTCGCGACCGGTTACCGCCCGGTGATATCGACGCGCCACGTACGGAGTCGTCACCGCCGAGGAAGAGCGTGACGTGGGAAGAGCGCAAAAGCGTGGATGGTGAACCGGCTGGTGAACCGCTTGGTTTGGGTGGTATGAAACGGTTCACGTCTGGTAGGAGATCGGATGCCTGGGCCGATGACGTGGTCTGATCCAATACGTTGGATTGTTTTGCGTGTGGTCGGGGTATGCTACTGGGGCCCGTATGAAAAAAAAATATATTGTACCGGTCTTAATTGGGTGTCTGCAGGTGCGGGCACGCCTTCGTTTTATAATTCCCCTTGGGCCAGGTCACCGTTTACCCGCCCCATCAACAGGTAATTTCATTTTCTTCTACTCTCCGTTTCTCTTTTTCCTTTTTTTTTTTTCGCTTTTGTCGTTTTTTTTTTTTTTTTTTTATTTTTGGTCTTGTTAATCTTTTTTGATGTCAAAAGGGTTTGTAAATATGTCATAGAGTGATTTTGGATTTGATCAGTTGTAAATTTTCTTGTAATATTTTAATAATAAATTTTGGAGAGATGTCTATTGCTAAAAGAATCCTTTAATAATTATTAAAATACTCTTGTTGAGTTGTGGGTGTATTCAATTTAAAAAGTTTTTGTTTGTTGAATGTTAATATTATGAAATAGAGGGAAAAAAAAAGGTTATACTAGCCTAGTTAGTTCATTCTTTTTTGAAATTGAATTCCCATAAGATTATACTTTCTAACACCACCATACATGTCACCTTCTAATTACTAATTTATTTTGGGATTAAATGCATTTCAAGAAAATAGTTTCTAATTTATAAGAAATCACAGAAGAATCCAAAAAATTAAGCGAATAACAATTAGGTTGTTTGGTGTTGGTTGGAGCTGATTTTGGAAATGGAAGGTTTGAGCGTCACCTAATCAGCACGTCAATATAAATTAAGGGTCAAAGATATGTTTATTTGCCAACAATTTATAATTCGATGGCTCATTTGCAAGGCAACAAAAGTCGTTGCCTGAAATTCTCTCTTTAAATGGTGGGGTTGGCTCACGGACTCACAGGTAAAAAGTCTTAATTAACAACAATGGCAATATTGACTCTAATAAAAATAGCCATCGTCTTTGTTTGACTTGTTCGCTCCTATATAATTTTTCTTAAAAAACGACTTTAACTCCTCACTTATCGGCTATCGCACCACTTACTCATGCAAAATCATCATACCCAGCAAATTCCCACTACAAAACTGCTCCTAAGATTTATCACAAAACCTTTGTTTTGGAAAGTTTTTTGCATGAGGCAAGTTGGTTCTGCTATTTGGTGTCAACCACCTTGTTTAGGACGAAATTGATTAAAGATCAGATAAGACAGCTTCGACGAATTCGGTTGCAGATGGAAAATTGAGCACAATACGGCCAAGTTTGATTCACATGATTGAAGGCAAAATGGGTGTCTGTATGCAACGACTCTGTAGTAATATCATTCGCTGTGCTGAATTTTGTGCAAGTTGCTTATTTAGCCCCATTAGTTTCCTGCACTATTGCCTGTTTTACTGGCAGGTTCAGTACCTATAATAGAGGTAAGGCCATCGGCCATCTCAATGTACAACATAAAATTTTATATTATTTTGATGTCAACATCAAATTTTCTTACATCAAATTTTTTTACACTCCAATATATTTTATATCAAATTGATATAAATGACATTTTCAATAATATTCTATACATAATTCTTTAACTAATATATATTAAAGATTTAAAAATATATTAAAATATATTTAATATTATGCTCATTTTGAATATCTCAATAAAATATTTCAAGTGATATTTTTTTAATAATAATTTAATATATATTTTTAATTAAATTAATTTATAAGTTAATATCAAATTTGGTGTTATGAACAGTGCAACATTAAATTTGATCTTGTTCTGTTTATTGACACCAAACAATTATCTTGAAAGAGAAAAGTTGATGCATACATTGGAGTGAGAAATTGCATCAAAATGATACACAACACCATTTTGGTGTATTCGTTGGAGTTTGTCTAAGATCCATAATTGATTCGGTACCCTCATTATTTGGCAACACTGTAAATGAAAGAAATCTAGATAAAAGATAAAGTTAGGGGGGAATCTATTCTCTTACAACTCATCCAAGGTCTTGGGATTGAATTCTCTTTCTATCAGGGTTTGAGAGTTTATATTTAAATTGTATTACATTTGATTTTTGATCGAAAATATTAAATTACAAGTGAGGATTAAAAGAGTGAATAAAAAAGTACCTAATTTTTCAAGATACAAGAAATTGTGTCTAATATATGAAAGAATATAAATTATTTATTTCAGTTACTTATTGTTAATATACGATTTTTATTTAAGAAACATGTTCACATGACCTTTTTCTTAGGGTGATGTTAATCCACACCCTTAAAGTTGCAGCTAAAAATCTGGGAGAAAAATCACAACTAATGAACGTGGAAGTTGTTATCAATGCCCTTTTTTCTCATGGGTTTCTGGGTGAATTTAACAGAAGATTGAAATGGTTATTGACTTATGACTGCTTGAGGTTGAGGTAGGCTGTCCTAATCAGTAATTAGTCATCGTTCCAGTTCAATGATTGATGATTGTCTAGCTCATGGAGTCCACAGGCCTCGAGTTGTTGCAAAGACAGCCCAATGGAACTTTCAGGGCCTTTACCTGCTCCTAGAAAAATCCTCCTCATAATTCTGGGAGTAGGTGGCTAGTTAGAATTTAGAAAGGACCCATAACAATTTGCAGTAGTTAGCTACTTATAAACAAATCCATCAAAGTCGAAAGTCTGACAATTACTGATTAAGATAGTAATAGAGATTGTCAAAACAGCAACATATAAGAAGGGGCAACTTCAACACTCTTTACAATGACTACTAAAAAAAAAAAAAAAACACTCTTAATAAGTTACGTAATACAATAAAGATTTGGGAAAATTGAAGAAATTGTTAGTGTATCTTAATATAATTACGCGTATTATATTTTCCTTGTATTTAATCTATTAATTGCCATAACTCTTTTCACGCATAATGATGGTAAATTGTAATTGCTTTGATCTTTCTTAAGTAAACTGCTCAACTCGTTATAAGTTCGAAATTATCACTAAATTAGAGTTAAGGTTAAACTAACTGAAAATCATTAGATGATGACTCTCAACATTTTTATGGTTGGATTATAATAATATTTTTACTATTAACATGCTAAGTCAAATTTTATATGAAAATAAATAAATGGGTTCATTTTCTGTAATTTTTTTTTTTTAAATTTGTATGATTGCATTTTTTTAAAGATCAAAATGCCATTAAAAAATGGAGATGTGGCGTAAAAGAGAGGGACAACAAATTAGTGTTAATAAAATCAAATAAAAATTCAAGTTGTCTTCTTCAAGGCCGTTTTGGATGATGCGAGTTTGCGCTTGGTGAAGGAGAGTCAAGTTCTTTAAGTTTCAACAGTATCAATGAAGGCATGGGAAGAAAGGATGGCGTAACATAAACAAACACATTTGTTTTTGTGATTGAAATCCTCCAACATAATTGTTTCTTTCTTTTATTATCATTATTTTTTTTTTCTAATTCAAGGTTTAACATTGAAGGAAGGTATATAGGCTTTCGATTAATTTAATTTAATTATTTGATTGTTATAGGTCGTTTTATTTAAGAATATTTTTGTAATAAATATTTTTAATAATAAAAACGGATGTATGAATCCTATATTTAAGTGTCAATATTGTTCCCCTAAAATTTTCCAATTTTATGTATATAGTAATTATATTATCAATACCTTCTAATTTTAAAAAATTCATCCATTACATTTAAATTAAATAGAAGAGATATTTTATTTTGAAAGAAAGAATATAATGAATGAATTTGATTAATTCATCTTAATTTTAAAAATTAGGAGACATATATTTTGGTGGAGAGAAAGTGAGGCCCACAAGGAGCACAACCCGCTCAACCAATGAGATTTTTGAATAATTTAATTATTTATATTAATAACATATATTTTTATCAATTGTAGAATATCTTATTTAGATTTCAATTTCAATAACTTTATTATATATTATATTTTCTTCCTAATTTTAGGATATCTATTTTTTCTAGATTTTACTTCCTTACATACTGATAAATGATTTATACCTCTTTATTGATTATCTAGCTTTAATTTAATATTTATTTTTATATGTACTATTTTGAGTTTTTATTTTATGAGAATTATAAATAGGGTGATTCTAGTGCCACCCAAAAAATTTCTCGTTAGACCCTTTCTTTAATAAATTATTCATATATTAAATTACTTAAAAGGACAAGATGAAGGAATTCAAAATACCCTTATACTCTTGCATAACATTTTTACTCATCGTTCTAATCGATGTTCTCACAAACCTTTTATACTTTTATCATTAATAGTCTATTGAATTTTATTTATTTGGGATAAACTATTTTGGTCTATATCATTTCAAATTTTCTTTAAATTGATAACTTAATAAATATTTTACCTAGAGTTTTTTTTTTTTTAATAGATGTTTTATATATTTATTATTATATTTGATTCACAAAACCGGTGTTTATTTATATATTAATTTTTAATACTATTATAGTTTGATTTTACTAACTTAGTTTTTATTATTAATACATTTGATTTGTATTAACTTAAAATAATTTTTCTCCTTTGGCCCCCAAAATCAAAGTCTTGGCTCCACTATATATATATATAGTAATTCTACCATCAGTATCTTCTAACTTTAAAAATTAAGAAAAAATCAATCAAATTTATTTATTGCATTTGAATTAAATAGAAGAAGGAATTTATTTTAGGAGAAAAAATGTAATTGATGAATTTGATTGATTCATCCTAACATTTTAAAAGAAGCAATTTAAAATATATTGCCCATACAAATATTATAGCTTAACAAAGGAGATTAATAAATGAATTCAGTTCTTAATCAACTCATGCAGCTCAATTTTTCTGTCATTCAACTGTTGCTCGGGCCTAGCATTGTCTTTGTATTCTGGTTCCAATGGCGCCTTCAATGCCGCTACCTGCTCCCTGCTGATCGATCTCACCTGCACAGTTTAAATTATTTTCCAATATTGTTAAATTATCAATGCGATTATATAGCCAATGTAAATGTGGGGAACATGACGTACACTCACGATCACATCTTTATAGAAAAATAAATAAATACATATACATGTACATATATATACCTTGCTGAGGACGTTCCAAATTACGTTCGCGGCGCAGGGAGGAGTAGTAAGTGAACCAATATATTTGCAATGTTCACTTGTGTTTCCTGTCATGAGCCCTGTATCCAATTTCCCAACAGCAAATTTAGATTCTTTGTTCTTTCCGTGCTCCGTAGACAGCTTTTTCAAGCCATCATCCAACTGTAAATACACTTATATTCATTATTGTATAACCCCATACTAATATTAATGTGTATGGATATATGCATGTATTATGATGTATACATATGTAAAAATACCTTGGCAAGGAGTGGATTGACGTTACCATACTGAAAGACGATTGCGATCACTGAGAAGCTGCAGTCTTCTGCCTCATGAACTAGATGCATCTCTGCTGGATATCTGATATTTCACCATCCCATATTATATATGTAGTTAGTGAATTCTACGGTATGTTGACTTTGAGCGGGTCTCGTCGGTTAACTTTCTTAGAACTTGACAACCTATATCCTGCACAAATCAAATAAAAAGAACATGGATAATCTTGACACCGGTGGGGTGTCGACCAAAGAAACTCCGACGCTCAAGTCAATAAATTGATCGTAAAACATAAGAGTGCAGTAAAAAAAAGGGAGATTTATTGGTTTTACCTAAATCAAAAAAAAATTTTGTTTTTACCCAGCTATTTAAAAAAATTTGATTTTAATCTCCAAAACAAACTATTTCCATTGTATACCCAAGATTACCAAAATACCTTTAAGTTAAAATCACTAAAATACCAAAATATGAAATTACCAAAATATCTTTAAGTTAAAATGACTAAAATGTCCAAATATGAAATTACGAAAATAACCTTTTTCCTTCTCCTACCATAGTCTCCCTTTTCCATCTTCTTTTCCATTGCAGCTGAAAATTTCGAAAATTAAGAAGATTTTTGAGATCCATTGCAGCTGAAAAACAATTTATTGAGGGGATTAGTCATTCGAGCTTCTTCAACCATTGAAGTTTTTGGATCCATTGAAGGTTTACACCATTGAAGGTTTTGAAGATTCTTCTTCCATTTGAGTTTGAAAGGTAATGTATGAGTTTTTTTGGTTGGTTTTTAGGTTGTTTTGTTCATATTGCTAGCTAAAAGACTATAAGAATGATTTGGTTGTGAGATCTAAATGTTTATGAAATCTGCGACGAAATCTGCAAAATCTGCGACGAAATTGGTTTTCGTGACCGATAATCGGTTTTCCACTCTGTGGGATCTGTTTTTCAGAGCCCAGGTTACTGAAAAACCGATCCCAATTTTCCCCGGTTCCGATTTTTCAGTTCAATGAAAAATCGATTTTTCAGTGGCTGAAAAACCGATCGAGCTGAAAAATCGGGCTGAAAAACCGATCCCGATTTTTCAGTGACTGAAAAATCGATCCCGGTTTTCCAGTGGTTGAAAAACCGAAACCGAATTAAGGTTTTTTGAGAGAATGAAAAACCGATAACTTCACTGAAAAACCGAATTTAACACATTTTTAATGGTTTTTTTTATATGTTTGTGTTACTATGTATTGAATATGATTCGATATGATTATATTTTGTAATATTACCCTATTGAAATGAGATTTAATTATCATTTAATTTGAATGTTGCAGGAATGGCTCAAGAGACCGTTGTAATCAACTTTGACGGAGAGTGGAATGGATGTAATTACATTGGAGGGGAGTCGATCATGTGTGGGGTCCAGAAAAATAGTAGTTTTTCATCATTGGTGGATGTTGTATACAGAGAGGCTGCTATTGATAGAAGAAGGTGGGAAATCCGTATATATTATTTACTACAAAGTACAACAAATGGTCAGGTTAAAAAGATACGTATCATGTCCGATCTTGGTGTTGTTGGTTTGATGGAGATAAAAAATATTGATGTTAAAGAGATTTATATCGATAAGATTACCAGAGATTTTGGAGCTGGGGTTAGTAGGCGTACCGTTCGTCCATTTGTCACTGATTCAATTCCAGACATAAGACATGACGAGGCAAATACGGATAGACCAGTAAATCCACATATGGTTGAAAGTCATTTTTATCTCACTTCAGGCATTGGGAGCAATCAAGTTGATACTTCTATCGCGCACGTACATGACATTTTCTTGATTTCCATGTACTCGTTCTCCGTTGCATAAGGTCGCGCACGTACATGGTCACATATGCTCCGCAGCTTGTCCTGTATATATCATAATATATAAACTATATACATTAAGATAATAATATAAACATATATTAACATTAACATAATTAAATATCATAATATATAAACTATGTATAATAATTAAGCTATAATTATATATTAATGTTAATCATAACATATAATATATAATTATATTAATGTTAAACTATATACATTAAGATAATAATATAAACATATATTAACATTAACATAATTAAATATCATAATATATAAACTATGTATAATAATTAAATATCATAATATATAAACTATGTATAATAATTAAATATCATAATATATAAACTATGTAAATAATTAAGCTATAATTATGTATTAATGTTAATCATAACATATAATATATAATTATATTAATGTTAAACTATATACATTAAGCTATAATTATATATTAACATTAACATAATTAAATATCATAATATATAAACTATGTATAATAATTATATATTAATGTTAATCATAACATATAATATATAATTATATTAATGTTAAACTATATACATTAAGATAATTATATTAACATTATATTAATTTATATATTAATTAACCTATAAACTTACTCACCCATCAGGTTGCTGGGGCACAACTGATTGTCCAAGACGCTGAAGTTTCCATCGGACATCCACGGGTGGCATAGGTACCTGTGTCTCCTCGTAAAATCTCACGAACCGCAACAAAATAGGCATCAAACGTACCAGCGGCTCAAGTGGCTCTCGTCGATAGGCTATGTCAACATTTGCCAAGGGATCATACATTATGATTCTTTGCTCTCTAATGCGCACCTCACAAAGGACCCGGTGTTGTTGATTCAAGCTACACGGTAGCAACACCTGCATTTCAAAACGTTAGTACTATAGGACTAGAAGGGATAATCATATAATAAATATTAACGTTCGAACTACACTTACACTATCAACCCGCCACCACGGGACTGCTGCGTCTATATACCCACGACCGTACGCAAGCCACTCTAAGGGTACATCAGCTGTAACTGGATCAAATGTTCTTTGTTTGCGGACGTAATGTAGGCTATAATGCGCTGTCATCATTGCCTGCATGATAAAAATTAAACATGTTACTACCAATCAACCGACCGTAATATGAAATTATAAATGCATAACTAACTTAAATGTAAATACTTACAAATAAAGAAGTCCCATGGATAGTGTATTTACGATCTGCCATCTCATTCCACCATTTTTTTCTCAGGCACATCAAATAAGAATCGATGTGCTCATTAGTCAACCAAGTGTCCACATCCTCGAGTGTGACCAATGTGGTTGGTATCACAGACCGCCCACAACGATCAATCGAATGCCTACAATTAAAAAAAATATTAAACATTATTATATATTTTCTTACATTACCAATAAGGATATAAAAATTAAAAACGTTTTTTTTTTTTTGTTTAAATATACCTGAGATCCAATGTGATTGTCGTTTTATATTCATTATAGACCACTTCTACAGGGTCTATAGACTCTACCACCTCCTCCTCCTGCTGTTGGACCACTTTCTTTTTCTTTTTCGCTGGCCCCGGATCCGTGTACGGTGTCCGTAGAGGTGCTGCTGGTTTTGTCTTTCGTTTGCCCCGTTCGTCCTGCAGTTGTAAGTAAATTAAAAAAATGTATAAATTTAATATATTAATATATTTCAGAATGCAACACAATAGGGATACAAAGTCTACCTAGTCATGCTCACAATCAGTGTTTGCAGCTGATACACCTCCTAAGATCATGTGGGAGTGGTCACCCTGCTCCTCCTCCTGTTGGGGTGACTGTTGAGGTGGCTGCTGGTCACCCTGCTCCTCCTCCTGCTGGGGTGACCGATGAGGTGGCTGATGATCACCCTGCTCCTCCTCCTGCTAGGGTGACTGCTGAGGTGGCTGCTGGTCACCCTGCTCCTCCTCTTGTTGGGGTGACCGATGAGGTGGCTGCTGGTCACCCTGCTCCTCCTCCTGCTGGGGTGACCGATGAGGTGGCTGCTGGTCACCCTACTCCTCCTCCTGATGGGGTGACTGCTGAGGTGGCTGATGATCACCCTCATCCTCCTCATGGATGACTGACTGGCCTACATCAATAGGCGACTGACGGACACCCTCGTCCTGCTGTGGTGGTGGTGGTGATAGGTAATACATGTGAAAGCTCCCACCATCATCATCATCATCGTCATCGTCGTCATCTGAATCATGCCTAGCAACCGGAGGCCTGAGAATATGTAAATGCTCTTCCACCCGTCTCAGCCTACTATCTATCTCCCTTACCATTTGAAAGGTTGTCTTTTGCCTCCTATCCATTTTACTTAACTTCTTATGGGTTGTCTTCTGTAAATCCACAATAAACTCAAACAACCGCTTCACCTGTTTCATAGAATCATAAATATATATCATTTTACATACTACCCTTAATTTTAAAAAAAATTTGACAGAGTTTCCCCTGTTTTTTGAGTATTCAAGAAAATACAACCTGCATATTTAAACAAATTACACTTCGTCTATCATATTTAGAGACTCCGTCTCTTTTTCACACTCCGTACTACTACATAACATGTCCACATCTTTTGCATTTACTACAATTGAAATTTATTGAATAATTTTATTATATAAATAGAATATTTGTACCTCATAATCTATGTGTTGTACATCATGTGCCTTCTTTGTCCGAAACTTTGATAAAGTATCCTCTGATTCGGATTGCATGCTTCGGACGTCTTTAAGTGGCTGATCGTTACCCTCCACCTCATCATCATCCTCTCCATCCACCTCCTCATCATCCTCCTCTCTCTCCACCTCCTCATCATCATCCTCTCCCTCCACCTCATCATCAACCTCTATCTCAGCCTCATCCCCTACACCATCATCATGGTCATCATCATCGTCATCATCATCATCATCATCATCATCACTCCCCCCGCCACCATATTTATGTACTTCATCATGAACTATATGATTCGGATTAAACGATTTCCAATAATCCATCTCCCTCTCGGCGTCAGTAGGCTCCAAAGTTTACCGAATGTCAACTATCTGCATTATATCAATAAATTTAGTTATACTACAATTATATACTTAATATAAATAACGATAGTTATAACAAACAAATAATTGACACAAATTTAGGTTATGTTTGCCACTTACGGGGGGGAAATCATCTAGGCTGTGTATATTTGTGGGTGTTCTCTTCAGTGATCGTCTCATACATCTTGGTAGATCGCTTTCCGGGTTCTTGGTCCTTTTTGATATCTTCTCCCGTAACACTGGGAACAACTCCACTAACCACCACTATAATGTAACAATGATTAAACAAAAAACATACATATTGTTAGTAATGGTCAGATAATATATAATGCAAAATTGATTAAAACATACATATAATCATATATAGTTAATGTAATAGAATGAAGCAATAAATATTGAAAGTATTAGTTATACCTGAAATGCTAACATATAGCCATAAATATTAATGGTCTTTGGGGGATTTCTGACCCGCTCTTCATTAAGTGCCTTGTTGAGACAGTGTAACAAGACACTATAGCATAATGTGCCTCAAGGGAATGTTTTCCATCTCTCTGTACTCTCAATGAGGACCCACATAAATGGATAAATGCTAGCTCTATCATCCAGTCTCATAAAGAGATGAAAAACAATCCCTACATTCGCCAACTTTAAAAGATCTTCATCATTTATTAGATCCTGCCCTGCATGGTCTCCCTCCCCTCTATCACTTATAGCTTCAAGAAATGTGACCAACTCCTTCACCTCCGGTGACACTCCATTAAACATTCGCCCTAGGAGACCGTTTGGATCATTTGGAGCTATTTCGAAGATTTTACGGTCGATGCCCCCAAAAGGAAGTCCGGTCACCAATAGAAACTCTTGTTTCCCAAACTTATAGCTTCTCTCCTCAATTTCAAACCACCTATCATCACGGCGTGCATCCGCTACATTTATCTCTCTAGCAAGCACCCACAAAATCACAGAACCAACAACCGTATGATTAGTTACCCTCAAAATATGTCCGAACGGACATTCTACTATGAACCGATTGTATAGCTTTCTTCTTTTAATAACGACAATTATCTTATTAACCAATCTTTGACCAATGTGTGTGTTCCCACTCGTATGTCTGTCAATTGTGTGTGAACTATATTTATAGTCGAAATCCATCTGTAGGAAAGAAAAATAGCAAAGAAATCATCAGTAGCAGAATCGGTTTTTGAACTGAATCAGTTTTTAAAGGCATCTGAAAAACTGGTAAATGAAATTGATCGGTTTTTGAAGGCATCTAAAAAACCGGTTAATGAAATTCATCGGTTTTTCACTAAGGTTTTCCACGATCGATTTTCCACCATCGGTTATTCATTTCAGTTTTCCACGATCGGTTATCCGTAATCGATTTTCCATGATCGGTTTTTCATTTGTTACCGAAATGAAAACCGATAATGGAAAACCGATCGTGAAAAACCGAAATGAATAACCGATTGTGGAAAATCGAGCGTGAAAAACCGAAATGAATAACCGATAGTGGAAAATCGATCTGGAAAATCGATCTGGAAAATCGATCGTGGAAAACCGATTTCAAAAATCGATCCGATCCCGACAACTCTTCTCTCGTCGGAATCGGTCATTTTCAACACAAACACGACCAAACACACTAAATCCAACCTATTCTAAACCTAATCATCCTAAACTAACATCCATAACACAAACACACATATCAAAATACCAAATCTCAATCAAAACATACAACAAACATATCAAAATCTAACCTTCACACTTTCTGCAGGTTCGCCGGCGGTAGGAGCTGCTCGGGGAAGGTCGGCAACGTCGCGGTAATGGTCAGAAACGTCGCGGGGAGGATCGGGTCGCGATCTGGTTCGGGTTCCGCAAAAATCGGTTGGTTTTGAGTGAGAAATCGATGGACTATGGCTGTAGTCCATTGGTTTTGAGGTATATATATTGGGGGGCTTAATCGTAATTTCACCATTCGATTTTTCGTAAATTTTAAACTGTTCAGGGTTTTTTTTGTAAAAATGTCCAGGGGTATTTTGGATAATTTGGGTATATCAAGCAATATATTTGTTTGAGGAGTTAAAAACAATTTTTTTAAAAATAGTGGGTAAAAATAAATTTGACCCTTTTTAAATGGGTATTTTTTACAATTTCCACTAAAAATAAAGCGTTGTCAAACTGGAGAGAGTATACCAAAAAAGGAAAAGAACGGAAGACTATCGAAGTCTTGACTATCTTAACCTAAAAATTAGACGGAATAAGAATACTGAGATATTGAGTGTCAGTAGGCAAAACCCCATATAATAGAACAATGCAAGTAGATTGTGAATAATACACAAGGTAAATTCCCATGAAAAAGAGGTCGGTCACAATGGATATAGTTAAATACTAAATCCTTCCTTAGACATAATCTTTTCTAGACATGCACTTCCATACCATTATATTGAATTTATCACAGAGGAATTCTAAATCTAGAGTAGGAAAATGAGAACACAAGAGAGAAGAAGAAACCTCAAGTGGCTTGTAAAAGATGAACAAGAGAGGTGGGATGCTTCTATCTTTTGATGAAGTCTCTATTTATAGGTGGAAAAGATGCCATGAGAACTTATTGCAGAGTAAATTTTTATGGTTAATGACTTGTCAGTTACAGAGTTTAATGGTAGGTTAATGATATATCTATTAGAGGGTTTAATGACATGATTTATGACATACGATTATAAAGTTTAATATCATGGTTAATAACATATCTGTTATAGAGTTTATTACAATATCCGTTATAAGATTTATTATGATGTCTGTTATAGAGTTTTATTGCAATGTCTGTTACAATTAATTGAAAGTGGTTAACTCTCATTTAAAGAGATGAACCTAGTTTAGGCTGGATTTATCAAATTGTTGGGTTATCCGCTTGTAACACACAATGGACTGTTAGCCTGACTCGATCGTCATACTGAGCCAGTCTATCTCAACAAGTTTTGGGCTTGAGAACTTTTGACCACTACAATATATATCATTTACTAAATGTTTGAAACATATAATTTTTAAGCTAAAGCTGTTAAAAAAAAAAGAAGTAAATTCACCAATAATTTATTTAATTGGACTTCTCATCCATCATCGTTCTCTTTAGTACGTGTAAAAATTAACTTTCATAAAAATGACAAATGTCCAATATTTAATGACCTAGTGCACTGTTATACACATGCACCGGAAAACTTCTATGACAATACGTAGATGTCAAATATTTCTGCATTTTAATTAATAACCCTATTGAATTGGAGTGGAGTATTGTAACGTACTTGGTGTATAACAAGTAGGGATGACAAAAATACCCGATCCGATCTAAACCCAAAAAAATCCAATCTATTTGGGGCGGGTTTGGAGCTAAAAAAATTGACTTTAGGGCGGATTTGGGGCCAAAAGACTGATCCGATCAGGTTACCGGGTCAAGAATGGGGCAAGCTTTTTTGCCCCGACCCGCCCCATTAACCCGACATATAAATAATAATAATAATAATAATAATAATAATAATAATAAACTAACAAGCAACAACAACCACTTCTCTTGTTCTCCTATTCTTCATCTTGTCTCTTCCTCTGTCGTCAGTTTGTTCCCCTATTTTATTTGTACATATGTGTAGGGTTAGATAAAAAAGTTCAACAAGTTGATTGTTATAAAGAATATAGTGATGGTAATGGTGAAGGACTAAATCATGATAATTATATATTACACTTTTAATATTATTTTTATGTAACATTAAAACTTATTAACTCAATTTTTTTTTTTTTTTTTTGGGTTATAGGTTTGTGTTTGAAAGCATTGGGATGAATTTTTAGTATGAATTTTTGTAATGTTTTCAGTTATTTATTTATGTAATGTTTTTAATGAAACTTGATTATATTATTGCTATTATTTTTACATTTATGACTATGTAGTATTAATATTTTGGATTATGTAATGACATGTTATCATAAATATAGTTAATCTTGTGATATTTGTTTGTTTGTTTGTTTTTTTTTTTTTTTTTACATATTTGTTTTAGTTAAAAATTAAATCGGGTCAACGGGTCGGACTCGGGGCAAATCCCTCCAATTGGATTTGGGTTTGGGGTAGAAAGTAGTGATCCGTTTAGGGCAAGGGTTGGGTTTGGAGCATCCCTAAAAAATTTTGGATCGGGTTCGGAAAGGACAAAACCCAATCCGATCCGATCCATTGCTATCCCTAATAACAAGATTCTATTAGATTAGATTAATTTAATTTTTGAATTAGATAAAAATATAAAAAATTATTTTTAATAAAATAAATCAAAACTACAATTTTTTTCAAAAATATTATAATTACTTTTAATAAAAAAATTTATAATCATTTTTAAAAAATATTAAAATTTTCAGAATTTTTTTTAAGAAAATAAAACACAATATTAGAACATTTTTAATTTTTCAAAACAAACATAAAAATTTGAAGAAAAGAAAAATGAAAAATATTGGGTTATGTTGCAACCCATCTTTAGGATAACCCACTATGTTATTGGTTGTAACCAATCCAAACATCAACCCAACACTGGATTCAAGTGTAAATTCAGTGCTTGTGTCTAGAGTACACTAGTCAGCGCATGCACTGAATACATAAAAAATTCTCTCTCTCTCTCTCTATATATATATAATTTAACAATTAAAAACAATGATTTGGATTTAAATTTATACATAACCACATATACAGAATAATGTTATTGATGAATGAAGATATCAAGTTGTTATGGGTATATTTGGGGTTGCATAAGTGGGTTGGTAAAAGCCCAACGAATTGATCCAATGGACAAGGGTCCAGCTTACCAATGTCTAGCTCGCAGAGACAAGCTCTTAGTTCACTGTTGCAGTTCTTAGGTTGTCGGTCAACCATGATTAAGGTTGCTTTATGCTCAGCTCTAGGTCACCCATAGCGAGGTCTAGCTCGTAGCTCGAAGTGCTCATTAAAGAAAATTTTCCAAAAAAGCAATAGCTTAAATTGAGGAAGAGTCAACTATCAGAATTGAAAGTAAAATCAAACTCCTGTTTTGACGGAATCTATCCCTAAATTAATGAACGCCAATTTTAGAAGTATAATTAATGTAGAATTCCTTCCTATTTTTATTGTACTTAAATTGTAACATTTCACACTATAAATAGGGGTTGAAAATTCATTGTGATGAGGAACAACAATCAATAATATACTACGACTCTGCTAAAATAACCAGAGAAACAGTTATCGACGTAAACATCTTTCTGGGCCGAAACAAGTAAAAGATCTTCTTGCATTCGTTATTCTTCCTTTTCTCTTTCTTTTGTCTTTGCTTTTGTTTTACTTTGTTTACAGTATTGGATCAAGAACTTGGGTCGACTGAATTTAGACGTCGACATAAGTTATATTAATACTATGGAAACTTTTTTTTTTCTTTTAGGTGATTATAAGGATCAGTCCAAGTGACTGTTGGGACCAATCAGAATAAGTCACTAGTGGCGCGGCTCAAGAAGTTGCTCCCATATAAGAGGGATTGAAAACTTTTCTCATTTGACATGGAAGAAATATGCAGCTACATTGGATGAAGTGCATTCTTCAATTCCCATCGATCATACCACATGGCATGAAAATAAATATTGCATATGATATAGTATTGTGCACACCAAGACTGTCTCCTCAATTAGAATAGGGCAAAGAGAGAGAAAATATTCCTTTGTCCATCAATGAGATGCTCTTAAGGAGAATGCCAGTGCATTTGTTCGAAGAAGTATTTCTTATCATCGATCACTATACTTGCAATGTTTCCATCATATTGCATTCGCCATACACAAAGTTGAGTTTTTTTAAAACCCAAAAGAAAACAAACTAGCAAGAAGAAAATAATCAAATGAGAGACAAATGAAGTTTAAAAACAAACCTCAATAACATTGCCCGAATTAATGAACGTAGCATCAGCAGCAGAAGCATAATCTACGGTCAAAGGTTTCAGGTTCTTGTTGAGGACTACGTCATTATTTTTAATGTTCACAGGAGACTGATTTTTACCAGATGAGCATGTTGAGAATTCTGTTTTCAAATCGGCCCAGTCGCTAGGGCCATTTGATCCATTATAGATGAATTCAACTGAGCCTGGCTCTGAACAAAATTTTATTAATACATGAACAACACAATAACTCATATTAGCATCATTTAGGCAGATTCCGATGGTTAATTTTTCAAAATTATATTCAATGAAAGAGAGAAAGGTCATGCGTACCGGTGGCCAAAGCCAAGCCGAAAAGCAATGAGATGGCAACGACAGAGGAGACTCTAGAGATCATTTTTGGCTTATTCTTCAATATTTCCTGAAGTACAATAAAGATATGGAGTCCGGCTTTTATATAAACAAAACCCGTTATGTGTGATACAGGGTTAGAAATGGATAAATAGGGCTTCACTTTTTTTACCTTCATAAGTGCTGCTATATTTAGGTATGCATGTGCGAAATGTGGTGAATCCTTGAAAATTTGGGATTTTAATTTTTGGAAAACAAATAAACTAATAACTATAACACAATTATCAGATACAATCTTTCTATGGACACCTTCGAACTAAATTTCAATTCGGAATCAACATTTCAAATCAACTTTCGGATTTATCACCTCCTGATTTTTATCATGCCTATAAGACTTCATTTGTCTGGTGAATCCTTGAAACCTTGGGATTTCATAAAACTAATTAACTATAAAACACACATGTACATATGTATATTAAAAAGGGACCATTTTTGAAAATGTACTCATCAAAATACTTAAATGAGTTTTTTTTTAGCATCATGATATTGTTTGCGAATTATAGTTTGCAAGCGATAGTTTGTAAACAAAGGCAAAAAAAAAAAAAAAAAAAAAGCGGCCTAATTAATTAATGTATGTATGTATGTAAGTTGTTCCAACTGAAACATACACTCAAAGGTTATTAGAGTCGCCATTGGGCCTACGTCTTTGTTATCGTTCCTCACCTTCGCTTTGCTTTTATTGTTTTATCTTGCGAAACAAACAACACCTATGTCAAGATAATCCAGAGGTTTTCTTTGTAAGCACCCTTCAATATTTAAGTCTGTTTATTACTTTTTAAAAGATTTGTTATTACAAAAAACTCTCCTAAGACTTGCACTATGATAATTTCGGCTATTATTGACAAATTATTTTCCAACCACTTCAAATACTTTCGATAATTCGACCTTTTCCTATGAGTATAAAGAAGCCGTTAGAAGTGATGCAACAAAATTACACCATATTTTGCATGGTTGATTAGGCATCAAAAATAGTAGAATTATTGTAAGTTTATATTGGTAATTATATAGATGTGATATTATATTGGAATTAAGATTGAATTATTGTAAGTTTTGATTATTATTTTTATATATTTATTTTTAATATTAATTATGTGATTTGTTAAAAGTTTAATCGAGTCAAATCAGTTGAGTTTGGGGCAAACTATCCCAATCTAGGTCGGGTTTGAATGCGAAAAGTAGCGATTTGTTTGGGGTATAAGGCAAATTTAGGGATAACTAATCCAACTCGTTGCCATTCCTATGTGGGATATTGCAAATATCCACATCTATTAGACTTGTCATCTCTAGTCTTGAGTACATAAGCATTCTTCTTAAAATGTTTCGATATTGTGAATTATTAACTACTTTAGAAATTTATTATTAGATACTTTGATTAACAAAAGCAAAGACTATGATCTAGCGGTTTATTTTACTTGATAGTATCCTAAGTTAGAGTAGAGGTATTGCAATGGCATATAAAAAAATATGGATAAAATAGGATAAATATTTTATTTTGTGGCACTTATACAAACACATATATATATTCACTTTAATTCAAATAATCTATCTTTCCTATTTAATTTAAATGTAATAAATGAATTTAATTGATTTGTTCTAACTTTATAAAGTTAAGAGATACGGATGGTAAAATCATATTATATATATATATATTTCATTTTTTTCATCTTTGAATTGAGTGAAAATACATCTATGAATATTAAGGTCATCTTTTTAAATAAAAAGTTACTCATATTCGCATGAGTGCGTGGATGTATATGTGTGTTTAATATAATTTTATAATCATTGGATCTATGAGATGTGGATGTTCAAGATTCAATGTATTTATTTACATTTTTTCTTTGCACTTTTCTCCTCACATTAATATGTTCTAATTATCCTCTCCTTTTTTTTTTCCTAGATCGACTTTTCGAAAAATAATACATTAATATGATATCTCTTCTCTCCAAAACTACAGATTAGAGGGATTGGCTCATTTAACATGCAAATGACCGATATTTGAGTTGCCCTAATGACAAATAGTAACTAAAAAAAAAACTTTTATTTTAACATTTTTATTATTCACCTAGTAAAATTAAGTATTGTCTTTATGAATGAATGCACAAAGTCTATATGTTTTTGTACTATCAATTACTTATGATTCTTCTAGTTATTTCTGTTAGTGTTAATTAATTATTTGTTTATAATTGTTTATATTTTTTTAGTTATCACCATTCGATTTATGTTTTCTTATATAAAATTGTTTGTATGTTTATTAACTGTCATATTTTTTTATTGAATTAGCTGTCAATTTTTTAATCTCGTTTCCTGCAGTTCCTTTTATTAGTCTTTTTTTTTTTTTTTTAATAATTTTTGTATTTTTTTTTGTTTGTTCAGGAAAGAAAATAATTTGTCTAATTGGCTTTTTGTAAATAAAATCATGGCGGAGCAAAAAATACAAGAGCTTAAGAGAGGAGAGGCTCTGTCACAGGTTCTTGTCATATTAATAAATGGTTTAAAATATTTATTTGGTTTATTGAATTAATGTCTCATATTTACATAACGCAATTTTGATGAGCATAGATAAAAACATCACGCAAAAATGTTCCAATAGGACCTAGTACCCGTTGGGGCCTATGCAACTGAGTTAGGCCCCTCCGAAAATTTGGGCCCTAAAATATTTGCATTATAAATTATATATTTTTTTACAAAATTTTTGAATTTATAATATTAAGTTTTCTATTTAAAACTATTTTAAAAATTGAATAATACTAGACTTACAAATATTTTATCCAAATACATGTTCAAATGATGTAATATGTGAGTTGTTAAGATTTTGTAAATTATGAGATAATGTAATAATTTATAGGATCTTAACAACTCAAATATTACATCAATTGAATATGAATTTAAGCAAAATATTTAATAAGCCTAACATTACTCTTTAAATATGTATATTTTAGTTTTTTGAAAGGATATTTGCTTTTCTGTTGGTAGCTTTCCTACATGTTTTCAATTTTATGTATTTTTCAAATTTTAGGGGTCTATTTAATCAACATTTTTATAGACAGACACCAAACTCCAGCGGCCGGCCGGCGCCGCCCCCCCCCCCCCCCCCCCCTCCCCACCCAAAAAAAAAGGCTAGCAGATTAGTCTCTCACACACACAAACACACTAGAGCATGATTTTACCATATTGCTAGAGCAGAAAATGCTAATTAGTGAAAAGATTTACTCACCTTAAACTGGTTGTGTTCTTGAGGAAAGAGAAATAGACCAGGAAAATGGAAGAAATATGAGAATCGAGAGGTGAGGGAAAGTGGATGAAATGAGAGGTGGAGGGTTTATAAATTAGTGAAGAGAAGATGAGAGAATTTTAATTTTAACCGACTATTTAATGGGTTTGAGTTTTCCAAATCCAACAGGATAAAATCAGAGAAGGTATAAATTAGTGAAGGGTAGTTGGTTGGACCAAACATGGGTTTGCACAAAAAAAGGTTAAAAGACTTTTCATATATATATATATATATCAATAGACTTTTATAAAGTTTCAATTTAAATGACTTTTATGAAATTCTATTGATTTTATGAACTTTAAAAAATTATAAAAACCTTTCATAGATTTTTATAAACTTTTATCTTAAAAAATTAAAAAATCAGAGACATTAATAGACTTTTCCAAATGAATAGCTTTCCTAAATTATAACGCGCACACATTCATTTACTTATAATGGAATAACTTACTTAATTGTTATGTATTTTCACTTATTTTCCAATGGATCGGAATAGCATTTTTAATTTTCATAGACGGTAACTAACATTAATTCAGTAATGATTTTTAATTCCAAGAGTAGTTATAAAATGTCATTAACCCTTCAAACTCTACTATTTTTTCTGTTTCACGTCAAACTCTTTCGAAAACTTTCATTAGTTATTATCAAATACTATTATTTAATAGTGATTGCAGCACCCAAGATAGCACCAATAAAAAAATGTATACGTACTTATTTACTATTAATTATTAATTTACAGAGGAAATATGTCTAGCAAAAATGTAAATCGTGATTATTTAAAAAAAAATGTAAATCATGATATAAAATTGTACTACAGTATATATTAAAACCTTTTATTAGTAAAAATAGAATATAAAATTCAAGTATTTTTTTATTATGAAAAAAAAAGTGAACAAATTAATTTTCTATAAATACAAGGCCTAATTTTAGTGTGTTGGCCTAACACCTCAAATAACTTTGAGCTGGCCCTAATAGACTCCGAAGTAGAGTGCCTTAGTGGTGTACTTTTGTCCAGTTTGCTTGTTAATGAATGTCCACAAAATGGACAATTTCTATATCGCCCACAAGTGCAGGTAATATATTAAAAACTTCATTAGTTTGTGGGTAGTTTTTCTATTATATATAAGTAACTTTCTTCCATCTATTTGAGAGCAATAGTAGTAATAATAGTCTAGACGGTACCTTAGAGGTCTAAATCATGAGATCCCGGTAACTATAATATGTACTTATATTATAAAAAAAAAAAAAAACCCATAATCATATATCACATATTACTATCTCATGAGAATTCATTACACCACACATTGTAATATATATATATATATAAATATATATACACGTATGCAATATAAATTTTCTTAACTCATCTTTTAAACATTACTACATTAATTGGCGAGTCATATTATCTATATGAAGCATAGAATGATTCATATAATAATATTTTTTTTAAAAAAAAATCATATAACTATTATAAATAAATTTTCACATCTTTTGAGATGTCAAAGTAAAAATTTATTTACGTTTGGTAGGTGAGTCTCATTATTTCATTTATATGTTAAGTACACGGTAAAAGTTTGCTTCATTTATATGCCATATATAGAGTTGACAATGAATCTAATTAGATTGAATATATGTCAAATTATTAATGAGTCAGAGTTAGATTATACTTATCCAAACACCGATTCGCTTATTGGGTAAAACTTCAAGAGTGATGATATTTGCACCCATTAAAACCGTATGTGCATTCCTTTTATAAGCATACTACATTTAAGATTGTTATTAAAAATTATAATTTATAATTATAACCCATTTAATATAAAAATATTATTTGTTTTTAATTTTGTTATATTAGATGCTTGTAAGAAAATGTCATTCAAAACTTTTTTTTTTTTCCAAAAATTAAGATTTTTCAAATATTTGATGGGGTGTACTTACCATAAAAGAGTGTAAATATGGATAGTAAAACTTAAACTCATTCACTACTTTAGTGAGTTAGGCAAAACCATTGATCTAACCCATTATCTTCTTCTTCTTCTTCTTCTTCTTCTTCTTCTTCTTATAGTAATTAATAATTTGTTTTGATTAAAAAAAGCAATAAAATAGAGAATTAAGAAAAAAGTTGAACATATAAAAATATTTGAATACTCCAATATAAACAAACATATTACAATGCAACAATAACTAATTTCGAAAATTAAATTAAATTAAATATAAATATATATATATACACACTCACATACATCTAAACTATCCAATAATTTTTTTTAGGATAAAAAATGTCTAACATAAGTAAACACTAGTCCTGAAAAAAAAAAATAAAAAGGTTAATCTTCCTCTTCCTTTATCATGTTATGTTACAAACCTCTAACATGTATTACAATTGATATTATTAATATCTAAATATTAAAAAATAATGAAAAACTGCCAATTTTTACCATTTATTCATTAAGACAAACTATATTGTAGCATTTTGTTGATTTAATAGCAAAATGATTACCAATTTTTACCATGTGCAGCTTGTGCAAAATGAATGAAACTAATATTACCATGTGCAAAAATGAATGAAACATTGCCAATTTTTACCATGTGCAGCTTGTGCACACTAGCTGCTGCAGCAATCACGTGCACCCTAGTGCACATGTGTGGCAGGCACAAGCGTGCAACACATAACCTGCACTGTTTTGTGCATGACGCACAAACAGTGCAACAATTGCACTTACAGTGGGAATTAAAAAAAATTGCACTTATAGTGCATTGCCCCGATTGACGCATGTGCCGTGAAAACAACCACCCCGTGCATCAGGTGCGCACCACACTGCCGTGTGCAACATGTGCACCCAGTGCACATGTGTCTTACACGGCTAGGTGCGTTACTGGGCGCTGCCGCAAGCTCCAGTTTTTGTGCTTCTCGCGCATCTAATGCGCATCGCTATTTGGTGCAATTTTGCACCTACTGGACAACAATTTTTCTCAAATCGAGTCCTATTCAATTGCAATTCTCACGCAAACACAGTAGCATAATTTCAGCCCTTGTTAACAGCCAGTTACGAATCAATTTTCAGAAAGTTGAAACCCTAAAACTATGAATTACAACAGAAAAATTGCCACAAATTGTTTATAAAATTATTCAAATTAAATAACCAAATAACTATACAATTAATGATCACATCATGTAATAACCCATTCATCATTAATGAACAAAAAAAAAATGCATATCAATAATCAAATAAAAATTAATAGTGCCTACTTGATCACCTACAAAATAAATACAAAATATATTATTTTATAAATCACTATTATATTGGAATCAAGCTCTGATATTAATTATAAAATCAATACAGAACATATTATTTTATAAATTACTATTTTATTGGAATCGGACTTTGATACCGATTGTAGGAAATAACAATAGTTGTTTTAATTAAATTAAAATGGAAGACTGAGTTTCAAAATTTTTTACAAAACTCAAAAACCTGAATCTATAAACCAACGGAATAAAACGATGAAAACAAAATAAAAGATCTTATCTTTTACTTTCTGCATTGATTTTCTGTAAATTACTTATCACCTAACCATCATTGATATGTCTCTACACTAAGAAACAAGTAAGTGGATACAATTATATAGAAGCGTGCTAAGTTACTTTTGATTTCTTTTCTAAAATGAAAATAAAATCTATTTGTATAAGAGGTGAGTGTTTAATTTTGGTAATACAAAGAAAAGACATATTTTTCTTCTCTATATTTTGCTTTAGAAAATAAAAAATTATTTTTCTTTTTGTTTTTTAAACATACAACCAACCAAAAAAAAAATTATGATTCAAATCAATTTATATAAAATCGTCTGGTTGATAAATATGAATATTTAAGTTTAACGGATATTAATTAGAGACTTATATTTATCTCTGGTCTAGTCTTATATAATCTTTATTATATAAAGTATCTCCATTTATGTGTCTCATATTAAATACAAAATAAACCATAATTGTGATTTATAACAAATGAAGTACCTAATTTTGTTTACTTTCTACGGATTCTTTAAATTATTTATCTTAAACTAAATCTACTTGTGTATAACATTTATATACTTAGTTTGAGATTATATCAGTAATAAAATATGTCTCATGATATTCACAATTTTACTTTATTAATATTGATCAAACCGTTTATATAATTACAAACTCTTAGGGTACAAATCCTAATAATAATAAATTCTAAAAATTATTATTTATTGTTATATGATATCATGTTGTTTAAACATATTGATATACTCCAATAGATTTTAATTCTAAAAATAGAATAATATAAAAAATTATCTATTACTAGATTAGACTTGTCAAAAGCAACTTTTTTATTTCCCTTATTTTTTTGTTTTTTAATAAAGGTAAAAACAACTTTTTAAATTGTAAAAGTTAATGAAATTGAGAATCCCAGGTTGATTGGGAGAATAACAATCCCATTTTACAATCTTAAATTTGGATGAGATACAATTTAATTCCCATTATGAATTCAATTAAGCTCATCATACAGCTCAATTTTCCGGGCATTCAGCTGCTGCTCGGGCCTAGCATTATCTTTGCATTCTGGTTTCAATGGAGCCTTCAATGCCGCTACCTGCTCCGTGTTGATCGATCTCACCTGCACATTTTTATTATTTTCCAATATCGTTAAACTATCTATATGATTGGTCACTTTTAAATATGGGTGACTTGATATACACTCAATATCACATCTAGATTGCAAAAAGGAAATAAATATACATACCTTGCCAAGGACAGTCCAAATGACATTCTCGGTGCAGGGAGGAGCGGTAAGAGAACCAATATATCTGTAATATTTACGGGTTCTTCGTGACACGGTCTTTGTATTCAACTTCCCAACAGCAACTTTAGATACTTCCTTCTTTCCATGCTTCTCCTCGGACAGCTTTTTCAATCCATCATGCAACTGTAATATAATTATAAATTTTCATTATTGCATAAATCCACAAATATTAATTATATATACTGATATATATAAATATATATATATGTGTATGTACGTATATGCAATAATACCTTGGCAAGGAGTGGATGGCCGTCCTTGGTAGATTCACGATACTGAAAGAGGATTGCGATCACTGCGACGCTGTGGTCTTCTGCCTCGTGGACTAGATGCACCTCTGCTGGATATCTGACCTTTCACCATCCCATATAAAATATCATTCACTATATGTTTGACACGTCATTTTTAAGCTAAAGCAAAAAAATTATTGAAGTAAACTCAGCTACAATCGCAATAGACTTCACCCGTCATCATTCTACTCACATAAGCATATAATTTCCTTTTTTTTAAAAAAAAAAAAAGAAATTCAATAACAAAAATTAGTGATTTCAGATTTTAATTTGAACATATGCAGGATAATGTTATTAATGAGTGAGGAAACAGGATTACAATAATTTTATTGAAAGCTTTTCTCATTTCAAATTAAAGAAAATCTTAGAAACATTAATTTAATGCAACATGTCTCTAATATTCCACATCATATCATATGACATTAAAATAAATATGACAAAGAGAGAGAAAATATACCTTTGTCCATCAATGAGATGCTCTGAAGGAGAATGCCAGTGCATTTGTTTGAAGAAGTATTTCCTACCATCGATCACTATACTTCCAATATTTCCATCATATTGCAGCTGCAATACACAACACTGAACTTTTTTACAACCCAAAAGAAAACAAATTAGCTAGAAGAAAATAATCAAATGATAGATAAATGAAGTTTAAAAACAAACCTTAATATTATGGCCCGAATTAATGAGCGTGGCATTAGCATCAGAAGCATAATTTCCGGACAAGGGTTTCAAGTTCTTGTTGAGGACTACATCATTCTTTACAATGTTCACAGGAGACTGATTTTTCCCTGATGAGCATGCTGAGAATTCTGGCTTCAACTTGCCCCAGTTGCTAGGACCTTTCGGTCCAGTATAGCTAAAATCAACTGTCTGTTGCTCTGAACAAATTTTTTTTCATAAATGATCACCAACACAACAACAGATGTTGGCATCATTCAGGCAGATTTTGAAGGTTTTAATATTAGCAAAAACGTTAGATTTTTACATGGCTATGAAAGAGAGAAAGACATCATACGTACCCTTTTTAACCACGGCGGCCAAAGCCAAGCGGAGGAGCAATGATATGGCGATAACGGAGAAGGAGATTTTAGCGTTCATTTTTGGCTTGTTCGAATATTTCCTATTGTACTATGAATATATGGAGTCCGGCTTTTATATAAATAAAATTAGTTTGGTGTGATTATGATTCAAAATGATGGCTACGCTATGGCTTTATTTTATTACTTAAGTGCTGAAATGGTAACTTAATTTTAAAATTTGACTTCGAGTGTCCATATATTCATTATACAATAGGAAATATTTAACAAGCCAAAAATTAGTTAGGGTGTGATTATGGTTCGAAAGGGGTGGCTACAGCTTTATTTTATTACCTTCCTAAGTGCTGCTATATAAGGCATGTATATGCTAATATATATATATATGTTTACTAATCTACTTAAAAAAAAAAGAAAAGATAATAATTATAATAATATGTTTACTAATCAGGAATTCAAAATAAGGAAAGGGAACTTACTTCCAAAATTTAAATTTGAGCATCCATATATCCATTATACTATAGGAAATATTGATCAACAATTTAAAAATTAGTTAGGTGTGATTATAGTTTGAAATGGATAGCTACGACTTTATTACCTTCCTAAGTGTTGCCTGTATTTGCTAGCATATTTATTAATCAGTAATCTAATATATGAAAAAAGAACTAAATTTCAAAATTTAAATCCAAATGCTTATTGTTATGAATATATGGTCTTAACACCACTTCTTTTTTGATAATATTCTTTACCTTGCTCATTGCTATTTCATTATGGAAATTATTCTTCAATTTACCTATAAATAAGTCTATATTGTAATCATTGAAATACATATTAATTGAATTATTGTCTCTCTTTTTTTCTTTTTTTTTTTTACTTTTGTTTGTTTTCTCTTATTTGATGATTATTCTATATTCATTGTTTTTAGATCATGTTTTATAATATATTATCAACACGAATTTAGTATGAAAGATTTCATTCATGTGATCTACTCTCTACTATATATGTGTTTCGTATAAATGTCATGTTATGCTAACGGATGTTATGTTAGATCCAAAATAAATTTTTCTTCAAGTTTAATTGATTTTTATCTTTTTAGTATTTTGGTTTATATAGTTATTTAAACATATACAATATGAATCTTATTTCGAAAACATATATTAAGAGCTTTAAATCTATATACTGTTTGTATGATTTGATTAATAGTATAAAGAAGAAAGATTGAATAAAAAAATTTGTTTTATTGGTATGATTCATGCAAAAAGAGAGAAAAAAAATTATATGAAGTTTGTCTTTATTTTGAGTATGGAGAGAAAAAAAAAAATATTATTTTCCTTATTTATGTATTATGCGGAAAATATATAAAATATATATATTTTTGCTCTCTGTGAGATATCAATATTCTTGGTGTTTGTTTAAATGATTTTATGAACATTGCAATATGAAAATTGCTATTTTTAGATCTTTTGCATTCAAAAGTAAGTTCAAGGATATTAAACTTATGTTTTAATACTTTATTTAATATGATATTCCTTTTAATTTTCTTATCTGCAATTGAAGTTTGCAAGTGAAAATTAAAACTAAAAGTTTTAGTTTTCAAATAGAATCAGAAGTTTTATAATCTCAATTTAATTAGAATTAGAAACTCTAAATTTTTAATTTCATTGGAACCCGAAGTTCTATATTGTAAATTTATTTAGAACTAAAAGTTCTACACTTTTATTTTAATTAAAATCATAAATTTTGATATATTTATCTATTGGAACCAAAAGTTCTATAGTGCTAATTTATTTAAACTAAAAATTTTAGTTAAATTCCAATTAAATTTTGTTAGCTTTCATGTTCAATGTGGGCAATTGTATATGTCAAATAAATTATAGTTGCCTAAAGCAACATAATTGGCCTTTGCTTATTATATTTAAAGAGTGTGTCTCCGATCATGCATTTAAACATAAAAGGCAACAAAATATACAAGTTTGTGTTTTGTGTATGAAGCCAATGTTATGCATATACATGTACACATAAAGCAATATGACTTTTTCGAGTTATGAAAAATTAAGTAAAGATCGAATGGATTTGATCTTGTGATGTTATATTCTTGCTTTTTGCATATAACATAATGGTTCCATCAAATTCGTTTTAATTGATTGAATTCTCGATGAACGGTTTGTATCCAAATTTTTGAAGTTTAAATCTGAAACAGAAAATCTAGATTCTCAATAAATTTATTCTCAATTTTATTTGGATCTTAAAACCTGAGGTTTTAGATCATTATTTCAATTCTAGATTATAATTTATTTAGATTTTGAAATTATAAGTTTCAAAATTATGAATAAAAAAATTAAGAAAAGCTAAATCAATTCGAATTTGATACCAAAAAAACCCGTCTCAAACCAAATATGTAGAGTTGAAAACATGTCTCCTCATTAAGGGTGAGTAGAGACTTGAAGATCTTTATATTAATTTATGTTCATGATTTTAGGATATATAGATCGTAAAACTTAGATTCGTAAATACTTTAAAATATTTTATTTTTCTATTTATGAATTTCAATGCATCAAGATATATATTTTCATACTTATGTATTTAATCTGGATTACTTGATCGGATATATATATATAATGATCTCATACCTCATGTTATACAGTTAAATATATTTGTATTATGGTTAAATTGTTACCTTTTCAGTGATGACATGGGTCTAATAGTGGTATGAGCTGCTAAATATGGAAATTAGGTAACAACGATTGTTAGAGTTTTCTGATAGTAATTTTGTTTGAGATTTTTTAAAATAGATCATAAAATTAAGGTATTATTGTAATTTACTCAGAACCTGAAGTTCTAATACTAATTATAATGACTAATGTGATTTGAAAAAGAATTTCATTCTCAGTTTTATCAAAACTTGAAGTTTTGAGTTATTATCATATTGAACATGTAATTATGATATGCAATCACATTTTAAGTTTTGGGTTTTTGAGAAGAAAAAGTACAATATTTTTATTCTTTTTTATATTAAATTAGATAATTATTGTTATTTCTCATAAAATTTTTGGTTAGCGAAGGGCATGTTATTTTCGTTTTTCTTCTTTCCTCATAGCAAGATATAAAATAAGGTACATGACATATATTTTCTTATACCTTAATTGATTATTAAATATTCGTTACAATTCGTTATAATTGTATTTTGAGAAATTGTTCATTAATTCACTGTGATTATGATTTATATATCTTGGTAAAATGATTAATTTATATTTTAAATAAATATATATATGTATAGTTGATCACCAAATAAATGAAGCCAAATGATTAAAAAAAAAAATTGTACTTCAAATTTGCTCCTGAAGTAGCAATATTAATGATCATGGGGTGAAAAATTATTTATTTCACAAGTGAATGTTAAATCATTTAATAGTCATGACGGTGATTATGGTTAATAAAACCTCGGTGATCATAATAAATTTTAACCACTTAAAATGGAATTCGCATCAAAGAAAAGTAAACAAAATGTTTACTATTAGTCGAATATGAAATTATGATAATTGTGTACTTGAAGTATACATAAATATTATATTAATATTTACCAATATATAAAGGCTCCAAAAGAGCAAATATGCATATTATTAGGTGAAAAACAACAATGTTGTATATATGAAACTTTGTTACTTTAATAGATTCTAAATGAATCTATTTAGATATACATTGAGAAAAGTATATTATATTTGTATTATTTATACTATCATATGTCATAAGCATATTTTATGATCGAGACTATCATATGATCATAAATATAATATAATCAAAATTTGTGATGAATCAATATTTTTTTTTTCATCCAATAACACAAAGAAAATGATACATCAAATTATTGGAAGTAATATGGATATCTATTATAGAATCTGAAGATTCTTACTTAGCAAATGTCCATGAAGGATAATAATTGATATTACAATTTGGTCCCTAAAGGACACTATGTGACATTTTAGTCATTGAAGAATAATATGATAGTCTGATATATCCTTGAAGGATAGTAAAACAGTATAATTAAGTCTCAGAATGATATTATGATGATATAAATAAGTTCCAGAAGAATATTATGATAATGCAAATAAGTTTATGAAGGATAACAAAATAATGTCAATAAATAAGTTTTCTCATCGTTAGAGGGAGAATAAAGATAAAATTAAAAAACTTAATAACGTGAAATTACAATTGACATGTATCATTTATTATGACGATTATTATATAAGTCATATGAACTTGAAATTCAAAGGATCGTTTACTTGAAAACTTAACAACGTGAAATTATAAGTGGCATGCATCATTTATTATGACAATTATTATATAAGTCATATGAACATGAAGTTCAAAGGATCGTTTACTTAAAAATTGTGTACCTGAACAATTTTATACTCATTACTGTTGTGAAATAACTTATAAAACAATGGATTTAGAGTACTTACCACAATAATAGAGAAAAAAGAAACAAGAGAAATATGGTGAATGGAATTCAATTGATAGTATCAATGGTTACAATATAAACCTTTTTATAGGCAAATTGGGGAATAAATTCCATAATAAATAACAATAAATAAGATAATGAATATTATCAAAACGGAAAAGTGGTGTTAAGACCATTTATTTATAACACTCCCCCTTGGGCGTACACCACTTGATAATACTCTTTGCAAATTTTGGACGTGCCAAAATACTGCCTCATTAAAAACCTTATAAGTAAAACCCAGTGGGAAAAACCTGATCAAGGAAAAAAGAGTACAGTGCACATATATCCAAAAAAATATTCTCCCCCTGAAAAATATACAACTGTCAATCTTACAGTTTGTGAAGTCGACACATACCAATACCATATACCATCTTCTCAAAAGTTGACGTTGGTAAAGATTTAGTAAATAAATCTGCAAGATTATCAGTAGAACGTATCTGTTTGACATTAATTTGTCGACTTTCTTGGAGTTCATGAGTGTAAAAGAATTTTGGTGATATATGCTTCGTTCTGTCTCCTTTGATGTATCCCCCTTTAACTTGGGCAATGCAAGCAGCATTATCTTCATAAATTACTGTTGGTGAATTTGTAACTGAGAGCAATTCACAAGTGTTTTGGATATGATGAATAACAGACCTCAACCATACACATTCTCTACTTGCTTCATGAAGTGCAAAGATCTCAGAATGATTGGATGATGTAGCAACAAGAGTTTGCTTTGTAGAACGCCATGAAATTGCTGTGCCATTATATGTGAAAATATACCCAGTTTGTGATCGTGATTTATGAGGATCAGAGAGATAACCAGCATCAGCATAACCAATAAGACCAGAACCATTTGTTGACCTTGAATAGAATAAACCCAAGTTTGTAGTTCCTCGAAGATATCGAAAAATATGTTTGATTTCGTTCCAGTGTCTTCGGGTTGGTGCAAAACTAAACCTTGCCAAAAGATTTACCGAAAATGCAATATCTGGTCTTGTGCATTGTGCCAAGTATAATAAAGCACCAATGGCATTAAGATACGGTACTTCTGGACCAAGTATCTTTTCACCATCATCTTTCGGTCGAAATGGATCTTTCTTTGGTTCCAAAGACCTAACAACCATAGGAGTACTTAAAGGGTGAGCCTTATCCATGTTGAATCTTTTTAGGATTTTTTCAACATAAGCTGATTGATGGACTAGCATTCATTCTGATTTGTGCTCGATCTCCAGGCCGAGACAATATTTTGTTTTCCCCAAGTCTTTCATTTCAAATTCTCTTTTCAAATATTCAGCAGTTTTTAAGAGCTCTTCAAGAGTTCCAATTAAATTCATGTCATCGACATATACTGCTATAATTGCAAATCCAGATTCTGATTTCTTTATGAATACACAAGGACATATAGGATCATTTACATATCCTTCCTTCATGAGGTATTCATTAAGACGATTATACCACATTCGTCCGGATTGCTTTAAGCCATATAAAGATCGTTGTAATTTTATTGAATACAAGTTACGAGAATTTGAGTTATATGCTTCTGGCATTTTAAATCCTTCAGGGATTTTCATATATATGTTAGTATCCAATGACCCATATAAATATGTCGTTACTACATCCATAAGGCACATTTCAAGTCTTTCGGAGATTGCCAAACTAATTAAAAATCGAAACGTAATTGTATCCATCACAGGTGAATATGTTTCATCATAATCAATGCCAGATCTTTGTGAGAAACCCTGTGCTACGAGTCGTGCTTTATGTCTTACGACTTCATTTTTCTCATTACGTTTTCGAACAAATACCCATTTATACCCAACGGGTTTGACGTCTTTAGGCGTCTGGACTACTGGTCCAAATACTTCACGTTTGGCTAATGAAGTCAATTCTGCTTGAATTGTTTCTTTCCACTTAGGCCAATCATGCCTTTGTCGACATTCATTAATATCGTGTGGTTCATGATCATCATTTATTATCTCAGTAGCTACTGCATATGCAAACAAATTATCAATGATTATTTTATCACGACTCCACAATTCTCTTGCATCATTTATTGAAATTTCTGTATTTTCAATGTTTTGTATCTCTTCAGGAGATTGTACCTCTTCTGGGATACCAGCCTCTGCAGGGGCTGTTAACTCTTCTTGAGTTGATATTTTAGAGAATGTGGCATTTTTCATAACTCAAGCATCATTTTCTATAGGATCCTTATCTTTTGTTTTCCTCTTCTGGGGAATTGTATCTTTTGAACCAATTGGTCTACCACGTTTTTGGCGTGCAACAGATGATTCATTTGCTGCCATTCGATTAGATTGTTCATCAGGAACAATCACCCGGGTTGGTGTATTAGCAGCTGGTAAATAATATTTTGTTACTTTAGATGCATCTGTAAATGCATCAGGTAACTGATTAGCAATCATCTAAAGATGAATTATCCTCCGTACTTCATTTTCACTTTGAACTGTACGAGGATTTAAATGAGTCAATTTTGTAACATTCCAAGAAAATTCACCATTCTCTTCAGGAGAAAATTTTTTTCCGTGCTTCTCTTCAGGAGAAGTTTTCCCTTTTCCTAATAATGGGAAAATTGTCTCATCAAAGTGACAATTCGCAAATCGTGCGGTAAAAAGATCTCCTGTCATGGGTTCAAGAAATCTAATTATTGATGGTGAATTATAACTCACATAAATCCCTAAACGACGTTGGGAACCCATTTTAGTTCTTTGTGGGGATGCAATAGAGACTTGCACAGCACAACCAAATATACGTAAATGTGAAATATTTGGTTCATAACCAAGTACAATTTGTAATGGAGAATACTGGTGAGATGTAATGGGTCTAAAATGAATTAAAGCCGCTGCATGTAGCACGGCATGACCCCATGCAGAAATAGGTAATTGCGTACGTAATAACAAAGTTCGTGCAATTACCTGAATACGCTTAATAAATGATTCTGCTAAGCCATTCTGCGTGTGCACATGTGGAACTGGATGCTCAACATCTATTCCAATTGATGCACAATATTCATCAAACGTTTTTGACGTAAATTCACCAGCATTGTCCATACGTATAGATTTGATTGGATAATCCGGAAAATGAGCTCGGAGCTTGATAATCTGTGTCAACAATCTAGAAAAAGCAGTATTACGTGTAGACAATAAACAAACATGTGACCATCGTGCAGATGCATCAATCAACACCATAAAATATCTAAATGGTCCACTTGCTGGGTGGATAGGCCCACATATGTCTCCTTGTATTCTTTGTAAGAAAGATGGAGATTCCAAATCAACCTTCAAATTTGATGGTCTAATAATTAGTTTTCCTTGTGAACAAACGGTACATTTATTCTCATTGGATGATAGAATCTTCTGGTTCTTTAATGGGTGTCCATGAGAATTCTCAACTATCCTACGCATCATTGTAGATCCTGGGTGACCCAAACGATCATGCCAAAGTGAAAATGACTTTGAATCTGTGAACTTCTGGTTCACAATTGCGTAGGTTTCAAATGGCTTTATATGCACATAATATAAGCCAGATGAATAAGTATTGAGTTTTTCTAAAACAAGCTTCTAGCCTGAAATATTTGATGTAATATAGAGATATTCTCTATTATTCTCATTAGTAGTTTCAATATGGTATCCATTACTACGGATATCTTTGAAACTAAGCAAATTTCTTTTAGATTTGCTTGAATATAAAGCAGCATTTATGCTCAACTTTGTATCATTTGTTAACATGATTATAGCTCTTCCAGAGCCTTCAATCAGGTCTGCAGGACCAGATATAGTATTTACCTTGGCTTTGTGCAAGATTATATCCATGAAATTTTTTTTATTTCGAAGAATACTATGTGTAGTTCCACTATCAACGAGACATATATCTCTAGCTTCCATATTGAAATTGGATTGTCTATCCATGTTCTTTTTGTAAAATAAATAAATAAATAAATGATAATAATAATAATAATTCTATTGATCTTCTAAATAACAATGATAAATATAATTATAATTCTAACATAGCAAGAAAAAATAAATTTCTTAAATTCTAAAATGAAAATAATACTAAAAACATGACAAATAGTTTTTTTCAGTTTAATCGGTATGGACATGCCCATCACCAATTAAATGATCAATTATTCCATTTGAATGTGCAAAAAAATCAGAGACATCAAGATGAGTAATGTCCATAGGGTCAAAGTCATCTGCAAAATTTGCCTCCACTTTCTTTCCTTTTTCTTTCATGGATGCTTGATAAAGGTCAACCAAATGCTTAGATGTACGACAAGCACGTGACCAATGTCCTGTCATGCCACATCTATGACAGGTATTTCCAGCATTTTTAACATGTTTGTTGACTTTATCATGTTTGGCTTCAACAACATTCCACTTCTGGGGAATATTTTTCTGATTTTGCTGACTTGAAGATTTTTTACTACTCCGACCAGGATAATTGCGACCATGTCTACGCCCACGCTGACGTTCATATCTTTGATATGATCCATGGTCCCTTATTGAGCTAGCATTTGCTTCTGGCAATGCTGAGGAACCAGTTGGGCGTAGTTCATGATTTTTCAATAACAGCTCATTATTTTGTTCTGCAACTAAAAGACATGATATTAGCTCAGAATATTTTGTAAACCGACGCTCTCGATATTGCTGCTGCAGGAGCACATTCGAGGCATGAAATGTAGAGAAAGTTTTCTCTAACAAATCCGTATCGGTTAATTTTTCACCACATAACTCCAGCTCTGAAGTGATATCAAAAAGAGCAGTATTATAGTCAGCAACAGACTTATAATCTTGTAGTCTCAGATGGTGCCAATTGTATCGAGCTCTAGGGAGAACAACAGTCTTTAAATGATCATATCGATCCTTTAAATTTTTCCACAAGATCAACGGATCTTTCACCGTAAGATATTGAGTTTTCAAACTCTCATGCAAATGGCGGCGGATAAAAATCATCGTCGTAGCCTTATCTTGTGCTGTTACTGTATTGTTCTCTTTAATAGTATCAACCAAATTCATTGATTGTAACTTTAGCTCAATATCAAGAATCCATGATTGATAAATTTTTCCAATAATGTCAAGCACATTGAATTCAGGTTTGGTGGAGTTCGACATCTCTAAAATGCTAAAAAAATAAAACAATATATAATTAATATTGTTGCGAACAATGAAAGAAATAATATAAATAAAATTTAATATTAATTCGACAGTTCAGATAAATCTCAACATGATGTAGAAATATATATATATATATAGATATATGAGTTCATAGCCATAAATTAAACAATAAAATGTTAAAGAAGAGTAGAAAAGTTATTTCGATTGTGAATGGTATGAAAAATATAAATAACAATTCAAATATTGCATATCCCATTATGGTAATTTATGATAAAATAAGAATATTAAATCAATGCATATTTCAATGGCAGACAATACTTAATGTATGAGATTAAAATGTAAAGAATTTCTAATTACAATTGATTTTAATATTTAGAACTTCTGGTTCTAAACAATTTAGAAATCTAAAACTTCTGGTTTTTAGATCATTAAGAAAATTTTAGAACTTCTGGTTCTAAATATTTTGAGAGTTTAGAACTTCTGGTTCTAAAATATTTCGGAAACTTCAGGTTCCAAAAATTATATACATTCACATCATAATTAACGTAAATATAAGAAAAATCAAATACAAGCAAGAATGATAATACTACTTCAAATAATACACTGAAAAATAGTAGAAAGTAGATCATATAAATAAAATCTCTCATACTATATTGTTTGAATCACATAGTAGGAAGTAGATCATATGAATGAAATCTCCCATACTAGATTCGTGCTGATAACGTGTTGTGAAATAACTTATAAAACAATGGATTTAGAGTACTTACCACAATAATAGAGAAAAAAGAAACAAGAGAAATATGGTGAATGGAATTCAATTGATACTATCAATGGTTACAATATAAACCTTTTTATAGGCAAATTGGGGAATAAATTCCATAATAAATAACAATAAATAAGATAATGAATATTATCAAAACGGAAAAGTAGTGTTAAGACCATTTATTTATAACAATTACCAATATATTAACCCGGGTGATTGTTCTTAAAGAACAATTTACGAAAATGACAACAAATGAATCATTTATTATACATGGAAGTGTGAAAAGTAAATTTAGTTGTATAATTATTATTCCTTGAAGTGAATAATAAAATACCATGATCGTTTCAAATATCACGCTCGAGCTATATATAATTCTTATCATATAAATATGACTCCTGAAGAGTAAAATATTTTTGAAAAGATAAAACTCTTTGAATCTCCCCCTATAAAACTTAAAAGAGATCTTAATTATATATGGAAAAATGTATGTGCTCAAACTATAAAAATTATAGTTTGTCCTAAGAATATGTGAAAGTTTATAGTAGTCCCTGAAGAGACATGTGTACTAAAAACTTAACGAAAATTAAGATATTATATTTTATTATTCTGCATATTCTGAAAAAATGATGAGGATATTGAATAATATATTATGGATAAATGTTGACATAAAAATTATTAATCAAAACAAAAGCAGAGTTATACTTATGTAGTTGTATTAAACTTGTTATATGAAGACTTAAAGATATCATATGTTTTGATTAAAATAATTACTCATATAAAAATTGAGACAGTGAGGTTTACTACAGAAACACAATATTGATAATGTGAAAATAACTTGTCTCATAGTTAATTTCATATAATGAGAATTAACAGTCCTTACAGAGGCTAGTGCCTCAGAAATGGTATAATTTCTTGAAGAAATATAAAATCTTGGAAATACATAAATTTTTTTGGAGAACTGTGGAGTCATAATTATAAATGATGATCATAAACCATATAGTATGAATGAGTGTTTAAAAGGGTATGATTGATCTAAGTGGAATGAAGCAATTCAAACATAATTGACTTCATTAACCAAACGTGATATATTTGAACCAATAGTCCAGATGTTTGAAGACGTCAAACCCGTTGGATATAAATGGGTATTTGTAAACGTAATAAGATGAAACATATTCACCTTTGATGGATACGGTTACATTTCGATTTTTAATTAGTTTGGTAGTTTCCAAAAGACTTTAAACGTGTCTTTTGAATGTGATAATTACATATTTATATGGATCATTAGATACCAATATATACATAAAAATCCCTAAAAGATTTAAAATGTAAAAAACATATAATTCAAATTCTCGTAACTTGTATTTAATAAAGTTATAATAGTCTATATATGGCTTAAAAAAATAGGAATGAATGTCATATAATCGTCTTAGCGAGTACCTCACAAAGAAAGAATTATTAATGATCTATATGTCATTGTATATTTATAAAGAAATCAAAATTTGGATTTGCAATTATAGCAATAAATACCGGTGACATGAATTTAATTGGAACTCCTGAAGAACTCCTAAGAACTACTAAATATTTGAAAAGAAAATTTGAGATGTAAGATTTTGAGAAAACAAGATATTGTCTAAGCCTAAAGATCAAACACAAATAAGAGAGAATACCGGTACATCAACTCAAAGACACTGGAATGAAATCAAAACATATTTTTTAATATCTTCGAAGAACTACAAAAATAATAGTTGTATACCTTTCAGGAGGAGTACATTAAGTCAATATGGACATATGTGTACTGAACTTTTTTTTCCTTCTATCAGGTTTTGTCCCATTAGGTTTTCTTAACAAAGTTTTTAACGAGATAATCCCTTTAAGCACGTCCAAATACTATTGAATTAAAAAGATTATTGCATTTTTGATATAGCAGATCATGAAATATCTTTTCTTTTCATCAAGGGAATATGTCATCTTTTTTTGAAGTTTTGTATTTTGCATTTTTTTTTTCTTTCAACCAATTTTTATCACTTGAGTTTTACTAGCAAGGTTTGTAATGGGGCAATATACAGACATGTTCAAGAATTTTGAAGAGTATTATTGAGTGGTATACGCCCAAGGGAGAGTATTATGAATATATGGTTTTAATATCACTTCTTTTTTGATAATATTCTTTACTTATTGCTATTTCATTATGGAAATGATTCTCCAGTTTGCCTATAAATAGACCTATATTGTAGTCACTTAAACACATATCAATTGAATTATTTTCTTTCTTTCTCTCTTACTTTTGTTTGTCCCCTCTTAGTTGATTGTTATTCTATATTCATTACTTTTAAGTCATGTTGTATAACATTTACTAATTTGTTTTAAAATTTAATTACATGGAACCTACATTGGAATTAAGTTTTTGCTGGAAAGGGAACTTGATTCCTTTTTGTCACCTTGGAATCAAGTTCCTTTTCCTGATTGAATAATGGAATTCAATTAATTTTACTGTACATCTTCAATTATTATTATTATTTTTTAATTGTGTTCATCAATATTTTCAAATGTGATATACATATACATCATTATTTTTGTAATCAAGTTTGCTTTATCCTCATTCTTTAGTTTAGTAAAGATTAAAAAGGAAATTTAATTTGATTTCAATTTTAATTTCTAAAAGTCTCTAAACAGTGTAATATAATCTTGTAATATATTTCGATTTATCCCCATTCCCCTTTCGTTGGAATTTAAGTTCTCTTTCCATCTCATTATTGAGTAGTAAACACCCCGCTCACTCTCCCCAGTAAATTTGGTGAATCCTTGAAACCTTGGGATGCCAGAAAACCAATTAACTAATTACTAACACACGTTTTCACAATCATTGTTATGTTGTACACCTTCGAACTAGTTATCAATTCGGAATCAATAATATTCAAATATATATATATATATATATATATTTAAGATTCATTGTCGTTTTTGTATCACCTCCAGATTTTTCATTATGACTAAAGCACTTCATTTGAAAACTCAAGATGACAATGTTGAATATTTGATTCTCTCGATTATAATCCAACATATATAAATGATTTTAAATGATTAACTTTTTGTATTTGAATTGTTTTATATATTTAATTTAATTTATAATTTCTCATGCAAATAGACAATACAAACAATTACAATATCTTTTTTCATTTTTTGAAAGCATCTTTTTGTTTCTTTTTTGTTATATAAAACTATGGCTACAAATATTTATTCTCTTTTTAAGTGTTATGGTAGTCCATTTTCGCCAAAGGACAAAAAGTGTTATGGTCATTCTTTCCTCAGGTGAAGTTCCTTTTTATGAATCAATTTCGTAATAAATTAATCCAATATGTTAGGTGGCTAATGATAATTTAATTTCAAGAATAAGTTGGATATTATATGAGATATATTCAACCCATATTTAAATGATTTTTATCGAAATTTAGGTATTCACAATCCAGATTAATATGAAGAGTAATGTTAAGTTTCTCAAAAATTTTATCCAAATTCATGTCCAAATGATGTGATATGTGAGTTGACAAGATTGAAATGTATTAAAATCTACATATATTCAATTTAAATTTGTATAGAATTTATTAAAAACAAGGCATTTCAAAAAGATATTAATTTTATAGATTTTACTTAAGTTATAGATTTTGAAGGATTTTCAAGTGAAATTTATAAATAAAAAGTATATAATAAATCATGCCCTCCTCCAACATATTTCATTAGATTTCATAAAGAAATCTAATAGAATCTATATGAAGTTTATATGATCCATTAATTCCACTAAAATATATTATATATATATATATATATATATAAATGAAAATATAAGACGATCAAACTTCAATAAACTTTAAATTGATTATACCCTCCTAAATCAAGAGAATCACTGGAATGCCATTGTTGAGAGTTGTGAGGGGGAATTGATTCAGGAGTGGTCAAACTCAATGTCTGTAGGAGAAGAAGTTGTTAAAGTGCCAACACGGGCGAGGTGGAGGAAAGGGTGACGACAGTGGTAGTGGTGGTGTTGGGGGCGGAGGAGGAGGGATGGTGGCGGTGGTGGGGGATGAGATATATGGAGGAGAGCAAGGACTTGAGAGAGGCATCATGATTGATGAAGAAGGTAAGGGAGTCATTCTCGACGAGGGTGCGGGAACAGAAGGAGAAAAAGAGGAAAGTGAGGAAGAGGAATGTGTGGAGATTTGATGTGAAGGTTATGGTTGTTTGTTTGAGGAGCTGGTTCGTGCTATAGAGGAGTGATCGAACCCAAATCTTCAACATTTGAAGATCTGGGTTCAATCAATATCTTTTACTCTTTTTTTTTTTTAAAAAAAAAAAAAAAATTTTACACAAAATCTCTATCGCTCATTATTCTAATGGATGGTTAAGATTTCAATTTTTTATATTTTCAATTTTGAAATTTAATTTTAATATATGTTTTGTATTTTGATTTATGGGTTGATTGATGATATGATTTGTGATTTTTTTTTTAATTCATTTTGATTGAAGTGTCATTATATATCATTTAGATGATGAATTTAGATTGATTTTTCTGTTCATTGGAGATAAAAATTTGATGTTGTAGTGAGGTTCAAGATGGAGGGAGGTTGAAGAAGAAATCTGGGATTGGGGATGATTTTTTTTTTTTTTTTTTTTAAATTTGTTTTATTTTTGGCGATTTTTTTTTTTTTTTTTTTTAGAAAATGTTGTTTTTTTCATTTTTATGTTTTCACTTTTTAAAATTATTATTTATTTTTTATTAATTATATATTTTAAAATTCAATTTTAATAGTAATTAATTAATAAATATAAATTTTACTTAGTTGACCATGGATAAAATTGACATTTCCTCTTTAAGTTACTTTTGACCGATGATCATTAAAAAATCGGTCATATTGACCTGATTAATTGATGTATTTTTGGAAACTTTAGGAACCAAGCAAGTATCTGATTAATTGATGTATTTTTGGAAACTTTAGGAACCAAGCAAGTATCGCCTTTTGTCAGTCATGGGTAAAAAATTATCGATATTTAAAACTTCAGGAACTGAAATGAAATTTTCTCTTGTATTTTTATAAATACGGGTCAACAAAGAAGAAATAAATGAAATCAATTTTTCATCCGCTCTATTTATTTACGTTCATCATATAGCTCAATCTTTCGGCCATTCAGCTGCTGCTCGGGCCTAGCATTGTCTTTGAATTCTGGTGCCATTGGAGCCTTCAATGCCTCTACCTGCTCTTTGCCGATCGATCTTACCTGCAGATTTTTAATTATATTTTTCATCGTTAACTATCCATGCGATTTTGCAGTTATAAATGTGGGAGACTTGACGCACACTCACGGTCAAATCTCGATAGAAATAAGAAATAAATATACATACCTTGCCGAGGACAGTCCAAATGACGTTCTCGGTGCAGGGGGGAGTGGTAAAAGAACCAATATATCTGTAATATTTACGGCAACGTCGTGTCAGGATCTTTGTATCCATCTTCCCAACAGCAACTTTCACCACTGCACTGTTTTCATGCTTCTCCGTAGACAGCTTTTTCAAGCCCTCACTAAGCTGTAATTATACGTATATTCATTATTGGATGAAGTCACAAATATTAGTAAAGTATATCCACTTTCGAATCAGTTGATTTTATGAGTGAATACATATATATATATATATATATATATTAGTCTATAATATACTTAAATATGAATATAATTGTAATCTTAGTCATTCAATTTTCAATGAATCGGATCTAAGGATTATAACTTAATCTTTAACTAATAGGTTAACACTTTTAGTTTTGACTTATTGAAAATTGAATAGTTAAGATTATAAATGTATCTATATCTCAAGTATATTATATAATTATATATATATCTCGAAAATTAAAAATACCTTGGGAAGGAGTGGGTTGACGTCCTCAGTAGAATCACTATACTTAAAGAGAATTGCAATCACAGCCGCGCTAAGGTCTTCTGCCTCGTGGACTAGATGCAGCTCCGCTGGATATCTGATATTTCATCATCCCATGATAACCATCATTCATTTTAATATATCCATCTGTTTGTTTTTTTTTTTTTTAAATAAATTTTGAGTTTTTTATTTTATTTTATTTTATTTTTCATATAAATGATACAAATACAATTTAAAGTGCCACCATCAGATGCTTTTCTTTCTTTCTTTTATTCATATTTTAAAAGGAAAAGAAAATTTCGTTTTGCATGTCTTGGGTGGTGCACCACACCACTCTACGTTTGATACATAATTTTTAAGCTAAATTAAGTTATGAAATAAAAATGAAACTAAGTTTAGTCTAGTTAGACTTTTCACCCATCGTAACTCTTTTTGTGATATTTGTAAAAATCTTCTAAAAAATACGACAGATATCAAACATTTAATGGTCTACTGCGCCACTCAATGCATGTACCAGATGCATTAAAGATTTTCTCCAAATATAAATACTATATAATTCATCTGTATACATGTTTTTTTTTTTTCAAATTTCATTAACAAAAGATAGTGATTTCAGATGTTAATTTGTACATGTTATTAAGGAATGAAGAAACAGGATTACAATAATCTTGTCGAAAGCTTTTCTCATTTCAAATAAAAGAAAAACTTAGATACATTCAATGCAACATGTCTCTCTAATATTCCACACCATATCATATGATATTAAAATAAATATGACGAGATATGCTAATGTACACACCAAGAGTGTCTCCTCAAACAGAATGAGAAGAGAGAGAGAGAGAGAGAAAATATACCTTCGTCCATCAATGAGATGCTCTGAAGGAGAATGCCAGTGCATTTGTTTGAAGGAGTATTTCTTACCATCGATCACTAGACTTCCAATATTTCCATCATATTGCAGCTGCCATACACAACGTTGAGCCCTTTTTTTTAAATTAAAAAAAAAAACAAACTAGCTAGAAGAAAATAATCAAATGAGAGATAAAATGAAATTTAGAAACAAACCCCAATATTGTGGCCCGAACTAATGAGCGTAGCATTGGCCTCAGAAGCATAATTTCGGGACAAGGGTTTCAAGTTCTTGTTGAGGATCACATCATTCTTTATAATGTTCACAGGAGACTGATTTTTCCCTGATGAGCATGCTGAGAATTCTGGTTTCAACTTGCCCCAGTTGCTAGGACCTTTCGGTCCGGTGTAGCTAAAATCAACTGTACGTTGCTCTGAACAAAATTTTATTCATAAATCACCAACACAATAACTGATGTTAGTAGCATCATTTAGGCAGATTGTTGTGGTTTCAATATTAGCAAAAAAAACGTTAGATTTTTACATGGCCATGAAAGAGAGAAAGATCATACGTACCCTCATTATCCTCGGTGGCCAAAGCCAAGCCGAGGAGCAAGGAGATGGCAACAACGGAGAAAGAGATTTTAGAGTTCATTTCACGCTTGTTCAAATATTTCCTAATGTACAATGAATATATGGAGTCGGGCTTTTATATACACATATGAACAAAGTCAGTTATGTGTGATATCTGGTTCCAAATGGTTTGCAACGGCTTTATCAACAAATTCAGATATGTGTGACATGTGGTTCCAAATGGGTTGCAAAGGCTTTATCTATTTACCTTAATTTGTAAGTGCTGATATATTTAGACAGGTGACTTTGAATAATTCCCCAGGTATGTAGCCAATTTAACGAACCGAAAATGTTGGCATTATAAGGTTAACAGAATTCTATGGAAGCAAGATCGTGGATTAAATAGCAATTATGCATGGCTCCATAATAATCAAAATATTAGCCCAATTAATGCAAGCCAAAAAATGAATATTCACTCAGACTTAGATTTCTTTTTCTTTTTCTTTTTTTTTTAGAATTTGTTTTAAAATAAATTGGGTGGCTCTATTGTCACCCAAAATTATTCTCCCCACACCCAAGATCTATTAAATCTTTATTTGCTGTAATAATCTCAAACAAAATCACTAAACAGCCCCCTTATTCTTCATCTTCCAGACATCATCCTTGGATGCGTTTTTATTTCAATAAACCACTACATTTTTAATCTTCATAATATCACTGTAAAATATCGGTAGTCTAAGAAGTGCCTTGTTCATATTATTAGATATTGTTAGATTTAATTTTTTTACCTAAACAATACATATATATAAACTGTTAAGGAAGAGACAAACTCCGTATAAGTAAGCGAGAGGACAAGTGCGTTAGTCAGTCAGAACTAACTATATCTGCCATTGATTAGATCTAATGGCCGTTAATCATTAGATTAAAAAGTTAGTTAGTAAGAGGTTAGTGGAAATTATTGAAGCTTCTAGTTTGTATATAAATACTGTTCTTGTAAATGTTTCCAGGCATCCAGGCAATAAAATCATTTTTCCTTTTTGTGAGTCGTCAAACTCTCTCTGCCTTTTCTTAGACAAATAGAATCACACCTAGAGAGCGTAGAAAGAAGAATTCTATAAATAAAAATCACTTTTGATGCTTTTATATAATTCTATAAGTAAAGAATTTGTCAAATCTAATATATTTTCTTTATGATAACAATCTTATATATTCTTGGTGGATGATTTTGAGGAAGAAAAACCTTGAAATAATTTAGAGAATATAGAAAGAAGAATGAAGAATAAATATTTTTAGGTAAGGTTATTTTTGGAATTATATGGGTGTATCAAGTAAAATTTTATTTTTAAATTATAATATTAGGTGTTATGAGTAAATGAGTGTCACATGAACTTTTTTATGTTGAAATAGTCTCACCCAAAGAAATTTGATTGAATTGGGATGAAATGGGATTATATTTTATAATTCTTTTTTTGATGCGCCTTTGAATTAGATTCTATTGAATTGAGCATACTTAGACATAATTGGATTAAAGAAATTTAAATAAAAATTATTTTCAAGGTGAACGGTGAAAAAAAATAATAATAATGGATTGGATATGCTAAAACCTACCATCCAAGTGAATGTTTTCAAAACCAATGTTAGTCGGAGGACATAAAAGCAGTGTATCAGATAGTTCAAAAAAAGAAAAAAAAAAAGCAGTGTATCAGAGATGAAGAATGAGCCCACCAAACAATTGTTGGAAAAATGCATCCCTCCCACATCCAATATGGTCCCATATCCAGTCAACCAAATAAATCTCATAGTTCAAGTGATCAATGCACTTTCTTTTTATATTTATGATTAGATTTGAATATTACTATATATATTTATGAGTTTGTATGGAAAATTTTCTCTCTTTATTATAAAAGTTGATATTTCCTACTATAAGATTAGAGATCGAGTGTATAATTTAGGCTGCTTATGGTAAGCCTCTAACCATTAGTAGTATAAATAGATTTTTAATTATCTTGTAATTGTATAAATATATACATATATATTGGCCAAAAAGTGCACATCAACCTTTAATTAGGGTAGTTGTGCATTTCTTCATGCTTATGCATCTTAATAGTATGGGTTCAGGTTATATTATGTTTATCTACAAAATGTGTAATGAGTTTTCACTTTTATAATAGAAATAGATGCCTACTAATTTTGAGATTAGATGTCGGGATCATTTAAGTGTTGATTAATTTTAGTAGATTTAGAAAACACTCCTACCTATGTAATGTCAGTTTTCCTATACGTATGCCAAAAAGTAAATAGCGGCATGCACATGTTGGCAAATTATAAATCCAGTTTTAATCTTTTTGTAATAAAAGAAGTATGATTTTGTATTTATATATATTATAATAAATAAATAAATAAAAACAGAGAGAGAGAAGTATGATATACACATGGCTTAGGCCTCAGTCACCAGCTGAAAAGACCAACTGGTGTTCACCACATGGCTTTTGCCAGTGCCCTCTACTGGATTTTTATTGGTTCCATGCTATTGGCATTAAAAAACCAAATGCAAATGCTAGCTAATGCTTTCATGGAAGATGACCTGGGCGAGTTCAGATGGCCCCAGATTATTTAATTTGGTAGCACAAACAACAGTAGAATCATTTCAAAGATCTGACTTCAATTTCACCATACCTGGGACAAATTTGATCATTGTCACAATAACGTAGGCTTGATTTTCTTTTGTAGACAATGTTAAGAGTGGTTAATATTAGTGTGTGAGTAATTGTCTATCAGTTGACAATTTCGGTGAAGTTTACTAATATGATTACAAAGCTATGTTTACGAGTTCCTCCACATGCATAAAGATACATGCTAAAAATTAGTGTTTGTTTTTATTCTGCATCTAGTATATGGATCTCTAACTGATTTGAGCCCTAATATTTGGCTAAAGTTCGGTATCTTCTACTGTAGTTGGGTAATCAAAAACCTTATCCCAACATCAGAATGCACCATAGAGGCACTTGATGAAAGTTGAGCATGCAATAGAATCTACCATCCACACAAAATGGCTAGATAGTTGAAGCTACCTGCTGACAACTCTTTTCTTCCCAACTTCAAATCAGAGATAAAAAAGATTCTCCAGAATATGTGATGATGAGGTCAACTTTGACATTTTTAAGTCCCCACATTGTGAGAACCAAAGTACAAACTTCAGAGGTTCTTCCAGCAAGTTCTTCTACCAATACTTCCGCGGAATCTTATGGACAAGATTTCATTTTTACCTTACTATAAATTTAAAAGAGTAAAGAAAACTTCAATTCTTGTTTTGAGAAAAAGAAAGAAGTACATAAATGAAACTGTCTATTTTAACAAATAATAAACAAATACTTAGATCTAAGCTAAAGCAATATATGCACATTCTCTCTGAATGGAAGTTGTCCACCAAGCACATTTCATAAGTCTTGCATGGATAATATTCTCCCTTGTAGGGTCTATGAATAATTATTAATCTTGATAAATTCCAAGAAATCACTACTGGCGTTAGCTTTCAGAATACAATCAAAAGCAATATATTTTCTGAAAGTCACTATTAAAATTAACCGTAAAAAGTAAGTACAATTTAGGGGTTTAGATTACATAGGGGCTGAAAGATAGAAAGAGAAAATCATAGGGATAATTTAATTGTCAAATGCAATTTAATCGGATATTATTGATCCCAACTCTTGCTCTCAAGATAAGATTCAATCTCTACATAAGTATAACAATTTTTTTTTAAAAAAATAATTTTTGGATATTTTCAGATGGATAGATAATATTATCGAAACTTTCTATTCGAATAGTTTGCATTACATGATACCATGAAAATATTATAAGATGAAGAAAGGTAAATACATTTTTACAGGTAAAATTCAGAGGCACGTAACATAACTATCTGTATATACGTACGAACAAGGTCAAAACCTAAACGCCCTTTAAAATCTTAATTTGCTTATCATTGGACATAGGTTGCTCTTATATATTCAACAATTTCTGCACTTTCAAACATTTGGACCCCAGTATTTGGGTCTTCTAAGTAAGGTACCTGCCAACAGTTGTAAGATTTATAATGCGATCTCAATGTCAAGCACATAGCAAAATGAAATTTTGGGGATATTAAAAGACTCATCATAGATAATCGAAAGAATTAAATACCTGAAAATGATTGGCTTTTTGATGTAGAGTCTGTCGTTTTGGACTGCCCCGAGCACAACTGATAAAAGGACAAAGGAATATGACCCACAGAAGAATGTCTCAGCAATGAATATACATAAAAGCATATCTGTATGGGTGGAGAAGGACATTTGAAGATACAATAAAATCAAAGCAAATCACTTGGGAATATTCAAATATTTAAGAGGATAGCCATATGATCTATAAACAACATGAAGAAACAACAGCTTTGAAGAGACTGGATGTATTGATAATCGCATGATAGTATCTTTCAGAGACCTAGAGAAACTATGGACATCAACAAAAATTGTGGCTGTTCTGTAGAGAATTGGATAACACAGTAAAAAAACATGAGAACTCGCAAGCATTTGGAGTTTAATAGATTATCATTCTCATACTAATTCTAACATCACCGTTTATTAAAATTTAAAAAAGATTCAAGGCAGTAAATAAATCATAAATTTCATTTTAACTTGGAAGTATAATACAAAATGATCAAACATTTCTACTTTCCTTTGCAGATGTGATCTGTTAATATAAATCTTCAATGACTTCAACTTAAATATGCATTAGAGATTGCACAACAATATATTTTCTGGCAAACATTTAAAACTTACATCATGTGTCTTCAACGAAAAGTTAAATCCAGGCTAGAGCAAAAGTGAAGACATAGTTCGAAGTATGCAGTTAAAAATAAGTGCACCCAAACCAGCAACCTCCAAAGATGCTTGAGCAGAAAAGATGGTGTCCCTAAGGGAGGTAAAAAAGCAGTGGTTCTACAGAACTGTTCTCTGCTGGCAGTCATTTGGGTGCTCCGTTTGGAGAGGAATATAAGATTTTGTGATTATTTTGAAGGAGAAAACATCTAAACTATTAGTCACTTAATTCATTTTTGGGTATCCTTGTGGGCCTCAGTCTCCCCAACTGTTAGAGGGATTATTTTTCTTCCATCAGTCTTATTCGGGAGGCCGATCTAGCTTAGGATATTATTGTACATCTTTTGTTTATGATTTTAGTTTCTTCTGCCCAGAAATCTGCCTTTCTGTTTCCTCAATTGCTTGTACATGCTCATATATGTGAATACAAGTTTTCTAAAGCCATATCCATTTTAAGATTAAAAGTAGATATATTCACTAAAAAAAACAGACAATCAAATTGACAAATGAAGACCTTACCTGTGCATTATGTGCGGTAACTCCAACTCTACAAGTACTTCACGTACAACTTTGCAGAATGGAGAACCCTAGTAAATAAAATAAAATATTTCAAACAACCATTCTGAAGTGTAATTGATAGGTTTATGAGATTCAGTCAAAAGACAGCTGATGATTGCCTCAAATTTTGGATTATAAATGTGGACAGTTGTTATATTTACTTTGAACATCAGAGATTACTTATAATCCCCTAACCTCATATGCCCATACTTCAAGTGGCTTGGGTGGCAATTTTGATGGAGTGTAAGAACTCCCCTGCATAAAAAATAAATAAATAAAACAATAATAATAAAGAATAAAAAAGGGAGATAATTAAATATAGCCGTCTACCTACTTCTTGTTCACTTATAGTAACATCTCAATGATCTAATTTTAAGCTGAATAGAATAGTGAACTCAATATCATAGATGTACTCTAATAAATAAATATGTGGATTATTATGGTGAATAAATCAATAAATATGTGGATTATTATGGTGAATAAATCAACTGAAAGCTTGATAAATTAGGAAATAGGCCCAAACTGGTATACAAGATAATATGAAATTGTCGACGTTGAAATTCAGTTGACGAGTAATCAATACCCAATACCTGCAGTCAATGTAAGAAAACACGAAAACCAAGAAGAATATAACAAATAACTCAGAACAAAACAGGAAAACAAAAGATTTTTAACGTGGTTCAGCGAGTGGGCCTACGTCCATGGCTGTCTTTCTAAAATTCTACAGAGTGACAGTATATTATTTTTTGGTGTCCTCTGTTACAATGATTTTAACCCCTATTTATAGGAAAAGTAACGTTACAAATTAGGAAGCAACAAAATAGAAAGAGAATCATGAATTAATTACACTTCCTAAACAGTCATAATAGAATCAAGAAACTATTCCAAATATCTCGGGATAACGTTGACTAAGTTTGAATTTGAATTAACTTCTATATCTGGCGAGAGAATTACACTCCGATTAGGTGACTGCCTGTTCTGGAAGATATTGCATTAATTGTGCTCTGAACAAACTGCTGACTGTCTATAGCGACCTCGAGTTGGACCTCGCTGATCAGCGAATAGCGAACTATGCATATCGTTAATTGTGGAACGAGCTACAACTTCACTGTGAGACGAGCTTATTGCTGCGAGCTGAGAAGATTGCTGGAACGAATTGTAGAGCTCGCCGGGCTTGAAGTTGAAATTTGGGCCTTGTCTAATGGGCCTTCATATTGGATTGACTTTATTAGGCCCAAGTTGGGCTTTTACCAGCCCATTTAGTGAGTTCGGAAAATGCATATAACATCAGCGCCCCAACTCTCAATTCGTTCTACGAATTGGGAGCTCGAGCTCGCTGGTAAAAGTTAGCTTCTCTGATAAGCCAACTCAAATGACTACTTTCGTGCCTTTTCAAATGCTATCACATCGGTCTAACACGTGACGGTCATGCAAGAAGTGACTTGAACTGACGTTGGCATGTCCCTCGCACGCGCATTTAATGCGCACGTCTTTCAACTGACGGCTACATGATTAGAAAGTCATACCTCGCGCTGCACCGTTGGATTGATGGCGGTTACATAGCACACAGATCTAACGGCTAGGGCTCGAGCTCATTTATCTATATAAACTGGTGGAGCCCTTTCATTTTCTTCTTTCATCTGTCATTTTCTCTTGAAGCCACCAAGCTTTTTGCTGCTACTTATCTCACCAATTCACTTCCAGTCGCCGTTTTTCACCATTACATTAGAGATTCACGGTAAACTTCTGATTTCTTACCTCAAACTTTCAGTTTTTTTGTTTATTTTGTTGAGTTGAGATTGTATTGTGTTTGCATTTCGTCACTGCTGTGTCTAAATGGTTTGAATATGTCGTATTGTTATTCAATCTTCACTGTTCTGAGTTTCTTATTTGAACACGACTTTTCAAATTCTGCTGATTTGATCTTGTAGCATGCTTGTTTGCGAGCTGACTATTGTTTGTGGCCTGTTATGCATGCGAACTGTAGGATTAGACACATGTAGACCATTAGCTCGCAGGTCGTTTCTTCATAGGTCGAGCCTCCTCATTGTACAAGTGATTTGCAAAATAGGAAACTTAGAAAATTTTTTAATATTTTAATAATCTGTTTGCTGCAACCTGAATATGCTTCCTTTATACAGATGTCTTCAAGCGGAGCTCGTAGTGCTAGTGAAGCAGCTCAGGGCGGAAAGCGAGCAAAAACTCAGCAGCGAGCTAAAGAGAAAAGGAAAGCTCGCAAAACGTTCACTCATCATCCATCTTCCATAGAAGTCTCCGAACTGGAGGGGATCGCTCTTCAATTCCATATCCCCAGAAGCTGTCGTGCGATGTCACCCACTCCAAGAAAACATGCCGTCTATCCTCCGCGGGGGTATATTGCTGTCAGCACTCAGCACTTGGAACACAGGCTAAGATTCCTAGTTCCTTCTTATTTGATTAGATTCTTGAACACTGTCAAGCTCGCTCCATTTCAGTTAACACCGAACTCATACGCGCAGCTGACCTCGTTGGCTCTGGCATTCCTCAAAAACGGCCTTCGTCCTCCAACTCCAAAAATAATCCAAATTTTCTACAGTATCAAGGCTTTGAGCACAAAGAAAAGAGAAAAACCAAATGATATCTACTATCTATCAGCTCGTCCATCGGAATATAAGGAACTCTTGCCCTAAGGAGAAGCGAAGGGCAAATCCAATGTCGGGGCATATAAGACGAGTTGGTTTCTCGTCTCATGCCCTTCTCTTGCAAGACTTAAAAACTTCAGCTTCGTCCTGGAGCCAAGTAGATAGAGGAAGATATTTAGCGAGCTTAAAATAATAATTTTAACTTTTATTTATTCACCTTTTTTTTTTTTTTTTACAGATCTGAAAATGGACAAATCTCCTCTCAGCAGCTAGGAGAAAAGGGCTCTCGATGTGCTCGCGAGCTCGGGCGAAGTCAGCATTAGCAGCAAGTTTGATAATGCTCTTCTTCAGACTCATGGTCTCGCTCCTTTTAATGATTCTCCATTAATTGATGTCGAGAATGACATATCAAACCTTGGGCATCGCGAGCTTCCTTCCGTCTTCAAAGTTCCTGTCCCTACCTCGCAGGTAGAAACTTCTCCAGTTCCTGCCCCAGCACAGACAGAAACAGTTCCAGCTCGCACAGCCGCTATTGTGCAAATAGATTCATCCCCCTCCCCAAATCACACAACTATTTCAGAGGCTCCATTGCCTGCTCTAGCTTGCACTCCATCGGTGAGTGCATCTCGAAAAGCTGCTTCTTCAGTTCCTGCTCCTTCCACTGGGCGAGCTCTAGTTAAAAGGAAGAAGCTTGCTCTTCTGGAGTTCTCTCCCAAGAATCCTGCTAAAACTCCAGCCCCTTCAACAGCTCCAGCGAAAAGACCAGCTGAAACCTCAGCCTCTCCAGCTGCTCCTTTAAAGCATTCTAAGCGACCTGCTGTAGCAGAAATTTACTCAGTTTGGTGGTAGGAGTTGTCAACCCAGAAAACATATAAGGTTGAGGGTTCAACTCCGGATGCGACCTCAAGAGGCCAAAAGGGGTTGCCCGGGATGGTTTTCACCCCCAGCTCGGCATGGTCTTCACTGCCAGTCCCGTACAAATCGTTCCGTAGGCGAGGTTCCGACGCCCCGGGTGTTGACCGGTTCCGATCGTCAATAGAAATCAAGATCTAAGTGATGTGGAATTCCCTAATACTTTTGACGTGCACTCTCATTGAAGAACAAGCATAATATGTGGAACATATGAATACAGTGAGAAATTCATAAATGAGCCAAACAAGGACAGACATTAATATTATGATAACTATACCAATTCAAAAGCTTAAACTATTGGATGGAAGAGCCAAAAAGATATGTGAAACCATATCAAACCCACGATTAAGTTGACATGACAAGTCTACAACAAAAGGATTCCAAAACCTTAAGAAACACTATGCAAAAATGATTAAATTCATCTTAGTTCTCACCCTTCCCATGCGACCAATCATTGCAAACCCTTCAGTTAAGGTCTGCAATAAATCCACAAAGAGTTAGCCATATAGCTACTCATTTAATTTTCTACAAATTGCATTAACAGAAAAGTAAATTCAGATTGCTAACCGTTAGTAGTCCAAGTGACAGCATGAAAGGAACACTTCCATCACCTAAACACAAGTAATCAAACAGGGTAAACACACAAAAAGCATGAAAAAATAAATAAATAAAACACCGTAATCTCTTATACTGATTGAATAAACAAAAAGCTTTAGTGAGTTGTGATAAAACCAAAAGTCATAAGAGCAAGAACAAATTTTTCTTGAACTTCACACAGAGAATCATTTTAAGATTCATTCTTTCTACAAGTTGGAGAGATTCAGTAAAGAAAAAAAAGTTGGTTATAAAATTAGCAATTTTTAATGTTATAAAGAACAATTTAATGTTTCCCCCTCTCAGAACTGATTGATAATACATTAAAATAGTAAGGAAAATTAAAAAAAAAAGAATAATAATAATAACAAATAAATAAATAAATGGAAGGCAGGTAAATAAAACCTCACATACCATATTTCCCGACCAAATACTTTATTATTTCATCTGATTCATACATTGAAACTCCTGTGTTTGGATCAACCTGCATCCAGAGAAACAGAAACAATGAATTAAGCGCAGTTAAACTCGAACAATGAAGTTACTTGTGATGCATGATTGACAAGAAGAATTTGGAAAAACTTGAACAATGAAGTTACTTGCAATGCATGATTGACAAGAAGAATTTGGAAATACAAATCTAAAGGATAAAATTCAGAAGATGAAAAACAAGGAAACAGAGACTGGTTAACCAACAAACAATTATGCAGACAAAATATTTCACAAAACAAGTTAGTAGATTCTAAATTTCTATATAGGATTGTGAATCTAGCAACTAACTTCACCAGCTCTGGATTAAGGAGATGACAAGAAATTTCACTTTAATGTAACTCTAGCTGCATTCATTTAAAACATTATTTGTCATACAATAAATATTAGATACATAAGACAAACTCAGACAAGCTTTAATTTTATTGTATTGTCACCTTCGCTCTTGATTATTACGACAACATTCAGTTAGCCAGTCACAATTCAATTTGTTATTTTGTGCAAGATTAGATGATCAAGGCTGAAGATTAACAATGTTGAGGGAGATAGCCAGCAAAAAGAGAGCACTTATGTAAAATCAAGCTATTGAATTATATAAAAGATGGTATACCACATACATTAATTTGGCATTTTCAGCAATTTCTTCCAATGTAATACACAGTATCTCAAGATATTTGAAAATTTTATTTTTTCTTCATCAACATGTCTCTTCTCCTCATCTATGTGGACAAACGGTGAAAAACAAAAAAAAAAAGTAAAAGAACAAAAATCTAACCATGTAAGGGAATTGCTGTTTGCCACCCATCTGAGCAACCTTGGGACGAAAATTTGGACCATTTCTTGGGCAAGGATAATATAGAATATCAAGATCCAACACTGAAACAATTTCTCTAACCTGTACAATTGTACAGATTTCAAAAGTCAGTATACATCATAATGAAGTCATGGAAGCAATTTCAATAATATGTCATACATGCGAACAATCAAAAGGAAAATATATATTATAGACTCAAAGTCCATCTTTATGGACTATAGATTGCAAATTGAACATGTCTATCAAACTCATTATGATCTCCTGTACGAACAATACACTTATCTGACAATATTACATCCATAAAGATGCAAGTTTAACACCTATATAAAACATGTAAAATTGATGGGCTATTAGAGTGAAGTTACCTTTCGACAAAATGGGCAGCTGAAGTTTGCATAAGATCCACATTTATCCAAATGTGAAGAGAAGAAAACATGCATTCAATAACATTTGGTCACAGATGAAAAGTCATAGAATGATTGAAGACAAGAATCAACAAGGTTAAAACATTAAAATGCTCAAGGAAAAAATAAAAATACAATACCTTTCAAATTCATATATCTCGATAGGCTTCTCTGGACGAGGGCCTAATTTTGAGGTCTCTTTCACCTTGAAACCTGTTAAAATACAGCTGTTATATCAACAATTATCAGCCTTCATTGCAAATGATAGAATTCAAGTGTGATGCCCATTTGATATGCATGACATCCTCAGGAATCAAAACACATCATCTTTCAACTATTTGTTTTCCCACTTTTCTCCTGGGGCCTAGAGTCAAAGAATCCTTTAAACCACAATTTCAAACAGTAACTTTTCCAAAAATGATTTAGCAAATAGTAAGGAACTTAGCGATTACCGGCTAACTCTAAAGCATACTGGTCAGACGGAATCTCATCCTTGGCAACAAAGGATGCACTATACCTGCCACAGCACAAGACAAATGAGATAGAACTGAGCACTAGCAAGTAACCAGGACTATATCAGATTCCGGTTAAAGTGTTTTCTGATATTTATTAGGTTTAGTCCATCACAAAACAACCATGAAGAGCCGCATTTACGCCTTTGCTTAAGTTACCCAAATTTGTGACTTGTTTATTACCAATTCAAATCCCACCGCAGATCTACTAGGCAATCCAATACAACCGCCAACTCTATCCGGCAGCAAAAAAAGTTATTTTTCACCTAATTTAGCAAGTGAATTTGAAATGTCACATATCAATTATTTATACCATCCATTCAAAACATAAGAATTAATGTTTGAATCCTCTCTCTTTCACCTCTACTTCAAAGTCTACAAATTTGATCAGCAACTCATTGACTATCAAAACAAAAATTCTGTACGTACACAAAGGAACAGCAAGTATACAATGCAAAACGAAAAGGGTCGTACCCGGAAACAAAAACACCAGTTCCCAAGCGAAAAATCAAGGAAAGAGAAGCACCCAAGATGTCAAAAACCTTGTCTGGTCTAACAGAGAAGCGTTTGGGCTCAGGTGGCTTGAAATTTGGTGGGGCAGTAAAGGGTGTAGGTTGTGGTACATCTTTGGTCGTGGTGGTGCTTGTGAGTGGGGTTTCTGAGGTGGCTCCAACGGAGAAGGAGGTGTGACGTGTCCTACGGCGACCGGGAACTGACCGGAAAACTGAAGGCTGCGAGATATTTATGACTCCGGCCATCGCCTTTTTAGTTGATAGAGTCGTCTATGCCCTGTGTAATTTTGGGTGGACAAGAACTAGACATGTAAATCAGTTTTTGTCTTCTATTTCTAATTTATTCAAGGCCCTTTATATTTATTTTATGAGGTAATTACACAAAACCCCGATGGGGTTTACAGGAAGACACATGCCAAAGCTTTTTGGTTTTTGTAAGACCATGGTCCACGGATAACAGTGGACTGGGGCAACTATGACGTTGGACCTACTTTTTCAATAAAATGATAAAAAAACCTTTAATTTTTTACTTTCTTCATTGAAACTATAGTTGACCATTAAAAAAAATAATAATAAATAATAAATAATATTTTAAAGTAAAATAATAAATATTAATAAAAATTTATCTCTACTATCTATCTTAGAGATAAATGGTGAAGATCAACTAAACAAATTGAAAAATAAAAATTAATAAAAAAATAGGAATTCAGATTGGATTTCACCAATAAACACTATCATCAGCAAACACCATGCAATCTAGTTCGTCCATCCCCCTCCGCCAACAAGCACCATCATCAATCTCTCATAACCAATTAGTCCATCCCACAACCCATAATCATCGTTAAGAGTAAACATCATCCCACAATCATCATCCATAAGTGTTTTTGGTAGCTGGCGCAGTTGGCCAGCTACCCTCATGCCTTTAGTGGCATGGTATCGACACCTAAGTAGCTCAAAATAAAAAGCTCTTCCACTATTATGCGTGGATTGCTCTCTTATCCTTGTGTGGGTCTCTCCCTCAACTCCGTATAAGTGACTCTCTCCTATTTGGGAGTAGTCTCCCGAGCCATGTCACAGTGTTTGTATCTCGATTGATCTCTATAATCCTTTAGGTCAGTCCTAATTCTTTAAAAAAAAAATTGTGATCCACAAGTAAAATTGTTTTTTAATTAATAATAAAGTTATTATTAAATTGTTTGGGATTTTCCCAAAAAAAAATTTGTTTTGACTTTTGGATTTTAATAATAATAAAAATTTAGTTTTTTAATTAATAATTAAAGTTACAAATAGTAGACACAGGTAAATAGGTCTCTACAATTCAATGATTTATTTATTTTTTTTTTTATAATAACAAAATAATTTGACACCTATTCTTAGATACTCGCTGAGTTATGTATGATGATAAGATAACTTGACACCATTAGTTAGATTTTGCTGGATTAAAATTACATGTACCATTCCAAAATTTATTTTCACAATGTCATCTACTCACAACATCAAGAAAAAACTTTTCCTATATGTAACCTTTGATTTTTATCTCACAAGTGAAGGACAAACTCCTCTAATCGCTGTAACTGCTATGACTGTAAGTGGACCTGCACATGACCCTTCAATTAAAACCCATTCTGTAAAACAAAATATTTCACGCAAACAAATATGAATTCGAGTTAAAATCTATGTTATCAGGAAAACTACTGTAATGTGAAATGATCATGGCTGATCTGGATGCAAAATTTCACAGCCACATGGCTCACATCAATAGAAAATTACACGAATGGATCCACATTGTCCTGACTGGCACAGAAAATGTGTATTATGGATGCCGTCTTTTTCGTGTTTGATGCATCCACTATTGTTTGCCCAGAAAAATGATAATAATAATAAATAAAAAAACAGTCTCTCTATTGTTTGGTCTCATTGTTTTTCCTTTGGTTTCGTTTGTTTCGACGAACTGATTGCAATAAAAAACCATTCCAATGGCTAAACTCTTTCTTTCTGCTGTCCTGACATCTCCCCAACTGCTTGACTTTGCACCTCGGGAAGGTGTGGGTTCGAAGCCCATTAAGTTGAAGAAAACGTTTGAGTTGATCAATGCACTGCTCGTCGATCCAGAGCAGGAACAGCTGACGGATAGAGCTGTGAAGATTTGGCTGGATGAGCTCCAGGACTTGGCTTATAATGTGGAGGACATCTTGGATGAGTATGCAACCGAGGCGTTGAGAAGAAAGTTGAAGATAGAAGAGTATCAGGCTAGCACCAGCACTATTCGGAAACTCATTTCTACTTGTTGTGTTGGTTTTGGTCCAAGTGCTTTACGTTCCAGTTTCAGTGTGAGATCCGAGATAGATGAGGTTACTACCAGGTTAGAAGATCTTTGCAAGAAAAGATCTGAACTTGGTTTGGAGACTGTTGTTGGAGGGAGGTCTGTTGCACATGGCAAAGGCTACCCACTACATGTTTTCCCACTGAAACTGTTGTTTTTGGAAGAGATGAAGACAAAGCCAAAAGTGCTTGAGATGTTAAGAAGTGAAACAGGCGATGCGCCCTTTGGTGTTGTTCCCATCGTGGGGACGTGAGAAATCGGTAAAACAATGCTGGCTCGACAGTTGTACAATGATAAAGCAACTGAAGATTTCAATTTGAAAGCATGGGTCTGTGTTTCTAACGATTTTGATGTTGTGAGGATCTCAAAGGCCATTCTTGAATCTGTCACTGGTCGTTCTTGTGATCTAAAAGATTTGAATGCGGTGCAGAGTCAACTCACTAAGGAAAGTAGCTGGGAAAAAATTCCTGCTTGCTTTGGATGATGTCTGGAGTGAGGATGATGGTTTGTGGGAAACCCTCAGGTCTCCATTTGTGTATGGAGCACAAGGAAGTCAAATCGTTGTGACGACCCGACTTCAAGAAGTAGCAAGAACTGTCAGGCCAAAAGGATTTTATAAATTGGATCTTTTATTGGATTACGATTGCTCGTCGTTGTTCAAGCAATATGCACTTGAGGGTAGGGATGATGTTGTTCATTGGAATGTGGAAGCTATTCGTCAAAAAATTGTTCAAAAGTGCGATGGGTTGCCCCTAGCAACAAAAACTCTGGATGGTCTTCTATGCCGCAAAGAACTAGAGGATGAATGGATGGAAATATTGGACAACAAAATATGGGATACGCTTAGAGGGGACAACATTCTTCCAATTTTAAGGTTAAGATATTACCATATTTCTCTTAATTTAAAGAGATGTTTTGCATATTGTGTCATTTTTTCAAAGAACTACGAATTTGCAGAATAGGAACTTGTGTTTCTATGGATGACTGAAGGTCTTATTCAACAATCGGGTGATGACAAGCACTTGGAGAAGTTGGGTGATGAGTATTTTCATGATCTAGTATCAAGGTCAATTTTTCAAATTTTAACTTCCAATAACTCTAAATTTATAATGCATGACTTTATTAATGATTTAACTCAAAGGGTTTCTAGACACCTAAGTTTTAGGTTGGAGGGTGAACATGAGTTCCATAATCAATTCAAAATATTTGTAAGGACTCATTACTCTTGTTACAGTTGCCATTGCCATTATGGCAAAGGAAACTTCAAAGTCTTTGATAGTGCTAAGCACTTAAGTACACATTTGTCAGTGTGGCTAGAAAATTATTTCTTTAAGTGTTGTTACATTAGTAATAGTGTTGTTCATGATTTATTGTCGAAGTTCAAAAAATCGTGTGTTATCATTTCAAGGATATGCAATGATTGAACTATCTAAATCAATCAGAAACTTGAGACTTCTAAGATATCTTAACCTATCGTATAATGGGATAAGAAGTTTACCCAAGCCAATAAATTTAATGTGCAACTTGCAAACTTTGCTATTAAGAAACTATATGGATCTCTTGGAGTTACCTTATAATATGGAGAATTTAATCAAATTACATCGTTTAGATATCTCGGGTGCTTCTTTAATTAAAAAAAAATTGTCATTCGGAATTAGAAATTGGAAATTTCTAACAACATTATCTGACTTTATTGTGGCTAAAGGTGGTGGATCTAGTTTGAAAGATTTGAAGCGCTTAGAATTTCCTTATGGACAATTCTATATTTCAAGCTTAGAAAATATGATTGAGTACGAAGATAAAAGAGAAATCATTTTAAGTGATAAGAAGGATTTAAAGGTGCTTTTACTAGAATAAGAAGTTGAGGTTGATGATTCACAAGATAAGGAAGTAGATAAAAAAATTTTGATATACTTCGACCTCTTAAAAATCTACAAGAACTCACAATAAGATGTTATGGTGGCACAAAATTTCCATCTTAGGTTGGAGATTATAATTCATTCTCTAAGATGATAGTCCTAACATTAGACGATCGTAAGAAATGCACATCCTTACCTTATCTGGCCTTTTAGACTCACTTAAACATCTCACCATTCGTAAGATGAGGGGAGTAAAATGCATTGGCACTTAATTTTATGGAGTGGGTTGCTTAAAACCTTTTCCATCTTTAGAGACTTTTCTTTTTGAGGATTTAGAAGAGTGGGAGTGTTGGGACACTATCAAAGGAAATGAGGGTGTTGAAAGTTTTCCAAAACTTCAAGAACTTTCTATTGTACAATGCCCCAAACTCTCTACAATATTGCCTAACAATCTTTATTTGTCGGAGAAGCTTGTGATTTGCAATTGTGCAAAGTTGGTGGTTTTAGTCTCAACTTTTCCAGTGCTATGCGAGATGAAGATTGATGAATGCAAGGATATTGTCTACAGTAGTAGTCCAACTAGCTCCAATTCATTGAAATGTGTGACTCTTTCATATATTATAGATTTTGGAAGTTGGCTAAAGCAAAATTTTCAAAGAGTTGAGGTTTTAACGATTAATAGTTGTGATGAACTCATAAATTTATGGTAGAATGAGATTTTTCTTGAGAAGCCGCCTCAAGGGTTGTATAGTCTTATCTCCATCAGAACACTTAATATTACAGATTGTAAAACTCTCACAACTTTACTTGAGAGAGTTAACAGAGGAATGCACATCTTGAAAATGTGGAAATTAAAGGTTGCGATACTCTAACTTACATTTTCAGAGGACAACTACTTGCATCTCTGAAGATGCTTTCGATCAAAGATTGTAGGAGATTGCAGTGCTTGTTGGATGATGTTAGGAATCTCACTAACAAAGAAAATATTATGGTGTGTTTACTTCATGGATTGAGAAATAAGAATGGAGAATGAGATTGATTGATAATGTTTACTTTCTTAAAATTAATTCCGTAATGGGAATGAAAGTGTGGGCCTCACATCAATTTGAGGTTGTGGAATGGGAATTTCATCCCCCCCAACCTATTTGGGAATTTCATTCTCATTCCCTTTGTCAGGATAAAAAGTCTTTTATACCTTTCTTTAAAACTTAAAAAAAAAAAAAAAAAAACTATTTTATTTGATGTTAAAAAAAAAAACTACATATTATAATAAAAAATTGCATATCACTGACTTTTCATTATCAATTTATTAATTATTATAGTGGACTATTAAAATAATATGCAATTTTTTTTAATTATAATATACAGTTTTTTATTTGATATTTAAAAAAAAAAAACTATATATTGTAATAAAAAATTACAACTAGGTTAGTGGACTATTAAAATAATATGCAATTTTTTTTTTATAATATATAATTTTTTATTCAATATTAAAAAAAATGCATATTATAATAAGGAACTGCACACTATTATAATTAATTCATAATTTTAATTGAGGACATTTTTGTAACTTATAATTAATCTATTCCAATTCTAAAACAAAGTAAACAGTTCAATGGGAATACTGTTGATTCCGATTTCGATTCCTGTAGTTGAAGTAAACAACTTATTCTGATTCCGATACTTCATTCCGATTCTAAGTCATTACGATTCTATATCATTTTGATTTCTCCAAGTGAAATAAACGCACCCTTAGAGTCAAAAGAAGAATAAAATCATAATAATGAGGACTTTTATTATTGAAACTAAAAAGAAATGGATACAAAAGAAAACCGTCAATGCTATATTAAGGGAACGAGACTCACGCTTTGCTTGCCTCTCACAAAGCTTCTCTATTAAAAAACTAAAACAAAAAATAATCGAAACTCCTAACAACCCTTCTTTAAATAGCAACAGAAACCTAAAGCCAATCTCACAAAATTCTTCCTAAAAACTACTACCAAAATCATCACTTTTCATATAACAATCAATCAGACTAATAGATTACTTTTCTTTTATAAATTTTAAGATTTTTGACTCTTTTCTATTTTTTTTTTGTTGGTAAGTGACAACAATTGGGGTTTAAAATGATGATGATGAGAGTACTGATTCTTCGTCATCTATGGTGTTCAAAGAGAAAGTCAACAGCCACTCATCTCATCTTGATAAGTTGGAAATAAATAATTGCCCATCTCTCGTGTGTCTGCCAGTGACAGACCAGTTCTCTGCCACACTAACCAATCTTCATGTCAGTGATTGTTTGAAGCTCACAAAAATTTTGTTACCTATAGCACTCAAACATCTAGATATTAGCAATTGCCCAAAACTCACAGCTTTACTACCAAGAGGTCAATTACCTAATACGATTGAAACACTGCGTATTAACGACTGTGAAGGCCTAGAGTCAATAGTTGAAAGATTTCAAAATAACCTGGCTCTTCACAGTATCTGGATCGCAGGTTGTAATAATCTCAAATCTATTCCCAATGGCCTACACACTCTCAGTAGTCTTCATGAAATCAAAATAATAAGTTGTCAAGATCTTGTTTCCTTCTCAATAGGAGGGCTTCCCAACAGTATTTCAACTGTTTCAATCAGTGGATGTAAGAAGCTTAAAGCCCTACCCACGAGATTACATACTCTTACTTCTCTTCAACATTTATATTTATTCAATTGTCCAAGTTTGTCACATCTGGAAGAAGGTTTTCCGGCTAACCTTTCATCTCTTAGTATAAGCAGTTCCAGTCTTTATAAACCACTTAACAATTGGGGGTTGCAAAATCTCACCTCTCTCAAAAGCCTTCGCATTCAAGAATTGTCTGATGCAGACTATTTCCATGAAGAGATAGAAATGACTTTGCCCCCAACTCTAACTAGCCTGCGGATTTCAAGATTCCCAAAATTGAAATTCCTGTCTAGCAGGAGTTTGGAAAACTTCAACTCTCTTGAACGCTTGGTGTTCAGTTGTTGCCCAGAGCTCACGTCCCTTCCAAGCCTGCCATCCTCACTTTTGCAATTATATACACTTTTTTGTCCTTTGTTCAAAGAAACATGGATAAAGGAAAAGAACGGTACAAGATAGTCGGCATCCCTCGCATTGTGATTGATTTCTAATCCATACATCATCCATAGCAAGAGTCAAAGAATTAAAATCATTCATCCTCATCTCTTATTTCAGCATGCCAATTCGTCAATTAATTATTTTTCTTCCCTGAATTCGAACTGCCACTAACTAATTATTCCATTTTTACTTGTCCGATAGTTTGTTGAGGTACTTCAACTGTGAAGAAGATGTTCGGATTTACTTTCAGAATTTTGAAATGAGGTGACTGCTATATATGTGCTCTGTTCCAATTTTGGTTGATGAAGTTAAACCAGTCCTTGTATTCAGCACGAAAAGTAGCTTAGATTTTGGATAACAGACTCTAGTAACTCACGACTATAACAGCTTCTTTGCTCTTATAGTGGGATAATGCAGAGCTCTTTTGCACTTCCATTTGCTGATTAGTTGATGCACTTACTTTGCAAGAAGGAATCTTGGGCCTGTTATCCTCCCATTCTCTTTTGTATACGCTTGCTACCACAATCAACCCAATGACAGTTTAATAAGGTCCAAAATTTTATCATATGATTAATGTTCAAACTTTATATGAATAAGATCTCATCTTAAATTGATTAAACAAGTTCACGTTTTGTTTCATATTCATAACGTCAAAAGATACTTTTATTTTAAATATGTTTGTTTGGTCCCAATTTTGAGGCACCCTTCCTCTCTTGGAAAACTGATTCGCTTATAGCTAAATTTGCTAAACAGAGATTCAAAACTCCTCTATTTGACCAGACGTTGTCACAATAATGAAGGATCGCTAGAATGAAGGGCAGGGCACTTTAGTTAACAGATATTTTCACTTTCCATGGAAGGTGGCTTGAGGCTAATAAATATTAGATGGTAATTTCAAGAAACTGACTGTCTCTTCGTCATTTTAGAATTGTGCAGAATCATATTACCTGGCTTTCAGTAGATGTTAAGGTTTTCTTTGTGTATTTTCTCCCAGATGACGCCGGAATTTGTGGACTGCTATCTGATGCTAGAGACTTTATTCTTCTCCATTTTTCTGTTCTGAGTTGGAGTATTAATGGTCTCTATGGTTTGATTGGGTGATAATGCTTCTCAGAGATGTTCTGCTATCGCCTAACCACATGAGGTGCCGTGCTATATGCTTAAATTTTGGTTTTGTATTTTTTATAGAAGCCTTTTGAGATGCTAATACTATCTGCTTAAAATAGAAACTGGCTTTGTGTAATTATAGGGTGTCATGCACTCGTGCTGCAAAATCATGGTGAGGCTGCAAGGTTTGGCTTTAATTCCACTTTTTTTTTTTTCCTGTTAGTAAAAGGGCTGCTACCTGCAAATTGTTCAAATGGCATATCTGTGAATGAATCAAATCTAAAGTTGACTGCTATCAACTAACAGACATAATATTCTGCTTCAATTCTCTGTTACTGAGTATAGGCTTTTCCTGTAGATTTCATAAGCTGTCAGATAAGCTGTTATGGGATTATATTTAAGAGACTGCACTACTCTTAAAGCATTTTCTTATTGCTGTTAGCCGACCTACCTTATACGGTTCATTATTTCTCCAATTTCAATTCTACGGAGACTATCTTCTCTTGGTAAACTGAATTGCTGCCTTGGGTTTCGTTTCGTTTTATAGCCCAGCAGAGATCTGTGAATGAATCAATCAAGCGGATATCACTCCTGACATCATCAACTAGTGATAAAGTTGTTATTCCTAAATTTTTTTATTATAATTAAAATTTGGAATTCGACCCCTTTGAAGTTGGTATTTTTGTTTTTGTCTTGGAGGAAAGATGTTGTGATGATCATATACACAATGTTTTAAACATTAATCCTCTCAGTTTTTTAGACTCCTCAATTCTTGCCTTAATATGATGCCTTTGGAATTCATCTAGTATCAAATCCTTCTTATTTGGTCTTTCATGCCCCATTAATCAAAAGAGTTGAAAGTGTTCAGATAAATGAATTTCAGTGGAATACTTATTTGGTCATATTCTTTCATCTCTTCTTCCTTAATGCCTTGAGAATACGACAAAATGGCACCGAAATGGAAGTCTTCTCCACGTATGAGCAGCACGTGGCATTCCATGAAAGGACGAAACCAAAATTCTTCAAAAACAGCATTAAAAAAATGTTCAAACTTCCCGAGTAAATGATAAGGTAACCTATTCCCATTAATAGAGTTCTACATGGCGGTGCCGCCCAACCATAGAGAGGCATGTGTCATGATCACTGGGCCACGTCAGCCGACCAGGATCCTTTTCGTCTGCCAGAAGCTTTGACCAAATCTGCAAGCAGCAAACAAACAAAAACAGCAAAAAGCATAGTTTGAACAGGGGCGGCAAAATGAAAAACCTTTTTGAGTCGTGTAATAATATGGGACTTGGAAATTGGAATATGAGAATGGAATATTTGTATCGTTTGAATGTAAGGTGAGGTTGTGTGCAACAACATTCTGGGCAATTCAAAAAGTGTCCTACCTCTAGAAGATTTTAAGATAAATCCAAAAGCCATCAGCCAAACATGATTAAATGATAAAAAGAAATCACAAATTAATAATATTATAAAAATGTTAATAAATGCCCTTACTACATATATTAAATTAAAAAATTATATATAAATATAAATTATTATAATAATTATTATTTTATTTATTTTATAGGAAAAAAATCATTTTAGTTCCTAACTTTTGAGAAATTATCAAATTTTTTACTATGTTTCAGAAAATGACAAAATGGACCCTAACATTTCGAAAAAATGTCAAATTAATCCTTCTCATTAGTCAACTAACGGTCAAACTTAACGGATAACATGATGTGTAAGGGTAATTTTATCATTTTAGGGATTAAAATGATCTAAAAAAATTAAAAAAAAAAACAATTAAGAAAAAGTTTAAGAACAAAAAATAAATTTTATTTGTGGGTTTTTTAGACATTATTTTGTTTTGAATTGATTTTCATTGAATTGTTGATGGATGAGACATTTAGGTTGATTTTATAGATGTTGTTTGCTTAATTGAAGATGAATATTGATGTGGAATAAGGTTGAAGATGAAGACTAGGTTAAAGGATGAAGATGATTTTTTTTTTTTTTTTAATTTGTTTTATTTTAGGCTTTGATTTTAATTTTCTAAAAGAAAATTTAGTGGACATTATTGATTTTTTCATTGTTTAATTTTATTTTATTTTATTTTTAATTTTAATTTTTTTTAAAAGTTTTTTTTTTTTTTTATTTTGTTGTGCTTAATTTTATTAGTGTTTAAGTAACATTTCGAAATATTATTGTAATTATAGGGGTATAACGGTCTTTTTATCCATTTTAACATAGTCCAAGGGTAAATGACTCTTTTCATGTTTTCCGTTAGGTTTGACCATTAGTTGACTAATGAGAGTGACTAATTTGACACTTTTTCCAAACATTAGGGTCCATTTTGTCATTTTTTAAAACATAGTTAAAAATTTGATCATTTCCTAAAAGTTAGGGACTAAAATGATTTTTTTTTTTTAGATTATTTTAATCCCTAAAATGATAAAATTACCCTTTTGTATTATGTCATCCGTTAAGTTTGACCATCAATTGACTAACGAGAATGACTAATTTGACATTTTTTTAAAATGTTAGGGTCCATTTTGTCATTTTCTGAAACATAGTTAAAAAGTTGATCATTTTCCAAAAGTTAGGGACTAAAATGATTTTTTTGCTATTTTATATAGATGGTACTCTCATAACACATATAAATATTTGAAAAAGCAAAAATGTATATAAATCATTATTTACGTTTGTAAATCATTAATGTTTTCTCTTATTCTTGAGGGAGACATTAAGTTGATTTTTTTCTTCTTTAATTAGAAAATTTTTTTAAGAAATTTCGAAACTGATTTCTAACAAATTAAAACAAAAAAATAAATAAATAAATTAGAATTAATCTTTCATATGTTTATACAAAAAAATTGTTTTAAGGAGTGATATCATGAAGCCAGACTGTTGGCGCCATATGACAACAAAGCTTGTGTGACTCTCAGGAAATTGCACAAAGCATGCTGTATTTCCAGAGGAAAACATAAGATCAGCAATGAAAAACAAAAAGAGTGGCATGAATGTTGCCTACTTTTTTTTATGGGAAGACAATGACATGCATGTTATCAACATGAGAAAAATAAAAAGCTCAGGGTCTCAACTTGCTAAAGTTTGGCCTGAAAGAATGAGAGAAACACAAAGTAAAAAAGGACATTTGCGTAAAGGCTGGCTGCTGTTTCTACAAGGATTGCCTCAAAAATCTATGCACTGATCCAACAGTTATTATTATGTTTGCTCTTCTTTTTTTTTTTTTTTTTTTTTTTTTTTCAATTTTTATTTATACAGAAAGAGAAAGGCCATGTTCATCATGCTGACATAATTACATCCTGTAATCCATGATAAACATTAACCCACAAACAAGCTATATGAAAGTAATAATATTATAGTAGCATCAGAATGAAGAGGCGCACCTAAATTTGTCAATATCCTCAAAAGGACCTCACATCTTGTATCTCTCTTTATGGTTTTTTAAGATAAAGAATCTTGGAAGACATCTACAAGCATCCAAGCCACCAACCAGAGGTCATCTGTTATGTGCTAGTGGGTTGGAATGAATTTTTTTAACATCACAAGTACCAAATAACAGGAAAAAAGCAAAACCACTGTGACCACCTCCTCCTTCATAAACTATGTTTAATACAAGAAGCAATTAACTTATAAAACAACATCAAAATATACAATCATCTGCATGTTGATTACAGGAAGAAACAGAATACTTAATTAGGAATTTATATTTTGATTTTATTTTTTTTTCGATTTTTGATATGATATTGAGTACATCAGAGAATTCTTAAATTACTACTATAATGTTTTTATCACCGATAAAGAACTCCTACTTTTGTTTGCTTAACATCAGGCCTCATCTGTTTCTTGCTCATGTCACGGATTTGTAATAAGAACTATATTTTGCTTAAATTATGTTAGTAGTCATTGACATTTTCCAATTCTGTATTTATTATGTCTCGCTTACCCTTCAATTTCCAAAAAGAGGTGCTTATTTTCTACCACCACTAGATCAAGAATAACCACAACCATAAAATAATAGCAGGCATGCGTGTTGACAACATGTCACTCAGCAGTAAACGTCAATTTATTTTATACTCTCCAATCCCCTCAAGTGGACCTCGGTCGCTTTTATGGCAAAATTAATGCCCATCTCTTTGAAAATGAAAATGACCACATTCTTCCTCAAATTTACAACTGTGCTCAGTTTACACAATGACCTTTACGTCTCAGACCGCAAGGTGAACGAACCTGCTGGAGATGGCTCAGCCTGCACTGCAAGCTTGCTCGCTGGACCCGTATGCTGCGGTGTGGGACTGTGACATAGGTGCCTAACTAGTGTGTATCAGTTAGATAACCACAATGGAATATTTAGATGGAGACTGATGTAGATGTAACATTACAACTTACCTAAAAAATGGCAAAATTCTCGTATTCCATCTTAACTTGCTTGAATTATGGACGTTACGATAACCTAAAAATCTATATTGAGTATATTAATTAATTTACAACCTTATTGATGTGGTAATGGACACACGTTACACACCCCAGTGGAGTAATGCAACCAACTCATGCTACTAAGACCTTAAAAGCATATAAAAGCACATGCAGGCATACTTTTAGTAATCTTTTGAAAGAGGTCATGCCTACAGAGATAGATTTCTTTACTTATGGGGACATGTTACAAAATTTGGCATTTAAATAACATGAAAAATGGACGAAAGGCACAGGTAATATAATGCTTATACGCATGTTGTTGATGTTAGTGCTAGTCCGCTACATAGAGCCAAGCTAGTTACAAAATAGTCAATGTTGCACACTTGGAGTCAACCACGATAGCAATACACGGTGGAGGATGGTCAATCACTAAAGTTTTCCAATGGTCCTACAGGATCTAGCCGATCTTTCACTGTACCAATGGGGGTCTGGTCATAATCCACTTACAATCTAGATGCAAGGAACATAGGTGTGATGTAACTCATTTGTCTTTAAACTCAAATCAGTCTGACTCATCGAATGATTAACAAGATGAAAAATAAAACATTGCTGGCAGATCAAGCATGATTAGCAGTATTAGAGTTAATAGTAGTTTATTTAAGGGTAGTTTAGTCTTTCTACTTGTAAAGGTAGTTTAGACATTTTATCATTATTATAAATATGTTTTTCTTTTGTTCTTGTAAATCAAGACATTCATTTTCATCTTGTATGAGAATCCCTATTTTGTTCACATAGTATCAAAGCTAAACGGACTTTTTCGAAGTTATATGACATAAACTTAAGTGCATGAGTGCAGGTGCTACTAAGTGGATACACTGCATATGAGGAAGGTTGTTAGATAGTCACACATTAATTAAAGAAGTGAATTTACATTGGTTTATATGGTGAAAGTAAACTTTCACCCATAAGTTAATTTTCGTGATGAAATTAGGTCCAAGATCCATTTTATGACAGACAACACCATAAACAAAAAGTTATTATATTGCTGTCCTATAGTTGATTACAGGTACTGTTTTTACCGACCCATTTAACTCAGACTCCATGGTGCAAGTCAAGTAGGCTTATAACATCATTGAGGAGGCCATGACTTGCAACTGCAACTTACAAAACACCAACAATAAGTCAGCAGAATTGGGGGCCACAAATGGATCAGGGATTCATGTAATATTTTCAACATTATGAGGGTATTTTCATAATCAAATCCTATATAAACGCAATATATTCTCGTATCACTCTTCATTTAGGAATCCAACATAATTATAACTATTTCACTAAAAACCAGGGTGTATAGAGAAACCATGGGGAACTGCCTTGTACATGAAGAAAAGCTGGTGAAGGTCATGAAAACAGATGGAAAAATTCTTGAATATAAAGCACCAATTAAAGTCCATCAAGTGTTATCAGAATTTTCAGGTCATGCTCTATCAGATTCACTTCCGGAAATCTGTCATCTCCATCAAGATGTTAAACTGCTTGGTGGGAACTTGTACTACCTTGTACCTCTTCCACCACCATCACCAAAAGTTGCAAAAAAGAAGGTGAGGTTTTCGGATCAGAAGGAGGAGGGAGATGGACAAGGAACCGGTATTGTGAGAATAAAGTTGGTCATCAGTAAGCAAGAACTACAGGAGCTACTACAAAAAGGAGGAGTATCAGTTAAAGATATGGTTTCCCAGATACAGGGTAAACAGACTACTACAAATGATGTTGATCCCATCCATGGTGGTGATAGCTGTAAAGGGTGGAAGCCTGAACTAGAAAGCATACCTGAAGTAGACTAGTAAAGCTGATGCTATGTTTAGTTTTAACATACAAAGTAGATTGTAGAACCATGATAGATACTGGAAAAAATACTTCTTAGCTTCTGTTGTCATGTCAAATGTTTTACCTTATGTCTTTCTTTATGATGGAAAGTTATAAAAAAACAGCAGCAAAGAAAGCTATCAAAGTTTTGGATTCCTGTCTTTTAGCATCTGTGTATCTCCATTTTATTATGTGTACTGTTTCATTCATATTAATGTTTCCATGAGAGTGGGACAAAACAAAGTCAAAACTGATCCAGAAATAATTTTCAAAATTTGAGATATAATTTTTAAGTTTTTTTTTTTTTCGAAATCATATAATTTTAAGATTTTATTCAAATAAATTTTAATATCGTATTCCAAAGCTGTTAGCATATACAATCCGATCAACCAACCTTTTGAAAAAACTTTTTGCATGTCTTATTTTCGAAAATAGAGAATTGTATCAATATCAAAAATCAAACATCCTCTAAACTGAATGATGCATTCAATATGAAAAACAAAGCACAGTGGCACGGCTGATGATAATAGAAGCACTATCAACATGAAGTCTAATAAGGTGCATCATTAACTAAAGGGATAATCTCAATATCTCCCCTGTAGTTTGACGAAATAGCTAAAATCCCCTCTTACTTTAAAAAATCATTAATATCCTCCCTCTTGATTTTTAAAATAGATAAAAAAAAAAACCCCTATAATTTATTAAAATACCCAAAAAAACCCCTTACTGTTAATTTGGACGTTAAAAGTCAACGGTTGACCATTATATGAAAGGGCAAAACTGTCAAAATAAAATAAAAGTAAAAATATTAATATTTAATAAAATGATAATTTAATATTAAAAAAATTAAAAAAAAATTAACTGTTCATCTCTGAAATGGACGGTGGTGATCAAAATTACTAAAAAAATTTAAAAATTTAAAAATTTAAAAATATTAATAATTTTTAAAAAATTACGTCCACCGTCCATCATATTGATGGACGGTGGATATAATCCAAAAAAATAATAAAAAATAAAAAAATTAATACTTAAACACATTTTCTCTCTACTCATTACTCTCTGTTTCCTCTCTCTTCTTCTTTTCTTCTCTATCTGCTTCGTCTCCCAGCGGTGGGTGGACAGACTCTCTTCTCTCTTCTTCTTCTTCTCTCAGCTATGGTCTCCGTCAGTATGAAGACTGGGGTGTCCGACGAGGATACCATTGGGTCTCCTTCGTCGAAACCAGAGGTGGTCCGGCGAAGGAGACCAAATGGTCTCCGTCACGTGGAGACCAATTCTGGTCTCCACGCGATGGAGACCAGATCTGGTCTCCATCGCGTGGAGACCAGTTCTGGTCTCTTTTGCCGGACCACCCCTGGTTTCCAACGAAGGAGACCCAATGGTATCCTCCGGACACCCCCAGTCTCCATGTCAACGGAGACCATAGCCGAGAGAAGAGAAGAAGAAGAGAGAGATGAGAAGAAGAAGAAGAAGAAGAGAAGAGAGTCCGTCCACCCACCATCGGGAGACGAAGCAAATAGAGAAGAAGAAGAAGAGAGAGGAAGAGAGAGGAAAAAGAGAGTGATAAGTAGAGAGAGAATGTGTTTAAGTATTAATTTTTTTATTTTTTTTTATTTTTTTGGATTATATCCACCGTCCATCAATATGATGGATGGTGGACGTAATTTTTTAAAGATTATTAATATTTTTAATTTTTAAAATTTTAAATTTTTTTAGTAATTTTAATCACTACCGTTCATTTTAGAGATGGACGGTTAATTTTTTTAAAATTTTTTTAATATTAAATTATCATTTTATTAAATATAAATATTTTTACTTTTATTTCATTTTAACAGTTTTGCCCTTTCATATAATGGTCAACCGTTGACTTTTAACGTCCAAATTAACGGTAAGGGATTTTTTGGGTATTTTAATAAATTACAGAGGGGTTTTTTTTATCTATTTTGAAAATCAAGAGGGGAGATATTAGCGATTTTTTAAAGTAAGGGGAGATTTTAGTTATTTCGTCAAACTACAGAGGGGATATTAGGATTATCCCGAAAGGGATAACGGTCAACCGTTGACTTTAACGTCCAAATTAACGGTAAGGGGTTTTTTAGGTATTTTAATAAATTACATGAGATTTTTTTTATCTATTTTGAAAATCAAGAGGGGGGACATTAGCGATTTTTTAAAGTGAGGGGGGATTTTAGCATTTCGTCAAATTACAGGGATGATTTTAGCTATTTCGTCAAATTACAGGGAGGATATTGGGATTATCCCTTAACTGAATGATCTGTGTTAAGAGTTTGTGATCCAAAACAAGTATGGAATTTTTTGGGACCTGTGGTGGTAGCGTAGGAATCCGGCATATACACGGAGACACTTGCGTGTGTGTGTATATATATATATATATTCATTATGTTAGGACTAATTATTATGTTTTGTAGCTGCTCTAAACATCCCGCTTGGTACTCATCTTTGATTTAGTACAAGTTTTTTCTCCTTTGCTTGTGGTTTTTCCTTGATTTGGGGTTTTTCCATATAAATTCTGTATGTTATTGTTTTGTTTTTTATTGCTTATTAGCCTGCTTGGGAAAAATATGTCTCATTTTCCCAAGAGATGATTCAGACAGAGAGCTGCAACAAAATTCAAGCAGAGAGCACGTTTTGACCCCAGCGTCACACGCCGAGTCGATAGTGAATCTCTGAAAAGAGAAAAGAAAGAAAGCAATGTATAAGGACAACTTGGGTTACACTAAATCCTCTAATTAATCATGAGAATTGATTATAAGCATGTCTAATTATCCTTCCTTTCCACAATTATTAACATTGTGGTGGTGCTGTTAGTGCTCCTACCATGATCGCACTGCTACTATTGCTAATAATTATTAACCACTAAGCATATGAACAGATAAGACAAGTCAACTTGGTCTAGTAAAAATGCACATATGTGACCGGTGAATCTTAGGCTTCTTTATTTTTGGCTCGTCCAATGTATGAATCATGTTTGTTTAATATAGCATAAGAGCTGGTATATTTCCTCGAACTTTCTTTTCTTGTATCAGTACTGTAGGTACAAGGTTTATCCAGCCAATTACAAGCTGATACATATAGCAAGACCGGAGCATGCACTAGGGCAGATAATGTTTATTCTTATACCATCGGTGGATTAGTGACGTGCCACCAGCTACTGAAGAGACAATAGTTTTCTACTATTGGTCAGTCTGTGACATACCATTAGTTGATAAATGACCCCTAGTTTGACATGGTATCTAAACCGTCATATCAATCTAACAATGATCTACATAATAAGGGGTCTCTTATTCTCCATTTATAATATAACATCTTTTCCTCGTTTATTTTCATTTGATGATCACACCTCTCAAATGATGCCATATGGAGCTACGATATAATCTCTCACATCCCTATTACATTCTTTCACTCTTTCCCACATATTTACGTTCCATTTTTCTCACTTGTCAAACACGCGTGCCCATGTAGGGGCAAACAAAACAATTAGACCAAATATGAGATTCCAACTCAACTAATTATAGCACAAAGATGAATCACAATAAACTTCTTACTATATAGGCAGCTCAACATATGCACATTCACCAACTTCAATTAAATATAAAAAGACCACTAATCTTAAAATAAGAAAAGAGTGAGAATAAGTATGAAGATGAAATGAAATGAGGGAAAAAAATAATAATACATGTGGTAAAGGGGAATACAATTTCAAGAGTTCCTTCCAAAGGCTCACTAAAGAGGTTCAGAATATAATCATTTGAACTTTGAATATATACACCATAACTGTAAGAGTAGTTTCAAGCTTCAATCTCTACCAAATGGAAACCGCTAAATTTTCGGTGCAATCAGTCAGTTTCTACTGGTTCATTTTTTTACTTAATTTCTCTTTCAAAAAAGTTTTCTGTTTCCAATAAAAATATAATAAGGCGTAACTCCTATATAAAGAATAACAAAAGCATATGAAATATACTAACATAGTGTAATATAAGAAAAAAACGAAAAAATGACACAGAAATTGTGTAGGATTGAAGAGTATGAGCCAGATAGTATTATTACTTTGTGTCGTCATCTGAACATAAAAAGTTTGTCAAATATCATAACCAACAATCTATGATGCATTAGTTAGACTTCCTAAATTTGAAAAAAAAAACCTACTTACTATCAATTACATAGCTAAAAATCATTGCCTTTGTGAACTCATAACCGACAAAATAACAGGACAGTACTCGAAAATGAATTATAATTCTCAAACATGTTACAAGAAGCATGAAGATAAGTGACTTATAGTTTCCTTGTTTAGTGGTCTGCCCCACTAAAGTATGTCTATAAGCAGTACGTGGCGTCTGAGCCAAAACTTTTAATATCTCATCAGAACTAAGTGCAAAACGGATCCAAATATCACAATTTAAGTAGCAGTTAAGGCAATCAAGCTATTGCATCTGCCGGCGCAGTTAGTAGTTGATATGTTTCAAGTTATTATGGTTGGTGAAAAACTTCCAAGAAGAAATTACTAGGCAAAGCAGAAGCTTTTCTCCATCTTGATAGGATGATCACATCTTCAAACCCACTAAGAGTAGCTTCCCACAATCAGGCCTAGTGGTTGACTGGGTCAGATTTTCTTGGTCTTCAAACTTTGAGGAGTGCACAAACTAATTTAACACGGTTTGCTTTAATACATACATAAATTCTGTCATGCTGACAAATATGTAATGACATTAGAATTACATCAAATTGCAATGTGCAACAGGTGGGTGAAATAATTTAAGAAACAGATGGAAATTCTTTTGACAAGGAAGAAAAAGGGGGTAGTAACGGTGTAGTTTCCATAGTTGGTTTATGTAATTCATGCAAAAATTCTATCTTAAAATGGGGAAATTTAAAGGCCATACAAAAGAAACTGACACTTCATAATTGCAAACTACAGCCTTCTGCTTGTTTTCTAATTTGCATGTAACTAACACTCTAGGTACCACAAAATATAACAGAGCGCACCAACACAAAAAAGTATAACTGGGACCTGAGTAAGGTTTAGAAAATTGTTGTTTATGCACCACCGATTGGTAAGAGTGGTTGAGCACCCCCTTCATCTTAAGAGGTCAAGAGTTTTAATCTCACTCCTAGCTGTGGGAGTAGGTATTTGAGCCACGTTATTAGTTATCCATTATCAATAAGGTGTCAATGTTAAAAAAAAAAAACAAAAATGCTGTTTGTTAGTTAAGAGGGACATTATGAAACTTGCATTTAAGTATTGCTTTTGTTAGTTACAAGGGTCATTGCATTCAAAACTTTTCATTCTATATAACTTTGTTCTTTGATATATTAAATTACCAGTATTCTACTCAGTTGCTTGGTAAAGGAATACTGGAAATCTAAAAATGGCAATCAAGACTTGACCTAGAACATACTTCACAAGCGATCTTAAACAGTGTACACAAACATGCGTGATGTGGGTGCATAGAGAGCCAACTAAGTAACTAACTTAGCCAAAATTCTAACCATTCCAGCTATAATAAGCAGACAATAGTGCAACAATAAGTTACCACTGATTTGACCTGCCACAACTCAAACGGGACATTTCTAATCCAAAGATTTGGAACACTGGATTAAGGGTTTTCTCCAAAACAGAAAAAGGACAAATTTTGAATTGTCAACGCTAGCATAGCCTGTGTCACTCAATTCATGTCTAAGATTGTTAGATTGTGTCTCCTTGGAAAATCAGTCCCAAGCCTGCTGAGAGAAAGGTTGTGCAACACTGACAACTGAAGAGACACTTAGTATTGCCATCATCAAGTTGTACAAAGGAGGCCAAGAATTCCACATTTTTTTAAGAATTAAATGCCATTTAATGGCCTAACTCAAATCAAACTAGAAGATCATGCTTGCACGTTGCATCACAAGAAAGAGGTTAAGACTTGGCTCTGTTTTACTCCCCACTATGCTTAGGTACAAGCAATATATTCTTCAATGATGGTAATCATTCAGAGGCACTGAGCAACTTAGCTGTATCTCTGTCTGGAGAATTCTAATTTCTAGAAGGGGGGTCACCGTTATTTTAAGCGAATATGAGAAAAATGAAAAATTGGATGCAGTTCAGAAAAGTGATAGCTATATATTGAAGTCCAGAAATTTCAGATCATTTTACTCTTCCTGTTATTGATTGAACAACAAAGGTATGATCTTTTGTTGGCACTAGAAGTCCAAATGTTATGATATGCAATAACATTTAACTTTCACCAGATCAAAATATAATAATAATAATAATAATAATAATAATAATAATAAGCCAGTAGGTGTTACATCAACTGCAGACTACTAAAGAAGATTATAATGTTGGGAGTCAATATTAATATGAACACACAAGCAAGTTTTGCATTATCACAAAACAGATTGTACTTGTATAAGATGTACATACTGTAACTGTTTTGGGCTGATATTAAGCAGAATGTTTGACCTTTCTTTGTATGAAAAAGGGTATAAATTTACTGTACAGTATACTTCAAGCTTCTACTATCACCTGTAAAGTGCTACACTTCCTTCCTTTCTACTTCCAGTGCAATCTCATTACGACGTGTGAATGGAAGTGTAAATGGTGGATTATACTGCAATTACATTAAAGAAAGACAACATCATTAAAAAAAAGTTATTCATAACCAGATTTTGCCCAAAATCTAGATTATGTGAAGACGTTGTTGCCACCAATCAGTCATTAAAAATCCCACCTGTGCAACTTCAACTGTAGCACCCTTTTTCACTCGAAACTGTTTGTCATCTTTCATAGCATTTCGCAATTTCAATTCCCGACGTTTAACTTCTTCATCAGTGACAAAACCTGATTCAGAATAAAACAGACAGAATATCATTAATCATGTAACTGTCTACAGAAGAGGACTCAAGAGATTTTGACATGTCAATGCACTACATACTTTGTTCCTTACTAAAATGATATAATACTCTTGTTAAAGACAAACTTTTCTTTAATCCCACCAAACACCATCCATGTTATCTTCCACATTATAGCAACAATATTAAACAGTGGCTATATTTTCTTACCAGGGACACTTTAATCTTATAATTATGTAAACAGTTAACAGTCTCTAGTAGACAAGATGAAGAAAAATATATGTCAATTAAGGGAACAAGACTAATACATACATCCGCGCACATTACAATAACCACAAACAATTCCTTATGCGTTCATTCTTTATCTAATTTAGCTTATTAATTATTTGAGAGCTCCTTCAGTAAATTTACAATGTACAAACCTGAGAAGGCAACCACAGCTACAACTTTACTTGGCACCTCTTTGATTCTTACAGATGGATCTTTAGGCAAAGGCAAGTCAGCACCATACTTTGCGGGCATGACAAATGACATCTGCCACTTTTCTTGATCTTGTAACTGAATAAATATTAAATACTTGTGAAGATCAGAAAATGATCAAAGAACCCCAAAAAGAAAATAACTTCTAAACAGAAGAAGATCAGCATATCTAATCATATATTCCTAAACATTCAGTAAATGTAACTCCAACAAGAGAATTAAGGATCACATTTTTATCAAAGCAAACAAATGAACCTGAACAGATAAAGTTGACTCAATGTATTTGTGTGCATGTGAAGTCAACTCTATAACTCAAATCTCATGTACAAAACTGGGATCAACTTGCAGAAATTTTCATCAACCAAAAGAACAAAATGGACAGTAATAACAAAAATTGATTATTATCTACAACATCCTCCACCAGAAATACCAAAGACCGGACATAATAATACTACAAGTACATCAAAACAAGTAATTTCATCACATAGAAAACAATGAGCATTCCTTATTATATAAATATAAAATCAACAGAATATACTAACCCTCTTCGTTATCACAGGTGTTGTCATTTCCATTTTCTCCCCATCCGATCGAGCCTTGCGTGTAATAACAGGTGTAGTCATCTCCATTTTCTCCTTCATTGTATTCTACAAACAGCGCAAGAAGATAAACAAACTAACTAACTAATGGAGGAGACACATGTATAAGAAAAGAGTACAAAACCAATCATCAAAATGATCCTAACTACCTTACCGAACAGGTAGTCAGCCAAGACATTGAAGGATTGAGATGCCCCACTAAAATCAAACCCAGTTCTGCCAGGCATGGTTGTTTCGGCTATGAAGTAAGACTGATTACACAACCAAAACACTAATTCAGGCATTCACATATTACTAGCTAAAGCGACATAGAGATGATAGGTTATAGTACCTCAACTTGTCTAATCTCATACAGGTCAGTCCTACTCAAAACCCTATACTTGACTGTCTCAAGATCCGGAACTACACGAAACGAAACACGCAATTCATAGATAAATAAATCAAAAGCAATGATGAGAAAAAGAGAAAAGTACCTGCCATCAAGGCTTCCTCCAAATTGCGACTCTCGAACCTTTTCGGGAACACATATTTGGCGGTCTCAGTCGCCAAGTCCATCAAAACTGCAAATGAATGAAGGATAAATCAGTTCAATAAAATATATAAAAAAAAAAAAATTGAAATTTAGAGGTGGTGATTGGAGAGAAATACGTCGCTGAGAGAGAGAGGAGGTTTGGGAAGCGAGAGCGACGACGAGAGAAAGTCGAGTTTGGAAAGCGTTGGAGATGATTAAAGAAGGTTGTTTGTTGGGGATTTTAGTTGGAGTGGGGTTTAGGGTTTTGGGCAGAGAGTGGGAGATCAACGGAGAGGCCTTGCAGACTAGCATTTTCACTTTCTTTTTGAGAGAGTTGAGATTATCACCGCAAATGTGGTGAACGGTGGTTACAGTTTTCCCGGCAATTATTCTCTTTCTATTTTACTGCTATTTATAGCCATGATTTAAGTCTCAAAATATCCTAATTGTATAAATATCTTTAAAATTTACTAGATTATTTATTACTTCCAAAATCCCACAAATAAATGAAAAATAATAGATAACTTTTTTCTCTTATTATTACCTTATTAAATCTTTTATTTTCTATAAATTCTGATTAAATTTCAATTATTTTAAATAATTATAATTTTATAAGAATATGTGTAAATTATAAGACTATATACTGTGAAATTTAAATTACACAAAAGAAATTGGAGTAATTTATATTAATTTTATACATTATCTTGAAGTTGTGACTTTAATATAATTATAATTTACTCTCAATTCAATAATTTTTTTTTTTAATTTCGCCATTGGATTAAGGGCTGCAGTGTCGTAAATTCTGCTGCGTACTTGAATATCTATTATCTAGTAATTAACATCTCTTAAAGAGATTCTCCAACAGAACATCCATCTGGCTAAGAAAAAATATATCAGCTTCGAGGCTAAAAAATAGATAAGCAAAGGTGTAGTAATTATATCTCATCTGATGGTGGTACAAACGAAAAATGAACCCAAAAACTGACCATCACATATGGCCTTGGATGTCATCGAGTTCATGTGTCACCAAGTAAATATGCACCAAAATACTTGCTGCAACCTAGACACAAAACTAGTTCAAGGAACCAAATGAAAGACATAAACAAGCATGAACAGGCTGATTCAGATTTCAAAGGAAGCAAAAGAAAGACATATGTCTCATTGAACCTAAAATAGATAGCAAGGTGCATTCCAAATATATTCATATACTAGTAAACACTATATAAGGATACGATACGACGAGGTACTAACCTTTTGTTTCATTTTCAATTTCATAAAAGATATATATATATATATATTTATCATCATTGACAACCTATTTCTGAAATCAATCCCACCATTTGTTAGATAGTTAACCTTAGAGTTTTATACATTATCATCATTAATTTAATTGTTTATTTTAATATTTTCAAATTTTTACACCAAAAAAGTAAATTGATGGACGGATATTAAAATCACAAAACTTAAACAAAAAATAAAAAAATGAATTTATATAATTTAACTCTTCGTTCAATACATTTCTTTAAAAGATATAATAAAACTTAGCTATTTAGTCAACTCATTTGCATTTACTCCCTCTGTTTCCTTTCTCATTTTGTAACTTGTAAAAATTTGGGTATAATTATTATAAAAAAATAAAAAAATCATGCAAAATGAAATCTTTTCCAATCTGTAAAGTTAGTAAAATATTATTTAATAATTAGATTCCAATGAGCTACATTTCCAACAAAGAGCACTCCTCGTCGAATGGTTGCTGGTGCCGTTGGCACCAGTCAACCTCCACTCCATGTGTAGGCGTGGTTTCGGAGTGTGTAGGCATGGTTTCGACACCCGGGCGCCGCACCCCCCCTCCCCTCCAACTTCTCACTTTCTATATATATAATATTATAATATATATAACCTTATATATAATATATTAATAATTTCTGTCCCACCATCAGTGTGGGTTGTTCTCTCACCTCAGTGTGGGTCTCTCCCCCACCTACGTGTGGGTGGTCTCCCCAGGCCGTGTCACAGTGTAATATCTCGGTTCAATGGTCCCGGTTGTTCTCTGGACTTGTCCCAGTTACAGTTCTTGTATTCAAAAAAAAAAAAAAAAAACAAAGAGCACTCCTCAGCAGAAAAGAAATAAGAAAGATTAATGAAATCTTGACCCAATTCACAGAATCAATAACTATTTATTTAACGGTTAGACTTTCATGATTAATGTTTCCAATAAGCACGGAGATAAAAGTGAATCCAAAAATAAAAAGTGCAAAAATAAAAGAAGAAAATGAAGAAAATCTTGATCCAATTCATGGAATCAATAATATATTATTTAACAATTAGATTTCAACAATTTATGTTTACAACAAGGAGCGCTCTCACCAAAGATGGAAAAAGAAAAAGAAAGGAGAAGAGAAAGAAGGAAAAGGAAGAAAAAGAAGAAGAGAGACGAGAAATGCCAAATGGAAAAGAGCGATTTCAATTGAAAAATATTGAAGAAGATGGCCGGAGATAAAAGAGAAAGAAAAATTTATTTTTCTTTCAAAGGGTATTTTTTGTTTAGATTAAAAATCTTTTCTAACGTGAATGATGAAATTATTCAAATAGGAAACAAATATCAGCTATCATGACTTTCTTTTCACTCGGTGATATTCCCACTTAATTTAAAATTCTACATTATAAATACAGAAAATACATCACCAACGTTTGCAAGCTAAACAGTAATCATGCAAATTCAACCAGCAGGAATCCTTAATTTTCTCCAACTCTACTCACATTACTAGAAAATTGTGTTGGGAAAAATATCCTTCCAAGGCCAAATATACAGCAAGAAACGGAACAAAGCAAAGGCAAGAGGACTAAACTGCCAGGGCCTCATCGTGCTGGGCATGATGCCAAGCAAGAACATCTTTGTAAGCCAAGTTGCCGCCAAAAACATCTAAAGCACTGCCCACAGTAACATCCACACGCCCCATTCCTGCTACTTTTATCTTATCTAAATCAGCCAATGTTGTGACTCCACCAGCATATGTCACTGGAATCTGCCATCCCAAAAACCGCAAATGCATCAGTAACCAAACCTACAAGTCTCATGTGCTCGACCTATGGTAAGTTGGTAACAAGCTGTGTTGGTCATGCATCAGCAATTGGTTCAGGACATGTCCAAATTTAGATAAAAATAATGAAAGGAAAAGTGTCTACATAAGCTGCATATTTGTGAATTGATAATCAGAAAATATTTGTCAAGAGACGAGAAGCTAGTAATATATGTAATACAACAAATAAGAAAAATAAGCATAATGGGAAATTCACAGTTATATCAACTCACTGGTGAGTGCATGCCTAGCAATGTCACAAGCTCTTCATCAATTCCCAGCCTGCAATAAACAAAAAGTTAAATAAAAAATCTCCTAATTAATTATTTTGTTAGAAAAATTTTCAGTTAGGTAAAGTACCAATACTAATCAATGACAGTCAAAATCTTCATTAACCACTATAAATTCAAAAGGCAACTAGCTTAAACTATTAGATTATAGATGAAAGAGAACAATATTCATGATTTGGCTTAATGGTTCTTATTTCGAGTAAACTTGGCCTTCTTATTTGAGTTACAATTTTTTTTTTCTCTGTCCACCATAATAGGCCCTAGATGTATCTTTTGAACAACTTATATAAGAAAGAATTATGTATTTTACAAACTCTAATTTCCTTTTCTTCTTTCTTTTCTGATTCCAAACTCCTTTACGTTTCTCTCTTTTTTTGTTCCCCGTTATGCCTCCTTCTTGTCCAGCTTCCACTGACATCTTAACCTTTTCGGCCTATCAATTGGTATTAAAGATCCATCGTCCTACATTAATTTGGTATCAGAATCCACCCACTCCTCTAAAAACCACCACAAGTTTCAATTTCTACTAGCATTTGGGATGCTAGTAGAACCACTTTGGACTCTTGATACAAGCTGATGTAGGACAAAATAGCTCTTAAGAATTAATGAAGAACAACAAAGTTCTACCAGTTCATGTGGGGCAATAAAGAGATGAGAAAGAAAAGAGGAAGGGGGAGAAGTGCATAAGAGAGAAGGAAAAATGAAGAAATCTGAACTCCCAACTCTTTTAATAACTTGTTGCTATGAAATAATTGCAACAAGTGACAACCAACTATAATGAAAAAAGGACACCTCATTAAACTCGAACAAAAAACAAAATCTACCTAAAAGCAGAAGAGAAAATCCTATACAATTAAACTGAAAACTCCCTAAAATAATCATTAAATAATTCTCAAATATTGCTCTCCATAGGCCAATTAATCTTAAATTAGTAGATGAAAAACTGAAACAAGTCAAAAAAAGAGCAATTTTAGACTTACTTTTTCCCTTCAACATCAACACCATGAACCAGAAACTCATCAGCATAACTGGCGAGAAAATCTAGTACCCTCTCATCAAGGTATACATCACTGAACTTCTGCCATCTATCAGTTACGATCGCATATTTGTCATTCTGCACAGCAAAATCAGCAGATACATGGATTAGGAATTGCATGGTTGAAACTTGAATCTATAATTTCCATGAGAAGAAGCACTAAAAACTCCTAAATTAGAATTGACTTAGCCTTCCAGTTGTCCTGCTATGACATCTTCCAACTATCAATTCTTTCCAACATCTTGCTATGCACAGGGAAACATGCCCATTAAGCCTAAGCAAATGAAGACTTGTAAATTACTGTTTCCGTACCTTCTTTCTGCAACTGAGGTCCAACACAAGTCTCTGCTTCCCAACTACGCGAGCTAGATCTTTAAGCCTTTCAAGCTCCATTTGACCATTGTTAAATACATACTGCAATACATCCAAGACGAATGTAAGTAAAGTAAAATTCTTCTTTACCCCTACCATCAAGAAACCAGATTATCTCAGAACCATGTTTCTGCATAATACATGTTAAAACGAATATAGACATGGCAACATACTGAAGTGACAATGACATGGCTGGCTCCTTCTTCTATGTAACTTAAAGAATTGTCTGAATTAATTCCACCTCCAACTTGCAAACCGCCTACAATCATCCAGTCCTCGCAGTAAGTTCAGCAGAGGAAAATCTGTAAGTTTTAAACATAATATCAAATGTAAAGAACAAAGCACAATTGCTTTCTCTCAAGAAAACTAAGCCCTTTAAAATCTCAGAGTTAGCCCAAAACAAATTGCTTTGTTTGTGTAAATTAGAATGGAATTGATATCATTTAAAAAAAAAAAAAAAAAGTAGAAGAATGGAATTTATCTATGAACTTCATTGCATTCTGACTGTATAACAGGTGTCGTACAAAATTTTCAGCAGCACGGATGAAGTGATACATTCACTGCATACTCTTGATCACTACCTTCTACCAAATTCAGTTTCTTTCTACTAGTTAAGATAACAAGCCATAATGATAGTAAATACACAAGGGCTAATATTTATTATCACGATTGATACAATCAATTCCATATAACTGGAATTCTAGCTTAAGAAAACAGAACCAAATGTCACAAAACTATCTGAGAGAAAACAATGCAGATTAGAAAACTAAATTCACCAAAAGAGTTGATAACAGAAACAAGCATACCAGGATAGGCATGCAATGCTTCGATGGCAGCTGCTTGGCTTAAAGGGTCTGCTCCAAGCATGATAACATGACCACCTGTGAGCCCATTTTTTTTGTACAAATCTGCAAACTCTGACGCTGACTTGTCAGATTCAAAATTTGTGACAAGCTTTGTTCCATCCTCCTTTGAATCCCTAAGGGTTGACCCAACAATTTGTTTCACTTTGCCCTGAAAGCCAAAGCCAATCATATTTAAATCACTAAAAAAAAGGCAAGTATTCTCAAGGTTTCTAAATGGTGTTTAGTTGACCGAAAGGAGGGTGAAAAGGGATGAGGAATCCTCACTCCCTTTTCTGTTTCTGTTAATAAGTAAGCAAAAAAAATTCATAGAATCCGGATTCCTTGAAAATGCAGGATTCCTCCTCTTTGAATTCCAGATTCCTACACCTCAGAAAGACATAATTGGAACATAATTGTTGAATAGTACCTTGTGTATATCAATGCAAGGACGAAAACGAACAGCACAGCAGATGGACAGACGCCAAGTTTCTACAATAAGAAAATTAAGTTAAAAAAAAAAAAAAAAAAATCAATGAGGAGAAGATATAATCCATGCAGTGAAGAATGAGAAGAAGCAGATATACTGGAGAGTGGCAATGGCACATTCAACGAATAAGTGAAAATTTTGGTCTTATTCGAGACTGAACTGGAACGAAGACCACACGTTTTCATCGGAGAAATCAAACCTTCCATTGATGACGCCATCTCTTGTAATTCTACCAAAAATGATTTTGATTTTAGGGTTTAAGAGCTTCCACAGTCTACTCTCGAGTAAAACGCACCATTTCAAGTTTATTTTGGGCAACTTTCATTTTGGTCCCTAATATTTCTCTATTTTTCACTTTGTAAATTTGTTTTTAAATTTTGGATTCCCGTGGTCTTCTTCTTTCTCGCAAATGGCGTTGAGAAAAAAACTGCCACCGATACTGAGACCCAACAAACCACTATCACCTCCGCCACCGCCGATCCCGCTCCCGAATCCGCCGTCCACGGCTCTATCTCCTCTTCCGGCAGTGACTCTGACCCCCACTCCCCACCACACCTACCTCCTTAGCTTCCTCAAAACCCACTTGCTAGCTCCCAACAAGAACCAAATCACGCCCTCCACACTCCTCCACTTCCTCAAAACGAAGCTCCACCACCACCCTCAATACACCCACTACGACTTCCACATCTTCACCTGGGCCTCCACGCTCGACTCCTTCCGTCATGACCACTCCACTTTCCTCTTCATGGTCCGCTCCCTCGCCTCCTCTTACCGTTTCTCCGACCTCAACTCCCTCCTCGGTTTCATCTACTCCAACCCCTGCCCCTGCTCCGATGATGGTATCTTCTCTTGCCCTCAACTCGAGTCTATTTTTCATTTTGCTGTTAGTGCTTATTGTAAAGCTAGGAGATTGGATGATGCTGTCATGGCTTTTGAGACTATGAGGAAGTTGGTTGATGGGAGGCCCTCTGTGGGTGTGTATAATGTTTTGATTAATGGATTTGTGAAATGTGGGGAGTTTGATAAGGCTATGCTGTTTTATGATAGGATGGTGAGGGATAGAGTCAAGCCTGATGTGGTTACTTTTAATATTTTGATTAGTGGTTATTGTAAGAGTGGGACGTTTGATTTGGCTTTGGGGTTGTTTAAGGAGATGAGAGAGAGAGGGTGTAGTCCTAATGTGGTTAGTTTTAATACTCTGATTAGAGGGTTTTTTAGGGAGAGGAAGTTTGAGGAGGGGATCAGGATGGCATACGAGATGATTGAATTGGGGTGCGAGTTTTCGGATGTGACTTGTGAGATTTTGGTTGATGGGTTGTGTAGGGAAGGGAGGGGTTTGGATGCCTGTGAGTTGGTGATTGATTTTTTGAGGAGAGGGGTTTTGCCTAAGGGGTTTGATTATTTTGGTCTTGTGGAGACGCTTTGTGGGGAGGGAAATGCAGGTGGAGCTTTGGAGGTAGTGGATCGGTTGTGGAAGAGAGGGAATTTGCCTAGTGTGATTGCTTGTACTACGCTAATTGAAGGTTTGAGGAGGTTGCAGAAAGGAGAGGAGGCTTTGCGGTTGATGGAGAGGATGCTTGGAGAGAGTATTGTGCCAGATAGTGTCACGTTTAATTGTCTTCTTAACGACCTTTGTGATGTGGGAAGAACAGTGGATGCTAATAGATTGAGATTATTGGCTTCAAGCAAGGGTTTGGACCCCGATGGAATGACATATCATATTTTGGTATCTGGGTATATGAGAGAGAATAGAAGGAAGGAGGGAGAAGCACTGGTGAATGAGATGTTAGATGAGGGGTTTATACCTGATCTTGCTACATATAATAGGTATATGAACGGGTTTTCCAATGCCAGGAAATCTGTTAGGCCAAAATGTTAATGCTACAGATGGGTTAATGTCAGAGCACATCTGATTCAATTTTGGATAACTGCAATGAGCTTTCTGTAGTATTTGGATCGATTGATAATGAGGAAGAGAATTTGCTGGTGATGACATGGTCGTGAGACTGATCTGATGTTCTTAATGAAGGAAAAGACATGCATTTAGACAGCAGCACTCCTAGGAAATATAGGAAGAGTAAACAAGGCAAATCTGGGCTATGAAAATGAAACAGATATGAAGAAATACTTGTCAAATCCCGTTCATCTGACAAATTGCATTAATTTGTGCATTTTGTGGACTATGATTGGATTTGGCCTCGCAATGGCATACTTTTGATTTCACTTCCTAAGTGGCGAACAGTATAAAATGGTTTTTTCTTCGTATATGACTATTCTATGGGTAAGGGTGTCATTGATAGCACCAGCAATAGCTAAATGACAGATTCTTTGTGTTCCGTCCTGTAATCTAGGACATGTTTATTTGCTTAGTTGGAGTACTTTTGAGCAATGGAAATAGGTGCTCAGCCAGGGTTATAGTGTGTGACTGCTTCATTGGTTGTACATGTAAGTTTTGGTACATTAAATAAAGTGGCTGCTATACAAAACAATACGAAGTTGGCATCTTCCAGATGTAGTCCATCATAACTTGAAGTGGGGTTGTAGTAGCCAGAGTTGTTACACTGCACTTGCCTATCATCAATAAATCCTGATGTTAAGAGTTTAGAGTTGTTAATTCATGTTGATGCCTTGTAAGTTGTAATCTTTACCGATGTACAATTTGTATAAAATAATTTGCAAACATGGAATTTCTTGTTCTTTTGTTTGCTCCTTGTCTATGACCTTTGTTATATTTACAGATCTTGCGACATGATAAACTCAGTGAATAATATCTGGGGTCATTACACTTTGTGGCATATTTGGTTAAATTGTTTTATCCAGATAAGCTTTACGGTGCGTTAAAAATTGAAATTAGAATCTATAATATTCTCATTAAGTTGTTTACTTTACTTTGAAATCGGAATGAATTAATTACAAATTACAAAAATACTCTTGATTGAAATTATAGATTGATTATAATATGTAAAATAGTATTTAAAATGTAATGTGATATTTTTGTCATGTAACTTGTCACAAGACTCACAATAGACTAAAAAAAAAAACTTTTTTAACAATATTATTATAAGTATATTGTGTATCTATTATTTATTTATTTATTTATTTTTAAAAAACATATTGTGTGTTTATTTTGTATATCAAGCCACTGATTTTTATATATATAAAATGTTATCAAAATAGATTTTTTTTTTTTTTTAATGTAGAACTCACACTTTCATTTTCATTACGGGATGAATTTTAAGTAATATAAATATCATCAATCAATCTCATTCTTCCTCATTCTTTAATCCATGAAATAAACACACCATTAGTTTGATATGATTGGGTTTTGGTATATGCAGGAAAGTTTGATGTATGTGTCATCAAAGTAAACATGGAAAAATATATATATGTAGTTATTTTTACAATGTATTACTTAATCTAGTGGTAATCGGTAAAAGTAAATGATTTGTAATTTTTTTTTCCTTATTCTGCAAAATAAAAAGTAAATAAAATTAATATGAATTTCTTACGTGACATGAATTACAGTAAACAAATTATAAGAAACATGGTTACAGTATGTTGCTTGTTTGTCTCAACTTAAAATCCATTGTTCGAAATTCAAATTTTAATTGATTTGAATTTATTTTTATATGGGTATAAACAAAACTTCCAATTGAGAATTAATGAAAATATAATCTCTTAAAACATGAGACTTGAAAGTAAATATTGAACATAAAAAATATGTAGATAAAAATGTGTGTACATGTTCATTATAATGTAAAAATAAATTCGTGTATATTAAAAAATAAATATAAAATTTTTCTTCACTTCATGGTGCTTTTAGATTTCATTAAATAACATCGTAATCACGTAAAAAAAACCTACAACACTAATCATATTTAAGTTTAATTCTTTTTAAAAGTTTAATACCAACAGTGGGAAAAATATATGTGTTATTTAATTTTAACTTTTAAGTTAATTTCTTTTCTATAAGAAAAAAAAATTAATAAGGATTTTCTTTTATATAAAAATCTAATAAGCAGAACTTAAAATAAAGAGTGTGATTCGTGAATATGGTATTTGTTTGAGGGCAAAAAAGTAATCTAGGCATCGTCATCCATTGCTTATTCTTGGCCAAGCACAAACAAAGTCTGCAAGCTTTCGCACCAAAAAAAATGTCTTTGAAAAGAATCGGAAAACACACACAAAATCAAAGCCACTGAAACAGCAGCCTATACTTGTACTGGTAGTGATAGTTGTCAAAGCTTTGAAATGGCCTCTATCTCCACTTGCTTCACTATAACCCCATATTCTCGTCTCCTTTTCACTTCCAAACCCTCACTCAACTTAAAACCTCCCGATTCCCTCCAATCTCTCTCTTTTCCCCGATTTTCCACCAGATACCCCAACTCCAGGCTTCTTCTTCCTGCCGTCAGAGCAACTTCCGATTTCGCCACCGGACTCCGACCTGGAAGTGTCGTCGAGAGCGACAAGTTACCGACCGACCTCAGAAAGCGAGCTATGGACGCCGTCGACGCCTGTGGAGGCAGAGTCACGATCGGTGACGTCGCCAGCAGAGCTGGACTCAAACTCAACGAAGCTCAAAAGGCTCTCCAGGCACTGGCTGCTGACACCGACGGTTTCCTCGAGGTATATTTATTTCTTCATTTCACGCTCGTAATTGATTCCAGTGAAGAGAACGGCTTTATAGAAGATAATGTAGGTATAGAATCAGCATGTAGAATTCGAAAAGTCGACTATTTTGTTGTTTGCTTGATTTGGTGAGTGCAATTGTTTTCAAGATGGCTTCAACAGGTCTCGGATGAAGGTGATGTCTTGTTTGTTTTTCCAAAGGATTATCGCGCCAAGCTTGCTGCCAAGTCATTCCGGTTGAAGATTGAACCACTGCTTGACAAGGCAAAGGTATTGATTGATATTCGATTTTGTAAATGAAATTTATGTTTTGTACTAGTGCTGGATTTTATAATGTCTATACTTTTACAGGCTGCAGCTGAGTATACGATTAGGGTTTCCTTTGGAACAGCTCTCATAGCTTCCATTGTTATTGTTTACACCGCAATTATTGCTCTTCTTTCGAGTAGAAGGTATCTATCGAAGATAACTCTTATGTCATTTCAATTGTTTGATATGTTGACTTTGTGCTTGTTAACTTGTAAGATAGTTGAATTGTTTGGACCTTTTTTATTTTTTTTTAATAGTTAGAAGACATTGACAATGTGAGTCTTGATAACGGTGAAGATATTGGCATTGTGATTATTGATAAAAATATTGACGTTTTGATGCTTAATAACAGTGATGATGACGATCGTGGAAGACGAAGCAGACCGTTTAATACCGGAGTCAATTTTTTCTTCTCTCCGACAGATCTGTTCTGGTAAATATTTTCTATTCTTTCAGACTTACTTGAACATAAGAAAAATTGTGTTTTTACTACAGTTGACTTTTATGACCAACGTTGCTTTAAAACAATATTCTTTGTAAGATGAAGGTGCTATCATTCTTTGTTTTACGTTATATGATGTGAGAAGGAAGCCTAAAGGCCCTAAACTAAACTTGGGCCTGTGTCATATATTGACAAGAAAGAACTAACTCAGTTTCATGTTGTTGCAATTCACCCCATTCCAGTTTTAATCCATTTCCTTATAAGAAGCGGTTGTTTTCTGCAAGTCTTCGTCCACTTCTAGTTTTTTTTCATACCATCTCTTTCTCTCTCCTTATTGTGAATGATGCTTTAGTGAAAACCATTCTAATCTTCGAAGATAACTAAGTCCAGCACCTGATCGAAAACTATAATATTTGTTATATTGCAATGCTGAATTTTCACTAATAATTGTGATATTTTGATTGATCAAGCAATTACAAATGAGGTAGAAATCTGCACTCATATGTATGAGCACTTTCTGATGCTTATTATGAGCATATTAACAATAGATTGAGAGTTGAGTTTTAAGCAAGTGGCTTTGATTTTTTTAAACCTGAGTATACTTGGGGAAGTGAAACAGAGTGTACCGTTGGTTCATCTGATAGTGTTAATCTTAGTTTTTTGAACCTACCTTGATATTATGAGTTTGGGGTGAAATTTTCTGGCTAGACGATTGTTGTATGACTCATATTATATATATATAACATGTGGGGCTAGTTGATGGAGTGAAGAGAACGGGCTGATTGGCCCAAACCCGAAGCGGACGTAGGGGTATTTTCGGGATTAGGGTTTTGATATAAATACTAGTGTAACCCTATTGAAAATATGGTGGAAGTTTTCAGCCGTACGAGAGTGTGCATAGGCACACTGCAGAATTACTATAATTTTTGTGTTTTCTCTTTTCTTCTTACTTTATTATGGCATTTCTATTGCACAACAATGATGATTATATTCACTTGTCCAGAATACAGTTCTATCTATAAAGTCTGAATCTTGGTCAGATTTGAATGTGGTAAGGCGGTTCAAAGTATATGACCCATCTATATCTTTGTACATTGATTTCCCTGTTAAACCTAAACGGAGCTATATATTGAACGGGATACTTATCGGTGTCCTACTCTCTCAATGAGGCAATTAGGGCAGTCATGATGCCTATCTCTGACCGAAACTGACCATTTTGCATGGTGATCTACCAATGACTTTTCTTTCTTTCTGTTTTTTTTTTAAATAATAATAACTAAAACGACAGTGTAATGTTTATCCATGTACATTGTAGAGTCCATCAAACCCTAATGGACTCCAGACATTTGCAAACATTTGGCCTTATTGGGTTGGCTATATGACTTGCAGTTGAGTTTTTAAATTGCTTCCATGTAAATTTAATGTGATTATGATATATAGATGCTTTATAGTTTCATGCTTGTCTGACACTCCATTAATCAGTTTTTGAATAGTCTAAAATAGTTTTTTTTTTTTTTTCTTTTTTCGATAGAATACAAAAAATTATATTAGAGAGAGAGAGAGAGGAAAAAAAAAAAAGATATACAGAAGGAGATTAAGTCATTCACAAATCAAAGAAAAATGATCAGATATTCATCATATTCTAAAAGAGTAATAATAAAATGGGTTATCTTGCTTCTGTGGTAATGTACTTTTCAACTTAATTTATTAATTGCTTGGTTCAGCTCTTACCTTGGTAGTTTAAAAACCTATAAGTGCTTTTATTCCTGGTGCATATATGCATTATGAGGATCTTCTTTAACAACTCTTGTAATATCATGTGATCACAAACTTGAAGTTTGTGAAAACTGTGTAACCTTTTTGTTAGGTGGCTTAAATACTATTATTGGCCAATTTCTTAATAGAATAAGGTTTTGGGGCCTTCTTCTTTTCCAAGAGTACTGTGAGTTTGAATTCCCTGCGTTATTATTGTCATTTGCTATTTGAATTTCTTATATGTTTGTATTTTGGCTTTAAGCCATATGACAAGTTCATTGGTTTTGTATGTGAGGTGGTGTGTTAAAGTGCTTAAATATTATTATTGAGTCATTTTCTAATAGTTTGACTTTTTAGGTTAAGCGGCTATTAACATTTTCTTTTTTAAATGTAAGGTACTGGGACCCATATTACTATAGGAGGAGACAAGTGCGTACAGATGATGATGACAAGATGAGCTTTATTGCATCTGTACGTAAAAGATCAAATCACATTTGATTTAACTGATCACTTCCTACTTTTAGAGTATTTTTTGACTTTACAAATGGCTATCTTTTAGGTTTTCTCATTTGTGTTTGGAGATGGTGATCCAAATCAAGGAATTGAAGAAAAAAGGTGGAAGTTGGTAATACTTTAGCATTGAATTCGGTGGTCCGTTGCTTGCAACGTATATTGAAACCTCATTGTTTGTGCTTTTTTAACTTCTCTTGTTCTTAGCCTGCCCCTAGTAAAATTGCACTATTTGTCGGTCCTTTTATGCATTCCCCATATCTTCCCTCTTTCAAGCTATTTGCACCTTTCTCTCTCTCTCAAGCCATGTGTGGAAGCCACTTACCTTTTCAAATGCAGCATTTTCCTGTTTAGACAACATATTATCATGCAAATAAGTAACTGGACTGATCTTATAAAAAATGTATAGATATTGCTTGACAGGTTCTCAGTTAATTCTATCTGCTGTTAGATATATCAACAATCCCCATTTCATTATTTGTTGATGAAGTGAATAAAATTGCATCATCAAAGAACCACAGTAATTTAGCTATTGTCTTCTGAATACACTTCCTGTTTGAGAGTATTAATTGGGAGTAAAACCTTGCACTGGACATACTGAAATTAAATTGTTTTTAGGATCTGTTTTCTTTCTAGTTTGCTTTCAACTTTCATTAGAATACTAACTCAGTTTAAGTTTGACTGATTTTTATCTAATGTATTAGAAATAAAATGATCTTGTTATATTGTATTATGTTTATCTGCAGATAGGACAATACATAGCATCTAATGGTGGTGTTGTCACAGCTGAAGAACTTGCGCCATATCTTGATGTACGAAGCACAGATGGGACTACGGTAATCCAGCTTGCCACTGAAAAGTAGCTTTTGTTTTTGTTTTTTTTTTTCACAGCTTGTTGCAGAAAACCAGTTTGCTATGTTGTTTTGAATTTGGATTATGTACATGTTCTCAAGGTCACTTTATGGTTGACTTTACTGGTTGATTTCAGTGGGAAGTAGATGTTGATTGTTTTATAAGTAAATAGGCAAGACAGAAACTGAAGTGATTGACTTCCAAAATCGAAGTTTATAGTTTTTCTATGTAAAATATATTTTTCTTTGTTTTGTCGATTTATATCCTTCATATGAATTGACTTCATTACGATAATGATTGGACACAAAACATTTATTTCCTTCTTGAATGACTTTTGAATTGATCCCCAATCTCTCATCAACCAATCCTTTAAAATGCTTTCATTGGGCTGTCATAAAAGCTTCTATCCTTTTTAGGAGATTGTTGATTGTTGTTTTTCCTTGAAATGTAAGTAATGCCCTTTACCTTTTTTTCTTCCAAGTCTAGTATGCAGTTGTATAAGTTTGTGCTCTTATCAAAGAAATTATAGGTTTTTTATGCTGTAAATCGTGTGCATCTTAGAGTCAGTTAACTTTAACTCAACATTAGAGACTCTTTGGCCTTTGGCTCATCTTACTCTGCAACTGTACCATTTCATTTTATGTTCTTATTTTGTGCCTTGACCTTTGTCTTGTTGTTGGTTCTAGATTGATGAATCATACATCTTACCTGTTCTTATACGGTTTGACGGTCAGCCAGAAGTTGATGAAGAGGTATGTACAGCCAATGAATTTGTGCAGAGAATATCTTTTTGTCTGTAAAGATCTGTATTCTACAGTAAGAGAAGTGGTACACGATTGAGTAATTCCCACCTATAATCAGTGCATCATTTTGTAATATAAAATTAAGACATTAGACATCAAGGATACTATTTAGTATTTACTGTATAGGTGAAATCTTATATTATTCCATCATACAGCCCACTTGAAACTTACTGACATGAAAGAGGTTTTGTTTATGCTGTGTAGGGAAATATTATGTATCGTTTCCCATCCCTACAGCGCACAGCTTCTTCTCAAAGAAGTGGAAGGAAGGAATATGTGGGAAGAAAATGGGCTGACTACATTGGAGGAAATGAGTTCTTCAGGGAGAATAAATGGGAATTCAGGTTTTCATTATTTTGTTTTTCTTTTCCTGCCATTTATTTAGTAAGATGTTCTTAATTGAGTCCATAATGTGTAATGTTTCACTTTTCAGTAAAACTAGTGCATCAGAGAGGGCAATGGTTGTTGGTCTGGGCGGTTTGAATTTATTTGGGGTTATTTTTCTTGGAGCCTTGTTGAAGTATGGTCTCCTAACACTTAAATTTCTTATGGTTCTTATTGTTTATCTCTCTAATGGGTCGCTTTTCATCTTTATATGAAGGGAAACATCTATTACACCAAGTGGATTCTTAAAATTTGTTTCCTACATATTTCCTCTACTTCAGGTGTGTTACAATATTTCTTTTTTAAAATGAATAAAATTCCCCTTGTGCTTATCTTATGGTAACTTACATTGTAGTTATAACGATAACTCTGCAGATCTATGCTGGTTCATTCTTCGGAATTCCTCTGGTCCGGTGGTTCCTCAACCTCATAAAGAATGCCGATATAGAAAAGAGAAACCGAGCACGGGAACAGTATGCTCAAGTGCTCAAATCACCAGATCTTTCTCTGAGGCGCAAGGTACCCATATCAATGTTTATTATACATCCTAGTGCCTCTGTCAGGTTGATTGTGAATACTCTCTGAAATTTTGCAGTCATGCTTCTTCGATGACAGTCTATTGTTGCATTTAATTACATTAAAATTAAATTTGTTGTGTAAGAGAATTTATTCAGCATAGGCCCATCTATGACAATTTGGAGTTAATGTTTTTCTTCATTTTGTGATCTCTTCAGCTCCTTAGTGCTCGGGATATGGCCCAGAAAACAGTCATAGGAAAGGATCGCATTGTCTATAGTACTGACAGGGACGTAATTGAGCAAGACTACGAGGCTAAAGAATGGGATAGGAGATTCCGAGAGATTGAAACGTCAGATTGAATAGATGCTATGGTTGCTTGGTATGTTTACATTTATTTCCTCCAGTCCATGAATAGAACATTCAGATAGAGGTTGTGGAAAAGCTGTATTTTGTTGATCCCTTTTAGTAAATTGATTTTCTGTTTATATTTTAACCAATTGTTTGCATCCAAGACTTTTTAAAGCCAAGTTTCCATACCCACTTTTTGTTGCTGGTTCTGTCCTTCTAACTATCGGAAAAATGAGTTTAGAAACTGAAATATACAAGAAATCTCTTATTAAGATTTAGGTTCTAGGATGGGGCTTTATTGCTTTAATTAATTTAATTTTAGTGTTGTGATTTAAATTTCAGGTTTGCCACATTATCATCTCAAAACACCAGAGAGCCATTGTATTCAGGTCCCGCCTAGTAAGTAGAGGCTAAATGACAAATGACTGATTATGCTGCCATCATACGCACACCTGCAGTATCTCATAAGATGCAGAGCAAAAGCAAATATGACTTAGCATTATGTCAAACTTTCTTTTACCCTTCCAAATAGGTCAGGTTTGTATATAGCTTTAGCTATTGCAGGTTAGATTCCCATTTTCTTTCATCATTGAATCCTCTGACTACTCAGGGTATGCCAATTTTTGTAAACATTTACTTCCCTCGTGGGATTTTCATACCTTACCTGACCCAGTTATTGGGGTATATATGAATCACGGTTGGACATGGACGCCTCGTCCGTCAGTCTAATACATTATGCTATGCATTTGATAGTGTTAAGAGTATATATATGCTATAACTTTAGCCACATAAAATATAGTGCACGAGAAAAAACAACTTGAATTATTTTAGTAAAGATTGATCAACAGCCTAGAATTCAGCTATAACATAGCTTTGATTATCAATGGTATCATGCAAGTTATTTCCATCAACCAATGACCGCAAAATTAGGGCGCTGTAGCAATACAAACTGTCGGAACATGCAAACTGGGAAAGCTACTTGATATAAATTTATTCCTGTTTTATAGGACAGTGTTCTAACTTAACGTCTACTGCTGTGAGTAATTTCTTTCAACCGGAAGTATCCGAGAACTCGTCAAATGACAAAAAACCATCTATTGAACATACTTTCTTCTCACTTCACCGGATGGTAATATTCTTACCTTCCAGTTTCCTACTGTTATATTGGACTAATGTGGCTTCAGGACTGCATTTTCCGTCTGAGCATCTAATATGCAGGAGCACGTATATCACCTAATCATCCAAACCGTATCCAAACCGTGAGCTATTACAATAAATCGTGCTTGCTCAACATGGAACGATGACAACCTGATAGTTACATTTACATTACAATGCCATAATAAGCACCAGAAAGGGGGACAACAAGAATCAGAGATTACACAGAAGCAGCTGTAATGCATAAAATACTTGGAACACATTTTGTACAGTAATGAATGGGAAATGAACATAAATGTACACTTTTTCTACTCAACACAAACACTATAATCGTGCAAGTCTTTTATAGACTTCATAGTCATATTGCTTTGAAGCAGAGCCAGAATTTTGAACTGCAATTTGAACACCAAACCATCAAATGTAGTGGCAGGTCATACACAGCAACACAACAGAGAAATCAAATCCCGCTGAACGCTCATATGCACTATCAGCAAAAATAAAAAAAATAAAAAAATAAAATTATAGTTAGATGACAAGTGAACAAGATTATAGGGCAGTGGTGCGACTATGATTAGATGTTCCCACAGTGGCACTTCACGATGACTATTTTTCAAGCAACTCGGTGAACCAGAATACCTGCATGGGGAACAGAAGAAATGTTAACTTCATTTCTAGCATAGGTATAAAAGAGCAGCTATGACATTCTAGTAAACTAGAACTGCTATAATTGATTCCACAACCACAATGCAAGAGTATTTAGCCCACAAATGCTCCATAGAATGTCATCATTAGTCCTTCTGACTTACAGTGACAATCGTCCACTACATTTCTGTATGATGTCAAGTGAAGCACTTCATGGAACATTGTGATTGTTACTTATTACATGCCTCTAAATTTTAAAAGTTTTTTATGCTTTAAAAACTTATGTTTAAATGGCTGCCTTCCTACACAGACTAGCTAATAGTTTAGAAAGCACAAACAAAGCAACAAAAAAGAATATTAATAGCTGTGACGGTACATGTTTAATAATATGATAAATAAATAGAAAAAGGAAATAAACAAGGAGACTGCAGGCTCTACAGCCTGTTTCTAACTCTGTGGAAAATTAAGCCATGTTCTTTCCCCTTTGATATGTTCACATCCAAGGACTACTATATTTTCCCTTTTCAGTCGAATTAGTTATATGTTGACAAGGCACATACAACTTCCTATTCAAATGTATCTTTTGAGTCACAATCAAAAAACTATATGAGGGACATGACTAGTTAAAGACCGATGTAGAGTGGTCTCTTCTACAAGAGACACCAACACTATCAACAGCCCAGAACCAGATATCTTGTTTTGTCATTCAATAGGATCTTCAGATCATGTTTATCTAGCCTTCAGCAACATAACCATCCAATATATTAATTTAGTACAGTTGCAAAACACAAATCAAGTAACTATTGGTGGGCAATTTCATCCCTGCACAGAACTCACATAATAAGATAAAAAAAATACTCTTACAAACTTAACAGTACAATTGAAATTGTGTATTTCAACAAAAAAGGTTAGCATTTCCATCATGAACTAAGAATTAATAATCTATAAGATAAATAGGCACAAACTTAAGTAAACAGAGCATACACACAGACAACGCACTTACCCAAAAGTGTGAGTATAGATAATGCTGCCAATATCATTTTTATGGAACATCGATTAATTTGAACATAATATGGAAATCTTTGATATATTGCCTTGCATATGCCAAACTGGGTACAGAGGAGCGTTGCCTTAGCTGGAAACCTAGAGCAAAATCCTACAAGAAAGTTTTCTCTGGAAGCCAAACTTATTCCCATACGCTGACCCTGTCAAAGAAACACAACAGTAAGCATCCACAGTAATCACAAGATAAAACCCAGATAAAGCCCAAAGCATATGTTAAGTAATTTTGTCTTCTGGTAGGTTAAGAAGAAAGCATCAAATTGAATCATTCACCATGAGACATTTTATTATCACCTACCACAATGCAGACTTTAGGCAAATTTGCTTAATTACTATTTCTTAAAAACATATGGGGAAATACGAAAATCACACAGTTTGAGGTTTACAAAAACTTTTGTTATCATTACTAAGAAAGCAAATGCCAAAAACGGATACTTAAGTACACACGATGTATAGGAGATCTTAAGGCGGTGTACTTTAACTAACACTAAGCAAAAAAGAACTATGTCAAGACTAGTTCTTCACTAATTCAGTATCAGCCCGAGTCAAAACAGATACCGGTGCAGCATGGGAAACATCAATGTATGAAGAAAAATTCCTCTCTTCTTCTCCATCTTTCAACCGCTTGGTGAAACTCCTGCTGCCCCTATTCCCATAGGCAGTCCATAGGCTGTTCAAGTAACCCTTGATGTTCATACTGCTATAGTATCCTCTCAACTTACTCTCCTGAAAAAAGCTCTTAGGTTTAACTCCATTAGCTTCCAAATCCCAAGTCTCATCTTCATTATGTCTGCTACACGAGGTTTCTTGAAGAGAATCTAGTGCATCTAAACTCAATCCTGTAGAATAATGAGAACCCGCTTTTCTCAAGTTATTCTCCTTCACTGGACCATAATTATGCTCGAAATGCGTAACCCCATTCAGCTTCCCATTCTCAGTTTCTATGCTTTTGTGCTCAATGATCTCAGCATCTTTTGAACCAGATGCTGATGTTGGATCAAGAAATCTTCTCAAAATACTACTATCTTCCATATTATAATGACCAACATGCTCAGAAGGATTTCCTCCAGAAAGAAATAATGCCAATCCATCTCTGTCTTGTTCATTTAGATTAACCCAATTACTTATCGATTTCCCTTGCAATGGCTTGCCACAGCTCTCCTCCACTAGATTTATTTGTTCCCTGATGGCAATAATAAATTGCTTATGCCTAGCAATCACATCTTCTGTAGTTCGAGATTTGTCCATCACAGCTGATGAGTTAACTGCTCGTTCAAAATCTTCCAACTGATTAGAAAACACATCCCGGATTAGAAGACTAAAGAAGGAAAAGGCAAGAACGTCTCACGTATATTACTACCTGCCATTTCGTCGTTTCAAGTATTGTTACAAGATCTCGCCTGTGGTAATCTATTTGAGTAATCAACCTCGGGTCTGGATGGTCTTGGTGAACAAGACTTTGTTCATGCAAAAGAAGGCGGTATATTGACTCCATCCTAGACACAGAACCACAATAAGTCGTTCACGAGTACACTGATTGTATTATAACCACTCATTACAATAACAGTCCCACCAACAAGATCACTCCAACTCTAGAGCATATAGCACAAGTGTACAACATGGAAAAACGTTACAGAAGTGCGCAACAAGTTATGTTGGTAACATCACTCAAAAACTCTAACACCCTATTATACAGCCCATGAAGGCACTTAGGCTTGAAATAAGCAACTCAGGAAAAGTAAAAATTTATCTTTTCACTAAGAGACAATTTGAAACACAATTTCTTCTACATTTTTCAAATGATAATTAAAACATGAAACAAATTCTAACTTACAAAGCAACCAACATAGTCTAATAACCATATAACTTCAATAGATACAAATAATGGTGTTATATAACGAGAATAAATCGATAACCCATCAAGCCCTCTCTTTTAACGAACACAAAGTTTCTCACGCTTCAAGAAATTATTATATCCATCAATATTATCTTCTATAAAAACAACACAAATTCTTGAAAAAAAAAAAAAAAATCAATAAAATTTTATTGTTGAGAGAAAAAAGAGACCTGTCGGCAGAGTCTTGAACCACTTCTGCTGCAGAAAACAGCGGGTGGGATTCCCATTGCTGCAAACTCGACCTCATTTCTCTTTCTCTATTACTATATCCTTCCTTCCCAACTCTTCAAAGTTTTCTGTCAGTTTTTTTTCAAAAAAAAACAAAAGTTGGCTAGAATTTGTTGTTATTAATGTTACTCCGTTTAGGGTTTTGCAGGAAGAGAGAGGAAAGTTGGTGCAAAAAGGAACGACAAAGACGTTCGTTAAGGTTTTTTGGGTCCTTTCGCTCGATCAATAACAATCATAACTCACAGTGCCCACATCCTACAAACTAGGAACTTCCTTTTTTTTTTTTTTTTTCAATAAATAAACTTAAGTTGTATTTATAAATATAAAAGCATATTTATAATCAGATATATCTACTTTTAAAAAGTAAAGACCAATCAATTAAATTTATTAATTGTATTTTTTCTCTTAAAATAAATTATCTTTCCTATTTAATTTAAATGTAATAGATGAATTTGATAATCCTTACTTTTGAAAATTAGGTATACCTAATTATAAAAATATTATATGAGAGTTTTTATAATCAGGACATCCTAACTTTAAAAAGTAAGGACTAACCAATCAAGTTCACCAATTCGATTTGAATTAAATAGAAGATAGAATTAATTTAAGAGAGATAATGTAATGAATGAATTTGATTGGTTGGTCCTTACTTTTAAAAGTTAGAATATTTTGATTATAAAAGCATTCTATATGAGAGCTTTATAATCGGGACGTCGTAACTTTAAAAAGTAAGGACTATATAATTAAATTCATCTATTTCATTTGAATTAAATAAGAGAGAGAATGTAATAAATGAATTTGATTTACTAATGTTTACTTTTTAAAATTAAAAATATCCTGATTATAGAAGCATCATCTATTTAGCTGACATATAATATAAGCACGGTCTATAATTCGTTTGGATATGATTACACTTGTATTCTTGATCATTCAATTTTCAATAAATTAAATTAAAAGACGATGACTTAATCTTTAAATCTAATTCATTGAAAATTGAATTGTCAAAACAATAAGTGTATTTATACTCAAATACATTATAAAATGCGTCACACACGTGCGTGCATGCACATACACGTGTGTGTGTGTGTGTGTATATATATATATATATAATTTTTAGAGTATTCACTTGAAAAATGTGAGTTGCTGCTTTTTCTGGTGAGTGGTCATGTTTTTTGGGTGTACTCCTGGGCTGTACTAGTGCATTTGGTAGGTCTGCATATGCAATAATTGAATTGATACCCTTTCTATAAGGCCACTGAAATCTACCTTGTGATTGCTATAAAAATGTAAAATGTGGGTGACGGTATCGCTCTTTAATCATCTTGCCTAAGCCATGATGCAAGAAGGAAGGTCTAGCTTTAAGTCATTCAGGAATGGTAACTTTCTGTTGTGCAATACTTGTGTCACAGCCTCTCAGGACTCGTCAGTGTAATTTCTCAATAGACTAGAGAGCAACAAAGGAATGCAACAGAACCGTAAAGGGTCAGGCATAAAAATTTGATTTGGCTTCTATAAAGACTTTGCTATGCACTGATGACAATTATCAAATTCAAAAGAATCTTAGAGGATAAAATTCTCTTAGCAAGCACTTCACTAATTTCACAAGCAAAAAGTAATTCATATTCTTATACCCAAATAGGAAAGTGCTCAATGTTATTCATATTCTCTTAGCAAGCACTTCCACAATTTCATAAGCAAAGGTTATTCATATTCTTATATCCAAATAGGAAAGTGCTAACTGTTATACCAATTAAAGCAACACAACATCCACGATTGACTTTATGCTTAACAGCACATTGCTCTTATACATATACATTGCCAAAATTGCATCTTGGTCCATATTTATAAGACAACCATTTTCAGATCAACTGAAGACTGTTAACCAGTGATAATATATGAATCACTGGTTGCCGAGGCCTGTAAGGGAAAAAAAAAAAAATCTTACAGTGCTTGTTCTAAGATCACTATTTTGCTTGCACCTCACAAAAAGGAAGATTCACCATTCCTTTAAGAAAAGGCTTTAAGTAAGAAAACTATCCCAAACAGTCTATCATTGTATGAAATTTGCCCAATGGCACAGGAGGCAAAAATAATGGTGATACAAATGTTTTTCAAACAAAGTACTTGGTCATTTGAATCTCTTTCTGCTTGAACCCACATTTTTCATAGAATCCTTTGTTGTCAAGACTGCAATCAAGTATTACCTTGTAACATCCCATAGCCTCACCATGATCAGCAAGAAACTCGATAACCTTTTTTCCTAATTGCATCCCTTGAGCACTGGCATCAACTACAACATCTTCAATGTGCCCAACTTTACCACAATTCCTCAAAAACTTTTTCTCGATGAATATGCTCCCAGTTGCAATGATTTTCCCAGACTGATGATCTTCAATCACACAAACAATATGGTCATCGCCGCAGGAGATCAGTTCTTGAAATCTATCTTCAAATTGTTTGTCAGACACAGAATCACAAACACTAAGTTGCTGCAGTAGCTCTATGAAACCCTTGCTTTTGTCTGAGATCTCCAATTTTCGGACTCGAAACTTGTCTTCTTCTTTGGATGAGGCACCACTCTGCATCCTTTTCTGTGAGATCTCAGTTCTCAGCCTAATATACTGGGAACTAGAAACATCAATAAGCAGCAAACATTAGTTCTGTTAAATGTACAACTATAAATGATCAAATAAACTAGTATACTCAACAAAATGTAAGCAAGCATAGATTTCATTGACAAGACTACCACCTTGAAAGTATAGTTTCTAATCATGTTAGTGATTTTTACATACACACTCTACCAAAAATCACCAGACTACCATCCTGGTTAAGTGCTTGGAAATGAAATTCACGAAATGGCATAAAGATTCACAAACAAACATTTGTGACAAGAAATAAGGCAACAGCAACTTCAAAACTGAAAGTAATTCTTGCATTTTGAACTAAAGAAAATGCATTTGCCACCCAAACTCAACAAGACAATGCTTCTCTTCAAAAACCTTAAAAGCATCTCCCATCTCGCCGCACTTTGAATACATATCCAACAAGTTACTCCCCACAAATAACGCACAACCAAACCCACATTTCAAAGCATGAAAATGCATTTTCCCCCCAAACTCAACAAGCCCGAGAGACGCACAGGCCCTTATAACACTGGAAAATGCAAACCGATTCAAGCTTTCTTGGGCAATTCTCATATTGCAAAAGGTTGTAATAGTTTCTACAAAATTCTGATTTTGAGAAAACCCAGTAATCATAGCCATCCAAGGAACAAAGTTTCTGCGAGGCATTTTGTCAAACAGTTTGTGTGCGTATAATTATATTAAATTGGCAAATAAGAGAAATTAGCGCAACAACAAGTAACAGATGAATATAGCAAAATAACGGAATAAACAAAAAGTGAAGCAATTGGGGATGCCAAGATAAAATTTAAATGGATATTAAAAAGTGAGGCTTCGATGAGACATGTTTTGCCAAGCTCACCTCTTCCACGAACCAAGTGGCTGACAGTCCTGCAAATATATGTGAAATAGTGTTTTGAGATTTTAGAAGACGACGATCATCTTCGCAATTATGCAGAGAAATTATATTGTACCCCGATAGTTACGGATAATTATGAAATCCCACTATTTTTTTCAAATATTCATGCAGCCCTAGTTATTTATCTATTTATTTACTCTAGTTCACACCTTTTTCTCAGTGGTATTCATTATTACCCTAGAATCAATATGAAAAGATTTAACAAATTATTTTTAAAGGTATCGACGTTCGGAATCGATCGACCAAGAAATTCTACTCCCAATACCTGTAATTAAAGAGCAACAAAGCATACCAAAGAGAGGAAAGAAGAAGAACAAGAGATTACATAGAGATTTTTACATGGTTTGGCAATAGAGCTTACATCCATGGGATACTTTCAATATATTTTTACAGAGTGACTATATCACTAGTAAATGAGCTCTCTCTTTACAATGAATTTTTCCCCTTATTTATAGAGGAAAGGGAGAATGCAATTGAGTGATGTACACGTAAAGAGATCAACTACTTTGACATAGTATTTATTGTATTGACTAAAATTTTATCATAGTCATACTGCATTAATGGTCCCTTGGGATTTAGGATTGTATAGATCTTGTAGGCACGAGGTCGGGAAATCTGGGCCCAAGAGGTTCGGTCTAGCGCGATCTCGACAATCTGACTCATTTACGCGAGCTGGATATGTACCGAGGCGGTCTTGGTTGAGGTCGTGAACTGAAAAAGGATGAAGCGACCTTGATGTTGTGACCTGACCATTGGACTTGATGGCGAGCTGGATCTGGGCTTCCAGCGACTTGAGATGACCTTAGCGATCTACGAGCTTGCCCCTAAGCTGGGTGTTGGAGATTCTGGACTTCTTCAATTGGATCAGTTATTGGATTGGTTCTTTGGGCTTTTATCAGCCCATTTTTGTAGTCCCAAAAAATACCCATAACATAAACCCCCCAGCTCTCAATGTGATTTTCAAATTAGGAGCTAAAGTCCGCTGGTAAAAGCTATACGTCCCGACATGCCTTGGTGCCTTTTCAGATTTTGTCCCATCCTTGTGGTGACTCTACTGAGGCTGCAGAGCTGAGTGCTTTTCTTTGAAGCCTTTCATGATTGTGCTTCATTCCCCTGGTTTTTCTTGTAAACAAAAAATCTAGGTGATCAATGTGTTAATTAATGTATTGCTTAAAGGTAAAAACACCTTATGAAAGCTTGAAAGGTCGCTTGACCATCACGAACTGTGGTTCCAGACTATAACTTGGTTCAGGAACTCAATCAGCATAATATATAAAAACATTGTTGCGAGCTATGTAGGGGGTCGGAACCTCACCTACTATAACAATATTTTGTCGAACTATGTAGGGGGTTGTGACCTCAGCTAACAGTGTTAGTTAGCTATCTCTAGTGGATCGAAGCCTCAGCTAAGATAGCGTAATAACGAGTTGTCCAGTAGGTTGTAACCTCTCCTATCATAGTGACATGCTTTTGTGAACTGTCCAGTAGGTCGGCCTCAGCTAACAGCGTTATAACTAGCTAACTCCAGTGGATCGAAGCCTCAGCTAAGATAGTTTAATAGCGAGTTGTCCAAAAGGTCGCGACCTCAACTAACAGGTTTGCGTAAGCGCTTTTCATGACATGATTTTAAGAAATCAATAAAGCAGCTGTAATATAAAGCATTGAAGAAAATTCGTATCTTTTATTGATTTCTTAAATTGAATTACTAATTAGGGACATGACCTGTTTGGAGTAACTACAATGTGGATGTATTGAGGGTTCACGTCTAGCTTGGGAGCCTGCTAAGGCTGCTACTATGTTGGTTGCACCACATATTCTCCCAGACAACCTTATCTGATTAGGTCATCGATAGCATCTTTCAGCTTCCAACAATCTGAAGTATTTTATCTGACCTCATCATGATAGACACAAAACTTGTTCTCGTTTCTGAACTTAGCAGGGATTTTTATGGAATTGGGTTTTCCAAAGTCCTCTCTACCCTTTTCCATTGCAAAGATACTATCTTGCATATCTGATAAGACGCTGTAGCTAACATGGCAACCTTGATGCTGAGGTCACTCACTTCTGAGCTCGTTCCTGGCCTTTTTGGCAACTTAATGTCTTGAGCTCTTATTCTAACCTTTGTTTCCATCCCCACTATTATTCCTTTTTTCAACTGGTTAGGACTACCTGATTCATCGGTTTGGTCAGACTTTTTGTAGTTGAAGGTTTATTCCTATCTAATCTCCATTGTAGCTCGTTTGTAGAATTCACTCGATCCCTTACTAAGGATTTGTATATGCTCTTATAGAGCTTCTCATCCTTCTTAAGCCCGGCTAAGATCACAATTAGGATGCTGTCATCTGAGGGATTCTCCACGTTAGCGACCTCATGTCTGAACCTGGTAATGTAATTTTTCAAAGACTCGCCCTGCCGTTAAAAGACTGTAGCGAGATAGCAAGGTGGTGCGAGCTACTTTTTCAGAGCTTGGTACTAACTGATAAATCTTCGTTGACATTCTCCCCAGCTGTTTATGCTGCGAACTGGGAGACGTTGAACCAAGCTCACGAAACGTCGCCCAAGGTGGTTGGAAAAATACGGCATTTCACCAAAGGGTTGGACGTCTGAAGATCCATTTGGATATTGAATGCGTCTAGATAATCATAAGGGTCGTTGTCCCCATTATAAGATGGAACCTTGGGGAGCTTGAATCTGGGAGGGAGAGGCTGTGTCTCGATCTCTCTGGCGAAAGGGGTTCTCTCCTCATACTGCTCTTTCAGATCCTAGGGTCCAGGTTGCTCCTCCAGCTGCTGAACCCTCTGAATAAGCTCTTCTATTGCTGAGCTATGAGGGTTATATCATTCATCGAGCTCGCGATCTTGAGAGCTGCAATCTACGGTACATTCCAGACGAGACCTTAGTGAACTCCCAGCTTGGTATGACTGTATACGTTACCGATTGCTCATTTCATCCTCTTCGCGAGCTCGGCGACCTCCATCTCTAAAGCTCGAGTTGGAAGAGCGAGTTGAGCCAGCAGGTCGCGACACTTCTCTGAACGATCCATCAGGAGCTGAGATGACTTTTTGTTGCTGATAAACTTCTCTTGGAGGCACGTTTTATGCTTGGGCCTGTGCCAGCACCCTGACCGCATCTATGAGTTGCTACACCATATCCTCCAACATTTCTTACCGCTGGTGCCATGCATACAGCCCCCCAGCCATAGAGTCCGCCGGTGCTGGCTGGTGAAAGGTCAGTAGAAATATGCCTATAGCGCTACCTGTCACGGGGACATAAGACGTGTTTGTCATGGGTGTGGCAGTATTACCCACAAATTGGAGATCGTGCTGCTGTTGGTTTGTCTGATTCTCTGGTCGACCAGCAACATGGTCTAAACTTCTCGTTTTTCTTCCTCTTGTCATGATTGCTGAAAGTTCAAGATTGTAGTCTTGGGCCCTTCCTCTAGCGTCAATTATGTCGATGTTCGGAATCGATCGACTGAAAGATTCTATGCCCAATACCTGCAATCAAAGAGCAACAAAGCATACCAAAGAGATGGAAGAAGAACAACAAGAGATTGCACAAAGATTTTTACGTGGTTCGACAATGGAGCCTACATCCATGAGACACTCTTAATATATTTTACGGAGTGACTATATCATTAATAAATGAGCTCTCTCTTTACAATGAATTCCTCTCTCCTCCTTCCCCCCCCCCCCCCCCCCCCCAATTTATAGAGGAAGGGGGAATGCAATTGAGTGATGTACACGTAAAGAAATCAACTACTCTGACATAGCATTTATTGTATTGACTAACAACTCTGTTATAGTCATACTGCATTAATTGTCCCTTGGGATTTGGAATTGCATAGATCTTGCAAGCACGAGGTCGGGAAATCTGGGTCCAAGACGTTCGATCTGGCGCAATCTCGACGATTTGACTCATTTACGTGAGCTGGATATGTACCGAGGCGGTCTTGGTTGAGGTCGTGAACTGAAGAAGGATGAAGCGACCTCGATGTTGCGACTTGACCATTGGACTTGATGGTGAGCCGACCTAGACTTCCAATGACCTGAGATGACCTTAGCGATCTGGGAGCTTGCCTCTGAGCTGGGTGTTGGAGATTCTGAATTTCTTCAATTGGATCAGTTATTGGATTGGTTATTTGGGCTTTTACTAGCCCATTTATGTAGTCTCTAAAAATACCCATAACAAAAGACCTAAATAAATTAATCATTATAAATTATCATTACTTTGTTTATTTAAATTAAAATGAATAAAATCTTGAAATATAACCTATTATTGCATATAACTATATATTATTCAAATTTTTAAATTTTAACATCAATTGATTACAACATTTCTTATGTAAATAAGGTATTTTATAAATCAAACTAAATTAATACTTAAAACTAATGGTTGCAAAACTTGTATTTTTGAAAGGTTGGGATGTTTTTTTCTATTTTCATGCAAAAGTTTAAGGTCTTTATAGAATTCACCCCAAAAATTTTTACAACAAATAAATATGTAATCATTAAAGTTAAACATGTTAAAACTTAGCATACAATTAAATTATTTTCACACTAAAAATTTAAGGGGTTACTTAAATTTATAATTTTAAAATAATATTTAAAACTAAGACATCATATAAAATCTTAGAAAAAGACTTCTAAAATATAGGAACATTGCTTTTTATCATTTTATATAGTTTTTTTCATTTAATAAAAAGTAATGTTAGACTTTCTAAATAATTTATCTAAATTCATATTCAAATAATATAGTATATGAGTTGTCAAAATCTAATAAATCATGAGATGATATAATAATTAATAGGATTTTTATAACTTATATGTAACATCATTTAAATATAAATTGAGATAAATTATTTAGAAAACCTAACATTATTCTTTAATAAATTATTCAAGATTGATAAAAATGAGACAGCATAATAGGTATGAAAATAAATAAAAGAAAAAGCGAGGAAGAAGCAACAATTAGAAGAAGAGAAGGAGATACAGGACAAATGTCCAAAACCAGTAAGAGGAACATGAGGTGACGTGGACGCGGGAGCATGATATTTAGTGGTTTGGCACAAGCCAAGCCAAGCTCTTGTGTTTCATCGGAAGTATTTTTGAGTCAGATATGTCGAGATCATTAATTCGACGCTTCACGCCATATCTCGCAGCTCGAATTCGTCACAACCATACCCTTCTCTCTGCCTCCTTTTCTTCTTCTTCTTCTGCTGCTGCTGCTTCATCTCCATCTCCATCCCCATCTCCCTCCTTAGATGAGCTTCACCTCTCTGATAATTGCATCAAGGTATCTGGGCACCTTTTCTCTTTCGTTTTGGTTTTATATATGCTATCTGGGTTCTATTCTTTCCTGTTAATTCAATTTTTTCAAAATTTATCGATGATTATTCACATGGTGTTTATAAACATCTCGTTCTAATTTTTTTTTCCTTCTTTTTTATCTGGGAACCTAAAACTATATTGATATTTCATTATTTACTAACTAACATTGTATATAAAAACTTTTATTCCTTATTTCAACCCAAAAAAAAAAAAAAGAAAGTCCCTTTTTTTTGGGTTTTTTGTTCTATGTTTGATGTATCTATCATAATTGACTTAGCATATTCACTGTTGGTATGTAAATATGTAATATACATGAGCTTTTTGTACGGAGCAAGATATACTATAACAAACACCTTGTATTGGTTTAATTCTGGTGCTTTGATTGTATTGGTTATCCGGATTTGATTTCATGGAGCCTGTATTAAGAAATTGTGAAAGTTTTTGATTCACCTTAAGATGTGTTGCAGAGAATGAAAGAATTGCAAGCCACTGAGGACGGGAAATCAATGCTTCGCTTGGGTGTAGAAACAGGTGGATGTTCTGGTTTCCAATATGTTTTTGATTTGGATGACAAAATCAACCCAGATGACAGGTTTTTATTTTACTACCTGCTTTAGTATATTTCCATTTCAAATCTTATTTATTTTATGTTTTCTTATGCTTACTTTTTCATGTTTTCTAATAACTGCAGAGTTTTTGAGAGGGAAGGAATTAAAGTGGTGGTTGATGAGATTTCATATGATTTTGTAAAAGGGGCTACTATTGATTACGTTGAGGAGCTGATCCGTTCTGCATTCGTGGTAAGGCACTCTTGTTCAGTATTTCTAGGTGATATTTAGCTATTTAAAGTTTTAAACTGCAGTGGATAGCATTTCTTATCTGTAATCCCTTCATTGATTTTTTTCTAGACATTTACATATACTATAATAAGTCAGCTTTTTATTACCAGTGTCAACATTTTGTGAGTATGTATCTTTCATTTACTTTCCTTCCTTTTTTCCAAGACCGACCCTTAACAGTACAAGTATTGCCAATGTTAGGTCCACAGACTGCTAGGAAATGTCGTGATTGTATTTTTTTTTAGGGCCTACAGCATGTCCATACAACACAAAGATTGGTGATGGTTTCAGAGATCACTTCACAGTGTTGTAATCTGGGTTGGGGAGAAAAATAATGATCTGCATCAGGTTTTATGGTTTGATTCTGTCAATGTGAGGTCACATTCAAATTCAAAATCCCTCATTTAGGGTTTAGATTCACAGTAGACAGAATAATCTATCATGATTGGTTTAGGCTAGCTGCATGTATATTGTGGTGCTGCTACCAGTATCCTGTCTGAATATGCTTAGAATTCAGAGATGACCACTAATTGCTCTGGGCAGACTTGTATGCATATTATGGTGATGCAGATCTACTGCTAGATATGCTTTTCATTCTTTAAGTTCTTTATAATTAAAGCCAGGCAGTTTATTGAAATGCTAGTATAACGGTTCTAAATGTGGATATGATTATATCGCTGTATACAGCTTCTGCTGTCTGACAGTTGTATTCAGATTGTTTTTTCAAGTATTCTTGCTTCTTACATATTCTTGAGACGCATATTCATTATTTTTTAAACATATTTAGAACTTTAAGATTAAGTGTGAAAATAAGCCTTAAACACTTGAAGAACAGCATTGTTAGCGCAGAATAGGAAAAATATTAAGGGAAAACAAGAATGACATATTTACATTAATTTACAACTGCATAATTGAATTATTTATAGTTTAAGATTCAAGAGAAGAAGAGGTCACTTGTTTGTGGGATAGAATACAATTTTTAACCTCCTTGTGGTCTCTGTTTCAAAAGATTTTGTAGAGGCATCCTTCGACTTTATTCACTTAAATTGGGATGGAGTTACAGTTTAACAGTTGTTTATTAGATCTTGTATTCATGTCACACAGACTAATAGAGAGATAAAAATGCTTGTTAGAATTTTTGTTGCAGTTAACCTTGTATGGGTTCTGTTTGGTTCTAGGTCTTTCCTGCTTGTGGACTTCTTTTCGCATTGTTTGTTTGTCATTAATCAGGTTTTGTTTGACTCCTCCAAAAACAAAAGATACATATGTGTAGCTCAGGACACTGCTTTATTAGCTGTTCTTATCCATACCCATAGATATTGCGTCCAGTCTAGTTTACACCGAAATTTTTGGCATAAATCAAGGCCTTGGAAATTAGCAGAAATTTGCACCTCAAGAAACTGAAGCTATTTTATGAATTGTGAAGTTAGGCTAGCTAGCGTATCTGGAAAAATAATTAATAAATAAAACACTAGGCTGTCAATGCCATTGTAAAATGGGGTTCAAGTCTATGCCTTAAATTAATATCTGCTATATAAATTTATGATGCTACCAGCTTCATTGTAGCAACAGTTTCTATGATCAAGTTACTGCTTATTTTCCTCCCTGGTTTCTATGATGAAGTTATTGTTTCTTTTACTCTCTGCCAGTTTTTTGTATGGTTATGGGGTATATTCAAAATGTCTTAGCTTGGTGAGTTGTTGAGCAATATGATTCTGCCGTGCAGGTGAGTACAAATCCAAGTGCAGTGGGTGGATGCAGTTGTAAAAGCTCTTTTATGGTGAAACAGTAGTTACTGCCTACTCACTAGTTACACTGCCGGAACAGTCATAATCAATCTAGATTTCGATACAACAACAAAAGGGTTTTGAATCAATTTTTCGCTGCGATTTTTTTCCAATAACAATAAAGTTGACATAAACATTAGGCATTGTATTAATACCCTTTGTATTCTCTCTTTTCAAGTATTTATTTGGTATTGATATCTTTCATTTTCCTTTGTAGAATATTATTGTCCACTGAGGCATGTACCACGTTTATATATATAACAATCAATAACTTTTTATTCAGGCAGTAGGTCAACATCTGAATAAAAATCAATATTTCGGTCCACTATAACTCCATTGTGATTCCGAGTTCAACAATGTACAATCTGTTGCATTATTATCGTGTATTAATTGACTGATACAAATCATTGGCTATTAACATGATGCTCCCATTTTCATAGCCGTTCGTTAATGCAATGCCCACAATTTACATTGGTGCAAGACATAATCGTCACAGGACCGATTGTCCATGTTAGGAAGTCCATTCAGGTGCAGTAGATCAGCACCTGACTAAAAATCAATATTTCGGTCCACTATTACTCCATTGTGATTCCGAGTTCAACAATGTACAATCTGTTGCATTATTATTGTGTATTATTTGACTGATACAAATCATTGGCTATTAACATGATGCTCCCATTTTCATAGCCGTTCGTTAATGCAATGCCCACAATTTACATTGGTGCAAGACATAATCGTCACAGGACCAATTGTCCATGTTAGGAAGTCCGAAAGGGGAATTCCTGCTCCTGATGGCATTCCTACGCCTGCGAAGATCCAATCCCGTAACAATTTACAATCCAAGCAAAAACGGTTATGCAGAATAATTACATAACACATCTCAGCTATCGACTCCTTTAACATTTTTGCTCAACTAGTTTCAGGAGACTAGCAGCAACTGTGATAGAAGAGTGCATGACTATAATACTAAAAAGGTTTTGTTCTCTTCTTTTTCTTGTTCCTTTTTTGTTTGCCTTTGTTTTCTTTTTCATGCTGTTGAGTATTCTTATGCCAACCATCTTAACATGTAAATGAACGCACATCAGTTGAAGAGCAATATAAAATGCCAGGAAACCAACAGGATAACAGCATGATTAAAATTCTGGAACCATACAAGACAACATATCCCAACAAATAATCAGTCATCGACAATTCATGTCAATTTAACAATTTAAAAATCCTAGTTGCATGGAACTGTGATAGAGAAACAAGTCCATATACACTCCGTCATATGATCCTTATTGCAATGCCAAAAAACTGCCACCCAATACATGGATGCTTAATCCAATTTTCATACGAAACTTGAAAATGACAAGAATAATAAAATATCTATTCTTCTGATTGCCTTTGTCCCAAAACTGGAATGTCCTCATACCGTTTCTGCAGCACAAGAAGAACATTGAAGTCGAAGTCAGCAGGGACAATAGCAGAAAGATCAGGCAATAATGAATTATTTTAATTGAAGGCTGTAAATAATCAGCAATCTTCAGATTATTTGTCTCACTAAAAGCATCTTATCATCTTATAGGATGATAACCATGCATGCTACTGACTATATACTCTAATTTCTAAATCATCGATGATAATATCAAACATTTCCCAAATATGACTCACATTTCCAGACTGCAGAAATTAAACACACAACATAATCTGCTCATGTAATTGCCTTATATTGCTCAGCTACTTCACTACGGAGCTCAATTTATGGTGGTTGTCTTTGGTCTTGCAGTCTCCGAATCCCACCAAAACTAAAATATGAATTAGTTCATAAACTAAAAAACCATAATTTTAGACACTTAGGGTAACATTTTAATATACATTACCGTGGAATGACGCTAGACTGCCCAATTGTTTGTCCAAAATCATGTACAGATGATAAGGCATGTAAGTTATAGTGAACATATAAATTATGAGATGTTGCAGTGGATGATGTGCTAACTACGACTCATTTACCACATCATTGGGCAATCCAACATTACTTACCATTGTGTGATCTAAATAAAATATAATGATTTCTCTTTCTTTTTTCAATTTCTTTCTCTATTGGCATACGATCTAGAAACTCTTCAAGAACCTGCTTGCAAAAATTTTAGAGATGATAACAAGGATAATCCTTGATAACTACATGCTATTACTAGGTTTTCAATGAACCAATCCTGTCATAATCATCTATCAAAGTATAACTTACTTGTCAAACTAAAAGATGAAAACACAAAACAAAGTACACTCTAACTCAATTTTTATTAATTGAGGGGGAACTGTTCAGCAGTGGAGTGTTATTTTCATTCCATAATTCATCACTCATAAAACTAACAGCAGGCAAAGACATTATGATCTGAGATGGGTGAGCACTGAACAGCAAATATAAGTCAAAACACCATAGACCTGCTCCCTTCCCATAGTTGCAATTCTATTTGTGCAAAGTTTGGAAAATAGCAAATAACCACAAACCGACCTTATATAAATAGTACCAAATTCAGAATGTAACCGACTCTTCCCGGTTGTTTATAATTATGTCTTAGATTCTGACAATGAAATAGAAGGACCAAAACAAGAATATACTTAAATGAATAAGATAAGAGCTCCATTGCAGTAACACTAAATAAAGTATCTCCCATGAACTTCAAAAAATTGCTTTCACAATCTGGGCAAACATAAAGTTCACTTCAAGATCAGCCTGTCAACAAAAGATAGAATTTTGACCAACCTTTTCAGGTTGCAAGCATTGGAAAAGAACATAACCATCACAATCCACATCTGCACATGGTAATATGATGCATATATCATTGTGAAATGAAAAAAGTAGCTTGATAGCAAGAGCCATGATTTTGAACCCAATAAAATTGGTTGCCTGAATAAGCAGGCAAGAGACAGTAGTCTCTTAAACTCAATTTCTACACTCTGTCGATAGATGTATTAGCAAATTCAATCATAACTGATCAATTCATGAATACTTAGGGAGTAGAAAGCCCGAAAAGAGAAATACAGCACTGACCCACTGTGAAAATGCACGTAACATAGTCATTACTCACATTATAGCATTGAAAGCATCAACTTCCAAAACAGACTTGCTTAACTAAATTACCAAAACTTCACAAACAAAAACAGAGAAGCAGTTCAGGCACCTAGCCTACACTGGGAGTTAATAGTCAATGATCGGTCTCCTATTGACAACAAAAAATACTTTAACTACCTGCTGCCATGAGGAAAATTCCAGCTAGAGGAGCAACATAGGCCACTTAACAGCGTTAAAATCTATTTAAAATTTCGCAAATACAAGCTGCACATCAAGCATGCAGCAATGGCAAACATACTAACAAATGCATTAGAACCGATATAAACAAATAAAAAATCATAGCAGACGTATTACCCCAATATTGTTGTGCTCCCAGAGCTTCTTTACTCCATAATCCACAGCCTGCATCCAGCCAATCAATTATGATAAGAACCCACCAACAAACAACCTATAACCCAAAAAGGGAAAAGAACAAACTACATTTTCGAAGACTTTATATATATATATATATATATATACACACACACACACACCAACGCCATTGCAAAATAACAAAATTTCAATACGATTTGAACAAGGCATAAGCATATTGGAATATGAATATTCATGTATGGTTATTATTTTCTGTGAGAACACAAAATCTAACAATTAAATTAACAAAAAATAAGACAAAAACAATATAATTATACAATAAATATAACTCAATTAAGCTCCATATAATGAAAACGTTAACGCAAATAAAATAAATAAATAAATAAAAATCAGAACTTTCTTTCACTCGTCAACTTTCTCACCAACCAATCGCAAATAAAATCAAAACGGAGGATGATTACACAATGAACCAACAGATTAATGAAAAAGAACGCCGGTAGTTACCCTTTCACCAGCGAAAGCGCCAGCGATGATGAAGGTGACGTAGATGGAGTTACGGCGCATGATAACTCTGTAAAGACCTTCGAAGAGGCCTCCTTGGCTTCTGCGGGTTGTGTAATCCATGGCGATTCGTTTAGGAAACCTGAGTCGCTCGGTTGATTCACTCTTCGATCAACGATTAGGGTTTGCGTAGAGATCTCAACCGCGGTGATTCGTCAACTGAGGACACGCTTTCTGACTCGGAAGACAATTCCTGTGATGGGTTTGTTTTTATTGGGCCGGGCCTGTGTTGAAATTTTTTTTTTTGGTCCCGGACTGATATGGGCTTCTTTAAAGGTTTTAATTTTTTTTTTTTTTGACCGAAAATTTTTGTTTTTTCAAATATGTCCGTTTACAGCAACCCTTTAGATTTAGGCTAAATACACTTAGATGGAAAAGATATAGATATTATACACCATCACCCTAAGACATGAAAGGTTATGTTGATTTTTAAAAGTTTTAGTGTGAGCTCTTGGCCTAGACAACGCCTTATCCATAAGCGAGATCATAGCAATAGGGAATGCCTAGACTATGTTTTTCTTTCTGGGCTGTAATAAGTGAAGGTATTCAAAATACCTTTAAACAGTTGGACCAATTTGACTCAAAATATTAAAATACTCAATGATTGACACAAAATTTAAACATACAAATACCCCCTGCCCAAATTTAAACATACAAATAGCTCTTAACTTTAGGTCAAATTGGATCCAACTACCAACTATTGTTTAAGTCATTCAAAAAAAAAGAATTGACCATGGATTAAAGGCTTTTTTGATATTTTTGTAGCAAAACCTTTTCAAACTAAGTTCTAGAGGTGGGCATTTTGGTGTTTGATTTAATTCCAAATTTCAAACATGTATATTTGAAAGGTTGGAACCAACCTAAACCGAGTAGGATCAAATTGATTCATTTCGAGTCAGTTCCATGTTTAACACCACAATCCCTAAAATCCCATATTCAACCTATATTAACTGCTTACAACTCAAACTTGATCAAAACCTAAACAAAAAACAACAGTCTGGTAACCCATCTTTCAAAAACACGTAAAACTTCACAACCAGTAACAAACCTAGTAACTCAAAAACATAATAACCCACCACACAATAAATTCTAAATCAAACAATCAAAAACCCCATTAAGATGGATGAGATCGGCGACAGAAGGACAAGATCGACAATGGTGACAAGGGCAAAAAGCAACGACATGGACGAGATCAATGACGTGAATGGTGACTTGAGGTTTTGATTAGTGACGGGACATAGAATCAAAAAAGAATAGAAAGAAGGAAAAAAAAAAAAAAAAGATAGAAAAAGAAGAGAACATCAGTAGCAAGGTAAGTGGGGTTTTTGACTTCTGAAGACTCTAGAAGTGATGGGTTCAGTTTACGTAGGGGCACATGCAAAATTACACATGTGCCCCTTGTATTGAGTGCTTTAGGGGTCAGATTGGTTATGGATACCCAAAACCGAACTGAATCGTGAACATCATATTTTTCTAGCTGCCAACCTGAACACCCTTGAATTAAACGTGAGAATCGAACTGAATACCCTCAATTCGCGATTTAGGTTGTTCGAGTCGGTTCCCATGTTCCATGCCCACCCTTAAAGCTAACAAAATCTTTCATTTCTTTAAACTCCTAAGGTTGATAGTATATAAGGTGAGGCTATTGCCACCCAATAAACTACTTTTTACACCCATTTTTTAGATAAATTTTTTAATTATAAAATATCCATACTTAAAATTATTTATATGGACATGTTGATTTAAGAAAAAAGTAAATTACTTTTCAGTTTTATAAATTTTATTATTCATAAAGTAGCTTATTTTGTTGTTTAACAATTTTTATAAATAATTAAATATTTTTCTATTAATCTAACTTCGTGATATATTAACTAAAATCTAAATTATATGTGACTTAAATAAATTTGGATAGTAAAGTTTTATATGTGGTTATTTATTTATTTTTTCTTAATTTGTTTTGTGTTTGATATTGGGTTAGATAAATTGGATTTTTGGAAGAAACACATCTTGATCATACATATATAAACATATTTTGATCTAATTTTTTTTTAAAAAAAATAGGTCTTACAAATCATTCTTATACAACATTTTCTTTATGTGTAAGCGCCAAGCAAAAATGATAATCTTTTCTCTTTTTGTTGGCTAACATATTTTGAATCCATTGATGAGAGAGTAAGAAAAATAATGAAATTGAACCAAAAAGAATAAAGAAAGGAAAAAAAAAATAGAAGATGATGGGATAGGAGAAGAATTATAAAAAAAACAAAAAACAAAAAAGAGCTAGTAAGAAAAGGAAAAAGTATTTTCAACGTAAATTTAATAACTAACATATATAAACTGGTTTATAGTTATTTTGAATATTTTCAAGGGTGGACAAAGAAAAAAATAAATATATCTTAATATTGTGTGCAATAATTCAAAAAAAAAAAAAAAAAGAGTGTAACAAGTAAATGGATATAAGGAGTAAATTTTTGGGTGGTTAGACTATGATATCCAAACTTTTCAATCTAAAGTGTATATGTCCCAAACCTTAGAGATTCATTTGGAATAGGGGTTTTGGTCGGTGGGATGGGAATTTCCATTGAGTGGTGATATTTTCACCCTCAAAATTTGTATGTACACCTCAAATTAGTGTTTTTTTTTTTTTAAATATATAATATTATCCTAAAGTAAAATTATTAAAATGGTAAATATTTCATAAATACATCCATCGATTATATTATTCATAAACCATCTTTATTCACAAACCCTAATTTTGTACTCTCACAAATCCACAAGCAGCATTATCCTGAGCGAGTCTCAGGCTCTTCTCAACAACCAAATTCTTCCACATGCACTTTTCACCTATCAGACTAACCAGAGGTTATCAAAAGCATAAAATGTTACAAATAATATTACATCTTTAGTTTGGTTCAAGTGCAACTTCAAAAGTTATTTTGGACAAACAGTGAACTATCAAGTACATAACGTTAAATTTTAAACAAGTAGAGTGCTACAGCACATAGTCAGACTTTTTTATGTTAGCAGGATCACAGATCACATATGTTGATCCAAGCTGCGGCCTCCTGTCTTTGACACCAGAATTTTCATCGAGTACAATATCAATAATCACTTTATTGCGATTCATGATCTCGAGAACAATAACAATATTTTTAGAATATTCCGTGCCTCAAGAACTTGTATGGCTCGGTGTTCTTTGGCTACTAAAAAAGGATCGATACTGCAAATAATTTTGCTTGCTCTTAAGATGGAAGAAAATCTTCTTTCCAAGTAAGTTATTCTCTTTCGTACTTGATAACATTGTAGCTTGCAGTCAATTAGTTAATGTTATGTATTCGGTGGTGCCATTTGTTAATTTATAGAAGTTTGATGCTCACTGAGAAATTGGAATTGGAACCACTGAATTCACTTTTATTCAGGCCATCGAGATAGTGGAAGGATTAGTATTATGGTTTTGTGACACACTTTTTTATAATTACACTCTTTTTTACTGGGTGTGTATACAAAATTATATATAATAAAATTAAGAGAAAATGTTAGTCATATTATAAAATAGGGTTTAAAAACAAATTAGTAAAAAATTAAAATTTTTATTGGATGTACAAATAAAATGGGTATACATATAGTTTTTTTTTAGGTTGGAAATATACTACTCATTTCCATTCTCATTCCCCCCTCTAATCCCAATACACCTAACAAAACCCAGGTTTGGGCCTGGGAAGGGAATGAAGATCTCTCTTCTTAGGCCCACACAAGTCCCACATGTATTTCTTGCCGGGCAGACCTGGTGGCTTTTCCATTTTAAAGTTTTTTTTTTTTTTTTAATTCCTATTATTTTTACTTTTATTTAATTTTCCATTCCTATTATTTAATTTTTCAAAGTTTTGTATACTTTATTTAAAAGTATATTTTATTTAGTAAAAAACATATTAATTATTTATTATAATGCTCGTAAAATATTTGTATGAGTTTCATAACTTTAATATTAATTTGTAAATAAAATTTATTATTTTTATAAGTATTTTTTTGTTTTATTTATATTTAACATATTTAAAAATTAATTTATTATATTTTGTTTAAAATATCTCAAAATGAAATATTTTTATTTATAATTCATTGTAAATCAATTTAAATTTTCAAAAATAATTTAAAGATATTTTTATTCCAAAGTTCATTTAGTCTAATATTATATTATTTTAGTTCAATTCAATTAATTACAATCTCAACTGCATCAAACATATTATAACATTAATTTAATTTTATCTAATCCAATAATAATCTATTTAATTTTGTGCACCAAAGGGGTTGAAGAGTCAAAATAATATCTACTTTTTTTTTTTTTAAGTTTCTCTACTTATAATTTAACTTCATTTTATTTCCAAAAAAAAACTTCATTTACATTCATTTAAAAAAAAAAATTCATTTACTTTCATAAACTTTGCTTTTCACTACAGTTTATTCGACCAGCATTACCTGATCCCACCAATCATGGATTGATTATTGTTCTTGTACTTGATGGGAAATATATTAATATTTATTTGATCGAAAGACACTTTAAGCATGTCTTTGAAAAACAAAAAACACAAGACAGTTTAAGCATGTTCCAATTGTTTGTTCACATGCTTAAACCATTGACTGTTTAAAAAATTGACTCCCATACTTGGACAAGTCTACTGTGTCTGGATGGTTGTAATTAAAGTGGGTTTGGGTTGATATGGAGAGAAACCTTTGAGAAACGAAGTTAGGTAAAGTAATTGTATAGGATACATTTAAAAGAAAAAAAAAGTTGGAAGAATAGTAAGGGATAAATAGAAGGCGTTTGGGCTCGCTCCAAACTCGAAACCCATTTTGAATGGAGTGCCCCATACTCGATCCATGATTTATATGAGTTTTAGATTTTAATCCCAAATCCAAACCCATTTGAGGTGGAACCAAACCAATTTTAATGTAAATGTACATTTAAATTAAAAACTATTATTAAATTTAATCATAAGTTTAAGTTCAAACATATGCTTAAAATTTAACATCTGTTTAAATTCACATACAAACTTAAATTTAATTCAACATCATCTAAAACTAATAAATCATAAAATTTAACATAAAGTACAAACATTAAAATAACTTTACAAACATAAAATTCATTAGTTTAATACAAAGTTACAAACAATCAATCTATTAAAACAATCATTCAAAATTTCACCTAAACATCTCATTTATCTATAAGGATCTTTTGTTTCAAACATAAACATGTATGAATAAAATCAAACAAACAATATACCACTACATGACACTTAAAAATAAACTGTATTAATAATAATATTAATACGTTAATAAAAATATATTAATCTATGATATAAATATAATAACATAGGTAATTAGGTTAGAGTGAGTCAAAAGTGTTTGACCAAATCTCTACCCAATTACAAGTTAAGTTAATAATTTTGACACAAATCTTATTCGAAGTCTTTTAATGTTTCAAACCTGTCCCAAACATCTTGGGCCTCATCCATTTAGGTCGAATGAAGATTTTTCCATTCACATATATGGCTTGTGAGTATATACTCCCGTATATTCCTATTTTATTTATTATTATTTTTTTTGAGTTAACATTATCATCTTATCATGAATCTCTCTCTTTACATATATATATATATATATATATATAAGTTGCCGTTTGTTATATTGAATTATAAAATTAGATATTTTATTTAAGAACATTAAATTATTTTAGTTATTTATAAATAGTTATATTTTATTAATATGATATTTTAAAAACAAAATAAATTTATGATCGATAAAAAATAAAAGTTGAGGTAAAATTAAATTTACAATGAAAAGAATTAAGATCTTAACTATAAGTACTCCATGTTAAACAACACACTTTTACCTTTATTAAAGATGTTAATTTTTTTTTTTTCTATTTGTGTTATAAGTTCGAATCTCATATTTACTTATTAAATCATAAAGCTTATTTTATCGCAGATGTTGTATTTCAGACAGTTATAATAATGGCTGATCTCTCCATAATAGTGAGAGGTGTGTTCTAATCCGTCATGTCCGCTCGTCTTTCTCCCCAATAAAAGTTGTATTATAAACCATTGTAGTTGATAATTTCGCTAGATTTCGACATATTAGCTAGATCGGGGTTTACAATTTATTAAAAAAAGGTGATAGTGGCATTGACCACTCACGCTCCTCTTAGACGATCCGTCTGCGCGCGTGTTTGTCAACCATTATTCAGTGTTACTGTTACCAATAAACCTAAACTCTCCATTCATTTTTAGTCCTCTCCTTGTCCAGCTTCACTCTATTCTTTATTCGCAATCAATACAAACGAAGACGTTGTCGTCGTCACCCTCGCCATCCTCTTTGTCGTCTTCGTCATCAATGGAGTTCTTCGAAGATGGAAACTACGAGCTGAAGGAGATTCAGCGACTCGAAGGCCACACTGACCGCGTCTGGAGCCTGGCCTGGAATCCCGCCACCGGCAAGAACGGCGTTCCACCTCTTCTCGCTTCTTGCAGCGGCGACAAGACCGTACGAATCTGGGAGCAGACCGGCCCCTCCCGATCTTGGCACTGCAAGGTCTTCTTTTCATTTTTTTTTTTTCTCTTCACTTTCTTCAAGTTGCATCTCCGAGCCTTTTTTACTATCGATTTTCAATAGCCTACTCGTATTCATTAAACTTGAATCTAACTATATACTTCTATTTTTAAAACAAGAGTCAGTTTTAGTTAGGTTAAAATCTATTTTACGTTTTCACATTGATTATATAGATTTTACCCTAAATAAATGCTCTGTGTAATTGATTTACATGAAATTAGTGTTGCTTTATGTAATTGAAAGAAAAATAGTTTATATTGATTGTAATGGAATTGTGACACTACATTGTTTTGAACTGTTACTGTATATAACGACTGTGAGCTGATTTTGGGGTTCAAATTATGGGATTGTGCAGGCAGTTTTGGAGGAGACGCACACGAGAACTGTTCGATCATGTGTTTGGTCGCCATGTGGGAAATTTTTGGCCACAGCAAGTTTCGATGCCACCACTGCTATTTGGGAAAATGTTGGGGACGATTATGAGTGTGTGTCCACTTTAGAGGTAGCAATGTTTTGTATGCTCGTATCATTATTTTGGTTCTCTTTGTGAATTATTTATCGGTGTGACTGGTGCTATATGTGCTGCTGTGCAAGAAACACAGGATCGTTAATAGTACATGGGAGAGATGGCATGTAAACATCACGGCATGTCACAGAACCAGTTAAAGTAGTTGGCAATCGAAACAGTTACTTTTTTTTTTTTTTTTTAAACTTTGTTTTTATTTTATACTGCTATGATATAATGATGGTTCATGTTTGCATACTATCGTTTGAGACTTGACACACTTGAGTTTTCTTTTTTGGGTATAGGGTCATGAAAATGAGGTGAAAAGTGTGGCTTGGAATGCTTGTGGAACTATGCTGGCAACGTGTAGTCGAGACAAATCTGTTTGGGTTTGGGAAGTAATGCCAGGGAATGAATTCGAGTGTATTACAGTGTTGCAAGGACATACACAAGATGTGAAAATGGTTCAGTGGCATCCAACTATGGATATTTTGTTCTCCTGTAGCTATGATAATACTATCAAGGTACTGCTGCATAGGCTAAATTTAAAATGCATCTCTCATCTTGTGTCTTTCTAGCAAAAATATTTGGCAATAGGATTGAACTGCTGTGCATGCTTGCAGGTTTGGTGGTCAGACGATGCAGAAAGTGAAAATTGGTCGTTCCGTCAAACTTTAGGTGAATTTAACAAGTATTATACCCAAAACTCTCTCTTTATCTCAATTTATTGCCTTCCAAATTCTAATTGGTTTCTTCTGCATTATTCTGTTAATTAGCCAATGTTATTAATTTATATGTGACCTTAAAATTTATTGAGCATTGGTTTTGAAATCTTTGGAATTTAGACTTAAAATAATTCTTGTTGCAGTAGGTTGAGTTGAATTTGTCTGTCTAATTAAACATGCCGGATTTTTTTTTAATCAGTGGTCATTCTTCAACTGTTTGGGCACTATCGTTTAATGCTGAAGGGGACAAAATGGTTAGCTGCAGGTATGTGGTGTTTTTCGTTCTAATTGTGATGTTCACTAGTTTGGATAATTTCAATCCACAGGTGGCATTAAGAAGGATATTTTCTATGAACCTATTGATAAAGAGACCTAAAATAAATCTTGACTGACTTTGCAGTGATGATCTCACACTAAAAATATGGGAAGCAAATATTCCGAGGATGGAATCTGGTGATGGCTATGCACCTTGGTGAGAATCATGCTACCTTATGTTTATTTCAGTTTTTTCCACTTGTTTTTATTATTGTTACTATTATGAGGAAGCAATGGAGAAGAGTGCAATATACATTTCTGTCATATTATATACGATAGTTTTGATTGCTAATAGTTTAAAACGCCAAGCAATGGGCACCATATGTCTTACAGGTCATGGGTTTGCATAGCTATGCTTCTAAATTTCCATGCTCTCTTTCCATCTCTTTGATAGTAGAGTGAATAAGGTGCTGTCAACTTATATTCAACAGAATAGCAGTCTTTTGTCGATAACACAAATAAAAGTTGGGTTTTGTGAATAAATCCTGGAATTAAAACTTTGTTTCAATGTTTGATTACCCTTTTCATCAACAACATTCATCATATTTCTGTATCCAAATTTTCTGTTTGAACCACAGTTTAGTTGTGGGGCCTTCATAATGCATTCATTACCTCTTCGCTTGTAAGTTGTTAATGCTCAAATTTTGATGGGTTGTCACTCCTTTGCCATGATCTGTGACTCTAGAATGCTTGGCTCTGCTTGATGAATATGGGCATGAATATTTACATGCTATTTATTGATCTGAGAAGGAATTGACATATAACTATTTATGTGTGTCAGTGAAATGCCTTATCGCTTATACTTGCTGAAATTTTTGCACTGAGTACTGAGCTATAGTTTACGTGTAGAATGTGTCTGTGATAATGTTTTTTGTTTCTTTGTAAACAGTTTATATTTCATAAGTAGTTCTGGCTGCTTAGCTGTCGTTGAACAGCAAGTGTAAAATCTGGTCCTTGATGATACCTTATGGTATCAATGTTTTTGTTTAGTTTCTGTAGAGCGTATCTTTAAAAACCTAACATTAATTGAATGTTTTTGCTATTTCTAGATATAATAGTACACTATTGGTAAAGTCTTGTTTAGTTATTTTCCCTATATGTGCAGTGATAATTGGTTCTCTTTTGTGGAATTTTCAGGAGTCACGTCTGCACTCTCTCAGGTTATCATGACCGAACAATTTTTTCAGTTCACTGGTCAAGGTAGTGGCACCTATTCATTGCAGTGTATGCTTTTACCCAATTTGTAGGTCTATGCGGACTATAGTATCTGTTCTTGGGCTTAGATTTAAACATTTTCTCTTCCTTCTCTCTCTAGAGTTATTTTACTAATTAAATATGTAGAAGCCAAGATAAAAGTATACCAAGTTACCTGTATGTTCCTATGCCACTGTGGCTATTGGTTAGTGATGCTTGCTTCTATGTATTTTATATTTTCCAGGAATAGGAAAAGAATCTGGTTGTATGCTATATAAGAAAAAATAAATTAGCTTCTTTTCAAAAAAGTTCTGTACTTAATAATCAGTTTCAAGTTTCAACAATCCAATGTTTTTGTCTAAATAAAAAAAGAGAAAAGATATAGCTTTTTATATTAACATGCATGAAAAGATACTATCAAACAATGGGTATAACATTCTCATAGGGTTTAATTTAGAGATTCTGCAAAACAAACCTAGGGTTTGAGATTGTTAGGATTTCTGAAAAAAAAATTCTAATGGTGTAAAAGTTAAAGATTTGTGCAGTACTATTGTGAACAGTATCCATGGTATGTCACTCAAGTTTTGAGTTTTAACTTGTAAGAAGAAAAGATCAGTTAGAAGTGGACAAGAGGAGAGGAGAAAACACATGGTCTCCATGTATTTAGTAATAACTAAGTACTCAATATTTATCACTGAAAAACTGGAGAAAATACTAGATTTCTTTTACTAATTTTGTAGGACCAGGATTTCTGAAACAAGTGAATTAGGATCTGTTGACAACAAAGCTGAACTTAAATTAACTAATAACTGAGCAAAGACTGAAAAGCATAGGTTATACTCAATTATCAAAGTACGGTTCATGTATGGGAACTACAAGAATTGAACATTTGACCATACACAAAGTATGCGCAACTCTGAAGTTATTAAAACTTTGGTTGTGATTGTTTATATATCTTAATTTTAATTGGTCTGAATGGATATATCCTAATGTTATGGTTCTTTTCCCCCCTAATGCCTGAATACGATTTCTTTGAAACATTTTGGAAACCTATTTGACATATCTACCCTTATATTGGTTAAATATATATATGTTGTTTGTAATTTAAATATACCTGGTGTAGGCCATTTGATATGTATTATGTTTTATCTATAATTGAATTGGGCATTTAAGTTCCTTTTTGCCAAACTTTATGTAGTCCATGAATGATTACTTCAATTTATCTGCTTCCTTAATGTGTTTTTCCATTCTAGTTGGTTAATCTTTCTTTTCTAGCTTTTGACCCCAAATTTATAGTTTTGTATTTGGTATGCAAATGTGATAGGGAAGGTGTTATTGCCAGTGGAGCAGCTGATGATGCTATACGATTGTTTGTGGAGAGCAAAGATAGTTCGGTATTGTATTGTTTGACACTCTCTCTTTCATTGTATCTAGTCATTCTCGTCACCATGAAATGCTCCAATGTCAGCAGCGATCATGACAGGGGATTCTTTAAGTTAGGAAAGAATTCTAATAGTGGAAATTCATTAAAAGATAAAGGTCCATATGGACTTGGTCCCACCTAATTGCGATATGTACTAATTAAGTAAATGTTCTCACTTATTATACCTTGTTGGCAGTCGATTGCTAAGTGAATGGTTGTATGTTGTTGCCCTTACATGTACTTTCTTGATTCAAAATTACGTGCACCTCAAAGAAAAATATTAAATTCCTTGATGTGTGATTCACATCTTATCTATTTGCTTCAGTTCATTGAACGCTTCACATGTTCCCTATGCGTTGTCAGCATTTCTTTTGATTTTGGAACATGAAGTCTTTAGAATAAATGGGAATTTGGCTCTCTCTTGGGCTTATTAGGTGGATGGCTAATCATGCCCATCTTCTTACATATGAAGAAGTAGTTTATGGATTTGGATTGCTAAATTGTTTTGCATTACAAATTTCTATAAATAATACATATTAAAAGATATATTTTATTTCTATAGTGGTATGTAACTGGCATTTGTCCTTCTACATGATTATGAATACTCTGTCCTACTTGCTTGCAGAAGCTCTCTGCTTTGGTAAGCCTAGAGGACTGCAATGTCATAATCGTTGTGTCTTTGCCTTTTTGGTACAGAATTACTTATCATGGACATAAAAAAAATATTTGAGTGTCCATGCGTTTGTGCTTGGATAAATTGTAACGTTGAATGGTACCTAGAGTGTTTTTATCTTTGTTTGAATATAACTGCATGTTTTATGCGTACTCATCACCTTTGTTTGAATGTAACTGCATGTTATGTGGTTACTTAAGTTCGTTTACTGGATTAAAGTTAAGTAGTTGGCAGAGATGCACTACAGAGATCTTTGCTTTTGACATTTTACCTTGTTTGAAGTCTAGTCACTTAGAGCATGAGACTTTTATGGTTCTGTTGATCATATCTGTGCATTAATTACAGGTTGATGGACCATCATATAAAATGCTGTTGAAGCAGGAAAAGGCACATGACATGGATGTCAATTCAGTGCAATGGAGCCCTGGGGTAAGATTTCTCCTGGATATTAATGAAATATACATCAGCACAGGCGTGCAGACACTAATGAATTTATTTAGGAAAAATTATATTCACACAGAAAGTAATCTTTGTTTTACACATGATTAAATACTAGTGGGTAGAGAGGTTATAGGGCTTTCTTATAGCGAAATAACGACTTTATCAGAATTATCTGAGTTATGACGGCCAAATGATTGATGCTTGAAGATGCTTTATACTATTTTTGGCAGTGCCTGTGAACCAGTACCTATAATTTCCAAGAAAAGAAGGAAAGAAAACCTATGGCTAGAAACTGTGCTTTTCTGTGCTTGGACTCTTATGATCTGAGATATTGCCAGGAGTTCCCTCCTCCTATACCATTCAAGTTTACTCTTAGCCCCACTTATAGTTTATATTAAATTGCTCTAGGTCTACCTTGTTGGAATATGAGTTTCTTATCATTTTTCACTTTTTAAAATTAAATTGTATTCTTTAATGAAGTATTACACAAATGTGTAAGCTTGAAATTTAATTAGATCTTGTATGGAGGGAGAGAGTTCTTTGCAGAAGTATTATACAAACTGTGCTTTTCTGTCACTTTATGTTGCACTGCTGGTTAAATACCTAGTTTTCTTGGACTAATACTATTATGTTTTAAGTATTATTATAATTTTATTTCTTAATATTGATTTTAATACTTATCAGGATCTCCGTCTTCTTGCGTCTGCGAGTGATGATGGAACAATAAAGATATGGGAGTTGGCTAGTACATGCTCAGAAGAGACGGCATAGTGGAAGTTGGGGCTGGCAACTTTGATCTGGAATACAACAGTGGATTGTTGTTCAAATGCTGTAGAGTTTTTTAGTCATATGATTTTAGAAGGATGTAGAAATCTTCTTCCATAATCATTGCAGTTTCTGAAGTCAAGGGTTACTATGTTTTCAGGTAAATGTGGCCTTCTTGTTAATCAAGCAGATTAGTTTTATATTACACAGAACAAAATGAAACCAGAAGCAATTGTTTTGGTTTATGAGAAGAGCTTTAGTTTTGCAAAGGTTTGTTTGATTCAACTTTTGCTTTTGGAATTAGCAGAAGAGAAAGGAGAAGTCTGCCCTTTATTAGTTACTGTTTGGATGACATAGCCCTGTAAGAGTTTTTGTTTTGTTAATAAAAGATATGGGTGGAATATTTTTTTGGTTATTCATTAATAAAAGAATAAAAATGCAAATATAGAAGCTCAAGTAAAGATCCCTCAGTTTAGTTAGAAGCCTTTCCAAGCATAGACTATTTGGAAGAGCATCCAAGTACGTAAAGCCAATCTTACAGTTTAATCAGACACCTTGAAAAATCATTTCTACGAAAAAAAGAAAAATCATTTCTTGGTTCAACAAGTCATACCGAACAAACTAAGCTCTCTTAGTCTCACAATTTTAAACACAGCAAGAACAAGCTTTCTCGAGGCATATGGGCATTATTGGTGTTATCCTGCCCTCAAGTGAAGTGTCCAAGAAAACCAAATTAATTATGTCAACCTGAACAACTTGTACCACACTAACATTTTTGGTGTCAATTCTTTCGTCAACTCGGTGGAAGCCAGCTTGTTTTTGTGTTCGTGTTTTGGTGGGTGTTTTGGCTATCATACTATCCATTTATCTATTGAAATCAGATTTATTAACCAATTTCCAAATACAATCTGATTGATTAATCAATGTCCAAAAACAATTCGAAGAATGAGCTGTCATGTTTGGGTAGAGTTGTACATCGTCCACATTTCATGGATAAAAATAAAAACAAAAACGATAGTGAGTGTGTGAATTGTAATAATGATAATTGGCTGTGAAGGTTGAATCCCTCTCTACCAAAGGTTTCTGCCCACAAATCCATATGCATATTGCAATCATATCATAAAACAAAAGGCTAAGAAAAAATCAGCTGTTTGGTGGTCTGTAGCCTCTGCAATTAATTACGGTTAATTGGTATGATCAATATTCAGATTCATCGTTATATAGATACTAAACCATCCAAAACTCTACCAACAATGAAATCATGATCGAAATCACAGATTTGCAATTTGCCAAATGTCATTGTGTGCCCAGGAAAGCATCCAAATATATTCTCTTTTTAAGTATCAACAACAAAAACAACAAAAACAAAAGAGACCCTAAATATATTCTCTTTTTAAGTATCTACAACAAAAACAACAAAAACAAAAGAGACCCTATAAGAGAGAAGGAAAAAAAATGCTATAATTCAACACCTGTTTTCTATTCTTAAACGAGCAGAAGTGGGTCGTCTTGCCTCTTGAGCCAAAGCTGCACGAGCTGACATAATATTACTAGTTACTAAACAAGCATCAAACGCCGAACAGTCGATCCAATCCTTCAACATGTCCTCTTGACCCCATATATCTGGTATCCAAACCCGACCCGCCACTTCTCTTCTGTGTCTCTCGAGTCTTTCACGTCCAATATCCTCCACCGACCCCTCTACTTTGGTCCCCAACTCCTCATTGACAGCCTGTAACGAAGTCTTGATTCCTTCATTGGTTTGAGTAAAGGAGGGCTTGGAAGGTGGGTGTGGATCATGGTTGGAGTTGGTAGGTTCTAATGCAAGTGGAGGAGTAGGAGAAGAAGAAGAATCAGGAGGTTGCAGAGGAGTGAGGACAGTCATCTGAGTGGTGGTAGGTTTTTTGTTCATGAGTTGGTGGTGTAAGTGTGTGCGTTGTTGGAGAATGAATGAGATTACTCATGAAGCTTATAATTTTATGTGTGGGAATGAAGCAAAGACAATTGGGTGGGGAGTTAGCTTACACGTCACCCTTTTCTCATTCTCATGTGTGTCTTTTGTATGGTAACTGTCAACTTTACGTGTCTTCTCTTTCATTATTGGATTCCTTTTTTTTGTGGTTTACTTCCACTTCCATTATATCTCATATCACTACCTTAAACTTTTAGTTGGGTCGACTGATTGAGAGTTTCAACTTTTTATATAAACAAGTCTACAAATTTAATCGGGCAAAATGTATGTGATCGAAAATATAGTTTGGTTAATAATCATGTTTATATATAATAAAGTTTAAATTACCTCCCCCAACTCAAAAAAAGAAAGTTGGTATATACATGATTCATGTATGTTAAAATTTACCTGATTAATTATTATGTGAAAACTAAAGAGAAAGGGTAAGAGTAGTAGAAGGAAGATTGTGTGGAAGTGAAATTGTGATTTTCTGAATGCATGACGGATTTTTGGAGGATGTTGAGGTTGAGGTCGATGTTGATTTGGCTTGGAAACTGTGTTTTTGGAGTTTAGCCAATGGGATGGCAAGATTTGATTCGAAGGAAAGGATATTATTGAAGAGGAGCAACAATACAACATCACAATTCTATTTTTATTTAAGGAGATGGAGACTTTTATTTTTGGAGGGTATCAACCAAATATTTCAATGATGTAAACCGTAACTGCCACCTTTTCTTTCGAAAGAGAGAATTTTTTCCTTTTATTTTGTAATATTGTTGTGTTCTTTTTTTTTTCTTTTTTGGGGTTGAGACGCTTCTTGCTTTTGTTTGTAGTTACACTTCAAAAATAAACTTTGATAATCTCATTTTCGATGGGTTTGGTAAGAGATTCATATAATCAAGTTTGGATATATTTATATATTTATATATATATATATATATATATTTGATATTTTGCTTCCTGTTGTAACTTGTAGGCGATCAAGTTGTAGCTAAGAAGTAGAAGTTTATTAATTATTACAAACTCTGCATTCAAATTTTGACTTTAAGAGGAGCTAGGTTGCCTTAATGGAGTGCAGGCGATCGATGCCAGGGTTCAAACCTCACCAGTGTGCTAAGGTTTAAACTTAATGAAGACAATTTTTCCACTACTTTGTCGGTCATCCTCTTCCATCCTAAGAGTATATTTTCAGGTTGCACACTCGGTCAAGATATTTACAGGTCTCGATAGTCATCTGATCTGATGTCACCTAATATGAAGACAATTTTTCCACTACTTCGTCGGTCGTCCTCTTCCATCCTAAGTGATGAAAACCAAGATAGCAAGCATAGAGGATTACGAGAGAATTGGACAATGAGGCAATTGAAGACTATTGAGCTTAATCTTGAAGGCTTTAGGGAGCTAATTGAAGACAATTGGAAGCAAACTGAAATTAATTGGGCTTTAAATAATTTGGGCTGGTTTATTTTAAATGTAATGAGTTTTAAATTAAGTTAGTTTATTTTATTTTAACTAATGTTATTTGGGCTGAAACATTTAATTTAATTTAAGCCCATGAGTATAATTAATGAGCCCAAGTGTTAGGGGGTTAGGGTTTCATGTTATCTTTTATTTCTTTGCCTATAAAAAGCTTGTAACCCTAAGCATAAGTGGAAAAAAAAAAGTTGAAGATGAATGAATAGGCAGCCAATTGTGGTTAATTGAGAGAGAGTATTTTCTCCTCTGTTCTTCTATGAACATGTGATCTTATCAAGCTTTGCTTGTGGCGATCAAACCATGATTTATCTCCCACTTTCTCATCTATATCTTGGGAGTGACGTCAATATCCTTCTTTTATAATTTTGGTTCTTGATTGAGTTCTAATCATTGGGTCAAAGTTCTTTATAACTTTGGTTTCTTAATTGACATATAATCAATGGGTCAAAATTCTTTATTTTATAAACCTGATTTAATCTTTCTTGAGGTTGTGTTTCAATTTTCTTGTGGGTGTCGTATCGTTATATATGAGGTTCTCATTAGTTGGTATCAGAGCTTTGAGAATTAATTCAGGTTTGGTTATCCAATTTAATCTTTTGTTTCAAAAAAAAAAAATCAGATTTGTTTTTTTTGTTGGTTACTGTTCACGTCACTATTTGGTGTGCTTTTATTTTTCATCTTGATTTGCAAATTATCCAATATTTTTCATTGTGTGTGATTCTAGTAGTAAAAAAAAAAAAAAAGGAAAAAAAGAAGATCTTAAAAAAAAGTTGAAGATGAATGAATAGGCAGCCAATTGTGGTTAATTGAGAAAGAGTATTTTCTCCTCTGTTCTTCTATGAACATGTGATCTTATCAAGCTTTGCTTGTGGCGATAAAACCATGACTTATCTCCCACTTTCTCATCTATGTCTTGGGAGTGACGTCAATATCCTTCTTTTATAATTTTGGTTCTTGATTGAGTTCTAATCATTGGGTCAAAGTTCTTTATAACTTAGGTTTCTTGATTGACATATAATCAATGGGTCAAAATTTTTTATTTTATAAACCTGATTTAATCTTTCTTGGGGTTGTGTTTCAATTTGCTTGTGGGTATCGTATCGTTATATACGGGGTTCTCATCAGTTGGTATCAGAGCTTTGGGAATTAATTCAGGTTTGGTTATCCAATTTAATCTTTTATTTCAAAAAAAAAAAATCAGATTTGTTTTTTTTGTTGGTTACTGTTCTCGTCACTATTTGGTGTGTTTTTGTTTTTCATCTTGATTTGCAAATTATCCAATATTTTTCATTGTGTGTGATTCTAGTAGTAAAAAAAAAAAAAAAAGGAAAAAAAGAAGATCTTAAAAAAAAGTTGAAGATGAATGAATAGGCAGTCAATTGTGGTTAATTGAGAGAAAGTATTTTCTCCTCTGTTCTTCTATGAACATGTGATCTTATCAAGCTTTGCTTGTGGCGATCAAACCATGACTTATCTCCCACTTTCTCATCTATGTCTTGGGAGTGGCGTCAATATCCTTCTTTTATAATTTTGGTTCTTGATTGAGTTCTAATCATTGGGTCAAAGTTCTTTATAACTTTGGTTTCTTGATTGACATATAATCAATGGGTCAAAATTTTTTATTTTATAAACCTGATTTAATCTTTCTTGGGGTTATATTTCAATTTGCTTGTGGGTGTCGTATCGTTATATACGGGGTTCTCATCACTAAGAGTATATTTTTAGGCTGCACATTTAGTCAAAATATCTACAGGTTTCGATAGTCATCTGATCTGGTGTCAGAAGTTGTTGCAAATCGAAAAAAAATAATAATAATAAAAAAATAAAATAAAATGAAGAAATGAAGTATGAGTAAAAAAAGTGAAATTTCACTTTAGTCTCTATATGTCAGCAAATTATTATTCTTTTTATTCACGAATGTGTTTTTAATCTTAATCATCCCTAAAGTTTAAAAAATTAATCAAACTAGCTTATTCGATCAAAAAATTAACAGCCAACCATGATGAAAAGTATATAAAGATAGAAATACTCTTAACTTTTAACTTAAATAAAATATAAGAAAATAAATTAAAAAAAAAAAGAAGAAAAGAAATTGAAAAAAATATTGTTACTTTAAAAAAGAAAAAAATATCATCTGGTTATGAAATAACTATGAGAAACATTCAGAGTTGTGAGTTTGGATTGTCTAAAGAATCGAATCGAAGAACTGAGAGTTGAGCTCACATTGGAGGTGGAATTGTCGAGTTGCTTGGACTCGGCGGCCGTGCACTATCACACACCGAATAAACTAAGGCATGGTAATATCGTGGTTCTCTCTTTTCATAAAACGAAAACCAAAAGTATTAACCCCCCCCAAAAAAAAAACCAGAAAAAAAAAATTGAAAATAACATAAAAAATGATGGCAACGTTGCTTGTGTGGTTCAAACCCAGGTTGTCAATGATCTTGGTTCAATACTTTGGAGAACTAGACAATTTAATCCTTTTTATAAATATCAAATTAATCTTTCTTATCTCAATTTGAATCAATCTAAGCCTCAATCTAATCCTTTTAAACTATTAGCATCAGTTTTTTTTGGCCAACTTTTGTTGAAAGAGACTATTATATTCCCTTATATAGTTCCTTTTTATTGGACATTTCCCACTATTATATAGTATTTAAAAATTAAATTTGATCATATTGTCCATAAAAAGTTATAAAGTATTGTCTTAAAATACTATCTTTATAAAGTTAGATTTCTTTTTTATATTGCAATATTGCTACTGTAAAATTACTAGACAAAGTTGCTAAATATTATTTTAATCCAAAACTATTAAAACATCATTATTCACTAACACAAACTCTAAAGACAAAAGACCTAGAGGGATTAAACGTATATGGTAGGAGTGTTTTTGAAAAGAAAGGATTGTCGTGCGTGTAGATGCCCAGTTGACTAATTCCTCCAAGGGCGTGGGCTCTAAGCAAGGAACTCAAAGGTCTATGAGAGAAGCATACAACGAAAACAATAACATTTTATTTTTTTTAAATGAAAAAAAACAATTATAAGGACTACATTGGTGAAATGAAAAGGGCAAATTGCATAAGCCCCTAAGGTTTGGTGAAATTATACAAAAATAATGATATTTAAGTAACTCACATTGGCCACCCCTAAGGTTCCAATATCTCTATACAAACCTTCTCTGCCATCAGGTAACCGTTAGTTAACAACCGTTAAATTAAAATTATTAAAGATAAATTATCAGTACACAATCAATAATATTTTAATTAAAACTATATTTTTAAATAATAAAATAATAATATATATTTTATTAAAAATTAAAAATATATTAAAAAAAGGCTATAGATCTAGAGAACTGCATATGGAGATGCATATGAAGACCCATGGGTAGTGTCCAGTGCACCACCATGGTCTCTCATTCTCCACTCCACCACCAACTGCAGATCTCCCATGTCATTGTAACTCCACTTCATCAATTGGTCGCCAATCTTCTCTGATCTTTTGAAGACCCAGTTGGTCTTCATTGGATTTTTGGGTCTTCATATTTGGAATTTTTTTAAAAGAATAAAAAAATTGGGAAAAATATTCTGGGATTTACTTCAATTTTTAAATAAATATTTGGTGGGATTGTTTTCTTTAGTGGAGTTGTTTTGGTTTGTTGAAGAAATGTGTGTTTTCTGTTTGATTGAGAATTTTGTGTTTTCTATTTGATTGCTAGGAAAATATGATGTTTGGATGTTGAGAAAATTGAATGTAAAGAAAGGAGCTTGGATGATTATGATTTTTTATTTTGTTAATTTTTAAAATATTTTAAATAAATAATGGAGATGATGAAGATGATGATGGATGATGAAAGTAAGATGATGATGATGGATGGAGTTATGATTTGGGATGAAATGTTGAAGATGGTTATGATGAACCTAAAGTTGGTAATAAAGAAGATGATGATGAATTTTTAATTAAATTGTTATTATTTTAATATAATAATATATTTAAAATAGGATTCAAGGGGCATTTTCTTCTTTATACAAGAAATTACTTTTACTGTTTCTCTAAATTAACTGCTATTTGATGGTAGGGGAGGTTTATACAGAGTTTTTGAAACCTTAGGAAAGGTCAGTATGAGTTATCCAAACATAATCATTTTTATGCAATTTTATCAAACCTCGGGGTCGTTTGTGCAATTTGTCCAAAAATTTGCTTTACCTATATTAACTAAAATTCGGAGTAAGGATTATCTATCATTACATATATATATATATATATATATATATATTACTAATTTTTTTATAATCTAGTGTTATATTAGCATTTAAAAAAGTAGATGATTAAGATTGTTAGATTTTTTTTTATCTTTCATACATCTCTCAAATTTATACTTATTTTATAAAATGATTAGTATAATGTCAATATTGATAGAGAATCATTGCTTTTAAAGTAGTTGATGATGTGTCAGCTAATATATATATATATATATATATATATATATTGAATTGATGTGTCAACTAATGTTGTGATATGTAAGTATAACTAACACACAAGATTTTTTATTGTTGGCATGCAACATGTTCTATTATATTTATTATTATTATGGATAAGGGTAATTTATTTTTATCATTTTTCATTTAATGGGTCTAAATTACACCTATTGAGTGATTTTGTTTGTTTTTTTAAGTGGTCAAATAAGTTAAAACCATCCAAAAATCATTGAAAAAAAAACTACAATTTTTAATTAAATGTCAAATCACTTAATAGTTTTTTAAATATATTATTTCAAATCCATGTATCTTTCCCAAAATAACAAATTTTCAAATTTATTATAATTTTATATTATAAAAATTCCTTTTAAATATAATTAATGAAATATTGCAATGACTAAAATATATATTACTTTACAACTTTAACTTTTATTGTAATAGTAATTCAACTTAAGAATATTTTATTTTAAATATATAAATTTAATTTACTTTACTATAACAATTTATTTATTATATATAATTTTCAAAAAAATTACTTTATTATAATAATTAATCATATTTTAATTATGAATAAAAATATTATTAATATATACATAAAAATATTTTAGTATTTATTAAATAATTTATTATTATTGTTTTTATTATAATAAATCAAATTACATAACAACTAATAGTAAATAGATATAAATGTTAAATTATTAATTTTTAAATAATTTTAACTTTTAAAAAACAAACAAGATTACTATATATTCATAGATAAGAAACAAAATTAACTTTATTCAAATTTCAAATTTTAATCACTATTTAGTCTTCAATATTTTATGACATTATTTAATCTCCAGATTAAAAAAAAAAAGCAAGGACCCCTAAGTTTTAATGTTGATTGAGGAGTGTATCACGTTTGTAAAATTCTTGTTCTATTACTCTCACAGATAATTATCATAATTACATCATTGTCGAATTGAAATGTCAGCAAAAACAAATTGATACATTGTGTTCAAACGTTGACTTGAACAGTTAAGTCAACTAGTGTTATACTCATTTTCTCGTCCGGCCCAAATGGACCAGTTCAAGCCTTATTAACTTGAACAGAAGCAAGGGCCCAGGAGGCCCAAGGTTGGAACCATCGATTGCAAGCCCAGCTCGAGAGGTCATCCAGGTCGCGAACCAACAACAATTCCCAGAATGTCTCCTGCCCGTACCTTCATCTCGTGGAGCTCGCGAGGTCGCACAGGTCGCGAGCTCGCAGGAACCTCCAGACTGTCTTACCTCTCCTCCTGGTCACATCAGCTCTCCTCCAGTGTGCATCACCTGGTTGACCGAAAGACTTACCCAGGGATATCGTGTATAACAAGCTGTCAGAATTACCAACTCTCATGATTTCTCGCCGGAAATTGCCTACACAATTACCCAAAAGCATTTAATGAAGTGAAGACCTCTTCAGGTATATTAAATGCAGACTTGTGCAGGAAGAGAATCATCATTACCTTTATAATTAATGCAGCATGACAATGTCAGGATTAGCTGAAACTAGCCGTTGCCAATAACGTGTATAACTTTCTTTTGTATTTTTTATTATCATCTCTCTTCCCCTATAAAGATGGGAAACATTTTTACTGTACAGACATGTTGAACATACTAGAGAACTATCACTCTGCCGGAATTACTCCAGAGTGGCCGTGGATGTAGGTGCAGACACTGAACCACGTAAAAATCCTTGTGTTTCTTTTCTCTCTCTCTCGCTCTCTCTCTTTAATTCCTTACTGATCACCTCATTAAATCCGACCAACCTCCAAGACCGACATTTCTTCACCTGAATTAATCACCACCAACCTTGAACTTCATTAATTGTCCATTTATTATCCTTCCATCCGTACGATCAGAACATTTTATTACCAAGCTCGCCGTCTGGACCCCAGAATTTCTGGTTGACCGTTTCTGGACGTCAACAACTAGAATTCAAAGGATCATATTAAATATATATCTCATTCCTTAGATTTACATGTGCAAAAACACATGATACTTGCATATTCATCTAAATTATGATTGAAGTGTTTTGTGGAATAGTATCGTACATATGTGTTACAGATTATGACAAATTCACTAAATTAGTTGTATTTTATTTAGTTAATGATTTCTTTCCTATTGTAATTATTTTGTTTGTAGTTTTTATTTTATTGCTTAGGATTTATTGACTTCCTATTTTGTATTAATTATTATTTATTTCTTTACCGTTTAGTTGTAAATATTGATGCATATACACACTATAATTTAGGAGTGAGCATGAGTTGGTTTGGGTTCAGTTTGATTTTACCCAAACCGAACTATTAACTAATCAGATTAGTAATTTACAACTCAAATTTAACCAATTATAAGGAAAAACCAAACCAAACCAAATCAAATCAAACCAATCAGAATTGATTTGGTTTGGTTTGGCTTAAGATTCAACTAAAAATAGCCTAAGCTTTTAAGTTGTTTCATTTACCTAAAATTTTTCTTTATGCTATCACCAATATATGATGACAGAGTTGTGTATCTAAAATTAGATTTCTTACAATTATTTGATACATAAGAAAAACAATAAAAATAATAAAAATGATGGGTAAACTTGTGCGAAAATAATATGATGTTATTACAATTAAAAAAACTCTAAGCATAAAGACAATATTATGATATATCATAATTTTAATGATATAATAATATACATTTAAGTTCTAACTGATAGAAAATAAATTATTTTGTATAGAGCTGCAAGTCATGTAAAAGATAAATTATGAACTGAATTTACATACACTTTCAAGAATATATACATATTTAATTCACATGAGTTAAAAATGAAACCAAGAACAAAGTCAAATCATGCAACACGTTCTCCTATGAACACCAAAAAAAGAAGTATAAAACCAGTGATTTAAATTAAGTAGAATAAAATATTCATAATATTTAAAAGAATTAGTGACAATTAAAAACTGTCAACAACTTATGGATGTGAAAACAAACAATATATATGTGTATGTGTGTGTGTAAATGATAATTCTTCAATTAGGATGTCCTTTAATTTTTGTTTCATGACTATATATGAGATCATTTGGGAATGAGTGATTGTAATATATAGTCATAAAATAAAAATTAAAGGACATCCTAATTGGAGAATTATCATTTATATATATACATATTTTTTCCCTAAGTATGAGTTTGAGAGAAGTAGATAAAGTGATTCAAATATACAATCCTCATTAAAAAAATAAAAAATAAAAATAAATAAATAAATAAATCTGCAATCCTATTAAGGTGGGTGTGAGATGCATATCACTAAATTAATCTTATCTCATCCATAAAAAAGTATAATGGTTCTCAAATCAATCAATATTTACACAATCCAGATATCAATTCTCATAATCGAGAAACATGTTCTTTTATAATAAGAGGATAAACTCTCCATACATGCTTACAAAATGCAAATAATGAGACTTGAAATTCCTAAGTATCAAGTGGATGAAAAGATACAATAAGATTCTAGTTAAAAATGGAATGTTAAAAAAAAAAAATGACATGCAAAAATGGTAAGATGAACATGAGATATATATGGTTTCAAGTTTATATTAGTTAGAATAATTACACATGCTATTTTACCATAATGGCATTATGGAAAGCAAAATGAAAGAATTATGTTAATTAAGGCCTTTGTAATATTGCTTCTAAGAAATTATAATTAACTTATTTAAAAATTAGTATAAAAGAAGATGATTGGTAAAACTTTCAAAAGTGTTCTTAAAAAAAAGTCAAAAGTAATTACACGAAAATATGAATTAATTATACAACAATTTTAAGTGATTATGAAATAATTTACCGCGAGATTTAGTAAATATGTTAAATGGTCAAATCATCCTCATTTAGTTTAACATAATTAAACTTATATATAAACCTTAATGACATAAAAATTTATTTTATTGCAATTTTTTTCAATGGTAATATTAAAAAAATTAAATATTTATATCTTAAAAGAATTATAAGAAATAATTTCAATTTTTAAATCTGATTTATTTATATTAAATAGAATTATTAATTTTTTCCCTTTTTAACTCAAATATTTGTATTAATTATTAGTTAGGTTTGCATACCAAATAAAAAAATATATATATTTTTTAACCTTTATATAAATTCACAATAATCAACATAAAATTTATCAAATTGATAAATATCATTCTTTTAATCCTATAACAAATTTAACAATAAAATGGATAAGATACATATCTCGTAAGTTCACAGTAGGTTATCGATTCATCAAAGTTAATAATGATTGTTTTAAAAGTTACAATAATTCCAAACTGATCCTAAATCATCATGCTGTCAATTCTATAGATGACTAAAATTAAATACATGTATGATTTAGTCATTTACATTAGAAATTAAATTATAAGTACATGTATGATTTAGTCATTTACATTAAAAATTTAATTATAAGTACACTATACATTTATTGTAAATTTATATCATTTTATAAGTTTATATTCACTCGCAGCAAAGAGGTTGATTGTTTTAATAACAAGATTTCAACTTCCATATTTACCCATTAAACCGGAAAAGTATGGGAAGGCTCTTGATAGTGGGTGTTGCATTTCATGGACCCTAACCGATTTGGGTAATTTTTTTAATAAAAATAATTAAAAAAAAAAAATCTCCTTCAACTTCATGTCTTTATATTTCCTCACATTATTGATGATTTTTTCGTTAATAATTCATGAAAGAAAATGGATACTTGTATGAAAATGCTTAACAAAATTTCCTAATAGAATAAAAATTTTGTTTAAGACGACAGCATGAAAGTACATAAAAATGTCTGTAATATAATAATATTGAAAAAATTTGCAAATTGATTGTAGCAAAATGCAGAGGACAATGACAATCAACACAAGCACGGGTGATTAGGGTGACCGGTGTGGTAGGGCACGTGACCCACATGGGTGTGTTCTTCCTTGTGGTCCAGTTTAATGAATCCCTGTCGTGTCTCACAAATGCCCTTGTCACCATTAAAGTTGCACATAAATTGATGTTAATTTGAATGAGCAAAATGCACAGAACCCTAAACATGCACGAATAAAGTTTGGATTTTGTAATAAGATAGTCTCAATTTAACGGTCAAAAAATATTAAATCTTATGATCAATTTTGGTTTGAAATGTAAAGACAAAAATACGCTAAGTTTTTAAATTAATTTTCTTTTTTTTTTTAAGTTTAAAATCATAAAATTAATTTAATAGAAAAATAAAGCAAAATAGTAAAAATAAATTTAATAAAATAAAATTAAAAAATTAGTAAATCTCTATTGTTCATCTTTAAATGAACAGTAGAGATAAAATAAGGAAAAAACCAAATGAAAACAAATTTTTCAGTTCACCTGTTCACCGTTTTAGATCTTCATATCTAAAATGAGGAAAAACACTAAAAATAAAAAATAAAAAATTAGAAAAAAAAAATTCAGTTCATTTGTTCGCCCATATTATTCTTCAGATCTTCATCTCTGAACCTAGAAACCCAGACCTCAATTTTCGTAACCCAGAAACTTCTTATTCTTTAATGGCAGAACCAAACAATGTAAGCATCAAACAAATTCTTTACCATTTCCTCTTCTTCCCCACTCCTCGCATCCCCTTTTTGCACATCGCCACCACCTACAACGACTACTTGCAAAAACCCATTCAGACATCAATCTACAAAAACCGACACACATCATCAAGCATCTGTAAAAACCTAAGAACATTATCAATCAATCATCCCCTACATCAACCCAAATATACACCCATTGCAAACCCATTCAGACATCATTTTCAAACGCATCTAGACTAAAAACCTCAAACATCATCTTCAAATACATCATCTGTAAAAACCTCAAACATCATCTTCAAATACATCATCTGTAAAAACCTCAAACATCATCTTTAATTAAACCCAAACAATAAAACCTAGATTTATGGGTTTCCAAGTGTACCCAAAAATATCTATGGAGAAAAAAGAAGGGGAAAAAGAGAGAGAGAGAGAGAGAGAGAGAGAGAGGTGCACTGTCTCCATCACCATCTTATAACTTCAGCTGCTTTATTTATTTCTCTATTCAAATCGGATCTCAAAAAAAAAAAATGAAATCGACGGAGGCCCTTTAGTCTTCTTCGCTAGAGCCAGACCATAGGCCTCCGACAAAAGAGACCCAAGGGTCCTATCGTTTCCATCATTTTGAAGATGATGCATCCCAAATGATGTTAATTAACATCATTTGGGTTTGTCCTAGATGGTGGATTGGAACCTAGATAAGAGAAAGAGGTTAAGTTGAGAGAGGTCTCTATCGCTAGAAAGAAAGAGATTGTAGGTTGAGTCAAGAGAGGGAGACAGAGATGGGGATAAGGAAAGCATTGAAGATAAGGTGTAGATATGAGGTCTCCATCGCCAACGAGGTTAAGTCGACGATAGAGGTTGAGTCGAAAAAGGGAGACGAAGATAGGGATAGGAAATGATTTGAAGATGGGGTTTTGATGGGAGGAAAAATTAACTAAGTGATTTAAGAGAGGATAGGGAAGATTTTGAAGAACTAGTTTCTTTTCAATTTTTTTTTTTTTTTCAATTGTTGATGAACTCTAGAATGATGAACCTAGGTTTTTTAAAGAGAAAGGGTGAAGAGAAGGAAAGAGAAGAAAAAAAATATTTTTTATTATTATTTTTTAATTTTCCTTATAAATAGACCAAAATACCCTTCACCCTATTGATTGTAACTACTATTAACCGTTAAGTTAGAACTATCTTGTTATAAAACTTAAACCTTATTTCCATATATTTAAAGTTTTACCTTAAGGGGGTTTTTGTGCATTTTGCTCAATTTGGAATTGATAGGAACATTTTTAATCTTTGAGGGCAATATATTGGTGGGTGCACATTTAAATATATGGCCCCATCTTAGATCGAGTTGTATCCACTTTAAGTTTGTAAACATTGTAGACGTGACTATTTTCGCATAATACTTCCATATTGATTTTAAATAAGTTATATGTTCCTATTTTCTAATAAGATTTCGTCTTAAAACATACATGTACTATTATGCATCTTTTCCATTGATATCAACTAACTATTTATACGAAGATGGCTATTGGTGCTAGTGACACCCTAACCCATGAGAGTTTGGCTTATTTTGCCCAGACACCTATGGTTTGATCTACATCTGAGACCCTTAAGTTAAGAACAATTTTCCCATACAATGTGGACCTTTCCTCCTATATCTAGGAGCTCCAGTTTCAGACCACGCCTTATATGCCTAGATCAAGAATGTCTGACAAACTATACAGTATATAATATACTCGTGATATGTGTAAAAAAAAAAGAAAAAAACAAAGTAACTATTTATGCAAGGGTATAGTCAAGAGTTGATAATGATGGCAATAAGGAAACCAACATGAATAAATATTTTCAATACTGAGAGATATGATTGATGATCACAATGAAGTAACCATATGTCTAAGAATCCTCACAACCAAGGCATATGGCACTATAACACAATTGTTATCGGTGTATTTTACCATTGATTTAATAGTTCGATAGAGCCATAGAACCCTTCTCTTCGGACCCACTCTTCTAAAGGCAAGGAAAAACTAATTTTCTTTTCAATTATTATTTCTTGGAGATAATTCTAAAAAACTCATTGTAGTTTATAAAAAAATATATTTTATCACATATGATTATATTTTTATCTAAAATCTCATTTGATGTTAATAAAAACACTCAAAATATCCCTTAAAAGCATGTGAAATGACAAAAAAATGCTCTCGATGGATACAAATTAATTATGAAGTCATGAATGGTAAAATTGATATTTTTTATTAATTTTTTAACATTAGGGGGGATTTTGGATAAAAATGAAATATAGATAGTAAAATAAACATTTTTACAAACTATAATGGTTGTTTTGGGATTATCTCTTGTTTCTTGTGGTGACTAAGTATATTTAATTTTGGGTAGCAACTGGACAGGAGAATAATAGTATTACAATTCTAGTGATTGGTATTGAAGCTAGGCTAAACTCACTCTTAAAAAGTAAAATAGTTTGATGGTAAAATGTATTCATTCAACTAAATAATATCATATGATTGAGTTTTTTTTTTTAGAAAATCATATACTTGAGTTAATACAAAATAATTTATTAAAAAAAAAATCTTATTTAAGAATGATGCTATTGACAATACATCAAAATCTTTGCACACATTATTTTTATATTTTTGGTTAATAACAATTTTAAATTTGATTAAAATTGATAAGAAAATGTTATATATCGAAAAACTTAAAATTAACATAAAAATCTCTATTTCACACCTAGTATATCTCACACATGGTATTCACATCCATCTCAAATTCACACCAAAATTTCATGTCACAATATGAATTATCAAATTTCACAAAATGTCACCAATTCAATACTTCACAGTGTTTCATGTTGGTATGAAATAGATATTTCACGTTGATGTGAAAAACCATGTTTATTTTTTGGTTTTAATGGGTACTTTTGCCTTTAATGGAAAAGTTAATTCTACACGTGAAGGCTCAAACCTTAGGTAGGCAAATGTATAATTTGCACTTAAAGAATTATTAGTATAAACATTTAAAATTTGTTACTTAAAATTATACTCACAAAATGAGACATAGAGAATAAAGTTACAAAAATTCCCCATAATTATGTTTATTAACTTAAGAGCCCCAAATATCTATAAGATGTCTATTTTGCTCCTGAACTGCTTTTTTATATTCCCTCCAATGAAAGTGGAAAATCTTGTCAGCACTTATAGCAAACACATTCTCACTGTCAGAGAGTCAGCATGCATAGCAAAAACAATTCAAAACTACGCAAAAACCAATCAATTAAACAAAGCAAAACAGCTTCATTCTCTGTTAATCACCATCGCCTACCCACTATGCACATACCTGACCAATCATCTCATCAATTTGTACTCCAAATGCGGAGAAATGGACTATGCACGCAAACTGTTCGACAAAATGCCTCGCAGAAACTTTGTTTCTTGGACGGCTATGATTACTGGGTTTTCTCAAAATCAGAAATTTGTAGAAGCTATTAATACCTTTTGCAATATGAGAATTGCCCAAGAAAGCCCGAATCAGTTTGCATTTTCCAGTGTTATACGAGCCTGTGTGTCTCTTGGGCTTGTTGAGTTTGGAAGGCAAATGCATTGTCTTGCTTGGAAATGTGGGTTTGGTTGTGAGTTATTTGTGGGGAGTAACTTGGTGGATATGTATTCAAAGCGTGGCGTGATGAGAGATGCTTGTAAGGTTTTTGAAGAGATGGACGGTACAGATGAGGTTTTGTGGACCGCAATGATTGATGGCTACGCAAAGAATGGTGATTTTGAGGGAGCTTTATTGGTTTGTAAGAGGATGGTTGATGTGGGCGTTGTGATTGACCATTATGTGCTTTCTAGTACTTTAAGTGCTTGTGGGGCTCTTAAAGCTTCTAACTTTGGAAAGTGTGTACATTCAGGTGTTGTGAAATTGGGATATGAATTGGAAATTTCTGTAAGAAATGCCGTTATGGATTTGTATTTGAAAGTGGGAGATGTGGAAAGTGCTTTAAAAGTATTTGGGTCTGATTCCGAGCATAGAAATATTGTGTCTTATACTTCTTTGATTGATGGGTATGTTGAGATGGATCAAATTGAGACAGCTCTCAGTACTTTTGTTGAGTTTCGGAGGCATGGTATTGAACCTAATGAGTTCACTTTTTCTAGTTTGATAAAGGGTTGTGCTAATCAAACTGCACTTGATCAAGGAATCCAGCTACATGCTCAAGTGATCAGGTTCAATTTTGAGAGAAACCCTTTTGTTTCTTCAAGTCTTGTTGATATGTATGGAAAATGCGGGTTGCTTGATGATTCAATTCAAGTGTTTAATGAAAGTGAGAACCCAGCTGAATTTGCGTGGAATTCATTGATAAGTGTGTATGCACAGCATGGTTTAGGAAAAGAAGCATCGGAGACTTTGGATAGGATGATCCATAGAGGAGTGAAACCAAATGCAATAACCTTTGTCAGTCTTTTGATAGGCTGTAGCCATGCCAGGTTAATAGATGAAGGATTAAATTACTTTTATTCTATGGAGAAAACTTATGGAATAGTGCCTGGAGAAGAACATTACTCATGTGTTATTGATTTACTTGCCCGATCTGGAAGGCTTAAAGAAGCTGAAGAATTTATAAAGAACATGCCATTTGAACCAAATGCTTTTGGATGGTGTTCTTTCCTTGGGGCGTGCAGAATCCATAATGACAAGGATAGGGGCAAAATTGCTGCGGAAAAGCTAATGCAGCTTGAGCCAGAAAATAGTGGAGCTCATGTATTGCTTTCAAATATATATGCAAAGGAACAACAATGGGAAGATGTGAAGAATCTGAGGAAGATGATGAGAGATGCCAGTGTGAAAAAATTGCCAGGTTATAGTTGGGTTGATGCTGGAAACAAAATTCATACATTTGGAGCTGAAGATTGGTCTCATCCTCAAAAGCAAGAAATTTATGAGAAGCTTGATGGTCTGTTAGATAAGATAAAGGAAGCTGGATATGTTCCTTGCACAGAATTAATTCCACTGAATGTGGATGAACTAACAAAGGAAAAACTTCTTCATCATCATAGTGAGCGGATAGCTATAGCATTTGCGCTCATAAGCTTGCCAGCTGGGAAGCCAATCATTGTCAAGAAAAATTTGCGGGTTTGTGCAGATTGCCATTCTGCAATCAAGTACATCTCTAAAGTAGTAAACAGAAAGATTATTGTCAGGGACAATAGTAGGTTTCACCATTTCGCAGCAGGCTTGTGTTCTTGTGGGGATTACTGGTGAGGGCTTAAAGGCTTAACCTGTGACTATTCAGATCCAAGTGCTGATGTACCATTTGGGGCTCTGCAGAAAATGTTCACAGATGATGTGCTTCAGCACTCGAAGGTGAATGGTATTTTCACTAACAATTGAGCCAACTGACGACTGGACAAGACTTGGATGAATTTGGATAAAGATTATATGAGCAGTCACCAAATTTCAAAAGCGACGCGGCTATGTGAGAGCTAGCATAATTATTTCCAAGCTTCAACTTGTACTCATGCCTGTTCACAAGGTACAGAGGTCACCAGCACGCCCCTACTGAGTTTTATAGCGAAATTTTGGCACGCCGAACTTGGTTATATTACCGTTGCGTTCTGCTCCAATTGCCTCCAAACAGAATTTGCACTTCTATGTCAATGCTGTGAAATGCATCCATTTAAATTCTCTTTTCTAGCACTAAACCTCCCGCGCTAACACATAATTTTTTGTTTTTTAGTTTACCTAGCTAATCACTCCGCTTCCATATACATACCATCATGATTTATGCATACCTTTCCTCTTAAAGTTAGTGCTCCGGGATGTTAACGCTTATTATGTATACGAATTGTGGCTTCTCCTTGTACTTAAAATTGAGATGTCAAATTAATTTGATTTCGAGAGCGAGTTTTAAGGAATGCCAACAGCAAACCCATGAAGAGTGAATGAACTATAAATGATCCATTTTTAAACACTATGATTCTACAAAACGGGTTTTTCTCCTCTTCCCATAATGTACTCTGTACAATCTCAGTGAGTTTATTATTCAAAATATGCTAGCCACACAAGCTAAGACTGAAAAATTCTCAAACTCATTGACATAAACAAAGGAACTTATAAGAGTGGTAGCTACAAACTAACAACAAGAATTATCTAGTAAGGGGTGCCAACAAGAAGCAGAATTTCATTGACTTAGATATATCAAGGGTGCAAAATTCAAGCTCTTGGATAGCGTGACCGGCCTTTCTTTTTCAGGAACTCGGGTATCTCTACCGAACCACCTTCAGTGAAAGAGGAAGGTCGCCTATTGATTCCAAAGCTGACATCTCCTTGTGCCAATTGGCTTGCCTGCATTTCAATGAATACCACGGGGAAAATGGTAATACGAGAGAGGGAGAGAAAGATTATTAGAGAAAGGAGGGTTGGAAGAGGGGTAGAGAGTCGGATTATACCTGGAGAGGCCTTCCTTCACTTTCTTCTTGGCGTTTGAATCCAGTAGCAATTAGAGTTATACTTACCTGATAAAGGAAAATAAAACAATTAAAATTTAAATTATAGCCCCTATGGCCTATTCTGTTGTGATTACCATCAAGTCAATATGAGCAGTCTAAGAGATCTTTCAATTAAAATGCCAGTTGTAAAAATATGACCTGGAACATATCATTTTTCTCTGATAACTAAAATTCACGAAGAAAGTGAATATAAAAGAATAGCTTTGGATCATCTTTGGATAAATTTATGCCTTTGCATAATGGAGATACATTGAGTGTAATAAAACAAAAGCTTGGCTTATTTTATCTACTCGAAAAGCAATTCAGGTATGACTGTTATACTCATTTAAAATGAGGAATGACTTACTTGACCACTGAGTGTTGGGTCTATCACTGCTCCAAATATTAAATTGGCTGTTGGATCCACAAGGTCATATATCACCTCTGCTGCAGCATTTACCTGAAAATTTTCCATGTAGAAATTGAAGCATACGATTGTAATGAACCATTGGCCATTAAGGCTAATGATGGGAGGATTACAAAATAAACAAGATGTTCGTGATAGATTAGGGCTCGAAAATATAACTGATCTACAGAAAATAACACTTTTTTCAGTTTCCAGGCAAAATTATAAAAGCCATTTTGGGTGTGTTCTAAACACATTGCTTCCAAACGTCTAAGTTTACAGATACAGTAGAAACCATTCAGACAGGAGAACACTCTAGCAGATTACATTTACATAGGAATTCAGAATTGATGGATTAACCATATTAACAACAGTATAAAACAAAGCTGAAGGCAACAAGATTTCAGGGCTTCTGTTTTTGTTTTGTTTTTTTTTAGGACAGCATCTCTGTGATCTTTATTGCAGATGTAATCAAAATCATAAAAGACACGGCCGCTAAAAATATTACGCAAACTAATTAGTGGATGAAGGTCAAAGGTGGCCCACTCAATTAAGCAAGTGTATCATCAGTCATCAGCCCCAGTTATGCTGGTGAGGTAGTCATTAAGTGCATTAAATTATGAGAAAGATACCTCAAACAAGGTCAAATCAGTTCCACCAGTAATGTTCCACACGATTCCAGTAGCCCTCTCTATGCCAATATCTAACAAAGGTGATTGGATGGCATTTAATGCAGCATCTCTTGCCCTTGTCTTCCCTACACAGAGCAAGAGTCACATAGTTAGAAAACTCATACAGTACTCTTAATCAGATTTCACTAAAAATACTATGAATGACCTGTATATCAATGCATTGAAGACCTACATATCCACTCTATGCCATGTCTAGTGTGCCTGAAAAGTATGAGGTAGCTACCTAACACTGGGCCAGCAGGCTCCCACATGAATTTATGAAAATGGATTAGAAAGATGGATGTCCCATTTTTAAACGTGGAGTCTACCACATGATGGCTTTCCATATTATGGTACCCACGGGCTGGATGATTCAACTGTTTCTCATCTTTGGCACAAGGCAAAGACACCAGGTTTACGATTCACTTTGGTTCAAGATTTCAACTTTTTTCTTCCTTGTTTCTTTAACTAGCCAGAAAATGGTAAACTTGGTCTTAGAGAAAAATATTCTGAATCTAACACTCCACTATAACACCACCTGACATTTCAGCAAAGAGTGACTTAAAATTACCAGTTGCAGTTCCAATCCCCATCAATGAAGAACCTGCATTTGCCATTATAGCTCGTACATCTGCAAAGTCCACATTTACAAGCCCTGGAATCTGCAATTGAGGCAACCTACCATCAATTACAATGCAGCAAATATAGCTCCTGAAAACTTATAGATGCTAATGAACAGGAAAATCATCAACCCATCACCCATGTATGACAAATTTCCATGATAAATCAGAACAATGAATCAAACTACTAGATTTATTTATTTTACTCTTTTGCCTAATAGTTTTTCCTGCCTTCCCTCACTGAATCAGCCCAAGAGTATGGTGCAACTGAAGAAGTCATAGCATTGTACTCCCAGACAGTCAAAAGCTTTCAATAATTTCATTATTTTCTTTATTACTAACTTCTCTTAATGGAGACATATAAGGGAAGTCAAAATATCCTCAATATCTTCATTAGATGTCTTACATTCAACTAGAGCCAAAAAGTTAGGACATAGGAAATAGTAGATTTTAACACAATTCCTCTAATTCTGAATTACAATGTCTTTGAGATGCAAAATTAATTCTCTGACATTTGAATGATGAGTACCAACCGAAAAAAAAAAAAAAAAAAAGACATAGCTTTCGTATGGTGTTGAGACTGTATTCCATGTGTCAATAAAATCAATAAGAATCACTTTTCCATGTACCATGCAAGGATGAAAAAAAATAATAATAAAACAAGATTTCAGGTTTTTATAGAAGCAATAAGCTAAAATGGAAGGAGCATTTATATTATGAGATTCTCATGACAAATTGTTTAGCATACCATACCGTTATTATATCAGAAATACCACGAACACCTTGCCGGAGAATATCATCAGCCAAATTAAATGCTTCTGTTACTGGCGTAGACTGGGAAACTGCAGTCAATAACTTGTCATTTGGAATGACAATCAGTGTGTCAACATTGTCTCTCAGAGCTGCAATTCCTTCCTGGGCTTGAACCGCTCTTCTCCGACCCTCAAAAGAAAAAGGAGTTGTGACAATCCCAACAGTCAAAATACCCAGTGATTTTGCAACTCCTGCTATCACAGGAGCCCCACCAGTGCCAGTTCCCCCACCCATTCCTGCCTGCAAATAGAAACTTAAAAGTCCCAGGTAAGAAAGTAAAAAAAATAGAATAAAAAGTCCCAGGTAAGAAATAAGACTGAACCATTATAAGAGTCATGAAAAACCAAGAAGCCAGTGTCCCTAGACTCAGTTCCTTTTTATGTATTTATTTATTTCTGATGATGATGAGTAACTTTCATCCATCCTTCGATTTGGCCTAGCAAACCCAGGTCTTTGTAAGACCTCACAACCTACACACACCAAGTAAAAGGTCTACAAAAATCTTAAAGCCTCAAGCATCCTTATATGAGATAAAATTCAAGTAGCACAAATTATTTACTTTAAGTGGAACTAACCAAGTAGCCAATACTCCCCTATCGGCAAGCCATGCAAATCTATAAGTTTTACATTTAGGATCAAAGAGTGGATTTGTAAACACAAGTCATGGTGCATAATTAGACATATTTCAAACTTAAAACATTATAATTTATTGAATTTGAAGGGTATGAACAGCTTAGAGGTGTTTACCTTACATGTCACAAGCATGGCAAAAAGCAGATTTTTTTAAAAGCAGTCAATCCACTTATCTAATCTTCTTTATTCATTAAGAAGACAAATAAAGATCAGCAGTGTATCTTTAGACATTTTGGAGCCTCTTAAGAAACATTTATATTTTAACAAACTTAATAAGAAGAAGATAGCAGTTCTTCCCCACATTAACTTTAGCATCATTATACCATCTAAGGTCAGTGTTTACTAGAGCATGGTAAGTTACAAATGTCTGTATAGTTGTCTCAACACAACAGACATTTACTTTTTAGCCTAAAGATGCATAAAACAAGAATTTGAACTATCATAGCTAAAATGCTGTAACTGACACATAGTAACATTGACATTGAAAATAAATTGAGGAGACCACAAGCAGGCTCACAGGAAAATACAAAGGAAACCACAATGTTTATAAATTCCACCATCTCATATCATCCCAATTCCTCATAAACTTCACATTCAGCCAATCATTGTTTGATTGATTAATTAAGCCACATTGAATAGTTGGCATCATGAAATAAGACAACACATATCTAGGTGGCAGAAGAAAGATTTCTATCACACAGTCACAACCAAATTAATATCAGTTGACCGAGAAAAACTCCTTTTGAAATTGATAATATTTTTCATGAAGCACCCCAGGGACAGTCAACTCATTATATGAATGGAGTATTATTTTTTATTTTTCTTGTTGCATACAATTTTCTCCTCTTTTATATGCAATAATATTATTATTAATTTAAAAATAATAATAATAACTCAGAGAAAGAAACAAAAGCACACAAAATATCGATAAAGGTTTCAGATCACAGTACACACTTGAGCAAAACTTTTATTATGGAAATGCAAATGAGCAGACGGATGTCAAACTTACCGTCACAAAGACCATGTCAGAACCATAAAGTGCCTCTTCAATTGACTCTTTGCTTTCTTTGGCAGCATTCATGCCAATCTCTGGATTCCCACCAGCACCAAGACCCCTAGTTAGCTCCTGACCAATCTGTAAGCGATTCTCAGGAAAAACAGGTGACATCCTCATGGCTTGAATATCCGTATTGACAATCCAGAACTCCACACCCTTCATTGCACTCTCTATCATGCGATTAACTGCATTTGACCCACCGCCACCAACCCCAATAACTTTGATCTTAGCTTCACTGTAATTACTTTGACTAGATGCATCTTCAAGACTCTCGGTAACACTTCCACCAGAGGTATCCTTTCTAGGGTTGCTGATTGTATTGTTCCCCTCTCCTCTAAGCATTGAAACCTCAGGGTGTAGATTCAAAAATGGGTCTTTACTATGATACGAACTGACACTCTGAGATTTCGCCGCACATCTAAACTGAACCGAAGTTGTCTTTTGGCAAGTACCCAGAAATCCATTCTTGTTATCAGACACCTTCAAGCTATTAACTCTCCCTAAGTGATTCTCCATAGATGTCCTCCCTCCAAAAACAGTCAATACCCCCATGGTTCTAGTATCAGAAGGTGCAAATGACATACAAGTCACCATTCTTAAGATATCAAATCTTTAATAACTTTCAAGGTAAAGAAAACTAAATACCCAAATGACTTAAATTTCCAATTCTACAAGATAATGGCTTCCAAGACCTGTTCATCAAAACCACAAAAATTATCTCAACCCCACAAACACTTGAACAAATCACTAAACTATCAGTTGTATCATACAACAAAGGATCAATATAAGAGGCCAAACAACACCACAGATTAGCATAAAACTACTGAAACGCAAAAATACCAAAATGCATATCCAAACCAGAATCACAAAACAATAAAACCCCAGAAATCAAATTCACAGAAGTAAACCTAACCAAAAAAAAAAAAGTAAAAAAGGTTGAGACCAGCTAAATAAGCACATCCAAGACTACAATGGACTTCAAGTGAACAGAGAGAATGTGAGACCTGAGAGAGCAGGAGAGTCCAAGTGGCTAGGGAGCATTTGAGTGGTAAGACCCAAAACGAGGAAATTTGGGTGCTTTGGTTATATACTAACTAATTAGTGTTTCGAGTTGGTTGTGTTGATAAACAGAAAGAGAAATCTCCACAAACCAACAAATATCTTGTGATTAAGAAGCAAAGAGAATTTATTTTAAAAAATAATAATAATAAGCAAAGGGAATGGAGTCCTTTTTGGAGGCAACCTACTGTGGGGCTCCTTTGAAGTAGCTTTTAGCTATTGCACCACCATGGGCAGGGTTTAAGTGATGTATGCTAAAACACCTATTTGTTCCAGGCCCAAAATCTAGATGTTGTGTGTACACTGCAGCCCATATTACATATTTGTTAGGGATTTTAGCCAAAATGCCGTTATTAAGAGCTTCGATAGCACAATTATACCCTTTTTACTTTGCTTGCAAAAATACCCCTAAATTGTCATATTACCATTCTACTATAATCATCTATTACCCATCTCTTTTCACACCTACATTTTCTTCACCAACACCTCCCACGCTAATCCGAAGCCAATTTATGTGAAATAATAAAGCAAATCATTTGTAGTCATGACTTTGGGTACTTGAGATTTTTTTTTTTGATAAACTTTGTGTACTTGAGATTTCAAAGTCCGATTATTATTTCAGTAAAACTATTAGTGCTTTTTTAAAAATTAATTTTATAGTTGATTTATTACTTTAGTACATCTATCAGTGATTTTTTTTTTAAAAAAAAGAAGAATCACAACAATACCTATAAAGAGTAGAACAGAGGTGAACACACCATTTGCACACCCTCTTAAGTTTTTTTCTACCTCAGACATTATCGTTTCCTCGGCTAAAAGAACACAACTTTGTTTAATTGCCATGAGGTAATTTTCAAAATCAACCCAAGCCAATTCACGTTCGGAGTTGAAGAGCAAAGCAAAACAACGTCCTCATAACAACAATATCATTCCAAAAAACTCAAGTGTCAAAGCAGAAAACGCAAGCAGTAGCTCAATTATATTCATTAACAAAGAATATTTTCATCACTATTATCATTGAATGGTTCCGATTCTTAAGTTAACAAAATTACAACAAGAATTACATCATCAAATTACAATGAATAAAATCACAAGAAAAAATGAAATCACCAAATCACAACAGGATCACAAATAGGCAGGATCAGTTTTACATGTAAAGGGTAAACATGACACCCTCATTGGCACCGATTACCCATGAATGCTAGCTGGTGTGTCCAGATTTCATCCACCTTCTATCATTTCACCGATAATACTTCGGCATAGAACATCTAAACCTTCAATTGGCAAGTAACACAATTTGTTATACTTATTGTGATAAATTCCTAATTACTTCCCTACTTGGCAGCTCCAGTACTAGATGTTGTCATGAAAGATTCACCACATCCACACTGCCCTTTTGAGTTCGGATTTAAAAATATGAACTCAGACCTGCCCACAAAAAGTGAAATATAAATTTAAGCTTGAGGGTAGCAAGTAGCTACTGTTTGCTGATACAAGGTGGGATAAACAATGCAAAGAAACCATTCAAGCCACATGCAAGATGACAAACTACTTCTGTGATCAGCACTCATTTTACATATATGCATCCAATTTGACTATGTCCAAACTGAGGGCTCCTTTCTCAGTGAGATTCAAATGTCAAAGTTTCATCATTTTAGAAGAAAAAACTTACCTTGAATAGAAAACCGAAAAGAAAAGAAAAAAGAAAACCCTACTATACGCAATTTTTTATCACGTGAACTATAGTGTAAAATCAAGACTTGTAGCTTATGTACCCTAGCATTTTCGAATAATAGACCATCTCCATTAAAGGCCAAAATGAGCATTAACAAACATCTTAACAACACATACTATTCTTATTCTTAATAAGAAAACCATAATACCAATGCAAACAACAACATAGCCTCCAATCATTTGTCTTCAGAAAAGAATAAATAAAAAGCATATAGCGCACTGGCAGTCCTGTATGTTGACTGTAAAGTTGTGGTGCTAATACTGTCTGGTGCCATGCCACCATCAGCACCATTTAGTATACAGGACCTCAAGGTCAAGGAAAAGTGACCAGAGCGATGGGTGCTGTTGAGAACAATGTGAAACCAGGCTGGTGTGGCAACAATAAATGGCATTGGTGATGGTCATAAGTGAATCGATGTGAGATGGACTTAAGCCATTGAATTAAACAACTAAAATAGGACTTACATCTTACATATCCTGTACTACATCTAGTGGTTAAATTAGTGACAGTATTACGAATGGTGGAGACAGGAGAGTGGTGGAGCCGGAAGGTGATGATGACAGTGAAGGTTTTAGATACAGATGCAGTATTTCATTGCACTGTACGAATGACAATGACCTGGTATCAATTATGATTCCATCTGAATACAAGAATGCAAGCACTGAAAGTGGCAAATAGAGCTATAACTAAGGACTGACAATATAAATGACGGCTTCATTCAACAGCTGCTTTCAAGAGTCATAATTGCCAAAAGCAAAATTCCATGTTCCGATTTCATTTTTAAGTCTGCAATCTCATTATTCATATTTGGTATATCACATCCCAAAAAAAAAAAAGCTACAAGGTCCGATTTTGCCTCAAACACAATTATTGGATGTAATCAAATATTTGTTTACCTGTATCCAAAATGATGTATCATGACCATAGGTATGGTCATTTAGAACCGAAAAAACAATTATATTCAGAAGTGAGAGGAAATATGAGCCATACACATACATGTATACAGTATTCATGAATTATCATCCAAATGATCCATACATGCATTAAAATACCTCAAAACATTAGATTTACCTGAGTTTATCGTCTACAAAATCCATCTTGGTTCCAATTACGTGCATGAGAGCCTTGGGATCAATCAGTATCTTTACACCCTTATCCTCAACCAACTCGTCAAACTTGCCTTTCTCATCTACCAAACCAAACACCAGGAAACCACAAAAATAATAACAATCTGTTCAATGAAACTACCGTGATAATTCAAATGTCTTTGAGAAGCAAAATTGAATAAAATGTGTCAAGCTGCTTGAGGTACAATTTATCAAAATGCAAAATTGACATTGTCCCCTCAAAAGCCCGACAAGACCAACTACGATCTATCAATATTTGCCTCCTAACTAAGCCCATATGATACAACATCTCACACATATGGCTACTCAAAGAGGCAGCACACCAACACCTTTCTCTATAATCAAACAATAATAATCTAATGAAGAGTTTTACCGGCGTAATTGAGTGTGTAGGTTAAGCCGTTGCAGCCGCGAGCCTTCACGCCCAACTTCAAATAGGGTCGCTGTCGCTGCTCAAGCAGCTGCCGTATTCTGGCAGCGGCGCTCTCCGTTATGCTCAAGGCCTGCCGCCTCGCCGCCTCCCCAATTTTCTCCGCCAGAATCCGTGATGCCATCATACCACAAACTATCTCGACATATATTTTTGCTTTTTCGAATTTTGTTTTATTTTGGAACCCAAAGTCGTTTTATAGTTTATACATGTCAAAACGGTACCGTTAGGGATGGTAAAAGGATTGGATCGGATCGGATTTTGTCATTTCTGAACCCGATCCAAAAATTTTGAAGGATGCTCCGAACCCGATCCTTACCCCAAACAGATCGCTACTTTTTGCTCCAAACTCAAATCCAATTGAAGAGATTTACCCTTAATCCGTCTCATTGACCCGATTTAATTTTTAACTAAAACAAATATATAAACAAAAAAACATAGCAAATATCAAAAGACTTACTCTAGACATGATAAAATGTAATTACACAATTCAAAATATTACTACTACATGGTCATAAATAGTAAAATAATAGCAACAATATAATCAAATTTCATTACAAACACTAAATAAATAAAAAATCGAAAACATTACAAAAAAAAATGCTAAAAATCCATCCCAATGTTTAAAAAAAAAAAAATCCATCTCAATGCTTTCAATCACAAACCTATAACCCCAATATATATATATATATATATATATATTGAGTTATATATTGAGTTAATATGTTTTAATGTTACATAAAAATAATATCAAAAGTATAATATATAATTGTCATAATTTACCCCTTCACCATCACTATAATATCTTCTTCATAACAATCATCTTGTTGAGCTTTTTTATCTAACTCTACACATATGAACAAATAAAATATGTTAATCAATATCAAATAAATATACAATAAACTAACACTAATTTAAATTTTATAATTTTCATACCTTGTTTTTCAATTAATAATCAATTTTGTGTACATATTAATGCTTCTAATGTGTTTGTGTGTAATTTACTACAATATCAACGTGGCAACCAGCAAGAATCACCTACGGTCCCTTCATATGCAATTAATTGTTACGAATATTTTGAAATTAAAATATCTCAATGAAATATAATTTAGGGTTAGGATGATTTTAAATTTTGATTTAAATTTATGATTCAATATTTATTCATTCAATTTTACTCAGCCCAAGATATTAATATCCACCTTTAATATTCAATTATTATTTTTCATGTTTAGATTGTAAAATTAAAAATTAATATAAGCTGTTATGATTTTTTTTGTTAACAAATTAATCTATTGAAATATTAGTTCAATAGTGTTTCAAATATATACCCGTAATACGGTTTGATGATAGCATTTATTTAATTTGATAATCTTCCATATTTGAATTTAAAAAATAAAAAGACCATTTGCATGTCTAATTATTTGAAATAATTGAGCATATAATTATAAGTATTAGATTTGGAATTTTTATTGCATTACACAGCAACTGTAATCAATTTTATAATGTTATACTTACAAATCTATCAGTTTTTATCATCGAATATATAATTAATTTTATAATGTTATATGACCACCGAATGAAATATTGAAAACGCCTACCTCCAGTTTTTCTCAATTATCATAACTAGCTATTCTTAATTTAGTACGATTTGTCGAATCAAATAGCCAAAATTATCAATAAAAACTCTGCACAGGTTGAAAAAACCTCCATTTTTAATTTTAATCCTTTATCATGGAAAAAAAAAATTACATTAATCACTTGACTCGTTTACACTGTGAACGTTTAAAAAAAGAATACATTTACCAATTTAATAATGAATAAATATATTAATTACTTTAATATGAATGAATATTCACATGTATTTTAAAATACCCATTTATATATTCCTACAAAAAATTTTATTAGTTAATTATAAGTGCATTTTTCAAAATAACGATAAAAGAAAAAGAGAAAATTTTAACTCAATTGCGTAGGCAACCCATATACAAGCAGCCATATGGTATTCATTAATTTGATTTATCATTGCGGGTACCAGCATTATTTTGATTTATTTATCTTTGCTATATCCTGGTACGAGAAGCTTGACTACACGATTTGTTCAAAGAAAAGCGAAAAGAATATTAGATACAGAAAATCCACTGAAGCAAATCTATATATCATCGGCAGTACAAACCTGCTGTGGAATACTCAACATTTAAACAATGGATTATCGATAAATTATATTTAGTCTAAAGATTATGGTTACACGACACCGTTATCGAATTGCTTCGATATGAGCAAACTTATTGTTATTCCATACTATAACTAAACCAAAAATTTTAATATAAAGAAAGGAAGAAAGCCTACTTCTTATAATCACTTCCAGTTTCTCCTCAGCAATTTGGGATGGCTTTAAGATGCTGCACAAGCAGTCATTTAGTCAACAATAGTAAGAAAAATGAATGCATGAGTAGCCTATGACACAAAGTATTAATATTGGTTTTACCATCTCTCTGCACTACAATGGGCAACTCGAGTTCCTTCTCAATATTCTCAGTTTCTCTTTAGCTCTCTGGGCTTTGGTATAGGCTTTCAGTTTTAATTCTTCGAAATACTGCAAATGAGCCGAGCACAATTAGAAACAAAAGATCTTAGTAAAACATTTATTCATTAATCAAAAGATCAAAATATATTAAATACATCAACGAAAAAAATACTTCAATAAGACAGAAAAAATACTTCAATAAGACAGACATATCATATCATTCGTATAATTATTAAATAACGATAATGTTGTAAATGTACCGATGTATAAATTTAATGTATCACAGTTACACCTATAAATTTTTAGGCTATACATTAATTCTAAGATATTATAATAAATGAATATACTGATAATATGATGAAGCATTTCTGCACTTCGAAGTTTAAGAAGTTTCAAACTATCATATTATTCTGATGTGATGAGAGCTAGCTATCACATTCACATCTAATGTAATATCCAAATCAAACTTAGAAATACCTGTTGCTTTCTTTTGCTCTCAAGCTCAGCCTGTTCCAAGTATAAGAATATAAAAGAAAAACTCTTGTCAACATTCAAGTTGTTTGAACTATTATAAAAATAAGAGTTAACCAGAAAGAAAGCAACTGCTACATATATAGACAATGACATTACCAGGGCCTGCTTAAGTTGAGCATTCTCTTCCTTTAGTTGGTTCAGTTCTGCTTCAAGTTCAACTGTATACGCCTGAAAAAAAAATGATGTTTGTGATCCAATATCATAACCAGCATTTACTCAAACAATTATCAAATTGAATGCATTGAATATGAAAAACTAAACCTGTTTTCTAGCTCTAGACCTAGCAGCGGACTCCCTATTTTTGATCATCCTTCGTTGCCTTCTCTCCACCACCTTCTCTACTGGCCCATCTATAATCCTCTTCCTCCCTCTCATCCCTCCAATATCCATTCCAAATTGACTCCCTGTACTATCAACCTGCTGACCACCACACATCCCTTCGGAGGAGGCCGGACTCATTGGCCCCATTGGCTGCCCTGACACATACGCACCTCCATTTCCTACTCTCCCACTGTAACAAACTGGCGTCGGCTGTGGTTGCTGCTGTGGCGCTGAGTACCCATTGTTTCTCTTGTCACTGCCAAGGTACATTGATGACTCTACTATGACCCCACGACCTGGTGGCATAGGTTGATAAGTAGGATTAGAAACACCCACCCCGCTGTTGTTGGCACCACCACTAATATTAGGCATTCCTAGCACGGGTTGAGTGAGAAAATTAGGACTCATATTTACAGCGCCGCTGCTACTTTGGTACATCCCAAAATGCTGCTGTGTAGGTGGCGCTGGGATGGTATTATGTTCCCTCACCACCCCCGCTTTCATCAAGAAATCCTCCAGTGTCATCTCACCAAAAGTTGGCTGTCGAGGGGCGGTCTCGGAGCTTTGTATTTTATTACTGTTCTCCGGATTCGGTGGTTGCCCTTGTTGTCCTCTGTGAATCTCAGACCACACTTCTTCCACGGTTTTCCTACACAAGGGAGCAGGAAGCGTGAGCGAGCCTTGTCTTGCCAGGCTCGTTTGCCTCGCTAAACCTTTATGGCTCATGGCCTCGTTTAAAGCAAGTTGAGCCTGTCTGTCCATCACGTTGTTGTTGTTGTTGATGTTGGTGTAGTTGACGGCTTGGTATTCCTCAGCGTTCCAGATGCTGGTGAGGAACTCGTCCATGTTCATTGAGCAGAAGTTCTTGCCGCTCTCACAAAGCGTGTGCTGAAACTGGTCAAGGGTGAGAGAGTAAATTGACGTCTGTCTTCCTAATGACGCGAATGGATGGTTCTTCGGTTGTTGTTCTGCTTGTAACGAAGATTCGACCTCCCCTTGGGACACAGTATCAGCCTCCGGAACCACCATTTTTGTGCTGCATCAACAACGTCATGATCACCACCTCATCAATAGGAAAAAACAGAGTTTTGAATGCATCCGAAGAGACTAACATTGTCTATTCAAAATAAGCTTTCGGATAATATGTAGTATCTAATCACATTAAATTTTGGGAATAGGTGCCTTGCCAAAGTGGTTGGCAGCAACACCCGATTCTCTCAGGAGTCGGGACTAGGATTCGACACCTAGGTAGGCATTGTAGTCATTTAACGTGGCTGCCTTCTCCCACCTTCGTATGGGTCGATCCTTCTCTTTGTATGGGTCGATCCCTCCCTTATAGGAGTTGCTCTCTGGACCGTACCATCAGTATTCCATCTCGCTTTATCTCGGTAGTCCCCTAAACCAATCCCAAAAAAAAAAAAAAAAAAAAAAAAATGTAATGATCACATTTAATTTTGTGTCATATAATATTATTTTGATAGATTGATGCATGTATAAATGCACCTAATGAATGACACATCACTTTATAACAAAAATAGGTTAGGTCCAAACTTAGTAAACATTTAGTAGCCATAAATTGCGTTATGTATCTTCAATATTGAAGAAAAACTGAGCCACTTCCAGAAAACCCTTCAAACATATTGTCCTAATATGAGTTGTAATCTTGAGTTATCTTAAATAGAGAAATGTTCCAGTGTATTGGTTGTATGCACATAACCAAAATCAATTCATGCTATGTAATATGAAATCATTTATACGAGAGTTTTACAATACCACAAGGCGTAATATAGGTAATCAGACCAACTGAATTTGTCTTTTCATTTTTTTTTAAGTATGGAGAATGTTGTGATCCATGGGATGAAAAATGAGATAAGCCAAGGCCTTTTGCTGATGTTGATGTGGGGCTATCTCACTCAAAGAGGATTCCCAAATTGTCACAATTGATGTACTAGCTGGATATAAGGAAACCAAGCTACATTGCTAACTTTATTTAATTATAGAGTACATCAGACTCTGCCTACCAAAGCCATGCGATGAATTGAAAATATCAACACGGAATAACACAGACAAAATGACACAATTGTACTTTGAACTCCATACCTTAAGTCACACCAATTGAAAGCCATGGACACTGAAAAAAGGTGAAAATGGTGAGAAATAATACCAACACCGATATTTGTTATCATCTTATCACTAAACTATTAATGTGATCTATAAAAAAATACTCATAGCATATCAAAACACATCCCCCACTCATTTTTCCTCACTGTTTTCTCTCTTTTTCCTCTCACTATTGCTTTTTCTCTTTCTCCTATCAGTCACCACTTCTCACAACTGATTCTCACACTTTCCTCAACAAAGGCCATTTTTCATTGCAAGAAAATTTCATTGATGATTAGACTTAAAATTTAATTTGATTTTTTTTAACTCTATAGATTTGATTTGTACATCTCTATTGTTTGAATTTTAAAATTGTTTAAATTGTACAAGTTAAAACAAGAAGTATCACAAGAGGAAGACTTGAATTCAAACCAAAACTCGAAACCATGAAAACAGTAATTTTTTTGAAAAAAAAATTAAAAAGCTTGATATCTATCGAAAATTAATTAACTCTCAATTAAAACCCAAATGGATTCAATCAGAAGTTATAACATTAACTCTTGATTGAAGCAGTCACTTGGTGTCACTCGAGAGTCAACATAAATCCAGAGTTAACCTAACTCTCATTTATTAATTCAATAGATTTTTTTTTTTTAATAGATTCATTTATTCCATTCATGTTTCGGATTTCGAGTTTTTTTTTTCCTATTCTGTATTTTAATGTTTCCAAGTTTTTATTTACAAAGCTTTTTTATATGCAAAATTTATAATCTCTCTCATTTACAAACTTATGTAATATATAATCATTTCTTTTGATTAAATTTGATGTAAATAATAAGGTACTTGAATTCATTTTAAAATGATATGAAATGAAATTTATAAAATATTTGAAATGTTTATAGATCTTTAAGTTATTCTATTATTTTAAGAACTAGATGTAATTTTGATGTAGCATAACTCTCATTTTTTAAGAGTTCTTTAGATGGTAGCATCTCCGGTCTAGATTAATATCATATTAATAGTTGTAGTCTTAAGATTAACATCCGAAATAGTTCTTGAACAAAAGTATCCTTGCAAATTTTGTATTTGTACCAACAAACCCTACTCCCCTCCAAGATCAGAAAATAAAAAATAAAAAACAAAAGGAGATAGAAAAGAAATTGAGAACTAAGGAAAGAGAAAAAATAAATATAGAACCATATCCGAAAAGCCCATTTTCTTCAAAGATACTAGATTTAAACAAAAACAATCTAATTAACTATAGACTTCAAACATCTGATTATATATTCGTATAAAGTTTCAATTTAAATGCAAACTTCAACATCGGTTCATATGTATAAAGTTTCTATTTAAATGTAAACTTTACCATTGATTCATACGTTCATATCTAAATTTTAACATTAATATTAAATCATATTTATTCAAACTGTAAGATTATGTAGAAGCAGTCAAAACTGAGATTTAAATTGAAATAAGAACAAAGATATTAGTAAAATAATAGACTTACGAATTGCCATAACTCTTATGGAAAGTAAAAACTCAAGTGACGAAAGAGAGAAGGGTCCATTAACGTCCAGTCATCACATAAAAATATAATTTTCATTTCCCAAAAACGCCTATTGTAGGTGGCTAGGAAAGCAAAAGCAAGAGAATATTTCCCCTATCGGCAGTCCTGATAACTTCCATATTACATACGTAATAACACTAAACAACATTTATGCAATCACTTACCAGCAACTAGTCAGTAATAAAACCAACTAGATTAATAACAAGCTAACATGCGTGCATCTTTTTATTTAATTTATGTATTTAGCTACGTACGTTACCGATTAGATAATATTATCCACAAATAACAATCTTCGAAAATTCTCCAATAATCATCTGTAGAACCAATAATTTATTAGCATCTTAGTTTTAATTTATATCATATAATAAATCATGATTGCATATTCTATAGTAACTAAGCTAGAGCTCATAATTCTAGAACATGCAGAAATATGTCCCCTCCATGACCATATTCATCAGCCTATTTCAGATCTCATGAAGTGGACACAAATTTGCCTTAAATTAATAATAGAGGAAGAAAAACATGAAATCAGCAAGAAGTATAGTTGACGATAGAATCATGAAACTTACCGGAAAAGATAGAAATAGAGAAAGGCAAGAGAAGTCGAATGTATAGAAGCAAGAACGAACTACGCGTCTTCCTTTCAAAAAGGAAGGGTAGATCTAGAGAGCAGCTAGCATGAATGAGGATGTCCTCGTCGCTACTCTATATAATATATATATAGAGAGAGAGAGAGGGAGCGAAAATAAGAAGCAAGGTTTGGTTGGTTTTAGTGTATGTAAGAGAGAGGAAAGTTGCGGGCCGGACAATCTGACCAATTAATTTATCTTCTCGGCGGAGTGGGACCGAAAGTGCGTGTACAAGTCAATTCCATCAACCCAAACGATTTTTTAATTTTATTTATATGACTCTCCCTTCGCCAAAAGTATGGGCTTAATTTACTCGACACGTGTCCGGCACGTGTCCTGTTCATGCTCGTTTGCGTCATCTGATATTACACGCGTGTTGTTTCCCTTGTTTCAATTCCCTGCATGTATTGCTCGTGAATTCCTTCTCGTGCTGATGAAAAATCATTGCCCCTATTTTGCCTATTAATAATTGTTCCAAATAGCAACAAGATTCTTCGAGTATCAAGTTCAGAAAAAAAAAAAAGAAAAAAAAAGGATTATTTGAAACCATCTCGGGATTATAAAAATGATTTTTTTAATATTAAATTGATGAACTGTCCATTATTTCTTTTTTCAGAAGCAAAATCCTATTTATTATTTTTTAAATTAGTTTACTTATAAAATTAAATAATTATTTTACGAACAAATAAAATTCAGTAAAAAAAAAAATTATTAGTGAATAAAAAATAATTCATAAATAAAAGGAAAAAAGTATTCCTCAAAAAAGAAATAGAATTATCTTGAACGAATAGTTAGTTCATGAAAAAAATAATTTACAAACAAAAAATGATGTTCACAAGCCATGAAAGTATTTAACCAAAATAAAGCACATTAAAATAGTAAGCTATTAACATTAAGACATAATTAGCAATTACTATTTTTCTATGGTAAAAAGTCTCAATTTAATAATCTAATAGTTTAATACTAGTTACGAAAGCTAAGTAATTTTAGTACTATTAAAGAAAAGAAATTAATTATGAAATTACTCTCAATAATTGTAAAAATTCTTGAAAATAATATTAAGAGTTTTGAAACAATCATCAGACCGTAAAAATAAGTTTTCATTTGGTACTAAAATTTGTCCCCGAACAAAGAATCATAATTCTTTTATTAAAAAATAAATAAACTCTTTCTCCCCACCAACCATCGTCATCATCATCATCATCAACTTAAATTTAAGAACTAGAAAAATGACTATAATCTAAAATTATAATTTTATAATGCAGGAATACAAGGAGTTATGATTATACTATCTCAATTTTGATCAGATTATTAATTCGTTGTTTAGTTGATTCTATTTAGTTTGATTTTAGTTTGATGAAAGGATTTTAATCGCACATCATTCGTGTGAGAAGACTGCTGTCTTGATGTTGGTGCTGACAAAATCCACCAAAGAAAATTCATAATTGATTTAATAAAAGAGTCTACTTCTTTTATTTTATAAAATTAGCTAAAAATCAACAATGTTTACTTCTTGGAAAAAAAAAAAAAAAATTAATTGGTCACCAAATGAAAAATAGCTTGGGCTTAGAGTGGAGCTAAGCTTGGAAACATGGATCTAATTATTCTTTTCAAATATTACTCAAAATTATAAGTTGATTTTTTCCAACACTCAAGATTTAATTTGAACTTTTTTTTTAATAAAAGTATTTAAAAATTACACTTATAAACTTTGTCGAAAGCTTCCTTGCACATTTCGATAGATTCTGCATTAAAGAAGGTAATGAAATTCATAAACACATTGATAACAATTCAAATTGGTCTTAGAGTTATGTTGGCAGCGACCTTTGCATGCAATCAATAGGGTAACAACGCTGTTATAATCCTATTTGTAAAATTTCAACAATTATAAATATGATCCGTTTAGGCTGATTTATAAGTTGGGATTTCAAATTCAAAATTTTAATTTTTAAATCAGAAAAGTAGAGAAGAAATTAAAAATAAATTTGACGTGAATATGAATGAGATTCTCACGTACGTGCATTTTTAGGCAGAGGTTTCTCCGGGTACATGAACTTCGACCGTCGAAGAGTGTCTTGGGTTTTAGTGGCCGAAACCAAAGGGTCACTATCAGAACCTCGTTGGCATATTCTCAACCTCACGTGGGCCGCTTGTTACTGAATAGCGATGTCCGTTTTACAGAAAATCTACATATAATATAATATGATTTCTTTTCATTAGTTAAAAACATATATATATATATATATATATGTATATATATATTTACTCAGAAGTTAATTAGCAGGTTGGTAAGTATAACCTGTCGGTCATCCAAGAAACAGAGTTAGAGTAACGATCCACACAAGTGCAGATAATTACCATTGAATTCATTTATACGTTAATAAATTATGTTTAAATCCCCTTGAAAAGTATTATAGTTTTTCCCTTAGAATAGAGTTCTTTTTCTCGATTCTTAAGGATTAAAGTAAATAAGTATTGTGTTCCAAACCATAACATAGAGTCTAATTAAAGTAATTTCGACAGTTATAATACATATAGGTAATATAAAAAAAAAAAAAAAGAAATATATATTTATAATAAAATATTTAATATTTAATATTTTTATAATTATTATTTTTTTTCACGTTCTCTCTTGATTAAAGTGTTGTGTAGTTTGCATTCAAAAAATAAGGGTTTAAATTTTATCATACACATTTTATAACTTTGTATAACGTTTTCTTTTCGATATTGCAAGAATAAATCTTTGAATAAACATGCATGAGAAGTTTTCTCAATCTATGAGATAAGATATTCATATCTCACGTATGCTATATAATCTCATTAAGTCCTTGTAATTCTTGACACTTTTACGTGTCAAACTTCTAATTTTTTTTTTTAAAGGAAAAAATCTTATTTTTCCCCCTCTTTTAAAAAGCCAAAGTAAGACATTATTGGACTAATAGTGCATTTGAGATTACTTTTGCTTATAAAATAATAAGTAATTATTTCATTAATTTTGAGCAAATAGATGTTTGCTAAAGTTTTCATAATCAACTTATTTCACAATCTACTTCTCTAATAATTAGTTTTTGAGAAGTTAGTCGGAGATTGCATTTGAAAGATAATTTTTTTTTTTAAAAAAAACCCTTATCTTTTAGACTATCCAGAATGCTCTCACTACATTAATAAAACGCTAATACTACCCTCATTTAATAATGATTTATGAAAAATTCAAAATTCAAGATTAATTATTATTATCATCATTTATCTAAATAATATTATTTAAATATTAATAAATCAATTAATGTAAAATGGAAAACCAATTGTGGCCATTGTTGTGGTGGCCAATGACCACTATCTAGTGATAGAGGCGTCCTTATCTCTAGAGCCTTCTTTGACGCTAGAAATGTCAATAGATGCAAATAAGGATGGGGTGAGTTATCCCATCCTAGTCCCTATTCCACCATTCTTCCCTCATCCCCACTGAAATCCCCATTTAAGGGAAATGAGGATGGAGGTAATTGGGGGTAGGTTCTTCTTATTGCTATCACATTCTCCTATCTTTCTTTTTCATTTTTCCCACTTTCGTTAATCCATATTTCACTTCGTTTGATCCATTTTTTTAAAAAGTAAGATTAAAAACATAATTCACGAAATAATTTCATAAAATTTTAATATACTTAATCCATAATATTTTAACATATGAAATACACAATATTGTAAAACAATTATAATCCTCTTACATTAGTCATGATACATGACAAGAGTTTGAACAGTATAAAATTATTATATATGATAAAGTCAAAATGAGAGAAAATTGGAGAAGTTATAAAAATAAATTCAATCATTAAATATAAATATATTTTTGTATTTTCATATTATATATGGGAGAAATTCGGTCTAATTTGGATTTGGGGATGGATTTCCATCCCCAATCCTTAATCCCAAGAAATTTTCAAAACCCCCCTCTAGATGAAAATAAGGATTTGGGGCCCCATTGATAACTCTATCCAATGATAGAGGAGCTATTCTCAACTTCTCGAATGTCGAAGTAAATTAGTTCTTCGGTGATGTTGGTTCCATCGCCAATATCACCAGAGAGGATTTGACCACCTTCGACATTGGAGGAGCCGTTCAACATTTTTATCGAATGGAGAAGTCAAAAGCTCACATGAGTTCAATGGCTCCTTCATCGAACATGAGCGGAGCTAATTGGCTCCAAAACTAGAAAGTTGATACCATGGGAAAGTCCAAAGACATTGATGGATTGCACATCATTAGAGGACCTCCTCTAGCAGCTTGTAATTTTTTCAATTTCAATTCATTTTCTTTAAATTTAATAAAGTATTTTTCTATAATTTCTATTTTTATATACAAAATTAAATTTGCAAGTAATAATTAAATGAAAATATGAATTACGAGTAGCAGACACAGAGAGAGAGAGAGAGAGAGAGAGGTTGGAAAACAAAATAAAAATAAGAGGAAAAAAGGGGATAAAAATGGAAAAACAAAAAAGAATAGAAAAGTAACTTGGAAAGTAAAAGAATTTTTTTAAAAAAAAAATGAATAAAAAGAATAAGAGTATATTGTTGTATATTGGGTGGATTTCCACCTTATCAATCTATCCTATTATTTTATTATTGTTTATTAAAGAAATTGCCATTACATTTGCCTATAATTATATGTATTTGTTTTTATTTTCAATGTAACTCTCTCAAGTACAATGTTGTATCTTCTTTTACTATGCTATCGTCTTCTTTCTCTTTTACTCCTTCATTTCATATTAATTTATTTACTTTCCATTATATCTCATATATAATCTTCTACTCCTACTTCTCTATTTTATTTTATTGATTTTATAACACGTTATTAATACGATAACTGAAAAGTTTGACTATGCCAACCCAATCAATGTACAACTCTACCGACTCAATTATTATACTAATTTTATTTATTGTTATTATCATACAATATATATCTCACTTCCTAACTTTATTTATTATTGTTATCATATATTATATGTACGACTTATGCCTATTGATTGTTTTTATTCTTATCTTTAATTATCATCACACATGACTTTATCCATCATCTTTACATATATAACTCCATATGTGATTCTTATTATGTTTGTCTATTGTATTTCAACCTATAGTTCAAACACCTAAAAGTATTAAACCAGTTGGATACAAATGAGTATTTATTTGAAAATATAATGAGAAAAATGAAATCGTAAGACACAAGACACGATTAGTTGCACAAGATTTCTTACAGAGACTTGAAATTGATTACGATAAAACATATTCATTAGTGGTGGACACAATTACATTTCAATTTTTGATTAGTTTGATAATAACAAAAAGACTTGAAATGTATTTAATGTATGTGGTAATTGCATATCTATATGGTTTTCTTGATACTAGTATCTATATGAAAATCCCTGAAGAATTGAAAATATTTGAAACATATAATTCAAAACCTCATGGATTATATCATTGTATGCATTAAAACAATCTGGAAGAATGTGGTATAATTGCTTGAACAAATATTTGATCAAAGAAAGATATATTAATGATCCTATATGTCCATATGTGTTTATGAGAAAATCAGGATCAAGATTTACCATTATAACAGTATATATTGATGATATGAATTTAATTGGGACTCATGAAAAGCTCTTAAGAACTGCTAAATATTTGAAAAAAAAATTTGAGATGAAAGACTTACGACAAACAAAATATTGTCTTTGCTTAAATATCGAATATAAATCACATGGAGTACTTATCCATTAAATAACATATATTGAAAATTTTTTAAAACATTTCAATATAGATAAAGCTCATCCCTTGAGTATTTTGATGGTTATTTGGTCTCTTGATCCTAAAAAAGATCCATTTTGACCTAAAGAAGATAATGAATAGATGCTTAGTCCAAAAGTATTATATTTTAGTGCAATTAGTGTTTTATTATATTTAGTACAATATACTAGGCTTGATATTACTTTTTCACTAAATTTATTGGTCAGTTTTAACTTTAAAACGACATAGCATCATTAGAATGGAATCAAACATGTTTTTCATTATCTTTGTAAAACAACAAATTTATAGTTATTTTATTCAAAATCTACTAGTGGTGTAGGTTATATTAATGCAAGATATCTTTCTGATCCGTACAAGACACGTTCATAAACTAGATATATTTTTACATACAATGGCACAACAATCTCTTTGTGTTCCACAAAATAAACTATTGTTACTAAATTTTCTAATCATTATGAGATTCTAGCATTTCATGAGGCAAGTCGATAGTGTATATAGTTGAGATCAGTCATTCATCATATACAAAATACTTGTGAACTCCTTCAAACTACAAAAGGGCTAACAATAATCCATAAAGATAATACAGCTTGTATTACTCAAGTTAGGGAAGGATACATCAAGGAAGATAGAACCAAGCATATCTCACCAAAGTTCTTTTATACTCACAAGCTTCAAGAGAGCAAACAGATTGATGTGAAACAGGTACACTCCACAGACAATCTAGCAAATTTATTTACGAAAACTTTACCAACATCAACATGTGATAAATTGTTACATGACATTGACATGCGTCGACTCTCCAAGTTAAATAGTTAACTTGGCAGAAGTTTCATTAGGGGGAGCATATTATCTCTTTTGATTTTTGTATATTGCACTTTTTTTGTCTTTGACTAAGTTTTATCTCATTGGATTTTACTGACAAAGGTTTTAATGAAATAGTTTATCTTAAAAGGTAAAAATCCCAGGGAGAGTATCGTATATTGGGTGGATTTTCACCTTATCAATCTACCTCATTATTTTATTATTATTTATTAAAGAAAGCGCCGTTGCATTTGCCTATAAATATATGTATTTATTTTTATTTGCAAGGTAACTCTCTCAGGTACAATGTTGTATCTTCTTTTTACTATGCTATCATCTTCTTTCTCTTTTACCCCTTCATTTCATATTAATTTATTTACTTTCTATTATATCTCATATATTATAATCTACTCCTACTCCTCCATTTTATTTTATTGATTTTATAACATATATTACATTTTAACAACATATCCATTTTAGTAACATTACATAATCAATTGAAATTTACCAAACATATATGTATATATATTTTTACTATGTTGATCAATTAAAAAGCTAATTTACCAAATACCTATCTAATTATGTTATAAGCGGATAATTTCATAAGTTAAACTGTAATTGATTATTTTACGAGTGGATCCCAAACATAGTCTAAAATCCTGGAAATTGCATTTAATTACTTATATGATCTGAATATCTATTTTTATATTTGGAAGATTAACTATTTTCACAATAAAAAAATATATATATTGATATACATGTTTGTACAATTCGGATATCTACTTCTATAATTCGAAAACAATTAATTTCACAATTAAAATAGAAAAGTACTCATACATATTTATAAAATGACCATGGTGTAACTTGGACACCCATTGCTAAGATGGTCGGGTAAATATACAATCATATGAGTTAGAAAAAGATGGAACACTGTCGCCTTTAATTATTAAATATATTAATTTTTCATTATCTTGTGTCAAAAATATTGTTTTACAGAAAATAGTAAGTTAATAATGTAAAGATCTTAACAGATAAATATATTTAATAATTTCTTCTTTGGACCACATTTATTTAACAATTTTTTTGAAAGAAATTTATTTAATGATCAAGGACGCAAAATTCTTATTTTTCCATTGTTAGGACACATTGACTCTTCGTATTGGCTTCCTATCTTCTCTCTTGTTGCCCTTTTTCATTTTATTTTTTAATAATAAATTAGTTTTGACCAATTACCTTTAAAAAAAAGACATATTGAGTATTGACCAAAACATTACTATAAGTATAAACTGAGTAGCAATATTTACACTCCTTTGAAATAATATGTACACACCTAATTTATATACTTTCAAAATTCCAACGATACCCTTATCAAATTCTTAATAATTTATTTAAAAGATATACTACAATTTTTAATCATTTACTTTATTAAAATTTTCATACGCCAAGCTAATGTTTATTTTAAAGGAATTAAATTAAATTTAACATAATAAAATAGAATAAACATATAAAAAAATCTAAATTAAAAAAGTGAGAGAAAGTCAAAAAGATGGAAGAGCTGCTGCCTCCTCCACCTTCTCCACCTTCATAGATCAAAAGGACGGAGGAGGCAAAGCCTTCTCCATCAAAGCCTAAAAGGCGCTGCCTCCTCCCCTGGCAGGAGGTGCCTTTTTTCTTTTTCTTTTTCTTTTCTTTTCTTTTTCTTTTTTTGTTTTTCATATTTTATAATTTATTTATTTATTTATTTATTCATCAAATTCAAAGAAAATTATTCATACTTTGTGTTTTAAGATAAAAATGTGATTTGAATTTTTGACTTCTTAGGATAAAAAGAAGTGATCAATTATTCTTATTAAGGAGTAATATTATATATGATATTTCTTTAAAATAAACAGTAAATATCATAGTTTATAAGAAAATGATAAAAAAAAATTAACATATTTGATTATGTGTAGATTGTCTATAAAAAATACTCTTTTATTACAAATATAGGTAGTGACATTTAAAAATTGATTACAAATATGTTCTTTCAAAAATAGAACACAAATATAACATGGGTTATGGACATGATTTTTAAAGGGTGTAATTATCATGCTCTAGTAAATACCCAAAATTGTATTGGAATCTGGGTCTAACCATTTCCCGGCCCAAAACCACAATACGTAGCTCAAATGGGTGTTTAATCTGGTCAGCCCCGTAGCCAAGTGTAACCGAAATTTGAAGAGATTGAATCTCTTTTTCTTTTTTTTTTTTTTTTTTTTTTTGTTTTTTTTGTTTTTGTTTTTTTTTGTTTTTTTCTCTCTTAAATTTTACGTGTAAATCGACATTTAGGAATAGAAACACAAAAAGTAGACTACCTCGTGTCATGAATGTGAAGGCTGATCAACCTTTTATCTCTTTTGTTCCCCTATGTTTGTAATAAATCTTGATGTTAGCAAAATTCCTTTCAAAAATCTTTGGTACCACAATAAGAAGAGGTTGGATTCCATGAACATATAACAGTCGGTTTGATTTAACAATTTGTTTTTATCCATCACGACATCCAAGCTAAAACTAAACAAATATGTTCCAGATAATATAACCTGTTTCCAGTTGTCCGCAATAAAGAAGGCTACACCTCCATGTGTCATCAAATTTCTAACCCAAAAAAATTTAAGTACCAGCAAATTATGCAGACACACATCATGACTTCACATTTATATATATGCGCCCCATCATGAATATCAATTTGTTTTTAATTTCTAATGGTGAATTTAGCGTCATGACTATGTCATCAATGACTAATCTATCGACGTATATGTATATGATTTGCAGTTACATATGGTGAATCGTATGAATATATAGGTCATGGGCATCCTTCTCGTGCGACCGTCAACAGGTAGACCACAATGGCTCCATAAAAGTTCAATCATGAGAATCCAATCTCACATTGTATGGCTTCGATTCGATACCAGGTTTCAATCAATAGTATGAATTAAGATAAGATGCAATATTTTATATTTTGGATGTAAAACCTTTAGCTAGACTCTTATAATTGCTTTTACATAATCAGATTATCATGCATAATTTTAATACTTGATTGAATTATACACACACACACCACAGTATGCTTTGCCTATTGAGAATGAGTCATAGACATATAGAATTCCTTATATTAAATCGGTGTTTGTCTCGCAAGAAACAAATGGAATGGTGATATCTCCCACCATGTGAGGTTTGTATTAAGAAGAAACTTCAATACAAGCACATGCATACGCTTAATCCAATAATATAATGTTATATAAATACCTAATCACATATATTTTTATATAATAAATATAATTTTAATGGTTTGTTATTTAGCTTAGATATTCTTAAGTGTCTCTTTATACCAAAATGTTAATTCAGAACTATAACCTCACTTTTGTAAGTCATAATATAATTTTTTTAAAAAATAAAAAGTGTTATTTCGAGAAAAGAATTCTTTAATAAGAAAAAGAAGTAAAAGTGGTTTCAAGAAAAACATTCCAAAGTGTGTTTTCTTTTCACATTTAACAATTTTTTTCCACAAATTATATTAAATATTTTAAATTCTAGACTACTTTTATTAATATATATATATTTCTTTATATAATATGTAAGACATCAATACTACACATACCCAAAAAATGAACAATACCTCTTATCTGTTACCCTATTTTGCTTTTAAAGTATATGCATGCTTAGCTGTCCAATTGATCTTCTTGTTTTGAGTATTGAATATGAAATCATCACATCAACAATGTAATGTGGATGCAATCATTAAAATTCAATCAAATGTTGCTATTTGCCTTCACTCACAAGCAAAGGACAACTCTGAAAGTTTCGAAATCTGCCATGCTCTGACTAAAATAGATTTAGTTGCAATAAATTTGTTCGACCACATGTTAATCAATATTCATGCACGCCCACCAAGCGGACCACATCAGTATTTTTGTACAATCATTGTCATTATCACCGAATGTTCTCTTCTTGTGAATTTTTACGGTTTAATGTCTTCTTAACATTATCCTGTATAATAAGATTGATGTATTGCATCAGTGACGGTAACATTGACTTACCCTTACTTATTTCGTAAAAGCCAATGTTCGACTCACATGAGAAGATTTTCCCTTTCCTTTATAGGTCTCTTCTCTCTCTTCTAAAGAGTTTTCCTTCTACTTTTGGAAGCCTCAATTTCGAGCCGTACCACAGCAGCCAGATCAAAAGAGTATGACAATTTATTTTGTGAAGTAAAGAGAGTCTAACAATGTTACATACTCTTGTAATATGCCAAAAAAGATACATTATCCTGTACAATAATGTTTTTACATTATCCAATTTATTTTAAATAGTTGAAGGAATCTTTTGGGGCGCGAATGGTCTACAATATGCAGGACCTATATGCCTTGTTGCCAATGACGAAACTAGAAATTTCAGTTAGTTAAAGTCTAAAGCCTTAGTTTAAACAAGAACAAATATAGACTAATAAAATTTTGATTTTCAATCATTGATTAAGTTCTTGTCAATGTTATTTTATATTTTCAAAACATTGTAACAAAATTCTAACCTGCCTGAACTCAATACTTGACTTAAGCTGTGAGGACTTAAACCAAATTTAAACAAGATCACTTAAATACAAGGATATTTTATATTTTGGGCTAGGAATTTAAATCAAACTTTATGGGGCCTAAACCAAAGTCTGCCTCCATCATTGTTTATCATAATCTGAATATCTTGCTGTGTCATTTGTCCTGTTTATAAATAGTATGAACTGTGAACTAAATACATCTAAAACCAAGTAAAAAAATTAATTAAGTTAAATACAATTTTTTTATAAGAAAAGCATGCAGCTGAAGGTATGGGAAAGGAGATTATTAGGTGACCCTAGCTACCTTGACAATAATGGTTAATGGGTTACACACTTGCATAATACCTGCCTTTGATCCTGTAATGGAATTCTTACTTTTGTATAATCATGATGAAAGGAGCCTATTAAGCTTTCAGAGTACATATTTTACTAACTTTTACAATATGGATTGCTTCGATATAAATCCATACTCTTCCTCTCAAGAGAAACTAGAACCATCACTGAAGCAAATAATATTTTACACAGCTAGAGAAAACAATGTATCTAGGACTTTTTGTAGTTTTAGTTACTGTATCTCTCCATGGTCATATCAGCATTATGGCCTCAGACCCTGATCCCATTCAAGATTTCTGCATACCAAACCCCAAATTTGGTTCCATAAGATCAGTAGCTCACCTCTCTATCCTCCCATGCAAGAACTCCACGGAAGCAACCACCGATGATTTTGTATTTTCTGGCTTAAAGTCAGCTGGAAACTTCACAGAAACTGGCCTGGCAACTATTCCTGTCAACCCAACAGTATTTCCTGGCCTTAATACACTAGGAATGTCATTTGTTCGAGCTGATCTCAAAGTTGGAGCGATTAATCCGCCACATTTTCACCCAAGGGCTACTGAGATAACCTATGTTGTGCAGGGAAGTGTTTATTCAGGCTTCGTTGATTCCAGCAATCAAGTTTTTGCTCGTGTGATTGAGCAGGGGGAGGTTATGGTGTTTCCTCGTGGCCTGGTGCATTTCCAGATGAATGTCGGAAAGAAACCTGCTACTGTTTTTGGAAGTTTTAATAGCCAGAATCCTGGAAATCAGAAGATCCCATCAGCCATTTTCGGGTCCGGGATCGATGTAGAGCTTCTGCAGAAGGCTTTCGGATTGAGTCCTAAGCAGATTGGGACAATGAGGAGGAGGTTTAATCCCAAAACACTGAAGTGACTTGTGAAGATCTTCGTGTTTTGTTTGTCTATGTCTTAGTACGTTGATCGTTGAAGAAGATTTTGATCAGTTATATGATCTATAGATTATATTAGGATTAAGTTGCAATTTCTTTATATTTGAAAATGTTTGATTATGATGTTTTATTTCATCAAAATGCCTGCCTGCTATGAGTGACAAAGCACGGTGACTTTCTTTTTTGTTACCATAGATTTTTTTTTCTCCAGAAATTTACACTACAAACCTGGATATGCTTTCAAGAGAGAGGGTGAAAATTGGTGTGATCATGCCCGTAGCCGCAGATGCAGTGTGTGATTACACGCCAACATTTTTATGCATGCGTGAACTCCACAAGATAACCTCACCCAAACAAGGAACAAAGAGGTCTTATAATCACTTCCCATTACTTTCACCAAGTCCGATTAATAAGCAGAATTTATATGGAAACTTAAAGCCACAGATCCAAAATTTTCCAACAAATTAAAACCAAACATTAGCGGCATAAAACCAGATACCTCCATTTCTGCCATAATTATCCCTTTCCTCTATCAATTATTGAAACTGCAGCACTCCACAAATTTGGGGGTTCTCATATCTCAGTTCTGTAATGCAAAGAGTATCTATATGGCCACAGTAAGTATAATTAAGATTCAAACCAACTTTTCAAAATTAACCCCATCGTCACAACAATGATTTCTCAAACAACTCAACTACAACATTAATGTGCGGTACAAAATTTTTTCATAATTCATTATACATATCAGGATATCAAGATGATGAAGAAAAGCTTTGAATTTCCAATCCCAAAGATGCACGCGCATGCATAAGCACCTGAGGTAGTTCCTAAAATATGAAGGCTACTTATCTCCAATTATTAGTGTCTTAACTATGGTATCACACATTCCATCAGCATGTGGAAACATGTGCCCAGAACCCGGCAGCTCATGGTAGTGTACATATGGAAGCTGCTGGGCGATAGAGCGTTGCAGTGTAACAGGCACTAGACGATCTTCATCCCCATGCCACAAGTGCACAGAACCTTCACCATTTGGAAATGGGTTTTCCAAGTCCATAGGATCGAATTCCCAGGTTCCAAATCCAACTATGAGATCACGATGGACTGACTCATATTCTCCTTGCTGTCTTACTTGTGCCTGACACATAAAACGATAATTACAAAATGTTTAAGAAAAACTGATAAAAAGCATTCCTGAGGAATAACTTGACAAAAGATGATGCATCACTGTATAAACCAAAAGAAACAAATAAACTAGCATAAGCCAAGAGAGAAATTTAAATGCATTTATCACTGATATTATGAGATGTTTCCCAAGATTAAATACAGCTGTAAGAAATCAAAATGGGGAAAAAAAAGTCAAAACTTACTCTTAACTCACATATGAATAACAAATGGACTTCTTTATTTCAAAACAAATATTAATAAATGGACCTCTTTGGGTGTTTAAAGCAGCAGACACCAATATAGGCCACTCAACTATGGGAAAGTCCAAGTGAGGAAATAATGCAACTAAGGGTTATGCAGTAACAACGGACCATTATGATTAGCTAACAAGACAGCAGGTAGGCTTCAGGTCTGTAATGTAAATTCCAAAGTTCCCATAATTTAAGATAGGTACTTTAGAGTCCAAAAAAAAAGAAGAGAAAGTCAAGAACTTTCCACAGCGAAGGATTGTTAGGGTTACCATAGTGAAATCATTCACCAACTTATATGTCAATGTGATACATACTTTCCTATTTTCCATTATTATAGACAGTAATGAAATGTTCCAGCCAAATGCAAGTTCAGGGTGTTTTTGCTCAGAGTTTTGCAGCCAATGAAGCTTCTAGCTCTATCCCACAGCTAAAACATTTACATATACAACACAGCATTATGTGAAGCCTTTACAATAGAACTTTTCAACAGAAAAGCTTCAAACTCTTTATTAAACTCAATGTAGCAGGACAGATCAAAATAAGTTTATGCTTTAGGGGACTAGCTCAAGAATCTTGTCTACATTACTTAAATATCCACATGAACATGAAGACACTTGTCAGAATTCACACAAATATGAATTTGAAAGCAACTAATTTGAACTTCAAATCTGAACTAGTTAAGGCCTCCATGAATACTAGAATCACAGAAACGTATGTTCTGTTACTAGCTGGGCCAAGCTCAGAATTCAACTTAGACACATTTCCCTGCTGAAAATAGCATGTGCAAAATCTGACTGAAAATCTAAAACTGTGACCTGAAAAAATCTAGAGAAGCATCAAAGACAGTCGCACTTCTTTTCAATAAACAAAGTTTACACCTGCATCATTTTCTGAAGGCATCAACTAATCTAGTTTCAGTTCATGGCCTTATTGTCCACTCGAACAATTAAAAAAATGCATAAAATTTTCAGTAAAGAGAGAAATACCATATACTCCTGTCTCTTTAATAGCTTAGGCAGGAGTTCAGTGTCTTGGTGACTAAGAATATCACGTCTGTGACTTAAAACACTAGAGGAAGGGAACCACTTTTGAGTGTTCCACCAGTAGGTTAGCCAGGGGGCATAATGTGCAACACGGAGTGCCCATTGGTCTTGTGGTAATTGTTGGTAGTAGAATTCTGTAGATAAATTTGAAGGGAAACTTGGCCACCAGTAGTTAACAACTGGAGCTAAAAGCGCCGCTCCTGCTAACCTGAGATGTAACAGATATGAGGAAAGGAAGAAAACGCAAATCTTAAAATCACACACACACACACACATCAATTTATAGTCTAACCATGCATTGATTCATTCAACTCAGTTAGTTGATACCTGTGAGGGATGTACTTTAAACAGCCCCACAGAGCATTTCCACCCATGGAAAAGCCAATCACATGGAATTTGGGCCCTAGTCCCAGTTGATCAGCCAGGTCCTCTATATCCAAAGCTATGCTCTTCATCGTTCGCCCTGGATGAGAATCACTTTCTCCATAGCCAGGTCTATCAAAAGATACAATGTAGACCCCTAGGCCTTTAATGATGTCCTAAAAGAATTCACAACAAAATCAACTGTCACCAACTTAGAGGCTCAGAGGAACCATAGGATACAGAAACAAAACAAACCAATCTTAAGTACCGGAGATAATGTATGGGCAACAACAGCATCATGTCGGCAAGAATCAATACCATGCACATAGATAATCTTATACTTGGCTATATCTTTTGGCAAACCATGCTCTACATAGGCCAAATGCCTTCCATCTCTAAGCTTTATTCTTGTTGCCGTTACAGCAGGACCATCAGGAGACCCACATATCTTGGGAGGAGGAGGATGAATTGCCCGATAAGCCCATACCGAAACCCCCACAAGCAAGACAGCTAGTATTGTCTTAAACACCCCTGATTCAAAAAAAAAAAAAAATTAGCGTTATTCATAGCACATACATTATGCATATATTTTCCACCAGATTCTTTTGTACACGACTAACATTAACAAACCCAGTTAATAAATTAGAATCAGAATCAGATATCATAATTAAATTCAATTACACTACATAGTAGTAACATATACAACGTGAGTACTGAACTATCTTTTCTCTACAATCCTAACACTACGAGAATCAATCTAAGATCTCCTACATATTCTCAATTATCAGGCTCTTAAACAAGCGTAAAATGCACACTTTGAACAGCAAAAACGATATGGGTTTCAAGATTTTACATTAAGGAGAGTTTCAATGCAGAATCGACACATTTAAACATGGGATTCGAAACTCACCGAAAGGAAGCTTTGAAGAAGAGCTCTGTTTGGCTTTTCTGGTGTGAGCTCTAGCCGCAGCTGCCGATACTCTCCGGCTCGGTGGTACAGCCATTTTTATTCCCGAAATACCCTCCTCTCGCAAATCAAACGATCTGGTAGTCAAGCAAGAAGAATGAAGAACAAGAGCTTTGCAATGTATGTGGACGTTCGTGCCCGGCTTTCGTTTTGGGCTTATTACAATTGTTTTTTTAAAAAAGAAAGAAACATCCAGGCTTATTACAATTTTAACATGACTAAAACACCCTTCCATGTAAGATCGGTTCCTTCTCACATGAAGCGTGGACTTTCTCTTTTGGGGAAAATTTGATTATACACCCTGTATCTTGGCATTTGGGAAACTGTTTTTTTTTTTAACCGCACATTTGATAATGATTTAATCTTCCTTAAAATTTAGTAAATATATTAATTTAGTCCCTCTAATTAAGAATGTAGTTGTCAAACTTCACGAAAAATACAAAATAGTATATTTTTTTCCCTCTCATTATTTAATCCTAGAATTCATTTCAAAAAGAAAAATAGTCAATCCTAGAGTTATCATTTTGGGGTTATTATTTTTTTAAAAGGAAAAAAATCATTTTAATCCCTAATTTTTAGAAAATGATCAAATTTTTAATTATATTTTTTAAAATGATTAAAAAAACCTTTCCTTTTAAAAAAAGTGTCAAATTAGTCCCTCCTATTGGTCAACTAACGGTCAAACCTAACGAAAAATATAAAAAGACTAATTTAACCATAGATACCGTTAAAACACACAAAAAGACCATTATACACTTGAATAACGTTAAATATTATAATTATATATAATCCTGACTTGATGAAAACAGTCATCGTCACTCAAGAAGTTGGTTGAACAGTGTTCGGGGTGTATGTTGACAATGGGTGAACTAGGTGCAAGTTGACAGTGGGTTAACGGGGTTGGGTTGACTAAATGGGTTAATAAACGGGGTGCGGATTGTCGAACGGGTCAGACGGCTGCAAGTGGGTGACCATCGAATGGTCACGATGGTGGTTGAGGGTCGGTGGTCCATCGTGGGTGAATGCGTGTAGGTTGTTGAATGGGGTGGGGTGTGGGTTGTTGAAACGAGTTGACAGTTTACGAATGAGATGCGGGTTGTTGGATGAGTTAGATGGCTACAAGTGGGTGACCGTAGGACGGTCACGATGGTGGTTGAGGGTCGATGGTCCACTTGGGCATGGTTTCAAAACTCGGTCGAGTTGGCCGAGTACTCGCCTATTTCTCGTCGCTCGATCGGTTTTCGAACCGAGAACCCCCAGATCGGGGGGTTCAACTCGAAGACTGTACGAAATCGACCCAACTCGAGCCAACTCAGCCCGACTCAGCCCAACTCGGTTCGACCAAGTTGGCCATTTTTTTTAAATTTTTTTTAGCCAAAACGGCGTCTGATATAACTCACAGACAACAAAACTCAGATCTCAGTTCTGTTGTTCTGCTTCTGCCCTCTCACCTCTGCTCTCCGCCTCCTCCCGAGTCCCGATCTGTTCTGCTATTGGTGCGTGGCCGTGGTGTGAGTCGCGTGCAGGTGCTATCGTCGTCTTCTCGCCATTGTCGTCTCCGTCTGTGAGTCCGTGACCGATCGTCCTCGTCCGTGAGTTTTTTTTTTTTTTTCAGTTTTGTTTTTTCATTTTGCTTTCACCACTCTTTTTTGTTTTTCAAATATATCCATAAACGTAACAGCTGCTGCCGTCGTCTTCTCACCATCCGTTGAGTAACTGAAGGTAACATTTGGCTTTGTAGAAAATACCACCAACTTTTGTGAAAAACTTGAATGGAAGTTCGCTTGGCAAAATCATTCTTGAAAGTTCTAGTGGAGAACGTTGGATTGTAAAAATGGAAAAGGATGTGAATGGTTTGTGGTTTGGGGGTGGCTGGCAGGAGTTTGTGAAAGGACATTCTTTAGAAGTTGGTGTTAAAATTTTTGACAAAACTAGCTGTGAAAAGGTTAAAGTGCTAGCCAAGCTGAAGAATGATCGACCCACAATACGCACAAATAATGGGAACAAAATCAAGCAAGATATGTTAAAATTTTTTACAGGTTTGATCGGATTTGACCGTGGGTCAACAGATTGACCGTTGACCAATGGTCAAACCGAGTACTCTCCGAGTTGTCGAGTACTCGCTGCTCGCTGTCTCGCCGATCGAGTAGCGAGTAGCGAGTAGCAAGTTTTGGAACATTGATCGTGGGTGAACGTATGTAAGTTGTTGAACGAGGTGGGATGTGAGTCACTGAAATGGGTTGACGATCTACAAACGTGATATAGGTTGTTGAAAGGTTTGGACGGCTGTAAGTGGATGATCGTCGGACGGTGACGATAGCGATCAAGGGACAGTGGTCTATCATGGGTGAACATAGGTGGCTTATTGAACGATGTGGGATGTGGGTTCAACGGCGGTGAGGGGGGTGGGGTGTATAGGTTTGTTGAACGGGTTTACATTATGTTTTTCAATTTTTTTTTTTAATTTTTGTTTTTTTCCTCATTTTTTTAAATGAATTTTTTTCATCATTTTATCTCCACTTTACATGTGTTATCATCCTTCAACATGATTGAAAATACCAAATTTACCTCATTTAATATGTTATCAATTAAGTTTGACTGTTAGTTGATTGATGAAAGAGACTGATTTGATATTTTTTTGAAAGATTAAGGTTTATTTCGTCATTTTAAAAAACATAATTAAAAAATTGACTATTTTCCCAAAAGTTAGGGACTAAAATGATTTTTTTTTTTTTATTTGAAAACTGAATAGTCTTGAATATTGTTGAAAACTAAACAATGACTGAAATCTAAAAACTAATATACGAATGGAGCATAATGGGGGCTAAGGTAGCCCACCTAAAAAATTACATTATATTTATTATTATTATTTTGAAAGGCAATAATGAACACAAACAAATGCTAATCATCCAATGAGAGGTCCTCAAAAAATATACTTAAATCAACAAGAGGGTATTTTAAGAGAGGATGATTTCATGACATTGCATAGCTTTTGAGCTCACGGATTTTGATAAAACCACCTGCAAGCCTTCTATATGTGCATTATATTGCATTTATTTTAAATTTTATAAATATATATTTAATTTATTAATTCTTATGATATAAAAAATACATATTTTTTCCAAACATAGTGCAAGTATTTTCTTATTTATATTTATATTCAAATATTGCATATATTGTTTTATACATTAGATATGAAATTTTTACTTAAATTTTCTATATTTTACCTTTTTTTTTATCATGAATTGCATAAGATACTATTTCAATTTAATATCTTTGGTTTTCTCCTAATATACTATTTAATTTGAAAATACAGTAATTATAAATTTTAATTATTAAAATATTTATTGTTTATATATAAAGAAATATTGTTAATATTATAGCATTATCTATAATTTATATTTGATAAATTTGATTATTTAAATATTTTGTTTAGTCTTTTATTTTTATTATTATTAACATATTTATTTATAATATAATTTTGAGGGGTAAACTTATTATATCTCTTTTAACTAAGCATATCTATACTTTTTCATTCATAAAATATTTTTGTACTGTCGTAGTTTGTTTAGAAAATTTATTCTAGCCTATCTCGGTATCAAATTTTGGCTATGTTCGTGACCTAGGAACATGTTTTTTTTTTTTTTTTTTTCTAATGTCTAAATATACATGTTGATCGTTAATTTTTTTAAAAGAAAAATATCTAAAAATAAATACTTTTACATTTATGTTCTTATAACTAATAATCATTATGTATTTTTATTTTAAATTTTATATGTAACAAAATATAAATCATTTAATAAACTCTAACCAAAATTTTTATATATTTATAATTTTATATAAATATAGCTTTTATTGATAATAATAAATATATATTATTTCAAACAATAATAGTTTAAGAAAATATTAAGTTCACATAGCTTGTTCATTTTTTTTTAAGTTACAAAATATATATGGTTGAAATTGGTGTACTAATATAAAGATTTAGACTAATGATTCATTGACTAATCAGTATTTTATAAATTAGTACATATATAATTAAAGAATTTTTTTTTTTTTTTTACTTTATCAAAAGGAAAAAAATCTTTTTTAATGGAGATCTTTATTGATATGGTGAAGATCCAATCTGAATCTCTACTAGATGGAGATCCATGAATGATGAACAAATGAATCTAGATCTACAAATATCTGGGTATGTTCGTCCAAACCTATTATTGAAGATTTTGGTTGCTCAAATCCATATCTTCAAAGATATGAGTTCATTCATTCAAACCTAAATTTTTAAATTTGGGTTCGTCCAAACCCAGATCTTTAAGATCTGGGTTCGTTTGGACCTAGTTCTTAAAGATCGTTTGGGATTCCCAAATTGTCATGATCTAGAAACTCCGATCTTTATGAGTTAATGAATTTTTTTTTTTTTAAATCTTTTTCTTTTCTTTTGCTCTAAATATTTGTGTAGCTTTTGTTTTAATTTCTTAATTACTTTTAATCTCTACCATCCATCTTTGAGATGGACAATAAAGATAAAAGGTAATTAATTTTTATTATATTTTATCTCCATCATCCTTCTTAAAAATGGATGATGGAGAGCCATCCTTTTTATTTTAACTTTTGTATATTTTATATTTTCTTATTTTATTATAATTAAAAATTCAAATAACCTATCCCAATTAGTTCACCGATAAAATAGACTTTTTTTTCCCCGAAAGTAAGAGAGACTAAGTTAATGGCTAGGAATAGATCTATTTTGTATAAATAATCAAAAGATTAATACTTTTCCAAAATATAGGAAATAGAATGAAATTTCTCCCTTTTCAATGATTTGGTGGCTATCATGGACCTTCGCAAATGGATATTTCACTTGTTAATGCTAATTGCGAATTGTCATTTTTTAATGGGTAAGGGATTCATAAGGCAGCCGAATAAATAAATAAAGATATTGTTGACGTCCGGAAACGGTCAACCAGAGATTCTGGGGCCCAGACGGCGGACTTGGTAATTAAGGATTGATTGGTACTGGTCGAAGGGTAGTAAATGGTGTATTAATGGGATGCTAGGTTGGTGACAATTAATTCAGGTGGAGGAATGTTGCTTCTGGTAGTTGGTCGGAGTTAATAAACTGATGAACAAGTAATTAAAGGAAATGAGAGAAAGGAAGAGAGAAAACACAGGGGTTTTCACGTGGTTCGGTGACTGCACCTACGTCCACGGTCACTCTGGAATAATTCCGGCAGAGTGATGGTTCTCTAGTATTAAGCCTGTTGTACAGTGAAAATGTCTCCCCTCTTTATAGAGGAAGGGAGCTCACAATAAAATAATACAAAGGAAAAGTTTACACGTTATAGGCCATGGCTAGTTTCAACTAATCCTGACATTGCCATGCTGCATTAATTGTAAAGGTAATGATGATTTCCTCCCTTCACAAGTCTGCATTAATTACACCTGAAGAAGTCTTCACTTCATTAAATGCTTCTGGGTACTTGTGTAAACAGTGTCTTGTTGGAAATCATGGGGGTTGGCAGTTCTGACAACTTGCTGCACACGGTTTCTTATAGGTGGACTTTCTGGTCAGCCAGATGTATGCTGGAGAGGAGGTGAGGCGATCTGGAGGTTAGCGCGAGCTCGCGAGCTCGCGATTGGCGCGACCTCGCGGGCTCCTCGGGCTGAAAGCATTGGCAGGTGACATGCTGAAGAACTGTTGCTAGCTCGCGACCTGGATGGCCTCGCGAGCTGGGCTTGCAACTGTTGGCTCCGTCTTTGGGCTTTCTGGGCCCTTGCTCTGTTCAAATTAAATGGGCGTGTACTGTTGCTAGTTGGGCCGAACCAGAAAATGGGCATAACATCAAGCCCCCCAGCTCTCTGTGCGTTTTGCGGACTGGGAGCTGAAATAAAAACACAAATGGCGCCCATTTTCAAATCTTCTGGTTCCGTTTCAATTTTCGTACTGTAACCGCTGCCACGCGGCGTCCATTCAGGCGTTGGAGCCGAAAAACGTGTCTCGGGACCGTACGCATTAAATGCGCACGTCTTGTAACTGACAGACGTGATGGCACGCGACCGAGATCGATGCTCAGCCGTTGGATCTTTGGCGGTTACACCTTTATGTTGGATCGGATGGCTAGGGATGGACGAGCTGGCCTATATAACCCACGGGTCTCCTCATCTTCTTCTTTTTGCTTTCCTGATACGACTACAGTACCTTTTCTTCCCATTTTCCATTTTTTCCTTCACTTCTGCTTCTTCTGGCCTACTGTTTGTCACTGGACAACCCCTTCGAACTTCGCTACTACGAAGATTAGCCACCGTGCTCAGCATATCGCACTCGGTTCGAGCAAGGTAGTCCTCTTCTCGCTTTGTTGTTGTTGTTGTTGTTGTTGTTTTTTTTTTTTTTTTTTTTTTTTTATTTTTGTGACATGGTCTGTCTCTGGTTAGGATTGTCGTTTTCTGCCTTCGTAACACGTCTGTTGGTCCCTGTGAGCTTGTTTGGCCCTTAGGGAGTCACTGTGTCGGTTGCCTGAGTACCTCTGTACGCTAGGGGCGACCTGTAAACATAGGATTAGAAATATGTAGACTTGGGGTGATATTGTACCTGGCAGATTCGTGTCTCTGGGCCTTTTCTGGTCCTTTAGAGACCAAGTGCGCGACCTGACAAGTAGGACAACTGTCTTAGGAGTTCTTTTCCTGTGTCTTGTTAGGATCAGTATGCTGTAGGCGTCCTGATGTCATCCCTTCTGTGTTGTAGATGTCAGGTCGTTCGCGCACAGGTCGGGGCAGGACTGCTGCTTCCAGGAGGCAGGCAGGTCGCCAGGATAGCGAGGCTGAGGCTACGACCTCGCGAGCTGGTCCGTCGAGCGAGGAGATCGCAGGAGGGGACGAGGTCGCTGAGGAAACGGACACCCCTCCCTTTAAACCCATGTTCTCGTCGCTCACCTTTGATAAGTTGGAGGCTTGGGCCCGGGAAGTAACCATCCCCTTGGGGTGCAGGGCTAACGTTCCCGCGGGCACTGATCAAGCCGCTTATCCCCCTACGGGCTTTATTGCGATCAGCAGAGAGCATATGGAGCTCGGCTTCAGGTTCCCTATCCCTGGATACCTCATGGATTTGTTAAACAGCCTCAATCTCGCACCGTTCCAGCTGACCCCAAACTCATACGCTCATTTGACCACCCTGGCTGCGGCGTTTCGTAAGTACGCACTAGGATTTCCCACACCCCGCATCATCCGCAGCCTTTACAGCTTCAAAGCGATCACTGGAAAGGAAGGGTTGTACTACGCCACTCCTCGCCAGTCTTCTGACTACAGGGCGTTTCTGCCTCAGAGATGTACTAAGTCAAACGTAGGGGAGTACAAGTCCAACTGGGCCTGGTTCACGTGCCCCTCGATTGCTGGACTGAATAACACGAGCTTCGTGGAGGAACCTAGTAGGGACATGAGTGCTCAAAACAACATCAGTAGCATTATTCATATGTGCAAACATGCATAATGTTCATTTACTTATTTATTTATTTATTTATTTACGAGCTGACTTTTACTGTGCAGACGTCACAGCTCCTAAGGGTAAACCCAGGCAGGACGAGCTCGCTATTCTGAACTCTTTCGCAGCTGCCAAGGAACCAGAGGAGGACAGTTTCCCTTCCGGCAGCGAGCTGGTAGCTCGGGGTCTATCACCATCTGCTTCAAACCCTCTCTTGAATACAGCTCGGGACCTGGGAATAAGGGGGAGAGCGAACGAGGTCGCTTCTGCCCTTGTTGATCCTACCCAATCAGAGCCAGAACCACAACCTCTTCAACAAAGATCACCGAGCACGAGCTTCACCACCAGCACTTCTTCGGATAATATGGGAAGAAAGCTCACCATGTCTGTCCCTCCCCTCAGGTCAGTTCCACCTGCTAAGCCGGCCGAGGTCGTCAACGTGGACGACACCTCCTCAGACCACTCTCAAAGAGCGACCTCACAAGCTGCTGCAGTTGCCCCCTCTCCGACCAGGGCAGCTGCAGCTCCTCAAAAACGGGCTGCCCCACCCGCAGGACGGAGCTCTCCTCCAGCCAAGAGGGCCACAGTCCCTGCCGGGGGGGACTTACCTTCGGGGCAAGAGTCTGAGGCCTTGACCAGGAAAAGAAAAGGAAAGGCCATAGCTCCTCCACCACCTCCAAAGCAGAAGGGCTTCGTTGCCGTCCCTTCGGTCGGTGGGGTCGTCATCGGACGGGAGCCAGGTACTGGAGCGCCAGCACGACCGGCGAGGTCTGCAACAGTTGAACAGGCAGATTCTGGCCCTCCTCCTGATGCAGTCAAGGAGATGGAATTTTTTAACAGCTTCGTTGAGCTCGTTCCTGAAGTGATGGGAAAACGAAGCCCGCAGCTACAGAAAAAAGAGCTTTCAGGCCGTACTTTAGCGACCTATATAGCTCGTCAAGTTGCGCTGGTAAGGTTCATATCCTGTCATACTTTGATTCTGATTTTTCCCTTCCTTTTTAAAAGGATTTTGTACCATTTCTTTTGTTGTTTCAGCTCGGTATGGCGTCTGCAAAGTTAGTAAGGGAGGCAGACATTCACATCAACGAGGAAGAGGCCTTCAGGATTTCTCAGATACAGTTTGATGAGGAGAAGAAGCTGCTGCAGGAAGAGACTAATCTCCTTCAGAAGAACTATAGTGAGCTTTCTGCCAAGCTCAAAGATGCTGACGCGGCCTTGTCGCAGGAGACCGCTCGCAGGGAAACCGAAGCCAGCAAGGCCCAAGCAGAAATAAATAAGCTGAAGGGCGAGCTTGCTGATGTAAAGGTAAAGCTGCAGGTCGCTGAAGATAAAGTGAGCCAGCACTCATGGGACTTGGCAGCAGCCAAAGGGATGCTCGCGAAGTCTGAGGAGAAGCGGGCTGAGGCAGAGGCGAGCTTGGCTCAGACTAGGGAGAAGCTGACCCAAACTGCGGAAGGTATTGAAGCTAGGGTAGCTCGGGAGCGGGATAAGATCGAAGAAGAGGTCGAGAGGGAGTTCCTGTATAGCATGTGGGAGCACCATCCGAACTTGGACTATTCCTTCTTTGGGTCAGAAGGGGTCAAAATGATCCAAGAGTTCGTGGAGCTGGCTGCAGGTGCTCAGAGCACGCAACATGCTGATACTTCCTCTGCCCCTCCAGATAATCTACCTGCTGACTCAACCCCTTCGCCAGAGCAGGTCCCCGAGGTACCTTCAGTTTTAGAAAATCCTCCCATGTCTGAGCCCACAGCAGAAGCTCCTTCTGATTTACCAGCTTCTGAGTCCGTTCCCGAGGCAGAGCCCCCAGCAGAAGCAGTAGTTGGTCCTGCTCCTTCAGACGCACCTGCTGATATCTGAAGCACTTTTATTTTATTTTCTCCTTTAAATTTTTGTAACTTTCCTTCATTTGTTGGAATTCATATGACGAGCTTGAAGCTCGGATTTATAAAACTAAATTTCCTGCACAATCTCGATATTTTATCCAAGCATATGTATGTATATTTAGTTACATAATAGGTAGCGAGCAGGTAATAATAACACAATTTTAAAGTGTTAAAATTTTGTTAAGGAGATCACAATCGCGAAAATTATATTAACTTTCAAACCTGCTAACTGCAATAAGCAGTTTTGCTCAAGCGCTAGCTCGTAAGGGCTTGGACTCAGCAAACAACTTGGCTGAATAAGACGTTTTGTAAGCCTTGGAAGATTGGCAGGGACTTACTGTTAGTGAGGAGCTCGGAATTTCCTTGTCCTCCATGTTTTAATGATATAGAGCGTGCTTGTCAGCAGCATTTTCCCAAACTTTGAGAGTTTAACTCGTCGCTTCATTCGCAGTCCAGGACTGAGTCAATTTGGTGAATCCGCGGGCAGCTTTATATATGAGAGGCGTAGCCTTACCCCCTCCCGCGAGGTCGCGGGGCAATTAATACGCGAGTCCGCGGGCAGCTTTATATATGAGAGGCGTGGCCTTACCCCCTCCCGCGAGGTCGCGGGGCAATTAATACGCGAGTCCGCGGGCAGCTTTATATATGAGAGGCGTGGCCTTACCCCCTCCCGCGAGGTCGCGGGGCAATTAATACGCGAGTCCGCGGGCAGCTTTATATATGAGAGGCGTAGCCTTACCCCCTCCCGCGAGGTCGCGGGGCAATTAATACGCGAGTCCGCGGGCAGCTTTATATATGAGAGGCGTGGCCTTACCCCCTCCCGCGAGGTCACGGGGCAATTAATACGCGAGTCCGCGGGCAGCTTTATATATGAGAGGCGTGGCCTTACCCCCTCCCGCGAGGTCACGGGGCAATTAATACGCGAGTCCGCGGGCAGCTTTATATATGAGAGGCGTAGCCTTACCCCCTCCCGCGAGGTCGCGGGGCAATTAATACGCGAGTCCGCGGGCAGCTTTATATATGAGAGGCGTGGCCTTACCCCCTCCCGCGAGGTCACGGGGCAATTATGGCTGCGAGCTAGTAAATGAACTCGATGCATGACGTGAACCTCCGTTAATGAGGGTAACACGGATGAATTAAGCATCAGTTGATGAGGCGTTCTCAATTGAGGCCTTTTGTGGAGATTTATTACCAGAACATGGTCGTGACTTTGGCAGGCCATTTCATGTGAGAACTCCGGTTAGCGAAAGATTCCTTGGAATTTATACAGATGTCTTCAAGGAATAAAAATATGTATATAAACATTTATGATAATAGATCGCAGCTTGATTACTTTGAGAAAGAAATTTCATTAGCTTTGCTCTTTTAACATGTACATTTACTGGCTTATCCAGCCCGCTTTCTGCATCACATTTGACATATACAACAGAAAACAGGTGAAAGCATGTTTACAGACAATCGTCAAGAAAGAATCATGTACAAGGTTAGAGCGAGCTGACAGTTCTTAGGTGTAATATGGCCGCAAGTGTTCAGCATTCCAGGCACGAGGTAACTCAGCCCCGTCCATGCAGGCTAAATGATAGGCTCCGTTCCTCAGGTCCTGCTTGATGAGGTACGGTCCCTCCCAGTTGGGTCCGAGTACTCTTTCACTTGCTTTGCGAGCTCCAGGAAGGACTAACCTGAGCACGAGGTCTCCGGCTTTGTAGCTTCGAGCTCGCACCTTTTTGTTGTAATACCTGGCAACTCTTTGCTGGTATACTGCTACCCTTAGGCGAGCTGTCTCCCTTGCTTCCTCGGCTAAGTCCAGACTGGTCGCGAGAAGCTGGTCATTGTCCCCAGGTCGGAACGAGGCCCTTCGCTGGCTGGTCACTTCAAATTCTGCCGGTATCATGGCTTCCGTTCCGTAGACCATAGAAAACGGGGTCTCACCTGTGGAGTTGCGGATCGTCGTCCTATAAGCCCAGAGGACTTTCTGTAGCTCATCAGCCCAAGCCCCCTTTCTTGCTTCTAACTTGGTCTTCAGATTCTGTTTGATGATCCTGTTCACGGCCTCGACCTGACCATTGGCTTGAGGATGGTCTACAGCCGAGAAGCTCTTCACGATCCCGAGCTCATTACAGAAACCTATGAACTGTTCGCTGGTGAATTGAGTCCCATTGTCCGTGACGAGCTGCTGAGGGACCCCGAACCTGCAGATGATATTGTCCCACACAAACTTTTCTATCTTCGTTGTGGAGATTTCTGCTAATTCCTTAGCTTCAGTCCACTTAGTAAAGTAGTCAACAGCGACTACAGCGTGCTTGCAGTTTCCTCGAGCTGCGGGCAAAGGTCCGATCAGGTCCATTCCCCAGATCGCGAAAGGCCATGGACTCACCATCTGTTGGAGGTAGGCTGGTGGAGCTCGCGGGACTTTAGCAAATCTCTGGCACTTATCACACTTCTTTACCAGGTCTAAGGCATCTTGCTTCATAGTTGGCCAGTAGAACCCCTGTCTGAGAGCCTTCTGGGCCAAGGACAATGCTCCCGCGTGGTTCCCGCAATGACCTGCATGGATATCGTTTAGCACTACCTCACAGTCTTCATCATCTATACATCGCAGCAGCGGGGTTGAGAATCCTTTCTTGTACAGCCTGTCGTCGTAAATGCAGTACCGGGCTGCTCTAGCTCGGATGCGGCGAGCTTCCAGCTTGTCTTTTGGCAGCTTCCCTTCCTGCAAGTAATTGATTAACGAGCTCATCCAGGAGTTAGGCCGAACCTGTACGGTCATCATTGCACCTTCGCCGTCGATGCTTGGAGCTGGTAAGAATTCCATAGGGAAGGACTCAAGGAGATCTGCGTCTTGGGAGGTCGCCAAGCGGGCGAGGGCGTCCGCATTGACGTTCTGCGCTCTGGGAATTTGGTTCACTTCAAATCTCTGGAAAGCCCCCAGTAATTCCTTGACCTTTTGGAAATACTTTGACATCCTTTTCCCTTGGTCTGATATTCTCCCCTGACATGACAAACGATAAGTTGAGAGTCACTGAAAATCTTTACCTGTTCAGCTCGCACTTCCCTTGCTAGGCGAAGCCCAGCGAGCAATGCTTCGTACTCGGCCTCGTTATTGGTAGCTGGAAATTGAAACCTTATGGCACTCAGGATCTTATGGCCTTCCGGGCTGATCAGCATTATTCCAGCCCCTGAGCTTCGCTCGTTAGAAGATCCGTCTACATAAAGCTCCCAAACCTGGCCACCTGTTAGCTCCTCGTACTCTGGTACTGGCCCCGTGAATTCCACAATGAAGTCTGCAAGTGCCTGAGCCTTGAACGCCGTTCTAGGCTTGAACTCCATGTCGAACTGAGCGAGCTCGATGGCCCACTTGAGGAGTCTGCCAGAAGTATCTGCTTTCTGAAGGACTTGCCTGAGAGGGTACTGCGTGAGGACCTCAATCTGATGAGCTTGGAAGTAGGGGCGTAGCTTTCTGGAGGCGGTTACCAGGCAGTATGCGAGCTTCTCCATTCGTGAATACCTGGTTTCCGCGTCAACCAGTCTTTTACTGATATAATATACGGGCAACTGCGTCTTATTCTCTTCTCTTACCAAGGCCGCGCTTAGTGCGTGCTCAGAGACTCCCAAATACAAGAACAGTCTCTCCCCCTCCTTGGGTTTGGATAGGAGAGGGGCTTGGCCCATATATTCTTTTAGCTTCTGGAATGCCTCCTCGCAATGCTCATTCCATTCAAAGTTCTTGGCTTTCTTTATGGCTTCAAAGAATGGTACACACTTGTCAGTGGCTTTTGAGACGAAGCGGCTGAGAGCCGCGACCTGGCCAGTAAGGCTCTGCACGTCCTTGATTCTGGACGGGGACCTCATTTCCACGAGCGCCCTGATCTTCTCCGGATTGGCCTCTATCCCTCTGCTGTTCACCATGAAGCCAAGGAACTTACCAGATGCTACCCCAAATGCACACTTCAGCGGGTTCAACTTCATCTGGTATTTTCTGAGGACTCTGAACGTCTCATCCAGATCGCGGACATGATCTGCTGCTTTCTGGGACTTCACCAGCATATCATCTACGTACACCTCCATAGTTTTCCCAATCAGGTCCTGAAACATGGCGTTGACTAGACGCTGGTAGGTTGCTCCTGCATTCTTCAGTCCGAATGGCATCACCCTGTAACAGTACAAGCCCCTATCGGTGACAAAAGAGGTGTGTTCCTCGTCTTGCGGGCTCATGGGAATTTGGTTGTATCCTGAGTACGCGTCCATGAAACTTAGGAGTTGATGCCCCGACGTCGCATCTACCAGCTGGTCAATCCTGGGTAATGGGAAACTGTCCTTCGGGCAGGCCTTGTTCAGGTCGGTGAAGTCAATACAAGTTCTCCACTTCCCGTTCTTCTTCTTCACGAGGACTGGATTGGCGACCCAAACAGGATAACGAGCTTCCCTAACGAACCCGTTAGCTAGCAACTTCTCAACCTCCTCCTTCAGAGCTGCATAGCGTTCTGGTGTCATCGGCCTCCTCTTCTGCCGGACTGGCTTGTGCTGGGGATCTATATTCAGTCGGTGACACATAACTCCAGGGTCTATCCCCACCATATCCTCATGGTTCCAGGCGAAGACATCAAGGTTTCTCTTCAGGAACCCTACGAGCTCGGACTTCACTTCTGGCAGCAGATCTTTTCCTATCTTCACATACCTTTCTGAGTCCGCCTCACTGACTCGTACATCCTCTAACTCCTCAATGGGTCCCGTGGCCCTGTCTGCATCCACCTCGCGAGGGTCGAGGTCATCACTTACCCCGCTTTCAGAGGCAGCTCGCGGTTGGCCACCCGAGACCACATTTACTTTCTTTCCCCGAACTCCCATTTTTACTGCATCCTCATAACATCTCCTGGCTAGCTGCTGCTCGCCTTTGACACAGCCTACTCCATTGGGAGTCGGGAACTTAACTGTCAGCGTTCTGGTGGAGGTGACCATATCCAGTTCGTTCATCGAAGGTCGCCCCAATACTACGTTGTATGCTGAAGGGCTACTGATAATAAGGAAGTCTGCAAGAACGGTAGCTTGTCGTCCTGGCTCCCCGAGGGTGAGGGGCAACTTAATCTGGCCGATTGGTACCACTGCATCTCCCGTGAACCCATAGAGAGGCTCGGGCGAAGGTATCAACTGTTCAGCTCCTAAACCCAACTGGTCATAGCAGTCCTTATACATGACGTTGACTGAGCTGCCAGTGTCTATCATTATTCTTCTCACCTCGACATTGCTGATCTGAGCTCTGATTACAATGGCATCGTTATGGGGCCAGCGTACTCCTCTCTCGTCCTCCTCCGTGAACACAATGCTGTCCGAGGACGCCTTTGCCCTTTTGGTGGGTCCCTCGACTCCTCCATATTCTGCCAGTAGGGTATGGTTGGCTTCTCGGATATACCTCTGGTGTGACCTGTTAGATGTACCTGCGACATGAGGTCCACCGTAAATGGTAAAGATTGTTCTTACAGCAGGCTCGCGTTCTGGTTCTTGAGCTCGCTGAGATTGCTGCTGCTCGAGCTGCTGATCTCGCTCCTGAGGTCGTTGGCTCTGAGGTCGCCTTCCAGCGGGCTGTATTACATATTCTCCTAGGCGGCCTCGTCTTATGAGTTCCTCGATGGCATCCTTCAACCGCCAACAGTCTGATGTATTGTGCCCGTTCTCGTTGTGGTAGGCACAGTATTTCTTCGGATCCCGATGTCGGTTAGGGGGTCCGGTTGGAGGTGGCTTCCCAAAGTTCTCCCTGTTTCTTTCTGCGGCGAAGATCCTGTCCTGCCTGTCCGATAACAGACTATAGCTGTCATATCTGTTCGGGCGCCTGGGCCTCTCCATCCTTGGCCCTGGCCTAGCTCGCTTCGCCACTACATTGGCCGACTGGTTCCTCGGCTCCCCTGGCCTATCACCACCAGGATTCTTCCTTTTCTCACGATGGGAACCACTTGCTTCACCCCGCTGACCACTGGGTTTCTTAGCCCCAAAGGCTTCTTCCCATCTGACTTCTTTAGCTGCCCTGTCGTAGAACTCCCCCAGATCCTTCACAGGGGACTTGTATATGCTTTCATACAGCTTCCCATCTTTCCTGAGCCCTGCAGAGATAGCTGTTAAAATACTCTCGTCAGAGGGTGTTTCCACATTACTCACCTCATCTCTGAATCGAGTGATATAATCTTTCAGGGATTCGTTCTGTCTCTGAAAAATGGTTGCAAGGTGGCAGGCTGGCGCGAGCTGTTTCCTTAATGCCTTATACTGATCTAGGAACTTCTTCTGACATTCTCTCCAGCTTCCGATGCTGCGGGCTGGAAGGCGGTTGAACCAAGCTCGCGGGGCGTCCCCTAGAGTAGCTGGGAATACCCGGCATTTGACCAGCGGGTCATCTGTCTGAAGATCCATCTGCACGTTGAAAGCATCCAAATGGTCATAGGGGTCCGTCCTGCCGTCATATTGAGGGATACTGGGGAGCTTGAACTTTGCTGGTAAAGGCACTGTCTCGATCTCCCGAGTGAATGGTGCTCGGCGGTTGTCTCGCTCTCCCCCAGTCTGGCCTCCAGGTCGGGCTTCCAACTGCTGAACCCTCTGCAACAACTCTTCGACTACTGGGTCCTGGGTCAATGACCGCTGACTGGGGTTCCATCTACTGGTACTCTCCTGCTCCCCAAAGTAGCGGTTCTGCGACCTTCCTTCTTCACCTAGCGCTTCTGCCTGTCTGGCAGCCCTTCTTGGCTCGGGCTCGTAACCTGCGCGATGTGCACGTACTCGCTCGGGCCCACGGCCATCCTCTTCGTGCCTGGCGCCCTCGATACTTGCCCTCGCCCTCATCTCGTTCTGGCGAGGTGGGATTCCCCGCTCTTGGTTCCGCTCTCTGATTCTCCTTGGGTGCAAGTTCGAAGAGCGGGCTGATCCTTCGGTAAGCGACCTTTCCCTTGCGGCTACCCCTTCTGGAGTTGGTATCTCTTCTGAAGGTCGGCGGCGAGCTCTGCCTGGGGGTGCTGCATTTGCCTGCCTCGGCGCCGCGTGGGCTTGGACTTCCACCAACGCCCTCACTGTTGTTGTCAACTCCCTCACTGCATCCTCCAGAGCTCGCTGGCGTTGCTGCCATTCTGGAGCGACCTCGTTTCTAGAGGGTGAAACGCTCTGTTCTTCTTGAATCTCACGTCGCTCCTCTGCTACTCCAACACTCCTCGTTGCCTTGATCCTAGCCATAGCAAACAAGTACAGATGAAAATGACGTAATAACTAACTGGAGATTACCAGGTCGCTGTTGGGCCCTCCTTCTAGCGCCAAAAGATGTTGACGTCCGGAAACGGTCAACCAGAGATTCTGGGGCCCAGACGGCGGACTTGGTAATTAAGGATTGATTGGTACGGGTCGAAGGGTAGTAAATGGTGTATTAATGGGATGCTAGGTTGGTGACAATTAATTCAGGTGGAGGAATGTTGCTTCTGGTAGTTGGTCGGAGTTAATAAACTGATGAACAAGTAATTAAAGGAAATGAGAGAAAGGAAGAGAGAAAACACAGGGGTTTTCACGTGGTTCGGTGACTGCACCTACGTCCACGGTCACTCTGGAATAATTCCGGCAGAGTGATGGTTCTCTAGTATTAAGCCTGTTGTACAGTGAAAATGTCTCCCCTCTTTATAGAGGAAGGGAGCTCACAATAAAATAATACAAAGGAAAAGTTTACACGTTATAGGCCATGGCTAGTTTCAACTAATCCTGACATTGCCATGCTGCATTAATTGTAAAGGTAATGATGATTTCCTCCCTTCACAAGTCTGCATTAATTACACCTGAAGAAGTCTTCACTTCATTAAATGCTTCTGGGTAATTGTGTAAACAGTGTCTTGCTGGAAATCATGGGGGTTGGCAGTTCTGACAACTTGCTGCACACGGTTTCTTATAGGTGGACTTTCTGGTCAGCCAGATGTATGCTGGAGAGGAGGTGAGGCGATCTGGAGGTTAGCGCGAGCTCGCGAGCTCGCGATTGGCGCGACCTCGCGGGCTCCTCGGGCTGAAAGCATTGGCAGGTGACATGCTGAAGAACTGTTGCTAGCTCGCGGCCTGGATGGCCTCGCGAGCTGGGCTTGCAACTGTTGGCTCCGTCTTTGGGCTTTCTGGGCCCTTGCTCTGTTCAAATTAAATGGGCGTGTACTGTTGCTAGTTGGGCCGAACCAGAAAATGGGCATAACAGATATGGTGTTTTTATTATCAATATTTCATAACTTTAAAAAGTTAAGACGAATCAATCAAATTCATCAATTGCATTTGAATTAAATATGAGAGAGAATTTATTTTAGAAGAGATAATGCAATAGAAGAATTTGATTAGTTCGTTCTAACTTTTTAAATTTATGAAGTATTAATATTGATAGTAAAAACATTATATATATAATGTTTTTATAATAAGATATATTTGATTTTAAAAAGTAAAGATTAATCAATCAAATTAATTCATTGCATTTGAATTAAATAGAAAATAAAATTTGTTTCATAAAACAATATAATAAATGAATTTGATTAATTAATCGTTACTTTTTAAAATCAGATATACTTAATTATAAAAGTCTTATATATATATTTATTTATATTTGTAGTGTTTTTATAATCATGTATCCCTAACTTTAAAAATATAGAGAAAATCAATCAAATTCATCAATTGCATTATTTATCAATCAAATTTATCCATTGCATTATTTCTCCATAGAATAAATTCTTTTTTCTATTTAATTTAAATAGAATAGATGAATTTGATTAATTTTTTCTTAACTTTTTTAAGTTATGGATACTTGATTATAAAAACACTATATATATATATATATTATTTCTATATTTAGAGTAATTTAATAATATTTTTAGACCATGGTTTGGGAACTTATGGAAAATTTAAGAAATAATCCAACTTTTTAAAACTAACCCCATCATCGCAACAATGATTTCTCAAACTCAACTACAACATTAATGTGCGGTACAATATTTTTTCATGATTTATTATACATATCAGGATATCAAGACGACGAAGAAAAACTTGGAATTTCTAATCCCAAAGATGCATGCATGGAGAAGCAACCTGAGGTAGCTCCTAAAATATAAAGGAAGGCTACGGATCATCAATTATTAGTGTCTTAACTATGGTATTGCACATTCCATCAGCATGTGGAAACATGTGCCCAGCACCCGGCAGCTCATGGTAGTGCACATATGGAAGCTGCTGGGCGATAGAGCGTTGCAGTGTAACAGGCACTAGACGATCTTCATCGCCATGCCACAAGTGCACAGAACCTTCGCCATTTGGAAATGGGTTTTCCAAGTCCATAGGATCAAATTCCCAGGTTCCAAATCCAACTATAAGATCACGATGGACTGACTCATATTCTCCTTGCTGCCTTACTTGCGGCTGACACATAAAAAGATAATTACAAAATGTTTAAGAAAAACAGATAAAAGGCATTACAGAGTAATAACTTGAAAAAAGATGATGTATTACTGTATCAACCGAAAAAACAAATAAACAAGCATAAGCCAAGAGAGATATTTGAATGCATTTATCACTGATATTATGAGATGTTTCCCAAGATTAAATACAGCTGTAAGACATCAAAATGGAAAAAAAAATCCTCTCAACTCCTATACGAATAATAAATGGACCTCTGTATTTCAAAACAAATAATAATAATAATAAATGGACCTCTTTGGGTGTTTAAAGCAGCAGATGCTAATATAGGCCACTCAACTACGGGAAAGTCCAAGTGAGGACTTTGTTGCAACTAAGGGTTATGAAGTGATCATTATGATTTGCTAACAAGACAGCATGTAGGCGTCACGTCTGCGATGTACATTCCAAAGTTCCCATAATTTAAGAAAGTAGGTACTTCAAAGTCCAAAAAAGAAAAGAGAATCTTTCCAAAAAAAAAAAAAAAGAAAAGAAAAGAGAAAGTCAAGAACTTTCCACAGCGAAGGATTGTTATGGTTACCAAATGAATTATTCACCAACTTATATGTCAATGTGATACATACTTTCCTATTTGCCATTATTACAAACAGTAATGAAATGTTCCAGCCAAATGCAAGTTCAGGGTTTTTGGTTTTGTAGCCAATGAAGCTTCTAGCTCTATCCCACAGCTAAAACATTTACATATACAATACAGCATTATGTGAAGCCTTTACAATAGAACTTTTCAACAGAAAAGCTTCAAAATCTTTATTAAACTCAATGTAGCAGGACAGATCAAAATAAGTGCATGCTTTAGGGGACTTAAGCTCAAGAATCTTGTCTATATTACTTAAATATCCACATGAAGACACTTGTCAGAATTCACACAAATATGAATTCGAAAGCGACTAATTTGAACATCAAGTCCAAACTAGTTAAGGCCTCCATGAATACTAGAATCCCACGAACATATGTTCTGTATGGGCCAAGCTTAGAATTCAACTTAGATACATTTCCCCTGCTGAAAATAGCATGTGGAAAATCCACTGAAAATCTAAGACTGTGACCTGCAAAAATCTAGAGAAGAATCAAAGACACTCACACTTCTTTTCCATAAAGAAGTTTACACCTGAATCATTCTCTGAAGGCATCAACTAATCTAGTTTCAGTTTGTTGGTTGCCTTTCATGTCCTTATTGTCCACTCGAACAAATAAAAAAATGCACAAAAGTTTTCAGTAAAGTAGAGAAATACCAAATAGTCCTGTCTCTTTAATATCTTAGGCAGGAGTTCAGTGTCTTGGCGACAAAGAATATCGGGTCTGTGACTTAAAACACTTGCAGAAGGGAACCACTTTCGAGTGTTCCACCAGTAGGTTAGCCAGGGGGCATAATGTGCAACACGGAGTGCCCATTGGTCTTGTGGTAATTGTTGGTAGTATATTTCTGTAGATAAATTTGAAGGGAAACTTGGCCACCAGTAGTTAACAACTGGAGCTAAGAGCGCTGCTCCTGCTAACCTGAGATGTAACAGATATGAGGAAAGGAAGAAAACGCAAATCCTAAAATCACGCGCACATACACACACACATCAATTTATAGTCTCACTCATGCATCGATCATACAACTCAGTTAGCTGATACCTATCAGGGATGTACTTTAAACAGCCCCACAGAATATTTCCACCCATGGAAAAGCCAATCACATAGAATTTGGGTCCTAGTCCCAGTTGATCAGCCAGGTCCTCTATATCTAAAGCTATGCTCTTCATCGTTCGAGCTGGATGAGGATCACTTTCTCCATAGCCAGGTCTATCAAAAGATACAATGTGGACCCCTAGGCCTTTGATGATGTCCTAAAAGAATTCACAATAAAATCAACTGTCGCCAATTTTTTTAACATATCAAAAACTTAGACAGAAACAAAGCAAACCAATCTTAAGTACCGGAGATAATGTACGGGCAACAACGGCATCATGTCGGCAATTATTAATACCATGCACGTAGATAATCTTATACTTGGCTATATCTTTTGGTAAACCATGCTCTACATAGGCCAAATGCCTTCCATCTCTAAGCTCTATTCTTGTTGCCGTTACAGCAGGACCATCAGGAGACCCACATATCTTGGGAGGAGGAGGCTGAATTGCCCGATAAGCCCATACCGAAACCCCCACAAGCAAGACAGCTAGTATTGTCTTAAACACCCCTGATTCAAAAAGAAAAATTGCCATTATTCATAACACATACATTATGCATATATTTTCCACCAAAGGACAAGATTCTTTTGTACATGAGTAACATTAACACAAACCCAGTTAATGAATTAGAATTAGAATCAGATATCATAATTAAATTCAATTACACTACAAAGTAGTAACATATACAAAGTGAGTACTGAATTATCTTTTCTCTACAATCATAAGTTCATAACACTATGAAAAGGCAATTTCACCTTTTATTTCACGAATTTATGGACTCTAAACAGAGAATCAATCTAAGATCTCCAACAGCTCGCAGGCTCTTAAAATGCGCAATTTGAACAGCAAAAACGAAATGTGTTTCGAGATTTTAGATCAAAGAGAGTGTCAATGCAGAATCGACACCTTTAAAGATGGAATTCGAAACTCACCGAAAGGAAGCTTTGAAGAAGAGCTCTGTTTGGCTTTTCTGGTGTGAGCTCTAGCCGCAGCTGCCGATACTCTCCGGTTCAGTGGTCCTGCCATTTTTATTCCCGAAATACCCTCCTCTCGCAAATCAAGCGATCGATCTGCTAGTCAAGCAAAAAGAATGCAGAAGAAGAGCTTTTCCAATGTACGTGCATGTCTATCTGTGGCTCTCGTTTTGGGCTTATTTTGACACCCTTGTCTGTAACACGCACATGCAGCGTTGTCTTTTCTGAAGTTTCAACCAATATATGGTAGGTGATGTGTATTATTTTAAAATTAATATAATATCTATAAATCAATTTATCACGTTATTTAAATAAATTTTTTCGACAAATTTTTAGTGATGGGTAATTAGGGATTTGGAGTAGGTGAAGGTTAGTGTTGTCTTACTGGTTGTGTTTTATGTAAATTTAGCTTTCGTATTTTTGTATTTTTTATTTTAAAAATTTTGTGTTTTTAATTTATTATTATTAATTAAGAGAGTTACTAAAACAATTATAATTATTGATCTAATTACCATTATGCCCTTTAAATTTAACATCATATAAGTATTTTTATCAATAAGAGATAGTTCAATTAATATTTAAAAGATTAGATACCAACCCCAATTAATTTATTTTTCAGGCATTTTTCGTAATACCTCATAATTTTTTTGTTACTTGTAAGTTGTATATATACACGGACATTTGCATGTTTTGTTCTTGGAATTGCATTTTTTGGTTAAGACTTTGTTGGAAATCCAATTTACACAATCCCCTCCTCTCGATTTGCTTTTTGATCCAACACGTGTCATAAAAAGAAAAGAGAGAGAGAGAGAGAGAAACTAACATGTAATTGTTTAAATGCCAAAGACAAAAATGGCTCAAAAATTTAGGGAGTTAACATTTTTGTCTCATCTTATTATTTTTAATATTTGAGTCTCAATGTTCATATGATCAGATAAAAATGTTCTCTTAAAAAAAAAAAAAAACTTAACTTTATCTTCTCCAAACTTCCACCATTGGAATCCTTCTTCGTTTGACTTCTTCTCCATCAAGCAAACTTCCTCCTCCCTCTATAGCATCTCTTCTTCTACTTCCTCTTTCTCGTTCTTCTTATTTTCTTTATTTTTCTCCCTTTTTTTCCATCTCCGACAAGGAGTTCCTTGCTAGAAACGCAGATATGCATGATTAACTACTTAAAAACTAGTGTAAGTCACATTGCATGACTCCCACTAGTTTTTTTTGCAGTTAATAATGCTAGAAAATCTTGTATTAGTCACACCGCATGATTTACAGTAGTTCTTCCACCATTAATAATGCTAGAAAAATGGGTATGAGTCACTACATTATTCACATCAATTTTTCTGCCAGTAATGGTACATATCTATAATGTGTATCTTCGAGATGAAAGAAGAAAGAGAAAGAAGAAGGAAGAGGGGGAAGAAGAAGAAAAAAAATGATGATGAAGAAGAGGAAAAGGAAGAATAAGAAAACAAAAGAAGAGTATGAGTGATATCGGATGAAAAAGAGAGATTCCAATAGTGAAAGTGATTGGAAAAGAACATTAAAGATTGAAGAGAAATAAATTTGAGTTATAGTTTTGTGATAGTCAAACAATATTATCGTCCAAAAAATAAAAAGGGTTGGGACTCAAATATGAAAAGGGTAGTGTTAATCTATGCATAGCAAATTGGGAAAAATTCACATTGGAATGCTAATGAGAGTGGGCACATAGTTGGGATACCATTCTCGTTTCGTGAACCCAAAGGTAATTATGATCCTCATCCCCCACCCCATTCCTACCTGGGGTAGGGGATGGGGAATCCATGTTTGGGAGAGGACTCCTAATCCTTACCCCATCACATCCTATTTCATCTCATTTTCTTATTATAATATCATAATTAAATGTTCTTTTGTTGTAAACCATAATTATTAATCCTGATTTATGAAACAATATTAAAGATTACAAATAACATTTCATTCATAATAAAATAGTCTATTATAAAATAAACCACCTAATCATGAATAACGTTTTATTCAATCTCAATAAAATTGAAATTTCAATGATAAGTTTACATGTGTCTAAATCCTTCGTGTCATGCATTAGTTGAATTGTATCTATGACATGCATTGCTTATATTGAAGCTTGTATCATGCATTAGTTGAAGTGTGTATAGTCGCATAACATGCATTGATTGAAATGTGTAGAGCTTAATAATTTGAAATATTTATATTATATTATAAGATTTGTAAAATTATGGGGTTCCACAGAGTAAAATGGGGCAGGAACTGTTCCCCTCTTCAAAAAAAAAAAGAGGTGTTAACATAGTTTTTTTTTTTTAAAAAAAAAAAAAAAAAAATTAATGGGTGTTAACAACTTAACATTTAATCTCTTCCCTGCCCTATACCCAATTATCATGTACCAAACCCATCCCAAACAGGACAGCTCCCCATAAGGCGTACATGTGAGGATTTTTGACAAACCTAAAATGAATTCATTGATTTTTTTTTTTTTTTTACTACTTCCTCTCTCATTTATTTATTGGCCATTTGTTATCTTAATTTGTGCCTTAAGGACATAGATTAATATTACTCATGTTAAAATTTTTGAAAAGTCACTAATTTTTTATATCATATGTTGACAACTTCATTTATTTAAACCATAAGATACCCCTATATCCGGTGTTTTTCAAGTTCTTTCTTTTTGTATTTGCACATTTATTTTAAAGTAATACTAGATTTCTTAGATTTTTTATCTAAATAATATAATATACGACTTGTCAATATTCTATTAATTATTACATTATATCATGATTTATAAGATGTTGATAACTCACATAACAGTAAAATTTTTTGAAAAACCTTTGTTATGAATATTTATAAAGTTAATAACAAGTTAATGTGTTATCATGAATCGTTTGAAATATAACAACAGAACTGAGACATAATTTAACAATTTAATAATCGAAAACAGAACAAATTAGAACATTTGCATTACATAAATATTTATCTTATTAATCACATTCTATACATTGTATTGCACATTACATTGTAACCAGCAGAATAATCATGGACGCAAAAGTTACAGTGTAAGCACTTAGGAAAATACGTTAAAATAAACATGGACTATATAAATATGTTCATATGAAATTCCCAGTGTACGATCAAGAAGCATTCCACTTTCTTCACTGATATGACGTAGGAAAGTAAAAGCGAGTCTGGTCTGGTTTCAATTTCAAAAGGTACTTACTCTTTTACTTTGTTCGCCAATCGCCATCCGTGTACATTGCACAATTTATTTTTTCTTTTTTAAATTTCATTTCGTTATAGAAATATAATTGGTACCATTACTAGTTTGATACGGGTGACTACTTGTAATGGGGGTACTGTATATGTACCTGACGTTATCGAACCTGCAAACGAGAGAACACCGAAATTTCAAAAATGGCATAATTTACTTAAAAAAATTGCAACGACACCTTCACATCTGGTAATGTCATACAATATTAAACTTATCTGTTAATTACATAACATGTTGTTGGTTAATTTTTATCAAAACTAAACATCCGGTAATTATACTTTTCGGTAAAACTGGGAGTTCAAATTTAAATCTCTCCAATTTTTAATTAAAAGAGAATTATATTGTCAAAATTATATCTATCCTAACTTTAATTAATTTTAGTTTTTATTATTATATCGGGACCAAGCAAAATTGAATGTTGATGGCACAATCCGAAGAACAACTTTCACACAGAAAGGAGTAATTTGTACATAAATGAGGAGACTACCCCACAAAAAAGAGAGAAAACAGCAAGCCATTAGGTGTTGAACCCACTGTTTATTCATAACAGGTAGGTGTGCTGGTGCTTATCCATTATACGAAACTGCTTTTGACTAATTTATTTTAGTTATTAAAATAATAATCTTTAAAAATATTAAGGAAAACAAAACTAGTGATGGAGTTTAATCTCCCCCACCACGTGATAGGAGATTGTTTGTCTCCTTCTGCAAACACATTAAGGAAAACAAAAACTAGTGACGGAGTTTAATCTCCCCCACCACGTGATAGGAGATTGTTTGTCTTCTTCTGCAAACACCATTGATCTTGCGAGGAGATTGCTCCCTAATGAAGACCAGGTGAGTTTTCGTAGATCTTGGTAAATCTTCAATGACGATGAAGCTGGCTTCATCTTTCTTTTATTTTTGTTATATATATATATATATATATGATTTCTATATTCGATGCACTCTGACTTTTAAATTGTAAGGATTATCAATCAAATTTATCATTTATATTCTTTCTCATAAAATTTTTTTTCTCTTTTATTCAGTTTAAATGCAATAGATGAATTTGATTGATGTCCTAACAATTTATAAATGTTATGATACGCCAATCATAGAAGTTCATATTTTTATATTCATCTTCAAATTATATTTCAAACTCTTTGTTTGTCCATACATAATAAACACTTAAAAACACCATTTTAGTCAAAAATCAATTCTATCCATTGTCAGCTCATCCACATCAATTCCCCTTTAACAAAATTCTCCATATCACAGTCTTTGGAGGACTTATTATCCAATCCAGTAAATTTTCAATACTTATCATAAACTTTGAATGTCTATTTTTTAAATTTTTATTAAGGCACCTCGGTCCTCTCTTCTGCCTATACATACGCGCGTGTGTGTATAACTTTTATATTTATTGCATTCTAATTTTTAAGTTGTAAGAATAATCAATCAAATTTATTCATTACATTTTCTCTCCTAAAATTTGTTTATCTTCTATTCAATTTAAATGTAATTGATGGATTTAATTGATGGTCTTAATAATTTAAAAGTTAAGATGTATTGACCATAGAAATTCAAACACAATAACTTTTAAAAACACCACTTTAGTCAAAAATCAGTTCTATCTATTGTCAGACTCATTTACACAATCTCCATTTAACAAAATTCTCCATGTCACGGTCTTTGGAGGACTTATTATCCAATTCAGTAAATTTTCAATACTTATTATTAATTTAAACGTCTATTTTTAAAATTTTTTTGAAGGCACCTCGTTCCTCTCTTCTGCCTTTTTCCTCTCTTCGTTTGGGGGGTGGTGTTTTTGGGTTTGGTTGTTATTGTGGGGTGGTTGGATGGATTTTGCTAGTTGAGTGATGGTGTTTAGGTGGATTTCAACTGATGGATGAGTTTTAATGCAATTAGTTGAAGAAGTTCGGCTGTGTTTGGCTGGATTTCGATGGTTGAGTGGTGGTGTTTGGGTGGGTTTTAGTTAGTGAATGAGTTTGAAGATGGATTTTGGCATTTATTGAAGAAACTTGAGAGTATTTGCTTAGTTGAAAATTTGGGCTTGTTTGAGAATCCATGTTTGTTTTATTGGTGAAATTTGGGTTATTTGGTTGATTGCGTCTGAAATTTTTTTTCAATTCCAGTTTGGATGTAAATTTGAAAATCTGAAAATAGTTTTTATTTTTTCATTATTTAGAAATTTTCTTTTTAAATTATTTATATTAAATTTTTTTTTTTAATTAATGGCTCCATCTTTATGGGCATATTGATGTTTGTAATGGAAATATTTATAGTAGCTAGGGGGAAATGGGGATTAATGCAGAAGTTGGGAGAGATTTTGGCCATTATTCCAAAAGGATGGGGAGAATGAAGAATGTCTCAAATGTCAAGGGGCAAATGATCATAATTTTCGAATAAAGGAACTGCTCAAATATAAATATAGGGTTTATGAAATGTAAATTATTTTCAAGATTAGTGTGTAAGTATTTCTGGAATTGTTTAAACTAATTTTAGTTAAGAATAAAACTAGCATTAATAATATATTCTTAAGATTGAAATGCTAATAGATACGTGATGGATTGTCCATATCACTCGCTAGTTATGATTAATTTATATATATGTATATAATTGAAAATTAACACTTTCTAATAATTATTCGTTTAACAAATAAACATTAATAAGCAACTATAAAATAAGTATGGTAGCAAGATTATTTTAACAAATTGTAGGAACTAGTTGCAAAGAAAATGGTCGGCTATACATGTGATATTAGTTGGAAATACGAATAACTGTATTAGATACTATAAATCACTCTGTTGATGTACTCTATTTAGTATTTTAATTCTGCAATAAGTTTGGCCAACAATCCCGCTTGACCCCTCCGCGAGTTGCCTGGCTGAAGCTCGCGCTGGTCCATAACCAACTCACTAATGATGAACAAACAGATGGCGGTGCCACCGATGGTACTGAAATCTGGTCTGTCCCGGCCCGCTCCATAAATTTGCCTGCTGGACTACTAGATATCGGTTACGATACGTTCAAATTTCTTCACATGTTTTTCCTGTTGGACTTCTGAACTTACGTACAAGACCATGCCATTTCTTTCCATCAACATCATTTCTTTTCATGGTCACAAACATGACCATGAGACCTCTATTTTTGGTTATTTATTTGTCTGACCAACACAACAAAAAGAGAACTGTGTGTTTGGCAAATTTGTTAGTAATTGTAACATCCAAGAGTTAGTACATTGTTATAAGTACTCCTTGTGCTTATAAATTTCAATATTAATTCCTGAAGTACCTCAAAGGTGTTTTGATCGAAGGCATATCTTCTTTGTTATATGGGGATTGAGCAGGGTTTGAAACCCTCTCAAAAGGGTGGCCAAATACTTCTTTTTTTTTTTTGGGGACAACTACGAGTACAACCATCAAGAAGCATTAACGTAGTAGCGTAATTAAAAATACTAATTGGAAAAATCTTGGGCTCCATACATGAAGAAAATCTTGAGTGGCGGGCTCACGACATTAGTGCGTCCACGCACTTACAGCAATGCCATTTGACATTCGTGAACATATATACCACACCGCATGTTTTGAGTTTATTGATCCACCCAAGCCTCATGTAGGACATATTTGAAGAGACTGATTTAGTACTCCAAATTAATTAATTAACTAATTAAGAAAAAAGCAGATGAAACAGGGAAACTGATCGATTCTGTTTAATTAACTTGAAAAGGGAATATATAGAAGCATCACTTAATTATAATTAAGATGATCATAAGCTAATTTCCTTTCGGGGATGGCTAATTTTCCTTTGGGGATGGCTAAGTGCTAAGGTGATAATATAATTTGTAATTTAGAATAATGAAGATATTGCAATTCCTCCTCGGAGATGCCAAATACATCAATGGTGATACCAAAAGGAGATGCTAAATACATCGCTAGTGATACCAAATGCATAGTTTAATCTTGAAGCAAAATTGTGAGAAAGTTTATGCCTTTGATATAAGAAAAATGAAAGAGTGGTGAGGGAAAAGGGAGGGCAATAAAAAAATAATTTAACTATAAGATAAAACATAGAATGTGGTTGAGTTAGAATGATCACGTGAAGTCCAGCGAGAGATAAACATCTAAAGTACATTGGCCTTCTCGTTTTAGAAAATCCACCATCTAAACTTGCCAAACTTGGAATCCGTCTGAATCTCCTTTTACTTTGAAGTGACCTCTCTGCACTGACGACGCTCATTGTCTAGCCATTTGTGTGGTGGAGTTCCTTTATGCCCTCGGCCCCTCAATAGAGAATCTATCAAACTCGTAAAAATGCTTGCTTTTTCATGTGTATTATATGTAACTTAAGAAAATTCTATGAAATTTATAAAATGCATTGAACATTTTTTTTTTCATACACATTGCCTCAATTGCAAAAGGTGAATTTCCTTTATTAGGTTTGAATGTTCAGGAGGGATTTTTGGAACATAAATTTCTCTTCTTGCTTTATGTTTTAAACCAAGGAATAGCATGACAACTTGCATATTAAGGGCCCACATAAATATGATTGGTTTCTGACCTTATTATTGAAAATTTCTCTCTTTTATTAGATGAAAACAGAACCAATTCCGGGGGACCCTACTTGTTGGATAAGGTAAACAAGCGCTCATCTAAATGACAAATATGATTTTGCACACTACAATTACCTAGACTATTATTAATTGACATGTTAGCACAAATACTAAGAGGGACGGCAACTAGTTATTTCTCAGCAGTCTTTTTCTCCCTCATATTCTATTTTAGACTTCCCAACAGTTAGACGTAGCTAACCTATAGCTAGATCTAGTTAGGTAATGCCTTGAAGAGTACTATAAATGCGGCACTTCTGATTTCATGTCATACAAGGAATTCTTACATTTCTGAGTAGTTCTATAAATCCTGAGTAGTTCTATTTCTATAGTTCTATCTTCTTAGGATTCATCTCTCTCTCTCTCTCTCACACACACACACACACAGCTCTCTTGTAATGGACTCAAGAATGCAAGACCCTCTTGTTGTTGGGAGAGTCATTGGAGATGTTCTTGAAGCTTTCACTCCAAGCATAAGAATGTCTGTAACTTTCAACAACAAACAAGTCTGCAATGGACATGAGTTCTTCCCTTCTGCAGTTACCAACAAACCTAAGGTTTTGATTCAAGGAGCTGATATGAGATCTTTCTTCACTCTGGTATTCTACTCATCCCTGCAAATTCTTCTATATTACAATTGTTACATTTTCATCATTTTAAGCCTCTATACTGTATACTAATATTCTCTGTATTCTAACATGTATCATGTTAACCGAATATCTGTCCTTTAATTTCAGGTGATGACAGACCCAGACGTTCCCGGCCCTAGTGATCCTTATTTAAGGGAACACCTGCACTGGTACACTCTAAAGACTAGAACTAGTTATCACATTAAAAATGTTGAGATATAAAACATTCTTTTAGAATAATTTATCTTCCACATGTAAGTAATAACCCTAGGGCAAAAAGGATATGGAGTAGATCAAAAGTTGCACATATAAAAATATAAAATAGTTACTGTACATACACATAAGTATTCGCAGGGAAAATCCAAGACACACCGGATGATTTGCAGTAAATTAAAGAAACCATCAGACGGATGATATGTGTTTATTTTTGTGCAGAGGCATCATATATTTCTAATTATACAAAATATTAAAAAAGAATCATGTTTAATTTAAGTTATAACTTAGATCTAGTACCAAAAAAACCTAGCTAAAAATAGAGCCCTCAACTCAGCCATTTTTTGAGCTACTGATTTCTGAATTATGCCATTTTTACAGGATAGTGTCAGACATTCCAGGGACAACAGATGCCACATTTGGTAGGTTCAACTAATTATTCTGGAAACTTAATTTCAAGAGAGAATTAAGAAGAAAGTGAAAGAGAAAATATTGCTGCCTTCTTTCTTTTTCTATATCTGGGTAAATCTATATATGATGTATATGCAGGAAAAGAAGTGGTGGGCTACGAGATTCCAAAGCCAAATATAGGGATCCACAGGTTCGTGTTTGTTCTTTTCAAGCAGAAACGTAGACAGACAATTAGCGCACCTCCTTCTAGGGACCAATTCAGCACCAAAGCTTTCGCCGCCGACAACGACCTTGGCCTTCCCGTCGCTGCTGTCTACTTCAATGCACAAAGAGAAACTGCTGCAAGGAGACGCTGAAAAAGACCAGATTATCATCAGCTCGCAAGAACCCCATCTATTGTATAGAGCAACCCCTCCTCATTACCTATCTTCAATAAAATAATTAAAAAAAAAAAAAAAACTAGGTATTGTCCGGCAAGTGTTTCTGTTGTTGTCCAGAATGACCCACTTTTATATATGTATATAATCTAAATAAGTTGCAGTGAGCTAGAAAGGGACCCGGCCACTCCGTCTGCGTCCTGCAACACTGTCATTTCTACGCTAGTGAAGTTGTGATGAATGAAGTAGTGATGATGGGTCTTTTAAGGTCAAGATGGGAATCATTAGGGGATACCTGGCACATGTTGGTTGGGCAGGCCCTCTAAAGTTTCTCTATTATTTCAGTTCTAGGGTTTTTCGCCTGTGTGTAATATGGTGTTACGTATGATTATTAAAAAAAATGTGGGCATTTTCAGATCAGGGTCAAGCTTTGTTATCATTTGATTTCTTTCTTTCACATCAGACCTTTCAGATCTCAGAAAGGTGTGATTTTGATTATGACTATATTTTTTATTTACGTTTACGGTTTACGACTTATGAGAATGTGTTTCCATTTATAGGAAATTAGGAATTTACTATTTTTTCAGTACATATACGTTCATCCATTAAAAATATAACTGCAACCTTTAAAGATTTTTTTTTTTTTTAAACTACCTTTAATGTATTTCTTAAAACCCTAAAAATCACATTTTTTTTTCTTATTTCTTGGAAACCCTATATTATTTAAAATTAAAATCTGGTGCTGAGAAATTCAAATATTCATAGCTTGGCTATGGTAGTGATTATGCAACAGTTTTTTTTTTTTTTGGGTATTGTCACTATATATAAGCAAACCTGGTCCCTGAACTCACATAAAACAAAATAATTTAATTGACACTGTAATGTATTTTAATTGACTAGTGTATACTTAATATATCAGTACACATAACTGTACTACAGTGCTTTGATGAATGCAGTGATGTTCGGACACTAACATGATTATATCAAGCATGGAGAATTAATTTTGTTACATTATATGATTAAAGAGGCCGATTGACAATACATTAATTTATATATGCGTAATAGGAGATGCTTACTTCACAATTTTGTTTACCAAATTCTCCCATTCGATAATAATATAAAAAAGAGACTGATGATGCTAAACGATTTAATTCAGAATAATTAAATTTTTTGGTAATATATAAGAAAAATGAAATTAAATCCAATGCCTTTAACTCCTATAACTACAAGTTTAGTGCAACTGATGTTTTCAAAGAATAGCGCAACTTATTTTTAATCAAATATGATTGAGACCTAATAATTAATATACAAAATTAAGTTGCACACATACACACAGGAATTCCCAAGTACAACCTTTTTATCAATAGTTACACATTGATCAAATTTAATAATGTTCATAATTTTTCCATGGATAATAAGAAAAATAAAATTAACTCGTGAAAATTTTTAAAAATATTTCATATACAATTTTTTTTTCAATTTTTTTAAGATAAAACGGTTTAAATAATTGGTAAACATTAAAAAAATATTGGGGGGGGGTGGTTAGTTCACCCACGTATCTGAAGCTTTTTTTCATTTGTTCTCTAACTACAATCCCAACAGCCTCACATACATATATACATACATTCACTTATGAGTAAAAAAATTAAAAAAAAAAGTGCAAATATCATCATCCATAAAATGATTACTATCATTAAACCCACCATACTTCAATCAACTTTTGTTGTAAAACGTTCATAAACAAGAAAACTAAAAAAAACCAAAATGCTTGGATTAAAGTAAATCAAATCAAAATACTTGGCGCACCTTCAACTTGCACCGCTGTATGTAAGCCCTATTTCAATTCAGCTCACTGTGATTTGGCTCATCTACGCCCAATTGGTTGATAATAGAACTTTTTAATGGAAATTTCAACAAACAACACAATACAAAAAATATGGATTTTGAAACTAGCACTAAAAGATTAAATTAAATAACTACATATCATGCCTTAATATAAGTGGCAACACTTCATTTCATCCTAAGAAGGTAAGGATTCAAGTTCCACCCTTATCCTAATTACAAGGTGTAGAATAATTTTTCCTGAATTTAACCTTCTCACCCGTCATAAAAAAATTAATTAAATTAAATTAAATAATTAATGCTTTTAACATCATTAATTTACAAGTACATAATTAATTTTCTTGTTTACGAATTAATATGTAATTCATAAATAAAAAATAATATACAAGCAAACATACGAAAAGAACTAAATTTAATTTTTCGGTATAAATTCAAAACTCAGACTGTTAAAAAAAAGAGACAAAGACAAAAAACAACTCAACTTTCTATCTCCTTTGGCTTAAGTAGCTTGCTGACAATTAACACAAATGATTCTTTGCCGACAATTTTATGTTCCTTTGTGTAGTTGTTGCTTTGCCTTAGGAGCTATACGGTACTTGAAATGACATGATTTAGAGTATCAACTCCAACCTCGCCGATGCCTTAAATTTCTTTGATTATTATATGCCAAAGTCTCTTATGAAAGTCTTAGCTATCTTATTCTTTACCAAGCAATAAAATATGTAGATAAAATAACGATAATTTAGTGGTATGTCCTTCAAATTTATGTTCAAAAAATTACAAGTTTGAGTCATTTTTCTCTCATTAAAATTTAAATTATTTTAATACCTTTAAGGTTGTAAATTCAAAATATCTTTCTCATCCGAAATCCAAAAATATTAGGGAAAAAAATTACAAATTCATGGATGAACTTATAAATTATGCACATATATATAAAGTGTAATATTTTGGGTGGTAATAATATCAGCACCCAAAAAGAAATCACTGCGAAAGCAACGAAAACGTATAGTCAAACCGAAATATTCTCTTTGTCTCATTGCCTAATGACATCCTAAACAATAGAATTAATGCATCTTGTTTTTACGGGTGATTAGACCAAGTACTCTGCTTGACATTGATCTCAATAGTACTATGAAGACAATATGAAACTGGCTTCTTGTGTTATCCGTAGATCTTGTCAAGATGACACAGGAACACCAAAATTTCATTTTTTGGTTTTTAAATTTATGTTTTATAACCATAGACTTCGTTATGAAGGTCTGATTCAAATTTTTATGTAACAATATGATTTGTAATTTCTTATTCGATAAGTTTATCACAATTTTTTTTTTTTCTATTAACTGGGTCTATGCTTCTTTTCCCTAGCTTGATTCTTATTTCTACATGCTTTTATTACATGACCTTTATTGACTATTTTCTCATTATTCTTTCTAAACCTCCGGTCAACGTCAGCCAGCTAGCCAACTAGAACCAATACCATGTACAAATTTCATGGTTCTCCGTCCACATTATTGAAGAGCTATCATGCATGAATCGAATATTATAGAAATAATTAAAAGAGTAAAAGTTTTACCTAACAATATTACCATCTCAACTAATAGATTCTTTACACCATTTGTATGATTTGAATCATTTTCATGTTTTGCATGATAATTACAAATCACATGATATTACTTAGTAAAAATTTTGGAACTACTTAGTAACAGTAATTATAATTTCAACCTTTAGGTACTATATATTAAGAAGACAAATGCTTTAAATGCATTGGATGCGATGCACTTAGTCAATACTATATTATACCAGATGATTGATTATTCATACTATATATATGACTAGAACCCAATGCATCCAAGCCTCACTCTATTAAAAAATTGTGTCACACCATCTATAAGAAACGTCAACAATTGAAATCTAAATGACACAAGAAGTACTGGAGAAAAAGTAGAAATTGTAAATCTGCATGGTGAATTGTTGAGTTAAACCGAAAATCGCATTGAAATAGGACTTGCATCAAATAAAAAGTTACTGCAAAAGTAGAACTGCTCAACGTTATATATTAAGGTTGGAGTTATAAAAAAATAATAATAAATTTGGAGACACATCATTTATAATTTATGACACCATTTGTCCCTTGAGCTATAGTAATTGCAACCATAAATACAATTGATGACAAATTCGTTAAGATACAATATTTTATCATTGTAGTTACTGAAAGAAGTGAAAAAATGTTTATTTGTTATTGGTAAAAAAAAAAAGACAAATTCACTTTAATCCAAAAATAAATTAAGAAAATTCATTTTTATCTTTTTTTTTTTTAATGAAAATTTGTTTTTAATCTCTCAAACAAATTGTTTTCATTTAATACTCAAGTTCATCAAATTACTCTTCTCTCAGATGTAAAACACGCTATTTAAAACCAGTATTGACCGAGTATTAAGTGTACTTAAAAATCGATCATCATCTTCGACGATGCATCTCACTAAAAACCTTTATTTTCAAGTCAAATCCAACCAAATCAAGCTAAATTTAACCTTAAACATTAATATCCAATAGCTCAAACCCAAAAAAAAAAAATTGAAAAATCATAAAAAAATCCCAACAAAACTTAAATAATCAACAAAAGAAGCCAAATATCGCTTACCATGAATAATGGAGGAAGAGGACAAGGTAGGCGGAGCAATTTGATAAAGTAGGTATATAGTACAATTAATTTGTTTAAAAGGTTGAAAATGAATATTTTTAAAAATGTGACTAAAAACGAATTTTAACATTTTTGCATGGGTGTTTTTATATTTTCCAACTAAAGAGAATGTACAATGCCTATTAATTAGACGAAAGAAAAAGGAAGGGAGAGAGAGAACATCACTTGGCTGAACTTTCATAAGGCGGACTTTCATCATGTATATGATGTGTAGAGGGTGTAAATTATGTAGTCCATTCCACGACTCACTAATCAATGCAACCTTAACCATAATCTCTTTAAACATTTTAAAGCCTAACCAAAATCGAACCTCTAGATTATAACTAGTCTTAAATCTATACCTGAAATTAAATCAACCGTACATACTACCATTAAAGACATATAACTACATTTAAAAATAAAAATGAAAAATAAAAAAGGGGAAAACTGCATTTTTTTTCAAAGGAAGAAAACTACATTTTCAATGTTTGCATCATTTTGCTCAATTCAAAATACTTACGTGCTTCTTTGAAAGGTTGTGTCCTTTCCACTCGAAATTTATTTCTGTGACAAATTTCCAATATATCAATATCTTGAAGAATTTATTTTGGAGAAAGATATCTTGAAGAATTAGGATGTACTGTATCTTTATCTTTTTATTCTGTTCATTATAGATATACATTTATACAGGTTCTTATTTGAGTTTTTTACCAATAAAATAATATAGAGTTATTCTCATTCCCTACCCACAGAGAGATTTCTACCAACAAAATAGTATAGGGTTATTCTAATGCTCTCCCCCTCCCCTCCCCCTAACAAAACCTATCCACTCCTGCCCCCCCCCCCCCCCCCCCCCCCCCCCCCACAATCATGTTTGTTTTACCCTTGTTGTTTACGAAAACGTAAAAAATACCCCTTATTATCACATTATAGAATATTATTCTAACAGGTAAGGGTTTTTGATGATTTTTCAAACACTAAAGAAGAAAATGATGATTTATTAATCATTAGAGAAAAAATAAAAATAACTCAATAATATAATAGCCGGTTCTTATATACAACAGGCATTTTTGTCATTCTTATTTACAAATTAAAAACCAAGAGGGAAACATATACACAAATGACCCAATTAATCGAATAAATATTTTCCAACAATTGCGATATCGATTTGAATAGATTGGGAAGAGTTGTTCAAGATCTTGATGGAGTAGTACTTAAGACTTAAGAAGCATACAAAGCAAATTGAAGGTTCACAATCCACACCGCAGCCTCCTCCATTACTTTGAATTTTAGCTGATTGATGAGTCATGCATAACTGGATATCTGAACCTCTTTACATGAGTGAAGTTTGAAGACTATGACAGCTCCTGGCTCTTCAGTTTGAAGTGTTTCTTCTTCGAGGTACTGCAAAGTAGTCTACAGCGCCTGTTGAGAATCTTGGAAATAGATTTACCTTCTTGTAAACTCAGTTGCTTTGTTTCAGGAGAATTATATAATATATTCTTAAGTAATAATATTTAGAATTTCTATTCAACCGTGTCATATAAATGGGACATCTAAAAAGTCTTAACTCATAATTAATCTTTTTGAAGGTGGCATGTCATCATGGATGAATAAAATAATATATAAATTTCCTTTTTATATTCTAGATATTTAAGAGCCTTAAAAAAACTATCGGTGTCGGAAGTTTAGTTTATTAAAGTTGTAATACCATACAATCAAGAAAAATAAATCACGAAAAAAAAAAATTATCTTTGCGAAAGGTAAGGTTGAACAAGTCAAAGATTTCCGACTGTTTTTTTTACTAGTTTTAAAATATATTTAATAATAAATAAATCACGATATTTTAATGAATAAAAACATATTCAACCATTTATATTAAAAGGTGACATACTACTAATCTCAATAACTTGTTAACACTAGTACTTATGTGTGCAAAATATGCCCACTATTTATATATATTTAAAATAAAAATTTTTAAATATCATTAAGCGATTTATATTAAGTGAAAAGTTAAAAATCTTATTTAATTTTTTTCATTGTTTTTTTTTTTATAATTTTAAGTGATTTGACCATTTAAAAATAAAAAATAAAAATAATTGAATAGGTACAATTCAATACTATTAAATCTTAAATGGAAAAATAAATGATCCTTGAGATGAAAATATTGCTTCTCACTGCTTGAATATTTAAGAAAAATTTATTTGTACAAGTTTTAAAATATATTTAATAAGAATTGAATCACAACACTTTAATGAATGAAGGATATTCAACCATTTATACTAAATAGTGATGTGTGACTAATCTCAATAACTTGCTAACACTAGTACTTATATATATAAAATGTGCCCTATATATATTTGAAATAAAAATTTTTAAATGTCATTAAGTGATTTGCAATTAAGTGAAAAGTTAAAAATTTTTACTTAATTTTTTCTGTTATTTTTTTTATAGTTTTAAGTGGTTTGACCATTTTAAAAAAAAAAAAAAAACTTAATAAGAAATTCAGCATTATTAAGTCTTAAGTAGAAAAAAAAACAAACGATCCCTAAGATTAAAATATTGCTTACTCACGGCTTGAATAATTAAGAAAAATTTATTTGTACAAATTTTAAAATACATTTAATAAGAATTGAGTCACAACACTTTAATGAATGAAGAAATATTCAACCATTTATACTAGATGGTAACGTGTGACTAATCTCAATAACTTGCTAACACTAGTACTTATGTGTACAAAATGTGCCCTATATATATATAGATATATATATATATATATATGGGGAGAGAGAGAGAGAGAGATTTGGAATAAAAACTTTTAAATATCATTAAGTGATTTATAATTAAGTGAAAAATTAAAAATTCTTACTTAATTTATTCAGTCATTTTTTGGTAGTTTTAAATGATTTGACTATTTAAAAAAACAAACAAAAACAACTTAATAGGTCAATTCAATACTATGAAGTCTTAAGTGAAAAAAATGAATGATCCCTGAGATTAAAATATTGTTTACTCGCGGCTTGAATATTTAAGAAAAATTTATTTGTACAAGTTTTAAAATACATTTAATAAGAATTGAATTATAACATTTTAATGAATGAAGAGATGTTTAACCATTTACACTAAATGGTGACATGCAACTAATCTCAATAACTTGCTAACACTAGTACTTATGTGTACAAAATGTGCCTAATTATATATATATATATATATATATATATATATATATAAACTTGAAATTTTGACTTAAAAAAGTTAATTCAATATCTATTCATTCATGTTCACTCAATCCTAAAGTTATTATTCATCTTGAATTCATTCATTTTTTCACCATTGAATTATGTGTATGAAACAACTATAATATAGTGAATTGAATTATTGGTAGGCAATTACAAGAAGGAATTATCATTTTAAATTTTTAACTTATATTTATTTTAAATTTGTAACTTTTGTGAATCCTTGGATTTGAATCCAATAGGTAGTTTTCATATTAACAATATTATTGGTTTCAACAAGAGAATATGACCCTTAAAATATATATCCGACCTAAGTCACAGTTTTTATTTTTCAAGTTAATGAAGTTATTTTCCGTGTATTATGATAAAACCTTCTCTAAATTGTTCTTTTTATTGTTATTTTTTTAAAGCAGCAAAATTATATCAAATATTTTCCTTATAGTTTAAAATTTTCATCATATGCCCTTTTATTACAAATTCTTAGTTGATTCTAAGCACATTTGTTATAATTAGCACAATTGTGTATCTTTTCATCCTTTAAAAAGTTGGAGGTCTAATTCTCATCAAACGTCTATTATGGTTTGTGTCTGTGGGGATGATTTCCTCTCCTTATTATGACAATAGTTTTCAATTTTTAAATGTTTTTAATAATCGTAAGAAGTGCAATTTAAATATAAATCAAGTCTATAAATCTTAATATGAATGTAACTAATCGTATATATAACTATAAAAGATCTAAGTAAGCTAGTAGGTATATGCTGATCATGCCTTTATTGAATAAGTTGGTTGCAAATTCCATCACTCATTACCAAGAAAGAAAGAGGCTGGAAAAGTAATGCCAACTGCTAGGAAATGTAGTACTATTTCTTTCGAAGCTAACACTAAATGGATCAACAATTCTATTGTACTTGTCAAGATCGGTCTCTATTTACGTGGTTTGAATATACACTTTTATAATTGAAATACATCTACTCACACAGTAAGAGTAGAAAAAAATGCCATATATATTTATAAAATACGTATTATGAGACTTGAACAATCACCATACTAAGATAGATATAGAGAGATGCATAATTACCTTTACCTATGAAGAGATGTGCAATAGGGTCTGTATTTGAAATTTGAATAACAGGAAACGATTTTACAAACACAGATAGTCGTGCCATGAAATTTGGAGCATTTTAATTGCATATAGGATTGTGTTCATTAATTTGGTGAATTAGTGTATTTAGATAATTCATGTATTAGTTATTGTAGTGTACGTATATGTTAGACAGTCAGAGTTCATTAATTGTATTGTATTGTAATTAGAGTGATTAAAAATTCTCTCATGAGTATTATGACCCTATCTGTTGTAACAATTAAGCAAGTGAGAAAAGTTGAAAACAAAACTGAGTATTAGTAAGAAGCAAGTCGTATTAAGTAAAAGAAAAGATAAATAGAAGTTTCCTCCTAGGAAATATCTCTTTTTAATTAACATATTGTTTTCGTGTGACCACCTAAGAGCTAAGTTTTAAACATGAAGTACAGTGGATAGACATTCTGATTTAATCAACTCCTGTGTGAAGATAATGAACCCTAACAGAGAGTTTAATTCAAAGCAACAGAATCCACCATGGATCCCTATTCTATTACACCCAAGTTCTTTTCCTGATTGTGGATAAATATCTAGATTTTCTACTGACTTGATTACCTTCCGTTAATCAATACCTGAATTTTGACATGGTAAATCTTCTTTCTTTATTAATTTATCAAACGTTAATCACGTTTGTTGCGGTGAAACTTTCATATTAGGAGAAGTTATATAAGATTCTAAACTCTCAAATAGGAATTTATAATGTTACAAACAAACTGACCCATTTAAAGTCCAAAATTTAATCATTAGGAATCCAACCACATTTAAGATTGCCATATGCAATCCCTCCTAACTTCTAGTAACCAATCAACTCAAAAAATTAATATAAAAAAAAAAAAAAAAAAAAAAAGGGACACCCACCATAGGCTGAACTGATCAGTTGAGCCCGAGCCTGGTCAGTTATATGGCATTGACGCAAAGCTTTAGACTAGTTTTATAGCTTTTACACTTCATGAACTAGAGGCTGATATAAGCACAAACTTTAATTATATATAGGGTTCTTTAAATGTGAATACACTTTCAGGCTTATTTTTCAGAAAAGAATTTAAACAGTTTAATTTTGTCCTTAAAAAAAATTATTCTGAAAGATATTATATATATATATATATATTCAGCAAAGCTATCAAAGATCTTTCCCATTTCAAATCGTATGTAGCATATTATTATTATTGATACAAAGCCGTTCTATTTGGTGCGGTATTAATCTGGATACATTTTGATTAACTATTCAAAACTCACTCAACTAAATAATTCATACTCTCAATAAATATAATTTTTTTCTTCTTTTTTTTTTTTTTTTCTAATTTTAACATTTCTCTATATTTATGTCCAATGAGAAATACCAATGGTCTTCCTGCTTTGCTAGATTAAAATGGTGGTTTGACAAAATAATGTCATGATTGGGTTAGTATTGCTGCTAACTTTCATGGAACCTGACGCCCAAATTTGCAAGCGATTGCATGTAAGTTAAAGTCTATTTGCAAAGGATCATGATACATTCGGAAAAATAGAATGGAGAAAGTTAAAATATAGTAAAGACATGGATATGATTTGGTAACCTACACAAACCGTATTGTGAGAATCCATCCTGATATGACGACTCATAACTCCTATTATTATCAACTGCACTAATAATTAGCAATGGAAAACTGATATCAAGATTACACACTAATAATTAATCATCCTGCTAATATGTCACTCGATTCCTTAGGCTCCATGCCACAATTCCCCATCCCAAATTTTCCGGGAAAGCTTGGAACGCTTACGGACTCTGCAACCATGAAGAAGTTTGTCATTCTCTCCGTGGACAGCAAATAATTACATGAGGTGGAAACCATTGGAATCGCGCTGGAGACGTCGGAGATGGGCAACAGACAGTTTGCAAGAAGTGTGTTAGTTGTTGTAGAAGTGAAGTAGCTTTCGCAGTAATGAGGTGGAGGAATGCTGTCAATGGCATGGAGATCGATTTCAAAGAGGTCTTCTTCTTCTCTTCTTCTTCTTCTTCTTCTTCCATGTCTGCTAGACCTTTGCTTGCCACTTTGATCTCTGAAGAATCTTTAATGACACCAGAAGCCATTGTGTGTGGAGGGGGTTGTTTAGTTTAATTTGATTATGAGTGTCAAAAACGTGTTCCCTATTTATATGATGGTTTTTGTGTGGTGAGGTGGAAGAGGAAAGGCTTATGGTAAGTTGAACGCTCTTCAACAAATCTACAACAATCAAATTAATAACTTTTTCAAAGCATGTTAGTTTCTACAGCAACTCCAAGATGCAATAATCTTAACGTATTGCTGACATATGCATGTCTTTTTCTCTTTTTGAACCATGCCAAATTGTCAATGTTAAGTAAATTGAATAGAACCTTTCAAAATAAAAAATAAATAAATTGAATAAAAAATACCAAGGCTATGCCTATTATTTTCATAAGAACAATATAAAAATTTCATTTTTGAAAGAAATATATATATTTAGATAAATTCACAACAACGACAATAAAATAGATGGACGGGTCATTTCTTTCTTTTAAAATTTAAATCTTTGAATAAATTTTATGTTTGATACATATATAAAAAATAAAAATAAATTCAACTAGACTAATTAACTACCCTTTTTCCTAAGCAAAGTTACTGTGCCATTTGTGGATTTTAGAAACAAAGAATTGAATTTTAATTTGGATCACAAATGAATTTAAAAACCAATTTATGTTTTCTTTTACTATATATAATAGTAAGAAATAATTGTAAAAACGACCTCTTTTGAAGGTAGGAGTTAAAAAATAACCTTTTCTTAAAATTACTTATTTCTACCCCTTGTATTTAAGTCCATAGACTGATTTTAATACTATACTTTTTAAAAAAAGTTATTTTTGAATTGAACTATTAGAAAAGGATTAGTTTTGATTAAAACCCTAATAGTAAATATATATAGTAATTCTACCATTAGTATTTATTAACTTTAAAAATTAGAACGAATCAATTAAATTTATCTATTGCATTTAAATTAAATAAAAGAGCGAATTTGCTTTATCAAAGAAATTCAATGCAGATTATTGAGGGTAGTTAAAAGTCAATTATATTTTAATTGGATATTATTGATAATGGTAGTTAAAAGTCAATTATATTTTAATTGGATATTATTGATGGTAGTTGGCATAGGAGTTAAACAGAAATTCAAATTGAAAAATTGTAAATAATATAATCTTGGAAAATCATTTGAAATCTTATAGGGTAGAAAAGCTGAAAACATCTGTAGAGGAATTGTTGATCACCAAAACCATGCTATAAAGTCAGCAGAAAGTAGAGCTAACAACCTCAACAGAAAAAACATAATAATAATAATAATAATCTGCATTTTCTCAAATGATATAATCGAGCCACAGCTACTTCACTCTCAAGTCTCAACAAACCAAACAATTGCAAGTAGTATTTTGCCGCTGCCGTTTAGGGAAATTTGTTTTGGTCTTACAACAACCAACACCATACAATATTAATATTTCACTTTACTCACAATAAATGAAATAAGCAGCCGTTTAGGTAAGATGAAACGATTAAAACTCGCGTGAAGTTCTTCAAATTAACAAAAGGGAAATAGTGAAACGAAGACCCCTTCGAATTTGCCTAAACTACAAACATATCTCTCGGGATATAAAACTGATTATATGCTTTTCTTCACTCAACCTGTAAAATCTCCTAAACCTATAGTTAATAAGTGCATCGTGTACGACGGGGCATTTAAAAAAAAAAACCCAAAAAAAAAAAGAAATCAAATGGCCAAAGTTCAGAACTAGGTTTTTAAGTTTTTATTCACATTAGCACACATATGCCCCTTAACTAACTTCAGTATTAAACCTATACCATTTTGATATATTTTAATATGAAAAATAAATAAATACCACCAGCACCACAAATTTCACCGGCTTTGGCAATTTCAAGGTCCCTAGAAAATTTAAGGTTCGTGCATAAATATCGTTTGTGTATGAATATTGCCCAAAATTCATTTTGTTGGCAATGTTGAAAAAATAATTGCGCAAGATTCGTGCACCAAATTATCATTTTCTGCATAAATCTCACCCACCTTATTGGGAAGAAAATATGTGGGATTCACGGACGGATTATAATTTTCGCATGAATTATGACCAATTCATGCATTGTTGAGAAGAAAATGTGTGAGATTCACACACAAAGTAGTAATTTTGAGTGAATCTCATCCAAAATTCGTAGCAACCCTAGTGTAAAGAAATCGCAAAATGAAGACAACGCTCTGAGATGATTGGGAGATCAAAGCCGATAGATGGCGACAAACAACCTCCACCAGATTTCATGGAGGTCAAGAATCAAGATGAAGGAAGGTCGCAACCTCCATCGTCAACACCACCGGTCCATCCACAATAGAGTTGTTTGTTTCTTTTTTAATTTTTAATTTTATAAAATATTAAAATAATATAAGGGTGTTTTGGTAAGGACAACATAATTTGAGTAGAGACTTAAAAACAAATTAATGGGTTTTGATTAACTTAATCCTATTGGGTCCACAATTGCATAAACTAAAATTAAACTAAATGTACTCAGATAGGTACATTGAATAAAATTTGTGTTAATGAATGAATGGGTTGAATGTGTTAAATACGGGGCAGATAGACCGTGTCATGCCACTCATGACACTCATTTAACAAATGTCCGGATTGCAGAGTCTGATTTAGCAAGAAATAATAGTGTTGTCCTTGGATTTAGCAAAAAATAATAGTGTCATGAGAGGTTTGATCAAACACAACCAGCCAGCCACTTGCATATCTGTTGCAACACCAAGGAATGCTCCCCCGACCAACACGCATCTCAAACATCCCATTCACCGCAACGTAAATTAGGCCCCTCCTGAAACCAAGTTCGAACCTCCTTACAACTACTAGAACATATGCTTCGAGTTAGACAAAAGAATGAACAATGAATTCCCAACATAGGAGAGAAAAGTATAGTCTGGAAAAGCAGACTCCAAAGCCTAACAGGTACCACAGCTGTAAGTTTGGCATTAGTAGAATCTCCGCAACATTATTTCCAAGAAACTACAGATTCAATCATTTTGAAAGCATAAGAGAGCATATTGATACGAACTTCAACAAAAAAATAAATCTAAAAATCTTAATATTTCCATACAAATTTCTTGGCATTTGCATTTAAAATCCAGTTAAATGATGAAGGCAGGAATGGAACAACGCCGCGTTCTGCAGCTGCTGAACTAGCCCTGAATATCAAGAACTAAATAAGATTTTATCATTTTAGGGGTAGATTTCAATACATGTGTCAGCAATCAGCATATCAAAGTCAGCATTTTACAAATATGGCAATTTTGTACACATCAATTCCCTAGTATATTTATATACACATGCACAAAGTACCCAGCATAACATTCCCATTCTACACCAGCCTTTTTTGAGTCAATACAAAAGAGTTAAAAATTCAAAAGATAGCGGACATGCAGACAAGAAAATATTGCTTCTATAATGATACAGAATAAGAAGGAAAAAAAAAAACCAACAATTGTATGTACAACATGAAAGATTAAGTGAAAGAACTAATTGAAAAAAGAAGATGGAATAAACTCCACTGTCTAAAACCCAAATTACCCAAATTGGTGTAAGCTTAACTATTTCAGAGCCCCTACGCCCCAAAAAACAAGATGTTTAGGCGAACTTTAACATTTGAAAATTTTAGCGGAGCTAACTGTTTTAGAGCTATTATAATCCAGGTCAAAATTTCAAAAGATTATGAGCAGCTAAACCAAGATCACAAGCCCACCAAACCCATCTCATCCAGATCTCATTAGAACACATTAACATAGAAAATTAGAGTAAACGGCGCCAGCATGTCCGTAAATTCTTGACAGAAACAGAATCATCAACCTGATATGAAAATAGCAATCCTGTCAATTACAATTGAGTATAGTATTGCCTCATTTAAATTTCAGTAATTCACATCAACAGCCAGCTCATGCAGCTTCCAATAAACTATATTACAACCAAGACAATTTCCCCCCACTCTCTTTTTGCATAACACGTTCATACTAACACACATATACAGAGCAGCACTAGACAAGAACCACACGTGCTAAAATATCAAATAAAAGACCCCTTTATGTATATTTATAACTTGTTACACTATCAATCTCCATCACAACAAGACATCCAATGCTAACAATAGATTCATCTGAACCCTTCTCAATTTTGTTTTTTGTTTCTTAATAAAGAAACAATAGCTACAAATTTCTAATCACCACGAGAAATGAACACAATGGCCTATGACTCTGATGAATGTAACATGCCCAAGAGCATTATAAGTAGTTTACACATAATCTTACATGTCAACATCCTTTAATAATAACAGGTCTGCTGTTCAATAAAAGAACTGATGTAGAACACCAGAATAGTAACATCTCAATCTCAAGACATACAACATTGTTTAGTGAAATGTCATTCAGATAGCTGCGGGCAGATGTCAAGGGGCTCACCAAGCAACTTCGTTATAATACCCCCTATTCCTCTTAAAAAAAATGTCAATCCACTTAACAGTATCAAAATAGATTCATTCACAACTATAAGACCACTAAATTCATCTAAAACCTCATTACACAAATCGAAACAAAATTCTATTTGAATCAACGGCAATTACTTGGTTTCAATTAAAATATAACAAGAAGCGAAAAGAGAGTGTAAATCAAGAAACAAGCATACGCAATCAATCCTCGATGCTCCTCGCCTCCATCGGCAAGCGAAACCATCAGATTCGTTGAAACCCTCGTGGCCCAAAGAACGAAAACAGCGGACACCGCGAACCGGACCGCCCCGCCCTGCGGCAAGAACAGTGACAGCGCTGCTAAAATCACCACCGGTAGCATGCAGTAACCAACCACGCTCGTACACGTGTGCAGGTCCAGATTCCCGTTCCGCCCCTCTAACATGTTGAAGACAACGTATAGAAAGATGGAGGCCACGACGATCCATCCGAGGATAACACCGAATTGGAGCTTCCCGGCAAGGAGTTGGAAGAGTCCGAAAGCGAGGTAGAGGACAATCGGGCCGGAAAGATCCGAGTCTTTGTGGACGATCGGGTTGACACGGAACGGATTCAAAATCGATTTGGTTTTCTTCCAGATTTGGTCCGGGTGGATGCCGAGCTCGTCGAGGAGAGGTTCTTCGTCATCGAATGAGGCGGAGCCACCAGTACCGGCGGCGGTGTTAATGGAACCGCCGTAGGAGGCGGTGGCAGCAGAACCGATTTCGAAGGACATGAAGGGGATAGCGGAGCTGGGGGGGCGACTGGGCTGAAAGGGAGCGGTGGGGACGCGGCGCTGGTTGATGTTGCCGGTGGTAGATGGGTTGCCCCCAGAGGGGAAGATTACTGGCGGCACAGCGAATTCCTTCGTCATGCTTTGTTTCGAAATTAGGGTTTTCAGTTATTCAACTGATTGATCGTTTCGGAGATCAAGAGCACAGATTCAGCAGTGAAGAAGACCGGTTGAAATATTAGAAACTCAGATGGAGAGACAAGGCTTAACGGTGAAGTGATTTCATACCCAAGTTTCTGAAGGGTATTTTTGACTTTTCGAAATAATTGTTCGGGACTTTTGAGGACGGGGTGTTGCGCTTTCCAATCCTATAACCGCGGGGACATGTACATGGTGACGTTGTCTGCATTTGTGAATTTACTCTATTACGAGTCTAAGATTTTAGTTTCCCATTTTTATCCGACTATTATGATTTTCATTTTTGTATTGGTAATTGTGTTTGTCCAAATAAAAATTAGGGGTAATTACTGTCACACCCTTAAGGTTTTGCTTAAAGACATTCATACGAAAATGTTTCATTTGTATACACTTTCATCCCTACATTTAATGGTTGATTCTTATTAATTTAATTTGACTTATGTAGCTACATCAAAAAATTGCAATTTAGCTTAGGGTGAGTTACATAAGAATTTAATTTACCTTTTAATCACGCCTTATCCCTTTTTCATTAGTTCACAACCATTAGAATTAACTTCAATTGTTTATTTTTCTACAATTATCAAAATGCCCCTACATTGTAATATAGTATTTAAAAATAATTTTAAAAATATAAATTTTAAGAAAAGATGAATTTCTACCGTTCATAGTAGTGATGGACGATTAAATTAAATTTTCAAGAATATTTTTTTAAGAAAATAAATTTATAAAAAATAAACTTTATATGAAAGTTAAAGCTCCACAATGTACTTAATATGAACTTGATAACTCTAATTGACTCAAATATCACTAAGAAACTATAATGTTGAAGATAGAAAAGTTTTGAAACTCGTTGAAAACTCAAAATATGGCTAAAAAGTTGAATTTATAGGTAAAAATATCAATTAGCTATTTAATTATCATTGTATTGGCAACTTCTGTTTTGGTCATTGCAACTCTCAAATTTATGCATTCTGCTCCATGTAAGTTGTGACGACTATGGCATATGTTCATGTTCAAATGAAAATGTAAGTCTCGATCAATCTACTTAAGGTATAAGAATACTTAGGATGATAAGATCCAATCTAAGGTCATATGAGTGAAGTAATTCAAATCACGTGCAAACATAAACTACTTTGTAATATAATAGATAATTAAATTCTAAAGCTAGTTTTCTTTGCTCCAAGCTTCATGATAATATCTTTGATGTTCGAAAGCTTGTTGCTTGCTCCCCCATGCATATGGAATTTGTATCTTCAAGGTATATGGTGCATTTATGTTCTTCATCCATATGCTTGAAATTATACTTAAAAAAAAAAAAAAAAAAAACTAGACTAAACAAATTAGAAGCTCCTCCATTATTTGTTATCATCAAAATCAATCATTAAAATCTTGAAGCTAATAACAGTTTATCAAGATGTCTCCAAATCAAACACTACATACTCATTTAAAATGGCTACTCCAACAATACTAAAGAGAATCCTATCACATATAATGTAATGATAAATATGCAAGACAGAACATGCATAGATAGGATATTTATGTTGTATATTTTCAAAAGGAAAAATCCTAAAAAACAATCTGACTTTTGATAGATTATCTATTTTTCCCAATGTGATTTCGTTTTTATCTAAAATCCATTTATCGTCAATTTTTTAACAAAAATGTTAGAAAAAACAAATGTTGAATTTATCCTTAGTTTAAATAATATTAAAATAAAAATGATAATCCCAAAAAACCCATTGACTTTTGACACATTATCCATTTTCCTTATATTGTTTTGTTTCTATGCAAAATATCACTTGATTTTAAAATAAACACTCAAAATATCCCTTGAAAACGTATAAAAAGATGGTAATACCCTTAACGGTAACAGATTCTGTTAGATAGAAATGATTGACCGTTTAACTTTAGGGACCAAAAAAAAAAATACGACGAAAAAATAATTAAAAAATATTAATTAAAAAAAATAAAAAATAATAAAATTAAATATAAAAAAATAACATAATTTCATTTAATGAAGATTGATGATGGTGGTTCAATTGTGGGAGATTAATGATGATGGTTCAATTTGAAGATGACGATCCCAGATCTTCAATCTGTGGGAGATTGATGATGATTGATGAGACTCATAATTTGCTTGAACATGTCATGGTTGAGATAAAGAAGATGGTTGATGAAACCCATAATCTGTTGCTTCATTTTAGTCATGGTTGCAGTTTGAACATGTCAAGATAAAAGAGATGGAAACGAAGAGATTTAGATGGATGAGATAGAGGTCAATAAAAGAGATGGAGGTGAAGAGATTGTGATGGATTGTTCATCTTTGGTTTAGGGTTTTTTGTGTTTGTTCTCTAGATTCTTCTAGATCAAACAAAATAATTTTTTTAAATGGATTTTTAAAATTATTTTGTTTTATTTAAAAAAAAAATATTTTTTTATTATTTATTTTGATTTTTTATATTCTTACATTTAATATTACTTATTTTGTTTTTTGATTTTTTATTTTAATATTATTTAAAGTAAGGATAAATTTGATAATGTAACTTTTTTTTAACATTTTTGTTAAAAAATTAATGGTAGCAGGGATTTTGAATAAAATAAAACGACATAGGGGAAATTAGATAATCCGTCAAAAGTCAAATAGTTTTTTAGAATCTTCCTATTAATTTTTCATCACATTTCCCTTTTTGTTTTGGAGTCAAACAGTCAATCACGTTCACCTAACAGAATCTGTTACGTTAGGGGTATTATTATCCTTTTGTACGCTTCTAGGAGATATTTTAGGTGTTTATTTTAAAGTTAGACGATATTACTATACGAGAAAAAATGGATAATGTGTCAAAAGTTAGATGGTTTTTTGAGATGATCTCTTTTCAAAAATATATACTTATGTCTAATCCTATTTTATATAAATATAACAAATTTATTAGATAAAGTTTTATTAGAGTAATTACTAAAAAGAAAAACAATATTATTAATTATAATCATTATGCTATTGTACATTGTATTAAGAAGTTAAAACTAATTGGTTGATGTATGTTCAAGCTTGGCTGAGCATAAAGGATGCATCTTTCTATACTTGTGGTAGGGATGTTTAAATTTCATTATTGGGCTATTTCTGCAAAGTCTCCAAAAATTGTGACAAATGGGGTAGCCCATTGGGCCCCTCCGCATTTAAAGTGGAGGTTGAAATTTAATCATAGATATTTTCCAACACAGTCTTGAGTCTTCATATAATTGCAATAGATATAGATAATTCAATGGTAACACTTATAACACACACACATTAAATTTCCACATAATCGTGACAAGTAAGCATGAGCTATTGGCATTTCTTACGTTTCTAGATGCTATGACGTTTAATCATTTCTCTCTCCTGAAACACCCAAAGTATAGTAATTAAAATAAAAATTTGAAAAAAATTGTGTTTTGTTATGAAACAAAAGCAATATTAAGATATTGCAAAATAAGAACAATGAATAAAGATAAAGCACAAGAAGAATTTTGGAAGAGAAGTGTATTATTTCTTATGTAAGAATAATTCATACAAATTCATGTACCTCCTATTTATAGGTTAGGAGTCATAAATAGAAAGACATAAGTTACACAATACATTAAGACATCATTATGATGATCATTATTTGAGAAATAATTATCTTTAATGTGGAGATTATAAAAAATATTAAGATGATCATTATTTGTGTGATAATGATCTTTAATATGGAGGTTATAAAATATTAAAGGGTGGCATCCAATTGATTTACAATCTATTTTTATTATTATGCAAGCCAATACCAAAATAAAAACCAATAACTTTTTTACATTTGTAATAATGACATGGTGAAAGATAATCGGTTATACATACCTTACCAGCGTTTTGTATCTCTAGTATATGTTTGATGTAACTTATTTATTAACTAAAAGTATTTTTTTTTAATATTTAAAACTTTACTTGATTTTTTTTAGATCGTTTAATTGTCGTTCTAGTAGAGTTTTTGAGTAATTAAAAAAATTAAAAATTATCTACTTAAAGAAACTCAAATTTTGAGTTTTTTTAAATAGATTTTTTTTTAGTTTTTAATAAAATTAAAATATTTAATATAATTTTATTAATATTATTATATCCTTAAAATTATTTAATTTTTTTTTATAAATTTACAATTTAAAAATATTTTTAATTAATAATCAAATAATTAATTATTTCCCTTTAAAAATTCTACTAATAAAAGATTTTCTTTTAAGAGACCTTCATTTACTACTACTTTAATTAGATCGAAGATACCGAAATGTGGAGCCCAAATCGACCCCCATCGGTAAGTGAAATGAAATGAAATAAAATGAAACGAAAAACACCAAAACACGCTTTCATCGGAGCCAGAACCCACACACTCTAGCATTGTTTTCGACGTCTGCTTCTCTCTCAGTCTCCATCCGTCTTAATCGCAAGGGTTTGTCTGTGAGACTGCTAACGCTAAACATGGAAGAGAGTGTTTCGAAAGCAGTGGCAGTCATAGGCTGCGTATTCTTGACCTTATTTTACGTTGCCATTCTCTACTCTCCCACTCTCATCCTCCGCCTCCCACCCCCTTCCTCTCTCAACGTCTTCCTCATCCGACGCTTCCTATGCGCCGCCGTTTCCTCCGTCTTCTCACTCTTCTTCTCCGCTCTGATCCTCCGCGTAAGCTCACACTCTTCAATTTGCTCTTAGATATTTGAATTTGATTACTAGTATGCTAAATTGTTCTAATTCTTTAGATAACAAGTGTGGAGGCATCATCTGTGCTTGGCGTTTACGGCATTCGATCGGACCATATGGCGAGTATTTTGATTTCTTATTTCTAATGCTATCTGTCTGTAGTTGGTAATTATTTCTTTATATTTGTTATATGCTCCGCAGATTGGAAAACGGTGACTGATTGCTAAATTTGCGTTCCTGAAATGCAATTTTATGTATGAAACAGTGGCAAGCTGTGGTATTTCCTCTCTCTTTGACTTGTTTAATGTATGCTGGAAGTTTGCTCTTCAAGTCCATGTTGTTGTTCAAGTCGTGGAAGAAGAATATGAATGACGGTGGGGTCAAAACCGCGCTGCAGGTGTCCCTTGAGTACCTGATGTCTATGGCATCTAATGTTCTGGCTTGGCGTAACTTTGTCGTGGTCAGTATGTAGCTGTTTTAGATTCTTGATCAGTTAGAGCCAGTAACTTCTGTTATTGCTGTTAAATATCTGTTTACCAATATGGAAATGTACGTATGAGGTTTGACGAATTGTTTTCCAAGTGGTGAGAATCTTCCTTGCATGTTTCCCGAAGTTGATTTCGTTATGAAAGATTTATTAAGTTATCAGTTCTGCTCATCATTGAATATGTGATAATCAATTGAAGGATAAAATCTTAACTACTTTAATGGACAGGCACCATTGACGGAAGAGTTGGTGTTTAGAGCATGTATGATACCCTTACTTCTCTGTGGAGGACTCAAGATTTATACTGTCATTTTTCTCTGCCCTGTTTTCTTCAGCTTGGGTGAGTCATTAGTTTCCTTGGAGACCAAAAATCTTCTTTGATCTGCGGAGAATATTTAATGGCATTCAATTTCCATTTCTTCTTTGTAAAATTTCCCTTTTTTTTTTTTTAATATTCTTATAAAATTGTTTGTAACTTGTTGAATGACCAATGATTTCACTTTTTCAATATGTTGCTTGAAATTGAGGTTCACAGGAATGCTGTTAAGATCTTCTCCTGGTCACACCTGTGTAAGTCAAGAAAATGATAATGATTTTTGTCTCATGACATGACTTGAATTTAAGAACTCATGACTGCTATGGCATGATTTGCATTTTGTCAGTGTTAATGTTCGATTCCAAATCTTCTAATTAGTTATTTCTGCCCATAAACTATTTCTTTTACTGTGGAGTTGATGAAAATAGTTTCTATGTTTTCCTTATTCGCTCTGAGGTTCAGTCTTTTATGTTTTTGTGAATTCCATAATTTCGATATTTCTTTGTTTTAGCTTCTGTAATATGCCCCCTTTATTCACCAAATTACGTGTTGAGGTGAATTTTTCTCCAACCAGTATGAGTGTGCATGGTCCGTTTTATTGAATGTGCGTGATCCGTTTTATGCAGCTCATTTGAATCATTTAATGGAGATCTATAGCCGTGAAAACTATAGCCTGCTGAAAGCATCCTTGACTGTGGGTATGTGCTAACTTTCGCTTTAGTCTTGATAAATGCAATTTCAGTAATTTTACAATTTGGTAGTGAAGTAGGTTGTTTGTTTTTCTTCATTTAGTATGTCTTTTGCTAACTGTGAATTTGTGAGGTTAAGAGAAACCTCTAACATGTTACACAAATAGATTACTGATTGGTAAATGGATCATATATATGTCAGGTCTTCAGCTTGGTTACACCGTGGTCTTTGGTTGGTATGCTTCTTTTCTCTTTGTTCGAACAGGTGAGTAATTACTTGTTAGTAAGTGTAATGGTAATTTAGTGATGGCCTTTTGTTCATAAATTCCTGGCTTTTAAAAGTGTTCTCTTTCTGCTGTCAGTTGAAACTGTGTAGTTAGCATTGGGACTGTATTTAATTTGTATATCATGTTCTAATCGCTTCAAAAGTTTATGGGAAGTTGTTCATTGTTGCTATTCTCTGCAAGCTGTCATTTATTCAGTGGTACAGTTTCAGGTTTAGAATTTAGATCATAAATTATCAGGTACATTAAATATTATGAATTACGATACAAGGTTTTATTCATAAGATCATAATTACTGGATTTCAGAGCCTACATAAATTGTTCTAAGCTTTTAAAATGTGATGGTAAGTGGTAACTTGAAAATCTCCTGAAGCAAATTCTAGGAGAAATGGCCTCCAATAGTGTCAGCAAGAGTTTTATGGTTTTTTAAAGGAAAAAGTTTGCATGAACATTTAGTACATATTTATTCCAACTTAACAAAAAACTTCCTTATGTTTTTGAAACATGACTTCAAAAGATGGGTGGGTACCTAGCCCTTGTAGGAGGTGCTTCATTCATCTTCAGCAATCAGAATTCATCCTGATCAGAACAGGATGATACAGTAAACTTGAATGTGGTGTTATATAGCAGCCAATGCCTGTTTATTTCTCAATTCTTTTGTTTTAAATGCTTATTGTTGCTCTTAACATTTTCTTTGTGTTCCCATTTTTAACTAGTTTATTCTTTTGTATGGGTTTGCTTATTGTGTTGTTGTCTGTTCTAAGAGATACCTTCAACCTCAGTGACATAGGTACATTTTTTCTCTGCAGGAAATCTTCTTCCACCATTAGTTGCTCATATATTTTGCAATTTTATGGGACTGCCTGTGATGTTCGCTCGAAGGAGAGGTATGAGTAACGTTACAATCATAGTATAGTTGGCGATTACTAATGATTTTGGTTGAGCATTTGCATACTTTCGGTCCCAAAAACATGTGACATTGAATCAAAACCTTGTGAGAAAGTATGTGAACGTTTAAGTAGCGGTTGCAATTTAAAACTTTAGGTTTGAGGTTAGTGTGGTTGCTTGTGAAGGGAAAACTTGTCTCACTAAAATTATGCTAGTATTCCCGTCTTCTCTCTATCTTATCTTTTACAGTCCTTGAAAAATACGTGCTTAAACATTGCTATGTTTGATAGTAAAAATGAACAAATTTTTTAGTTTAGACTGTTGGATTATCTGGGATGTCTATCAAAGACATATGGGCTATGATCAAAACTGCCTACATGGGTGGTTTTTAACTTTTAAGGAGATGGGGAGGGATACCTTGTTGAATTAATAAGTTGTTGCTCCTGATTTTCTAATTATGACATGTTTTTATAAAAGGTATGAGTTTACCAGCAGAGCACAATTGTTTTGTTCTTAGCAAAGATGTAAATTAGGAGTCAGATTGTAATGTGGTATTTTGGTTTACTACAGAAAGCAATATTGCCTAGTGGCATTTAGTTTTTCTTGTAATTCACCTGTCCAGAACTGCAATATAACTCATCCTTGCCTTCATCACTATTTCAGGGTTAGTGAGTGTAGCATTTGTAGCGGGAATGGTGGCTTTCTTGTGGCTTCTATTTCCAATGACACGGCCTGATTTATACAACAACAGAACAAACAATTGCAGATGTTGGCATGGATATTGTTCCTGGAATTAAAGTTGTGAAAACTTTGGAAGAATTGGAATTTATGTTTTTTCAATTGACTGGGAAAGGAAATGAAAAAGGAATGTATACGTTGTGTGATAAATTTGTTAGTTCATCCACCCTCCTTCAATTCGTTCACACATTTGCCCATATACATTCATACATAGGTCTTGATGGTGGTTCTACAAGCCATATGTACATTACCTTCATTCTCACCCTGAAGTCTAATTACCTTCATTCTCATTCTGAAGTCTAATTGTCCAGTCAGCATTACAGATCTGCATACGTGCATTGACGCTGTCATAAATTTGTTGTGCCATCCATCCATGCATTGGTTTTGATGGTGTTCTTTAATCTTCAACAAGCCATACGTGCCACTTATGTTTGAACAACTCATAAGTAGCCTGATTTATAACGAACGACTCAAAATGGAAGAGAAAACAGCATCTGATTATAATTATAATTATATAATAATTATACAGCATGTATTGAACAATTAGCTCTGTTTGTCAACTCCTTGACAAGAATTTTATTGTTTATTTTTTCAGGCTATAGTAACTAGTAAGCCTTTATTATTCTGCGTCAAATGTACAAAACTAGAAATGTGAGTCTCATCAGGCTACTCTGCGCTGTTGGTGTATTTTGTATTTACAAAATGTAGAAGGTTGAAAGAGCAGGCATGTCAATAATAGGTACGTCGATGATGAACAATAATAGCCAGAATACTTATTATTTCTAAACAAAATATGAACATATGCTTTGCAAAATACACTTTAGTTATCATGATTGAATTCCAAGGAAAAAACTCAAACATCATTTCTTGTATCTCTATATCCTATCAGCTTTTAATCTAATTTTAAATTTGTATTCCTAATCAAAACATTTATTTATATTGTAAAACATGAGACCATCTGCCAACTAGGTCGTTGTAGTATAGTGGTGAGTATTCCCGCCTGTCACGCGGGTGACCCGGGTTCGATCCCCGGCAACGGCGAAAATTTTTATTTTTGGCAATCTTAGTTAAGGTGATTTGTGGGCCCGTGCACCATCTTTTTTAGACACCTATAGAATGAGGCTTGGTCTGATAATGTTGTTCAAAAGCTTCCTGCTAACAGTATTGTTATGTGGGTTGCAGGTCCTTCAAACTTGATGTTGATGTAGCGTTGAATATAAAGGAAAGAAATTAGAAATAGTTGTGGTGTGATTTTTGCTGCGGCGGCTCAGGTATTCGAGTGAGTTGTTTGTGTAAAAATTGCGGAGGCAAAAGCAATTTTGGAAGGTCTTCGATTTGTTGCAGCAGACTCTGTAGAAGTGAGGTTAGTGCAGGAGATGAGAATAATAATATTGTGTTTAATATCCAGACTCTGTTGGATGGTCTTAGGTTGGTTTCTTTATGTTTACACAGTGCTTGCAATAGGGTAGCCCGTGAGTTAGGTAGGTGGGCAATTGGTACTGAGAGTGGTATCATTTGGATTGGAAACATGATGTTTCTTTTTGGCTACAATGTATAGCCATGGACGATGTATATATATTCTGGTTATTTCTTTTTCTAAAGTTAGTGCCAAACAAATTAGAAGCATGTGGAATTTTGTCGAAATTGAATATTACTTATACGTTCTGAATATCTATGTTCATAAAGGTAAGATAAATAGATAAACTATTCATACAAGTTATAATAAGCGTTTGGTAGGAATTAAATTTCTAATATAGGATGAAAAGTACATAATCATTTGTATTAAGATATATTGTATATATTCTGGTCATTTTTTTTAGGCAGAATTCATTTTACTATGAAAAAAAAGAATCTCTTGATTTAAGGTGACTTTTACCTTAATTTAATTGATAAAATTAAATTCTTGTGTGTATATATATCTTCTGTTCAATGTCATACGACTCATACCTAATTACCATTCTTGTTTACCATCTGTCAGATTGTACTCACGTAATTGATGGAACTTTATGAATGCTATTAATTGATTGAAACCATAATTTATCAAGCATGCGTTCACTTAGAAACCAGAATAGTCATCTCTCGCGTTGCACACGTAATTCTAATTCATATTTCTTGTGGTATTCATTTGTGTTATTGTATAACTCAAAGAATGAGGTTAATATGTGTTTCGAGAGCACCTATTAAGTGTTAAAAAAGTAAATAAAGTACTGCTAATTATTTTTTGAGTATATAAAATTACTTGTTATTATATTGAAAGAATAGATAAGATAAGAATTAATTATTTGAATAAAGACACATGTTAAAATGATCAATTAATTATTGTATTTTAGATTCAAGTTCAATGGTTTTTTACTTGGAAAATAGATTGTAAAAACATTAAGACGTTTACATATAGAAACTATTCTAATTATTCTATCCTTGAGCAAAATTTGTTAAGTAACAATTTTGCGAATTTTAATTTTTTAAATGAGCTCAAAAAATTTATAATGTTTTATGTTTGTTAAAAAAAAAATGAAAGTATACCGTCTATTGAATTTAATTCATTCAATTAAAATAAATGACTAGTTATCTAAAAATGTGATTTGAAAGTTCAATTTAGTCTTGATAGGCTAAACAAGATTACATAAATATAGAAATATGTATGACCTGAGTGGTATCAATCTAGAAGTTCATTTAGAGGGGGCAATTCAAAATAACTATAATAATAATAAACTCTTACTAAATCGAAATAAGATTATTTTGTTATGATAAATCTCTCATGTTTACATCAATTAAATTGTATATTTGAATTATAATAATATCAATGTCAAAATTAGTAATTGTTCTTTTACACTTTTTTTTTTCGTTTCTTTTTAATCTGCTAATACAATAATGCTAAATTTCCAATCTTATCCCAACTGCTTTGTATCTCTTTATAAATAAAGATTATATTATTATTACTTTAATTTAGTATAAATTAAAAAGAGTAATTTTAATAAGGATCAAGCAAAATAATAATTGGAATAAATGTTGGAAACTTTGGTATTGTTGATGTTAATAAATCTAGTTGCACTTTGTAATCCAATTTGTTCGATACAAAAAACAGTTCCTAGTTAGTTGGTTACTACGCTGCATGGACATGTAGAGAGCAGATAGCTTCTATTTTACAGGATCCGGAACAGGCAGGACTCACACATACACAGTTGAAATCTGGAAATGACAGCAGTTCTCAGTGCATGTACCTCTTTGGCTTGGCTCCCATTCCCATATCAACTGTTTATATAACACAAGATTCTTTCATTCTATGATTCTATGCACAGGGAAATTGTGGACATGTTATTATTGCACACATTAATTCTATTTTGTTTGGTTTTGAAATTTGATTGACAATTTCCTGTAACAGCTTTCATCCATTTTGTTTCGTTTCATATGAAATCTGAGAGGATCTTATGCATTGTAGTCCAATTTTGGTTTATTATGATAAAGTAAATATTTACAAACACAAATTGCACCATTTTCGGTGGCGACAATGTGAGCATCATATCTTTCAACGTTTGAAATGTAATGATGATATATTATCACAATATGATTTATCTCGATAAAAAAGATGTAGATTTTCTGTACTTGAAATGAATTATTTATAATAAGTGAGGAATTTATAAATTCAAGAAATTAAAATTATTATTAGCAGGAACATGAGATCTAGCCAATTCTGACTTAAATGGGTTGATAATTAAAGGAGATTTTTCAAACTGAGGCTTAGAACCTGTAAATGAAGCTTGAGGCATTATGTCCTGATTCTTGTCTCAATTTCAATTTCCTTTTACTATTTTAATTACATGATTTTATTGAAATACAAGAGGAACAGTACTCTTATCTATGATTTCCCTCCACACTCTAGACAGTACCAATAACTTTTTTTATGGGAAATTACACCGTACTAATAACTTGCTTATTTCATTTTCCTTATAAAATTGATTGTTGCTAATAAATTTGAAAGCGACTCTTATGAGAGAAGCTTTGGTCGCCTGCAGAATAGTCAGCCTTCTGCTCTCCAATTAGGCGACGTAATAGAAGTGAAAAGTACTGTATTGTACTCTCCAAATACATTGAGAGATACTAAACATGAAGTAAAAATGTTTTGAGAGAGACCTAACACGATACAATAAAAATTACACTGTAATACCTTTAGGGGAGAATATTGTATCTTTATTTACATGATGTGATATAAATGGAAACTATGTTATATAGTAAATACATTGAGAGGGTAAATAATGTGTCTTTCTTTACATAACATAATACAAATAAAAATCACATCATAAGTAAAAATACATTGAAGATAAATATTACGTCTTTATTTACGTATAATATAATATAAATGAAAAGTATATTATGTATCAAATATATTAACAGATGAATAATGTGGTACAAGTGAAAAGTATATTGTAATCAAATACTTTAATAATGAATAATATTATATAAGTGAAAAGTGCATTATACACCAAATATTTTAAAGAGTTAATAACGTGATAGAAGTGAAAATACATTGTACATTGGTACACTAAAAGATAAATAACATAATATAAATGAAAAATACATGATGCTCAAATACATGGAAGGATAATAAAAATTGTTATTAACATGATATGAATGAAAAATACATCATAGGTCAAATGTATAAATAAAATGTACAGTGTGTCATATATATGGAGGGGCCAATTACCAAAAGGGGTATGGACAAAACGTTGTTTTTACTATGGAGCAGAAGAGTATTGCAATGAAGAAGTGTGAGGTTTGTATGTTGCCAAAACTCGTTTCTTGCACCTGTTTAGATCTGAGTTATTTTTGTCAGCTGATCATTTTACGCGTCCTGAAAAGGTGATATGAGTAATCATAACAAGGTCCCCCCTTTAAGCTTCTATTTTGACTTAATGAGTTGGTGTCTATCGAGTGGGATTCGGTGGCAAAGATGAGAAGGCTAAAAGGGTTCTCTGATTCATAAGTACATTAGAGTTTGATTAGACATTTTTTATAATATCAGCTACAGTTTTTACTTAGTGAGTCAACCCGGGTTATGAGAAGAGGCAATGTCATATCCGTGAGTTGATATTGTGGGTTACTTTTTTCAAACTTAATGAACTCTCATTGACTTGTTATTTGAATCTGTCATGACGTTACCTTTGATTAGATCTTCACCATCACTCTCTTCACACAGAATCTGAGTGAAAAGCCCCATTTTCTCATCATCTTATAATATCTACTATTGTCTGGTTTACGACATGCACCAAGTCATGCCATTTTCAGCTCTTTGATATGTTTTTAGAACACTCGGCATATAGAGCCTTATTTACTGCAATTCAACTTTGAATTGAATGATTTGAAGTCTCAGTAGTCCACGTTTCTGCATTTTCTTCCTATGTACAAGTGAATTTAATTGAATTAATGAAACAAACACCTAACAGTTTACATGCAGGCATCCATTGTGACCATTATGGTAACCAAATAGGTACTGTTGTTATGATCAATAGTTAATCACTTCACTAGCTATGTCCAAAATTCAGTTGATTTACATTAGCCTGTCCAGTTCAAGTAGAGAGACTTCATTATATTTCTCTTGCACAATCTTAAATATCCAAGCATGCATTTTGAAAGATTATTAATGAAAGAGAGAGTTGACACTACAGTGATAATAATAAGATAATTCTTTATAGCAGATAGGTCGATACATCTTTGTAGTTTCAGAAATCCATATTTTAGACCCCCCCCAAAAAGAAAGAAGGAAGATACTCTAAAGATGAAAATAGAAGCAAAAGTAACCCTGATAGAAAGATACCACTATTGTCCTATGTAACTGAAACTAGAACTACTACTAGCACTACAGTTTTGACTATGGTTTTACACAAAAAGAGCAAAGGACCTTAAAAGTGGGGTCAGGATAAAGACTCTGAAGTGGGGTCATGATATCTATTTAGGGTGGGGATCAGGCTTTGCTAGAATTGGAAGGATTTGGGTTGGAGGTGGAGCTGCTGATGTTGAGGTCTGGAATATTGGTACTACCAACATTGGCTTTTGAGTTTGCATTGCCCAGTTTTTGTTTAAGTTCTGATAATAGGACTTGATTCTCCTGGTTCAGCAGCTGTGCTTTCTTCCTTAGCCTCTCATTCTCCTTCATTATGTAGCAGTTCTGGAGGTACAGCTTTGAGTTCATCCTTTCCATCACTGTGAAATTTTTTTACTTTTCCAAACTTCCTGAATTGCCCCTGAAAAAAAACACCAATAACACCACTATCAACCATCAACATCTTAGTTTATGTCGTGCAAATTTACTTCTACAACACAAGGACACGTGTAGTTCAGTTACTTCAATAAATTTTTTATATGAATATCCTAAGTACTGAAAATATGAAAACAATGGAGGGTTTTGCTAAATATGGATTCTTAAACAATTCAAGTATTAACAAGAACCAACCCAATTGCTCTATAAAATGAACTACAATGCTTGTAACAAGAAACAATAGAAACAGTGGAAAACAGAACATGAGAAGTCCAAAGAACAATTGAAGTTGTTAGGACCAACGTGGGATAAATAAATAGAGAAAAATGTGTTTGTGTTTGAAATAAAGAGAAGAGACATGACTAATAATTGTCCCAAGACTGTAGTTATAAAAAACAGTCTCTTTCGGTTGCCCAAACTCGAAAGAAAAGAATAAAAATCATAAAAAGAGTTACAGAAGAGTGAAAAATTGTGTGACTGCGTCTACATAGGAACATATGCTTGACTATATGTCTACTACATGTAGATGTAATTGTTGCTGCCCAAGTTGCCTAGTGTAAAAGAATGGCATCATTATATGCTCTTGGTTCAAAGAGAAGAAGCCGAAAGTTGTTAAAAAACAGAAGAAATGAAGAAAAAGAAAGCCACCACAGAGGTATAGAGAAAGACAAAGAAACTACGCAAATAAAGAAAAGGAAAACCAATGTTGGAGAATCCAAAGGAAGAAGAAAAAAACAATGATTCAAAATCAAGACATTCCCTCTTCAAAAAGAGGCCAACAAGACAAAGTAGCCAAAAAATATATATATGTCTACACTGAGAGAAGTTGTTCCATGTTTGTGTTGTGTGTGTTTGTGAGAGAGAGAGAGAGAGAGAGAGAGAGGAAGAGGTAGAGAGAAGCATAGTTTGGAAGATTTTTAGTTAGATAACAGAAAACTACATTGAACCCAAACCCAAATGCACCAAAAACAAAGAAGATGTAAGACGGCAATCTCTATGTTTACTTGGTGAAAGAAAGCAGAGGAAACAGAGGAAGAGAACAAGGAGACAAAGAGATAGAGAGAAGTGGGGGCCTCTCTTTCTCTTTCTCTTTTCAAAAAAGATCACCTTTTGGAGGTGGGTTGGTTAGAGAACCCTGGCCGAGCAGGCTTATATGTATATCTATGTAATCTATCTATCTATCTATCTATCTGGTTTTCCTAACAACTATAGCAGCAGTTAAAAAGAAACACTCGCTATGAAATGAGGGAGATAGCGAACACACACACACAAATATATAGAGCAAAAGCTGGAAAGAGAGAAAGTAGAAGGCAAAAAGAAAAAAAAGAGAGAGGGTTGCTGGTTTGTGTGGGGGACATGCCTCTCTCTTCTGACACAACAATCATGCATGTGTAAGCATGGAAGGCGGCCGGTTAGGGGCGAGGATTTAATGTTTTGGTTCGTATGATGATGGGTATGGCGTCATGTGAATGATGATTGTTTTTGGCCGAGGGGCGTTTTGGTCATACTGTTGTCAATGTGGTTGTAAGAGGGACAATTATGGGATTTATGGCTAGGGCTTGTAAAATGATGGTGGGCTAGGTCGTCCCCAAGATTCGCAATGATGTTTTGGATTGGTTCCAACCATCATCACTGCACTACACATTACACCGCACACCCCATCATCAATTCTCTTTTGTTTTACTTCTTCTTCTTCTTCATTTTCAGACCCTTGTGTGTATTTCTTTCCTCATTTTTATTTCTTGCTTTGGCAACTGTTGGTAATAATCATTCTTTGCCGTAATGTAATGTTACTTTGTTGAAACTTGAGATTAAAAAAAAAAAAATGGCGGTTTTCTGCATTGAGACTCTCAACTTTTTCCCACTTGAGTCTCTCCTTCTTATCTACATCTTTCACACTTGACATATATCCATCATTTTTAGTAACATTACTTAAACCTATACACCTACTCACTTATCCACATTTAACACAATTTTTCATATTTATTTAGTTTAATAATATCATTTCATCTAACATAAATAAATAACGAAAATAATTTAAAGTATGAGCACTATTAAAACCATCGATTATGTTTTGTTTTACCTTATTACAATGATAATAATGACACTTATAGTATGATAAGTTGAGCATTTTTTTTGGCTAGATTTAGGATGTGAGCTTGAAATCATGTTGGGCCAGCTTATCACCCCCTCATGTGTTATGAGTGCCTTAAACGTGGGACATCATGGTTGACAGGTGTTCTTTTAGATGGGTGTATGGGTACAATCGTCATTTCAGTCACCTTCCAACCTGGTGGTGCTCGTTCTTTTACCCATCCACGTAATTATTGTTTGGTTTTCCATTCTTGTTCATTGCTTCTCAAATTACCTAATTACCATCAACGGTCGCTTCACCATCAAATCTTTATATATATATATATATATATATATGTGTGTGTGTGTATATTTACTACCTTCTCCATCAAATCTTTGTTTGAATTATATTCTACCTTCAGGATAGTCTATGGGAAAATGATTTTTTTAATTATTATTGTTATTATTATTTTGTGCCGAATTTTCAAAGTCTCCAATAAAGATGCAAAAATAATGATAAATCACTATTGAAATTTGCTAACACAAGAGACAATATGTGGTACAGTGACCGGGACAAGGGAGGGACAAGTAGGTTGGGTTGTCTACATATTTATGGTCTTTTGGCCAACACAATAGATTGAGTTGCATATAATAAATTATATAATATATCTTCCAATCTTATTATCGAAATTAAAAATTAGAAAACAAAATAAGATAAATATTTCCTCCACGTGCTCGTGTTTTTGCTTCATTTTATTATATGGTTATATTTTATCTGATTTAAGTCCAACTTCATTTCAATATCATCGATTATTTACTTATTTATTTGATTTCATTTCAAAGGCACGTGTCCAAGACTGATTTCTTATACTATCAGCGTCGTTTATTTAATGTGAAGCTCTACCTCCGTCGAAGCCGTATATCCATTCAGTTGTGTCAGTTCAGTTACTTATTTTGAGAAGATCTTCCGGACCAGTCTAAAATAATTAATTAGAGTTTATATATTCAAAACTTTAGTACTCGATTGCACGGTATTTTTTATTTTTTAATGTCCATATTGAATAGATCAACTAGGATATGTTGACATCATTATTATTTATACAATCCAAATATATTATCTCATTATTTCAAATATAAGTATACATAATCTTATAATTAATAAACAATTACTTTCATAATAACAGAAGAGAATTATTAATACAAAATCTTTTAATTGAAAAATAATTATCTTTATAATAAAAAAAGAAAATTACTCCTATAAGACTTTTAAATACGTTTAGTAGGACGACTTAAAACTGAACTATTAAGATAGGTGAAAGAGTGTACAAATAAATATGATAGGCGAGGATATATTAGTTGATTTCATAATATTTTCAATTACATATGAAGCTTAGCTTATATATGGATACTCTTAATACAAATGATTGTAATCTTAGAAGGTTTGAAATGCTTCAAATTCACTTTTTTTTTCTATAATAAATTTGAAATATTCTGAACACGTTTAATGATTAAAACAAAAGTAGTGTATCAAATACATTGGCATGAGAAATTTGAATCAAATTATACAAATATAGGTTGAGTGGTCTAGTTAGCAAGTTGAGTGGCCTAACATGTGGGTGGTCAATTGAATCTGTTATTGAAACAAGGATCCAGACTAGTAAAAATAGGGAGGCAAAGGGGAAGAAAAGAAGTCTGCTGTCATAACGTGCAAGTGAGTAAATAGTGCTTAAAAGTGTGAAACCTAGCTAGGGTTATAAATCTAGTTCTGTTTCAGAGACGGCCAATGATGGCAAAAACCATTAATAAAAAAGGTCTCCTATAGTAATCTTTCAACCCTTCTTAAATAAATAAATAAGTGCTTTTTGCAGCAATTTTGAGTAATTGAGTACTCACCCCCCTTGTTGAAAAAGAAATTTGGGTTCATGATTTAAAGAGGGGTTAGGGAGGGCGGGTCTGGTTTTGTTTTTTCATAAATGTGTATGGCAGTGCTCAAGAGATTTGCATGGCCACAGATAGGCATTCATGAGTGCACTTCTTCATCATCATCATCATCTTCTACAATTGCCTATAAATACAATTATGCAGAGTGAAAGAGAGAGAGAGAAAAGAGAGTCCATCCAACTGAGTAATGACTCTTCATTTTTATTACTCAAAAATAAAAATTTAAACAGAGGGGATGATTGCATCACCTATGGTTGACCCGTGGATTATGATTGGACAGCATTGATGTTAGACACGTGAAGACTTGAAATTTTTATCTTTTTCCATCATTGGTGAGTATGTGATGTTATTGGCAGGGATTATGGTTGGATGACCCACTAGTAAAATTATGTTAAGTTTATAGTTTTAACAAGCCAATGTTCCATGACAATGACCATGACCTCATCAAATTGCTAGGCTTTTCAATTTTATTTTATTTTATTTTTTTTAACTTTTATTTTCTTTCTCTTTTAATTTTGAGGTCACATTTAATCATGTCACATAATACCAATCCCTGCATGGCTAATGATGAAATATTTTACATGATAATGGGTTAGAAGAGGAAGGAACAAGTGCATTGAGCCCTGCACGTGAACTTATTAGCCTTCCATAATTCTAACTTTAGAGTCTCGATCTTGCTTTTATGGGACCACACCAACCCCACCACCCCGCCAAAACCCTTCGTACAAATTCACTCACAACTCACACACCGAAACAATGCAGATGTGTGACCTCCTTTTTTATTTGTTAATTGAAATCCAAGAGATCTTGTTTTGTTTTGTTGTAAGTTCTCAGATTTTCCACTTGAAATGACCGGTGGATCCCAACAAAATCTAATAAACTATGAATCTGAAGAGTGCAAATAATTACCGAACGTTCAAATCTGAACTAGTACTACACTTTGTTAAAAATTTTGATTCTGCTATAGCTGTTTTGATGGACCTACAATATCAGAACTTAGAGTATGATGACTGGAGCAACTTTCACTGAAATCGGACTGCTTGGGGTCTGTCTCTGTGATTGACAGTCCCAGTAGAGACTACTACATACGTTTCCACCGTTGGGTATGAAAGAGCAAGCGATATTTGAGTGTGAGTTCTTTTGAAAAAACAAAGAAAATTTGTCCAGAACTTGGTTGAATTCACAACGATTCAAGAGTACAATAATGGTTTCATTTTCAACAGTGCTATGCAAATCTAGTACAAGATTGCGAAATTACACATTATTAATCATTGAAAAGGATGTTTGTCTTATATTTTAAAGCATTAGTCCATTCCAAGCGGTCTTCGTGAAACCATATTGCCATAAAGTTTTTGTATGCGACATATTGAAATTGCAGCAATTTAGCCGTCACTTGATTTGCAATCTAAGAATAATTTTCCACTATTAAGATATAATTTCACTGAAAATTGTAGAATTATATTTTTATTTTTTAAAAAAAAAACTTATGCTGATGTTTTTCTCTTTGATGCTCAACAGTGTAACTAGGAATGACATTAAAATATTTTCTTCTCAGTTTATTTTCTTTATTAGAATTTCTGTTGTTAAGTTGTACACTTTAGTTGTGGTTATGCTTCCAAGGACCTTGTAATTGCCCCTCCCAGCTTTCCTGCATCTATAGATTTCAAAAGCCTGAAGTAATATTGGCGGCCAATACTCAACTCAATTTGATTCATCTTCACCTCCGAGTAGCTCTGCAACATCAAAATAGTTCGGATTTGGATAAGAAATTTGAACCACAATATTTTCAAGTTCAACCTTTGCAAATCACAAAGACAATTGCATATGCTTTCCATGTTGTACTAGGTACTTAGGCCATCGTACACCTATACATAGATTTTGAGCATTAGCAAAAACTACCAATAAGAAAAATGATTAACTCTCTTTAGTAATCATCCAGAAACTAAAGATCCAGTAAGCTTCCATTATCCATAACCCAAGAGGGACCACTACTTATTACTGCTTTTTTCCACGTTATACCACACAGGACCACAGTTAATTTACTCATTTAAGACTATACCAGGTTCAATTCACATCTACAATTGCAGAAACATGGAGGGCAACAAAATTTGACTTTCATGAAACATCATAATGAATCTATAGGATTATGCTTAAATTTTAGGAGGCATCAAGATCTTGCAAATGTCTTTTTCATTATCTGTTAGAAATCATCGCAAACTATTGATGGATACTGCATTGATAGGTAGAACATTTAAAAATTGGAAACTACACATAACCTGACAAGAAGAGAGATTTCATTTGGCTTTTGGTTGGGTTGCAATATAGCCAACGAGATGATCCTAGAACATGAATAGCCAAGTTTCATTGTCAAGGGTGCCAACTACAAATTCATTTTCCACGACCACCTTTACATGCATTCTGGCCAGCACATTCAACTGCAACTCATAACCAAGCTAGTTTTATTCAATATCTTCAATGTAACGTAATCCTGCATCTTCATAAGTCATATAAAGAAACAAAAGAGTCAAAAAGAAAAAGAAAGAGCCAATAATTAACAACGTATAAGATCGTTGAAAGCTAAAATTGTTACATAGTACTCAGACCACATGTCAAAACAAGAATAGATATTAACGATCCATCAGGCCGATTAGAGGTTATTTATATGACACTTCCACATTGCTTTAATAAATGGAGAAAGAAGAAAGACACATACATCATTGGGTTCACAGAATAAATAATTCTTTGTATATATGATCTTATCTAAAAACAATGAAGACGAAAATGACATCTCAAAGAAAATTCAATACAGGGTGGGAGCATTTAATCTACTCTTTAGCAGCTGCTACCTATCGTATGCCTTTTAGAACTTCCAATGGAAATGCAAATCAAATAAAACAAGCAATTTTATAAATATAAAGAATAATTCATTTCTTTTTTCAAAAAGCAAAGTATAGATGGTCAGCATGCACATGATTTCGTCCATCCAACATTTTTCATCATGAATAAAATGAGAAATTAATCGTATAGCAACCCCATAGCTAGACTATTAGAGTGATTTTCCATGATTTCAAGTCATATGGTAGTTATTAGTAAATCAATACACACATAAACTGTTAGCAGAAGAATCAAAGGTTTCCACTACATGAATTACAGCAGAAAGGAATTCACCTAAACCACCTTTATAAAGCAGGAAATCGGTCGATAATGTTTAACAATACTTAAAACTAATAAATTATTTTTCGTGTAAAACAATTCGAGTTCTTAGACAGCTTCCACTTGCATACATAACAATGCCACCTGATTGAATCACACTATTGTTTCTTTAGAGGATGAAAAGTCTTGGCAAAAGCCAATAAAGCTATCAATTTGACAACATTTTCTAAAATTGGAGGTGACTTGACAATAATAAAAACAAACAACATGTTATCCAACTGGAGCCTATCTTGTATACAGCTCAAATAACTCTCAAGTCTCTGTTTGTTCATGCTTCGAATATTCAGGTTATCCAATCTTTACATACATAGAATATTAACATAACAAACACCGAAAAGCAACAAACGAGAAATTAAGGTCTCCACAATCATCAAATTTACATTCTAGTAATGATTGACATATTGGAAAAAGATAACCACGAAATCGGAAGACGATTAGAGAGAGAGAGAGAGAGAGAGAGAGAGAGAGAGGACCTTGGAGGCATCTGCGTCTACCGTGTGATCCGAATTCCACGGATGGGAACTCTCCATGGAGTTGAAATTGCTGACACTAATCCTCCATTTTTCAATCTAATTGACTGCCTCTCGGTTTCTCCTTTCTCCATCGTGAACCGGATCCGCGTTCGATCGAGTTTTAAGTTTTAACTGAACCCCGATGGATTTTAATATATCCTTTCAATTATAAATTCTTTCAAGATAATTCTATGATTTTCGTTTTATAATTTTAAGGATAATTCCAAAACACGTTACGTCTTTTACAAAAATATCATTTTTATACCTATACTTTTATTTTTATTTAAAATTCCCCCCGATATTAATAAAATACTCAAAATATCCTTAAAAACATGTGAAAAAACGACAACACCATTAACTATCACATATTTTGTTAGGTTGACTTAATTGACCATTTGACTTTAGGGTATAAATGAAAATGTGATGAAAATTTTATTAAAATACAAACATAAAAAATTAAATTAAAAACTTATTTTAAAAAACCTTTCTTTTTTTCAACAATTTTTTATATTTAAATATTATTTATTTTGATTTTTAATATTTTATATTTTAATATTATTCATTTCGATTTTTTTATTTTTATATTATTTATTTTTTTTTGATTTTTTATATTTTTATATTTAATATTATTTATTTTACTTTTTAATTTTCATATTTTAATATTATTTAAATAAAGAGTAAATTCGGTATTTTAATTTTTTAATAATATTTTCTTAAAAAAATTGATGATGGTGGGATTTAAGATAAAAATGAAATCACATATGATAAAAAAGACATCTTTACAAACTACATATGGTTTTTTGGGATTATCCCTTATTTTATCTTACTACAAAAAACTGATTATATATATATATATATTAACTTATGAGTTGTTTGGGTCGGCTCATTTATTTATTTATTTTCAGCTCATTTATTTTATTTATTTTTAATAAAAAATTGCATTTTATTCAAAATTAATATATGGTTGATACACTATTTTAGTTATTCAAGAGTTGTCCATTAATTTGCTTCATTTAGCAGTTAATATCTTTCCTATTATTGAATTGACAAAAAAAAATGGGGGGATTGAAAAGGTAAAAATTGAGGTCATCATCAGTTAAATTACTATAGTTGACGCAAATGTGTATATCAAAATATATAATAGTTGTCAATATTATGAAATTTACCAGATTCCCTGCTTATCAAAATGTATCCATGCTACGTGTGCGAAAGATTGATTTAGATGTTAAATGTAAGTCCTCTTGAAAGTACTGCATCTTTGTGCTAGTTCAATACACTAAATGAGGACCTGGTTTATAGTTCCAGTCCCTTATTTATGGCTTATGGCTTGTGGTTTGACTGGATTGGATCTAGGTTAAATAGTCGTATGTTATATATATATATATATATATATATATATGTATATACTCTCTAAAATGAGATTTATATCCAAAGAATGTTAGGAAACATGAAATATATTTATGGATAAAATTTCATATTTTTTTAAAGTTTGTGTTTTTTTTTTTAATAAAATTTCAGTTTAAAAAACATTTTGAAATAGAAAAAAATATATAAAACTAGAAAAAAGATGTTGAAGTCTTCAAATCATAATTTTAAGTTTATATAGCCTAACCCATATAGTTTTTATATATTATTATTAATATCTTTATTCCATATAAATACTATTATAAATATCAGTTTTAAATATTGATTAAAATAAATATTATGTTATTTAAAAATAATTTTAAAAAGTAATTTATATTTCATAATAAATTAATTTAATTAATTTAATATCATAATAAATTAATTTAATTTAATTTAATATCATAATAAATTATTCTTATAACATCAAAAACAAAATGTAATTATTTTTTTTCCACTCCCAAGTGTTTTTTTTTCAAACCCATACTACACCAAACAAATTACACTATTAATTTTGATTATTCCAATCCTATTCAATCTAATCATATCAAATTAGTCCAACCCTCCTTTAGATAAATCAACTTTAGAAGGAGATCATTTGGCTTTATTAATAACGATGTAATTTTTTTTTTTTTTTCAAGGAATTTTGGGGAACAAAAAATCACAGTTTACAAGCAGGATCAGATGAGAAGCTTCTTAACCAAATGGAGTCACTTGCAACTGCGTTGTCATCATCATTTCTATGCCATGTCCAGAGCGCATGGGTCGCGTTCACCACCTCCAGTTCTCCGTGCCCAAAGCTTGCTTCTCTGAATACTGATAATTCTGGTTTTGGATCTATATAGCTGTTCCGTTACACAAAATTGCATGTTAATTAATGTCATCAAACTCTTTATACCATTAGAGTCGTGAATACGGAGAAGAATCTATTAAATTTGATTAAACCTCATTATTACAAGTGCTACTAAAAAGTTATTTTTCAAATTTTTATCTAGTAAAGATATCCACTTTGTTTTTTTTTTTTTTACTTATTTGTATTATAAATTTAAAAATTGCATGAATGATCTAATTTAAACCATAGATTAGAACGTTAACATCCTTATAAGAAGAAGATTTTATCAAAGGCAATTACTTACTGGCGGGCAAGGCCTTCACGGTTGCCGCCATCGCCAATAGTTATATGCACTGGTCCACAACTGTCAGCTGTTCCGTTGAAAACACGAATCTGATATTTTCAAACACCAGCACGCACACAAACAGACGTTATTTAGAGAAGACCTCTCCTGGCTCTAGGAGTAGTATCCGGTAGTCATCTGATCTAGTGTTAGGAGATTAGGAAAAAAAAAAGATAGTAAAGAAGAGAAGAGCTTACAAAGCGCTCATAAGCATGAACATGTCCAGCAAAAACAGCATCAACACGAGCCTTGTAAAGCAACTCTTCCATAGAAGCCTTCATGACCAACGATTCGTACTCATCCTGATGAGCCTTATTGGAATTATACCATGGTGCATGTATTAGCACAACTATCCATGGAGTCCTCCCTCTATCAACCTTCTTTAAATCCCCATCTAACCACTTGTACTGATCAGATTTTTTATCAAAATCAGCGTAAGACCCCAGCATTATCACATGGACCCCGGCTACATCAAACGAGTAGTAGAGATTGGAACTCGACCCGCTCTCTTCAAACGGCATTCTCCATCTGGCGTTGTAGGCCGTGAACGGCTCTCGATGGATAAGTGGTAGCTTCTCCACTTCGTGGTTGCCTTGTGTCACCATCCAGGGTCGTTGGCTGGCCAGTGGCTCCACTAAGCGGCCAAACGAGTCCCACAGATCTTGACGGTAATCTGCATACGATAAGTCTCCGGGTAGCAACAAAACGTCGTAGTTGGATTTTGCCATGTGTTGCAAAGTTGAGTCGGTCCATTCAGTTTGGCCCAGATCACCAATGATCGCAAACTTGATTGGAAGCCGAGCGGGAGGGGTTTTGAAACTGAATTCTTGGCCCGAGTTTGGGCCGCCACAACGATAGTAATATACTGTATTGGGCTTCAATGGGCCGATAACTACGTCATGGATTTCACCCGATTGATATAGCAAATATTTATATGTGGAGACGGTCCCATCAGCAGAATTCTCGTATGCTCCTGGCGATGTGCCATATTTTACCGTTGCTGGAGATGAGTCATCTGTAATCCATGAAATTCTCATCTTGTCTTGACCGACTAGAGAAATATGCACCTTCAAAACCGTAAATGTAAGACTTGAAATTTTCCTGTTAACGAATTTATAACATCACAAATGTACTAATTTTTATTATTTTTCTAATAAACTCCCTTGTAATTTAATCCAAAAAAAATAAATATCGGCTTCAATTCGATATCAGAAGAAAAAAAAATGGTGTCAGAAATAAAGTTATCGGTCATCACAAGCTCAGGCGGCCCAAGTCTAACTCGTCATAATTAGATTCAGATAAGGTTTTATAAGCTGGCAGCTGTCCGTGAAATTGAATTGACACGCAAGATTGCATGAAGCTTCCGTAAATGCAAAGTTGATAGGTGACACGGATGTGACTATCAAATATAAATGAACATTTGATTAATAATATAATTTTTATAAAATAAATTAGGATTTAGTTGTTAATCATTTTAAAACGCCATTCGAAAAACGATTCTAATACGAAAAAATCAATCTATATATAGATATAAAGAAGGGATCCATATAAAATAGAGGGTTAACCCATGTACTTATATATAAAAAAATGATTCTTTTGCTGCTGACGAGAGTTGAAATGGGCACGCAACACATCACGTAGGTGGCGTGGCACTGACCAACTCGCCTCTTACCAAACCATTTGATTACTTGTATTTGTGTATAACTGTACGTTTGACTTTAGTCTCATTATTAATATTTGCCTAAAGAAAGAGTGCCCACTTTTTTTTGCAGAGAGTGCCCACTTTGCCAACCTTTTCTGCACTCGACCAACCAAAATTTCAAAGAACTAATGATATAACATGTAATCGGTTGGTTCTGGTTGGCCAAATCCTCGAATTTCATTCTTTTGGTAATCTAATCACCTTCAATCCAGACCAAACCCACATAAAAAATTACCGATTATGCAATCTATGGCACCAATTGGCTCTCTCTTTGTAATCTAGAGAAGCTAATATTGTGAGGGGACAAAATTAAAATAAGATACAAAATATTCTTCATTTTTTGGGTCAAGATTCAAGAATAATAGATAAAATCATATAAAGATGTTAAAAAAGAGGGAGGAGTGGTGTTGTTTTCATCCATTCCCCGCCGTTTTCATTTATTTAAATGATCAAGTAATTACAAAATGAACTGAAATTATATATACATATATATATATATCAGGTAAATGAAAGCAGTACTGAAAGGAAGCCATGAAATGATAGCAAAGCGGATCTTGATTACCTGTTGAGGAGAAGAAGAATCATCGTCCAATTGACGCACGAAAATATCTTGCCGAGGGGGTGGTCGAACGTATGAATATGCAGCGCCGAATAACCCGAGACTACAGACCATAAAAAATGCTACCAAAGTGCGACACGGAAGTTGAACTTGAACGGCCATGATTGGCAGAGAGAAATATTGTCAAAAAAAAGGCCCAGGTGAAGAACAAGAACAAGTGGCTAAGGAGGAGGAATTTTGAGTTCTCCCGGCTTTCACATGTGAAAACTGATGAAGAGAGAAACAGACGAGAATTTATAGTAGAAAAAGTTTTTCTTCCTTGAATCACCAATACATTCGTATTTATGTGGTTATGGCACTCGAGTTGTTTATATATTTGAGATTAAAAATGCTACAGTTTTTCAAAATTTATCCAGATAATATAATAAATTGATTTAAAATTATTATAGTAATTTTATAATGATATGTTAATAATACCATAATTATATATAAATTTGATATATTACAATAAATTTAGATAAATTTTAGATAATATAACATTAATTATTTAAAATATATATCAAAATAAATTGGCGTGGAATCATTCCTTTATATTAATAAAATTGGGGCTAATGGTATTATTTTCGATCCAATTTTATGAATTTTCTAAATTTTTTCCTTTTCTTGACCATGCTAATGATTTTGCAGATAAAAATCATGAGGGCAACAGTTCCAAATAATAAATAATAAATAAATCTTGAGGGCAAATTCTATGGACAGCGCTCAAAGTTTTGCAATTTGGTTTTCACCCACAATTAAGGTGTCAATTTGTATTGTCAATAATAAGGTCAAAAGGACAAAATTACTCTTGCTACGTTTGGCATGCGGGATTAGATTAGAATGAAATGAATTGAATTTAATTAGAATAGAATAGATTAAATTGAAATATAATTGATTGGATTATTACTATCTCATGTTTGGTAAAACTCGAGATTAGATTAAAATTATATCATATTATATTTAGTATAGATTAGGAATGATTGAAATAAAATTAATTTAAATTTTTTATTATATATTTAAAATTAATTTTATAAAAAATCCAAAAATAAAAAAATAAAACAACCCACAAGTTCATCATCAACCCATCACCTTCAACATATCCACAATTTGTTAACATCATCAACAACCTCATTCAACATCATTATCTTCTACAACAACACGAATTTAAAAAAAAAAAAAAAAAGGCAGAATAAAGGGACATGAACCCATAGCCATCTGGTTTTGGTTCAATTTTGGGTCATTGAACTTAGAAACCATCTGATTTTCGATTCATCGAACCAGAACCATTTGTTTTTCAATTTTGGGTCATGGAACCCAGAACTAGATGGTTTTGGGTGAATCCAGAACAATCATAAAATAAATAAATAAAATTGAAAGTGAGATAAAAAAAAAAAATGAAGATTGTAATTCTCGTTGCTTTTGGTTCGTCTGAATGGAAGAGGAGATGAGAGACAGAGCAATTTGTGGTGGTGGTGGGTTGATGTTGTGGAGATGAGAGAGAGACAAAGAGTTTGTGGAGAGATGATTAATTAAAAAAAAAAAAAAATCTTGTCAACTTGAGAAATAAGAAACCAATTGTTGAGCTTAGGTTTCCATTTCCCAAGTTAAGTAGGAGTGGAGGTGGACTTAGGAATAAAAAATTCCTTCACTTCATGGATTGTGGGAGGATGGGAAAAGGTAAAGTCCAATACCATCTCATTTTTATGCATCAAACACTGCCTAAAGAGTTTTAATTTAACTTCGAAACAAATAGTAATAAAGATCTAGCAAGAAAAATTAAAAGGAAAACGACAACAGGGGAGAACGGGGTAGAAATGTAATTCTAATTTCAAGCTCCCGGCAGGCTTGTTACTAATTTCAATCACTGTTATTGCTTAAATCTATTTAAGCTGTTTTGCTACTTTCAACTGATGTTATTGATCATATATTTAGATTTATTGTCAATTCCAAACAATTTATTGTTCAATTGGACAGCTAGGGTTCAAAAGTTACGGATTTTCTTAACCATATCTCATTTGTTACATGGTCTTGCTCAATGTTACTTATATTAAAACTAAATTTTGTGTGAAAATTTTATAGGATTTTGAAGTTGTGTTTACAGTGATTTTGTCAATAATTATTTTATATTCGACATATTATAGGTTTTAGTTAATAAATTGTACTAAAATCTTGTTATAGATCATTCGTCATATTTATATGAAACTATCTTAAATACTGTATTAATTATGCTTTACTAAGTTTATTTTGTACTGAAATTTTACTTATATTACATGTTATAGATTTGTAGATACGAAATATTATCGTTTTCAACTTAGTAGCCTATAAGATATATCAGATCAATAGCCTTCGGAGATTGTTGCCTAGCAGGTTGTGCCGTTGGATCCAGCCATTCATAATAAACAATGCTCCTTAGTTTAATGCCAAACTTAGTTGGGTTGACCTTCACAGTTGTTGTATCACTTCCTTTAATGCGTCATATACAATATTTTGCGGCACAAACACCACCTCAAAATTATTACCATTACCATCATTAATGGTCACTATACAAAATACGCAATTTCAAATCATTCATTATCTTGCTTATTGAAAAAGTAGATAAAAGCATTTTTCCAGTAGTAATTTGAGTAATAAGTAACATCACGAGTTATATACCTGGCACAACAATTTGGAAGGCTTTTGTAATTTGACATGAAACTTAGACATTGTTTTAAAATTTGGCATATCAATTGACAGAATTACAGTTATGTTTGTTTTATACGATTTAAGAAATCGAAGATAATTTTCAAAATTTGACAGAAATCATAACCTTTTTATTCCTACCATTGCTCAAAAGAATAATGAATTAAGATAATATCTTATCGACATAAATCGTATTATCGTTATTATGATGTGAATATATTAATTTTTTTTTTTAAAAAAATATGCATCTTCTGACGATTCATACCTTTTAATTTGTCAAAACTTTGGTGCTTGAAAAGTGAACATATTTTGTTGGTTTTTACCTATGATTAATAGCTTTGTTGATATATATTTTTTTGAAAAAACAAAAACAAAAACAGCTTTGTTGATGTTTTAGTTGGAACGGAAAGTAGTGTATATATATATATTTTAAATATAGTGTTTTGAGGAAAGGGATGTGAATGAGAGAGAAAGGCGCTGAATAGGGAGAAAAAGAGAAATTGGTGAATTTTATGAAAGAAGGATATTTTTGTCCATAAAATTCCCAAATTGACTATACAAACGTAAAGTTTGTACAGTAGTTGAGTTTATACATGGAACCCACCCGCGACACATGCAATGTATAAACCCCAGAATATTCCAAGCAAAGCTGGAATTGCTATTCATATTTTTATTTGTCTTGATTTGTTATGTATTATTGTCTGCAAGATTCGTCACGGTTTTGGTTATTCTTCGCTGGTTCTCATTTTTATTACATTGATTACTGAACCTCGTCAACGGTTTCCTTTCCCATTTAATTTCTTATTTTAGGGAAACTTATCTGATGTTGCTGCACTACACCATATTATATGTAGGAAAAATCTTTCACTATACCAATATCTTATTCTCCTTCTGCAGTTTGATATAATACCAATATCTTTTAGTATTTTTAAAAATCACTATTATCCGCTTTCTTAATATATAAAATAGATTAAATGTTGCTTGTACTTTATAAAAATATCTAAAAAACTTCTTATGGTCAAAGATGATTTTGAAAATTAAAATTTAACTGTTAATATGGAATGATAAAATTATAAGGGTATTTTGATTATTTCGATAATTTCAGTAACGTTAATAATAGTAAAATATAAATATTTTTTTTAAACTACAGGATATAATTAATAATTATATCAAATTACAGTAGGAAAGTGTGATTATCCCTTATCTGCGTACCTCCTCGGCAATTGTTTCCTTTCCCATTTAATTTCTTATTTTAAAGAAACTTATAACAAACACACCCAAAAAGTGCTTAAATGTTTCAGTATTCAAATTTTCTAATTACTAGTGAATATACAATCAAAAGCAAAACAGGCCAAAACCAAAACGTTAGAAAATGATGGGGAACTCAAGAATTACGTGTTGGCAATGTTGTTGGGAGTTGGGACTTCAACTTCTGTTTGAGTGACAGGATAACACGAATTTTTTATTTTAGATATATGAAACTGATCCGGGAGAACAACGTTGAAAAAGCAACTGATTCTGGTCTTAGAAATTCCTTGGATTACATCATGTCACAGTTAATATAACTTTTATAAGAAATTGAAAAACAACTAAGTTTCTCTGTCAAATATGGAATATGCCGAATTAATTCTGCTTTTCATCTTTGCGTGATTGATTAACTGACACACGTCAAAATTAAAAACAAAGATCTGAGTTTAAGAAAAACCTGATACCAACTCATTTAAAAAAAAAAAAAAGAAAATGAAGACCTGATACCAACTGGCATTAAATAATATAATAAATATATCACGCTGATTTTTTGGATTTATATGTTTTAAAATAAGTTATACTAATTTATTAAGCTTTAAATTGGTGAAAGTTGCCCACCGTTTACGCATAACCTGGGGATTCTATCATGTAGAAGCACGGACTTGAAAAACTTAGTTTTATTATATATATATACATATATATATATAATATATAAAATAATATAGAGAAAATATATAGTATTATTATTATTATTATTATTTTTCAAATATAGAGTAATTTGTAGTTATGCATCCGTTTCTTGAATAATTTATAACACCATCTAGTATTTACAATGCTGTTAACAGGAAGCCGTTGAAGAACATTATCAGAACAAGCCTAAAATATTCAAATTTTATTATCAATCATTAAGAAACTTTGATTGTTTTTATAAATTTTGTTGCAAAGTTTCTTTTCATCCTGTAACCAAAAACTACCATCTCAACCCTATAGTTTTACACCTTCTTCCTCCTTCCTGGAACGGAGTTGAGGTGTGTTTTGATAAAATCACAACTTATGTACAATATATATTTTTACAGAAAATAATTTGTTAATAAGGGGCATAAATGACTTTTTAAATTGTAAAAGAGAATATAAATGATAATTCTAAATAAGATGAGGGGAATGAGAATCTCATTTCATAATCTCAAATTCATGTGCGACTCATAATTTTATTTTCATTATGAATTTATTATAGAGTAAATAAACATCAACAATCATTTTTATTTTCTAATTCTTTTAATAAATACACTATAAATATAAATCAAAGTAAAAAAAAAAAAAAGGTAAGTCCGACTAGAAAAAATATTAAATTAACTTTAAATATTGATTTTATATTTTTATATTTATAATGATAGAAGTGGAGGAAATGGGGATTGGGTGTCTTCCCCCATCCTTATCCTAGTTTGCATTTGCGAATGGATTTCCATCCTCATCCTTAATATCCAATATTTATCCCCAAATAAAGATGGGGACTTGAGTACCCGAGCCCCGTTAACATCCAAGGAGTAATTGCTAAAAATAATTTAACTAGTTTCAGTTTTTTATTTTTAACATATTTACAAACTTAATTGTTTTTAATCAAGGTTTAAAATTTGTTCTTAAAGAATAACCATAACGAGTTCCAAAGCTCTTAACTCCATATCATCTACTTCGCCGAATCAATGCGTCTTTTTTCTTTACTTTTTCTTCTCTCTTATTTTCTTAGCTTTTGTTTGTTTAAATATTGAAATTTACATAAGATTGAAAAGTTGCTAAAAAAATAAAAACGGTAGGATTTTATTATGTTTTAGCTGAAAACTGAATGAGTGATATTTAAAGTCACAAATATTTGAAAATAATCACTTTTACTTGTGTTTTTCATCTATTATTTTATATATATATATTTACATGCAATATATTAAAAACAACCAAAAACAAGTAATTTAATATATTCTAAAACAAAAATTGTTTCATTATTAATAATATCCAAAACTTTAGATATTTTAGAATCTTAATAATTTAACTTTAAAAAAGTTAATGCATTTGTTAATTTTGTAAAGTACAAGGTAACATGTCCAAAACAATTGACGTAAAAACATATTAAATACTTCATATTACTACGGTTGTTATAATTTAACAGTTTTCTGACTAATGAATTGTTTTCAATGTGAGAATACAAAGGGATAATATGAAAAATTCCCTTGAAAAGCAAAATAATGAAGAATTACACCCCTTTTTTTTTCTAATAATTAGATGAACTGTCCCCTACAGTCTAAAAAAATCAACCGGTGTTAACATTTGAGGGGAAAATGATAATCTAATAAAATAATTAAATTTTTTAAATGGGAAAATTGTTAAAAAATTAAAAAACTGAAAATTAAAAAAACAAAATTTTTTTCTTATTTTTTTTTAAAAAAAAATTCTCATACAAGTTTCCACTGCAAAACTGAAAATTCTAGGTTTTCAGTGGAACTGAAAATGCAAACTCATCATCCTCTAAACCCAAAATTATCATCTCTTCATCAATTGTGAAAGATTTGAGGGAAAAAGATTAGAAGAAAATAAAGAAATGTTTGTGTTGTTTTTCAGACATAAATCAAACAACTACATAAAAAAGACAATTTAACTATGACAACGAATTAAATTGAGAGATATTATTGCACAGTGCACATACCTTTTCGATTACAATAGGATCAAAATAAACAATGCCATAGGTTTGGTGAGCAATCACAATAAGGAAAGCAGACACTGTTCACAATGTAAAAACCTAAAGTAATAGATTTTGTATTTGTATACTGTCTGAAGACGAAGAAGCAGAAGAACTTTTTATGAAATATATCAGCATCCCATTAAATAACATGTCTTTTTGCCATAAACTGTCAGAATAGTTTTAACTGATGTCAACTGCTCTGGCAGTTGATCATCATCATCCATTATCCAATCTCAAATTGGATATTGGATGTTGGGTTATGGATCCTGGGCAAAACTCGACCTATAATCCAAAGCCCAATTGTCTATTCTGGGTGAGCTTTTGTAATTTCCAATAGTTTGAGAGCAATATGAGAGAATTTTCTTTTCATTTTTTTGCTTGAATAAATCTTACATACAATCTGGTAATATATATTTCTTGTTTTCAGACTCTACCTAACTTTTGCTGACGTAACAATAACCCACATGATTATTTCATCAAGCTTGGAAACAAGTTAATGAGACTCACTCAACTTTTTTAAGTAACTAGTTAACAATCTTTTCTTTAGCTTTTAGCTTGACTACCTTGTATAACAGACTAACTTACTCAACCTATGTTTGCTGCTTTTTGTGTCAACTTATAATGATTATTTAATATCTTAACATTCCCCCTCAAACATTGCTGATCAAGATTAGTGAGTTTGAACCTAGTTTTTTAAAATGAATCATTAGCAGTTGCAACAGTAGCAAGATTGTTCCCCCTCAAATGAACTGAGCGAGATCAATAACAAGTTTGCTACAAAAAAGTTGAAAGCGAGTAATAAACAGTGCCTTAGTAAATATGTTAGCAGTTTTTACTTCAGTAGATACATAACGAACCTCAAGATTCCCAGCAAATATCATGTCACGAATAAAATGGATGTCCATCTCTATATGTTTGGTTCTAGCATGATAAACAAGATTGTGGGCAAGAGAATTTGCACTTACATTATCACACTAGAGAATTGAAGCCGAAGAGATAGAAATTTGAAGTTCTTTAAGAAAAGATAGAAACTAAAGATTATCAATAGTAGTAGAGGCTAGGGATCTATATTCTACTTTAATAGAGGATCTTGTAATCACACTTTGTTTCTTAGAGAACCAAGAAATCATATTTCCCCCTAAATAAAGATAGTATACACCTGTGGATTTTCTGTCATTCATATTACTTGCCCAATCTGCATCTGCAAAGCCTTCAAGAGTGAGTTGTAAAGCAAAAGAAAATAAGATGCCATAAAATAAAGTACCCTTTATATATCGAAGAACCCTTTTAGCAACTTGCCAATTGACCTCAATTGGAGCTAATAAAACTGACTCAATTTATTTGTGGCATAGACAATGTTAGGTCTTGTGAGTGTGTGATATTGAAGACGCTAATGGTACTACGATATAGTTAGGATAAAAAAAGGGTGTTCCATCTATTGAAGATAACTTGTTGTTAGAAGCTAAAGGTGTTGGACACGGTTTGGACATAATGAGACCAATTTGAACAAGCAAGTCCTAAGCATATTTGGATTGTGTTAGTGGCAGACTTGTAGTGTTCCTTTCAACCTCAATGTCAAGAAAATAATATAAAGAGCCTATAGATTTTAGAGAAAATATTAAATGAAGGTCAATAATTAGCTTCTTTATCAAAGTGGTGTCACTTGTTATGATAAGTATGTCATCAATATACACTAACAACAACAGAAAAGAGTTGAAAGTCTTATAGATAAACGAGGAAGAGTCTGTTTTGCTGTTCGTAAAACCTTATTTGATCAAAGCTGCATAGAGTTTATCATACCATGCCCTTGGTGCTTGTTTAAGACCATAGAGAGATTTATGTAAGTGGCAAACATAAGAATGATAAGATGGGTTAACAAAACCATTTGGTTGAGTCATGTAAACCTTCTCTTGAAGTACACCATTCAAAATGCATTGTTGATGTCAATTTGTTGGACATCCCAGCTATAGGTAGCTACCAATGTGAGAACCACTCTAATTGTTGAACTCTTCACTATAGGGCTAAAGGTTTCATTGAAGTCAAGACCAAGGGTTTGAGTGAAGCCTTTGGCTACCAACCTAGCTTTATATCTATCAATGGAACCATCTTGCTTGTACTTGATCCAATATATCCACTTGTTACCAACAATATTCATGTTAGGTTGACAAGGGACCAAAGACCAAGTTCAATTTCTTATCAAGGCATTATATTCATCTTGCATAGCTACTAGCCAAGCTAGATTTTTAACAACTTCAAACATAATAGTTGGCATACTGTCAAGAGTTTGGTCAGGACAAGCATTTGATTGAAAAAGTTTTGATTTATGAATGTTACTTTTAGCTCCAGTGATCATAGGATGAACTAATTATGTTGGTTTAAGAATATGTGTTGAGATGTTTATGGGCTGTAAATTTATACTTTGGTTAGAAAAAGAATGAAGGTTCTGTGGTAAAGTCTGCTGTTGTGTAATACGACGTTGCTATTGTGCAAATTGCAAATAAAAAATATTTGAGTCTGTAACAATTTTAGGTGCTGAACTTAGAGACATATTAGACACAATAGAGGATGAATGAGTGTCTTGTGAAGAAGTATTGTGTTTGGAACTCTTGCTCATTAAAAAGAAAATGTATAGATAACTAGATTTTGTCTATTGAACTTAGACATTTATAGCCTTTTGATTCCTCATCATTACCAATGAAAATGCACTTATAGAATGAAAGAAAAATTTGTTTTTGTTGTAAGGTCTGATATAAGGAAAACATGATCAACCAAAGGCTTTAAAATCAAGATAACTTGGTTCCTTTTTTAAAAGAACTACATATGGTAACAGATGATTCAATATAAGAGTAGGAATTCTATCAATGGTAAAGACAGCAGTATGAAAACTTTCCACCAGAATAATATAGGTAGTTTGGCATGTGCAAGCAATGTAAGTCTTATTTCTACAATCTGTCTATGTTTCCTTTCGGTAATACCATTTTGCTAAGAGATATATGAACAAGTTAATCTATGAGTAATGCCATTTTCAGCAACGTATGATTTTAAAGCAAGAAATTAACCTGCATTGTCACTTTGAAAAGCTTTTAAAGTTGTTTAAAATTGACATTGGACCATTTTATGGAATTGAATGAAAATGGTCTTGACTTGAGACTTAAGAGCCATGGGATAGATCTAACAATATCTTGAGTATTGGTCTATAAAGCTGACATAATATCTATGACCTTATGTGGAGGCTATGAGAGAGAGTCCCCACACGTCAGAACATACAAAGTTCTAGGGGGTAGAAACTTTTTCTGATGAATGAGTAAATGAAAGCTCGTGAGCTTTTTCAATAAAACAAGAATCACATAAAAACTTTGTATTGAAATCAATATCATCAACATTTAGACTTTTCAATACTTTATACAAGACATACTTTGATGGATGTCCAAGTCTGTTATGCTAAATTTGCAAAAATACATCTTTAGGTGTCTTTAATAGACTAGTGGAGAACTTAAAATTATTACATTCTGGACTCACTCTCTTATTATTTATGGAAACAAAGAAAGAATCACAAGTATCAATAACATGAGAAGGAGTTGAAGGAAAAATGGAAACACTAGAATGACGCTCACTTGATAGATTCTTGTTTTCAACATGTGGAAGCATAACTTGGTACAACCCATTTTTCATAACCCCTTTGAGAAGTGTTCTCCTCATGAGCTTGTCCTTTACCAGACGAACATGATTATCAAACTCAATAGCAACATTATTATTAATGACAAGTTGAGTAACACTTATGAGGTTTTTGGTTATATTAGGTACTACTAGCATTTTGTTTAAATGAATGATAGGTGAATTATGTGAATTTGAATGAATGAAGGTATCATCAAAATGACAGATTGAGAGTCTGTGATCACTACCTTATTTCCAACTTCTTGTTATCTTTATATTCACTGCTTATGGATAGGTTGTTGAGGTCTGAAGTAATATGATTTGAAGCTCCGCCATCCATGTACTAGCTTAGATCACTCACTGTTGAAGAAAAGGCTATCAAGGCATTGTAGTTATTGCCTTGAATTTGACAAGGGGCTTTTGGAGAGTAATCAATTTGATAACTCACATTGGCCATGTTTTCCTACAACATTTGATTTTGTGATCTACTTGTGTTGAAAGTGTTATCGAACATGTGATAACAAACATTTGCAATGTGCCCAATTTTGCCACACACACTTGGTAGGTTGGCTTTGAACTTCCAAACCTTCCATCTCTACCTCTTCCTTTGGTCCTAAATCTTTCCTTAGAAAAATTGTTGTAATTACTACCTCTTAAAATTTTTTAAGGAAGTTCTACCTTGTTAATTCTACCTAGGACATTCGTTGAAGTGTTTGACATATCAATTGTACCAGTAGATGATAGTTGTTCCAACCTAGACTTAAAACTCATAAGAAGGAATTATGCATCTTGAAGCTTTACTTCATTTTCTTTAGCTGTTATTGTCACCACAACTAGGTCAAATTCTTGACCTAACCCACTTAGAACATAAGAGACTAAACCCTGTTCTGTAATAACTTGTCCAACAACCATTAACAATTCAACTATCCCTTTTATTTTAGTAATGTAATCACTAATTGACATGACCCATTTCTTGAGTGTTTGCAACTGGTTTCTTAGGTGAATCATTCTAGCCATTTATTGTGTGAAAAACAGTTTACCAACATAATTCCAAGTCTCATAAGCAATCACACAGTGAGTAACTTGACCTATGATTGAGTCACTAAATATGGAAAGAAACCAAGATACTAAAATCTTATTAATCTTTTTCCAGTTTGGAAAATCATCATTGTAAACTTGTGTAATCTCACATGTTTCTTCATCTCTAGAGTTGACAAACTTTGATGGACTCTTGAGAGGCCCAAAGATGTATTCCTCCAAGTTGAAAGCTCGAATCACTGGTATGATTGGAGCCTTCCAGTGAACAAAGTTGTTGTGGTTCAACTTGATAGGCAAGTCGTAATTCAAATTCTTTAATGTCGATTGTGTTTGAGCCTTACGCTGCTTCTTGGTTAATGTCGGTTCTCCTTGATTAAGCTCCATTGAAGTATCTTGATGTATGTTAATGAGCGAAGTCACGACCTCAGATATGTTGCGGCTCTGACACCATGAAAGATTTAAGAGAAAAAGATTAAAAAAAAATAGAGAAATGTTTGAGAGCAATATGAGAAAATTTTCTTTTCATTTTTTTTTTTTTGCTTGAATGAATCTTGCATGCAATCCTGGTCATATATATTTCTTATTTTCAAACTAACTAACTTTTGTTGACATATCAGTAACCCACACGATCAATTCATCAAGCTTGGAAACAAGCTAATGAGACTGACTCAACTGTCTTGAGTAACTAGTTAACAATCTTTTCTTTAGCTTTTAGCTTGACTACCTTGTATAACAGGCTAGCTTACTCAGCCTATGTTTGCTGCTTTGCTTATCAACTGATGATGGTTATTTAATATCTTAACAAATTCAACACATCAATCCCAAAATCCTAAACACAAAACACATCACAAACATCACCCAAAATTGATGGAACCAACATCACAAACATATCACAAACATCAATCCCAAAATCCCAAAACTATCAAAAACATAAAAAACTAATCAACCAAAAACAACCCAAAGAAATTTTAAAAAAACAAAAAAAAAAAAAAACCACAATCAACCCAACCCAGAATAGGTTTGAATCGAACCCAGAACTAGAAATGAGTTTTAATGAACTTAGTTTTTGGTTTAGAATGGAACCCAAAATCTGGGTTTGAATCAAACCCAGTCGAACTCAATTTTGGGTTCCATTTGATTCGAACCCAGAGAAGGAGAGTTTTAGATGATGATGATGAAGAAGAAGAAGAAGAGAGAGTGGAGAGAGATGGAAGATTTTTGTGTGAATTAGGTTTAGGTGTTTTTTTTTTTTTTTTTTAAATGTGTTCTTTTTTTTGAAACTTTGTTATTTTTTATTTAATATTTTAATTAATTAATAATTTAAATGATATTTTAGTTATTTCATATGTTTGAAGGGTATTTTGATCATTTTATGATTCTGGACGGAAAATATTAACATTTTGGACAAAAAGTTAACAATTGGGGCAGTTCACTTAATAAAAAAAATCGAGTGTAATTCCTAATTATTTTACTTTTTAGGGGGATTTTTTCATAATATCCCAATACAAAAATATTAATATGGCTAAGGTTTGTGCAGAAGACAATGTTAAAAATAGATAAAATTAGGTAGGATTGTTTAAAAAGTTAAAAACTACTATTTAATTCAATATTTTATTATCATGTGAAAAGTGAAAATTTTCCGCTGATTTAGAGACTAAGGGATCGTTTGTTTTTTCGTCTAAAGACTGAACAATGCTGCTGAAGACTGAAGACTGAATAGTGACTGAAATCTGAAATCTGATAAACATATTTGTTTTTTTTTTTTTTCTTACCTCTGAATGTATAATAATCTTGTTTGTTTTTCAAAGTTAAAATTGTCTGAATACTAACAATTTGACATTTATATCCTTTTATTATTAGTTGTTATGTAACTTTATTTAATATGATACAAACAATTATAATAAATTATTTAACAAATATTAAAACATTTATATATATAATATTTTGATTCATTATTAAAATAAGATGAATTATTATAGTAGAGTCAATTAAATTTATATATTCAAATAAAAATAAACAAAATTGTCTTAAATTGAATTACTATTACAACAAAAATTAAAATTGTAAAGTAATATACACGATAACAAATTCGATAACAAGAGGAAAAACTTTGAAGTTCTGTTATACATAAATAAATTTTCATCAATATACATAAACTAAAAACACTAATAATACAGTGAAGTTTTAACAAATAAACACATATATGGACTACTCCACAAGTAGATTAATAAAGAAAATCAATAAAGATTCTTACCGAAATTTAATTGGAGAAATATAGTAATTCAGTTATAGAAAAATTTGATGTTGAGATGTTTAGAATTTTTATTTTTCAATATTGTTTGTTAAAGCATTAAAAAAAATTTGTATAATGTAAAATTAGGATAAACTTGAAAATATGTTATTTTAGGAATGATAAATTTGGAATAATATATTTATAAAATCATTAAGTGATTTTGTATTAAGTGAAAAGTCAAAAAATATAACTTTTTTTTAAGTGGTTTTTGGGTTGTTTTAAGTGGTTTAACCACTTAAAAAAACAAACAAAAATATCTTAATTGACCTAATTAAGTACCATTAAGTGTTAAGTGTAAAAAACAAACAACCCCTAAGTGATTTTGTCACTTAAAAAGAAATAGAATATTTTACTAAGACACCTTATGTTTCATTGAGGATTAAGTGAAAAAAAAAATAAAACAAGCCCTTATTCTCTCGTTCTTACTCAACTTAACTATAACAGTAATTATCACCATTAAACTCCTCTTAATCACAAGATTTACATATCACTTACACTAGTCTTTGTAATACGATACATTTAATGAGTTTTAATTATTGGTAGACAGTAAAGCTCGTCATCTCACCTTTTATATTTCACTTGCATCATAACTGATGATGAGACCATTGGTGAACTGAGGTACATTTGTTAGTGAATGGATACTTATTATGATAATTTATTTCAATTGCAAACTGTATTGCATTCACTAATTGTCATATTATTAGTTGAAATACAAAAGTTAGGATGTCTAATATTATTGTTTAATTATATATTGCATGGTTTTGTGCTTGTGAACATGTGTTATCAATTTTCATGCTCTTTGATTGAAATTGCGAATTTGTCATCGTACCCTTTATCATGATAAATTTTTTGTTCCCCTATGTCTTTTTGTCACACAAACACAAATTTTGTGTAATTAGACATTGCATTTTGTTTTTTGAAGATGCATTATCTCGTTCTTCATTTGTAATTGCAAATTTGTCAATGTTTTGGCATCATTTGCTCTTTTTTCGGTTATATGGTCACTGTTCATGTTCTTTGATACATAGTAGTGTGTTGACCTTTTCCTAAAATATATTTATAGTCTTTATAGTCTTAATATAATATGATATATTCACGAGTTTTGATTATGTATACTGCATAATTTGCGTTTTGTGAACCTGCAATGTCGCTTTTCTTGTTCCTCTTTCGGAATTACGAGAATCCGTCGCGGTATAGTTTATCATGATAGATTTTTTTCGTTTCATGATATGTTTTTTGGTTGAGTGAAATATGTTCAGTGTTCCTCTCTCTCTCTCTATATATATATCTATATATATATTAGTAACTATAACATGTTATATTTTTCTTTGTGTATAACTTTTAACTTTAAATTTTAAACCATATATCCTCCAATAAAGTTTAATGATAAAGAACACTCATTCAATCTAATAATGATCTAGATTTAAATGACTATAACGTATGTGGTATTTTGAAAGACAAAATCATCTTTAAATGAAGGGTATATATTAATTGAATGTTATAAATTTTTATCTAACTACATATATAGTGATAAAGGGGAAATTTAGATTAGAAAAATAAATAAATAAAACAAAAGCGGAAGTTTATGAACGATTGACTATGGAGTTTGGACTTTAAAATTCCATTAGTTTGTAGTAATATGATGATAATCTTTAAGTAGGATACGCCTAACTTGTTCCCAAAGCATAATTTATACTGGATGATTATCATATATTCCGGCTACATGAATGTTAAAGAGACTGTAAAAGGCAACAAAGTAGTGTACATCCCCTCCTAGGTCCTAACGTACGTGGCTTCTCACCTTTCCATTTATCTTACCAGTGAGAGTTTCAACTCCTATGTATAGGGCATTTTATTAGTTTTGTTTGAGCAATTTTCTCCATTTATCATATCAGTAAATATCTGTATTGCACAAGCAATAATTGATTTTGTTTAGTTCTAACAAACCTCTAATCTATTCGATGAGAGTAGGTATCCAACTTTAGGCTGTGCAAGTGGTAATTGAGATCTAATAGACATTTGACTCATTTGATGAGAGTGGGTTATTGGTTTCATGAGGTGTCAACCAGCATATCAAGTAGTGATTGATTTTGTTAGGCGCGAACAAACCTTTTTAACTTATTATATGCTAGCTTAAAAAATAAAAAAAGGCTATTCACTAATGTTTTTTATAGATATATATCATAAGTCTATTCTGAGGTAAATTAATGCTTTCACCAACTTTTATTATCTTTTGTGACAAGGCATACTAGTAATACGCAAAAGAAAAAGCAAAAAAAAAAAAAAATCCTTACATTTAAATGAGATTTTTGTTTTCCAAAATAAAAAAAAAAAAGCATAAATTTTGGAACTAATATTAAAAAACTAAGCTGAGTTTTATTTGACACATTAGTATTCGTAAACTATAGTTGCAAAACAAAAAAAGAAGACTACAGTTCACAACCTTTGTTTGTCAAATGAAGTTTACAAACTAATAATGTTACTAAAAAAACTCATTTCAATTTTTCTGTGTCAATTTAAAACCCGCATACGTTTTTATAGGTCATCCAACATGGTTTTCTCTTTTAAATGAAGGAATTGGAATTAACTTCACAATCAAAAAAAAAAAAAAAAGTTTTTACTTTTATATAAAGCAGTTTGAAGTTTAATATGTGATATAATTCTAATATATATAATTTCAAATAAGATTTGTTAAATAGTTTCAATTTTTCTGATATAGAAATGAAGAACCTCATTAGTGTCAAATAAGCTACCATGACACAACATTATTTGTATCGTGCACGTCTCCATTTAAGTATGAAAGGGAAAAACTCACCACTAAATAGAAAAATGAAGTCTGTTTATTAAGGAACTTTCGTTCCTATAATAATCTTGTATATGTCGTTTATTTATTTATTTAAAATTTAATAGTATTGAATTATATTTATTAAATTATTTTTTTTTAAGTGATTAAATCACTTAAAACTATAAAAAAAATTAAGTAAGAATTTTTAACTTTTCACTTAATTACAAATCACTTAATGACATATAAAATTTTTTATTCTAAATATATTCTCCTCAAAATAATATAATTTCAAATGTATTATTTTATTCAATTTTTTTTTTTTTTGATACTTACAAAAATATATATTTAAAAAGTAAAATCTAAATATATCTCATCCCAAATTATCTTTGAATTAACTAATATATTTTAATTTACAATTTAAACATTCAATTTTTTTAATTGTTTCCTTAAATATATTAATATATTTAAATATATAAATAAGGTTAATATTACTATATTTTTTAATCATATTTTAATTATGAATAAAATGTTATTAATATCTACATAATTTTTTTTTAGAATTTATTAAATTATTTATTTTCAAATATTTATATTACATTAATTAAAATTACACAACTATAAATAGTAAAAATAGTATAAATATCAATTTATTAGTTTTTAGATAATTTTAAATTTAAAAAACAAACAAGTTTATAACATATTCAGAAGTAAGGAAAAAAATACAAACATGTTATTCGGATTTCATATTTCAGTCATTATTCAGTCTTTAGTCTTCGACAACATTGTTTGGTATTCAGACAAAAAAATAAACGACATTTTAATGATATTTAAAAGTTTTTATTCCAAATTTATCATTCCCAAAATAACATAATTTCAAATTGATCCTAATTTTATAATACTTAAATATTTTTTTTCTTTTTTTTTTTGATACTTACAAAATACATATTTGAAAAGAAAAACCAAAATACATCTTATCCCAAATTGTTTTAGAATTAAACTTTTAAACATTTATTTTTATTTATAACTTAAACATTCATTTTTTTTTTGTTTTTTAAAATATATTAATATATTTAAATATATAAATATGATTAAAACTACTATATTTTTAATCATATTTTAGGTATGAATAAAGTATTATTAATATATATATTAAAAAATATTTTTAATATTTTTAATTCTTATCTTTATATTTTTGTATTAAATTAATTAAAATTATACAACAACAAAAATAAAAATAGTATAAATGTTAACTTACTAATTTTTAGATAATTTTAAATTTAAAAAATAAATAAATTTATAATATATTAAGGGGATAATCCCAAAAAACCGCCTCACGTTTACTAGATTATCCATTTTCCCCCATATGGTTTTGTTTTTATCCAAAATACCGCTTAACGTTTAATTAAATACTCAAAATACCCCCTGGAGGTATATGAAAGGACGGTAATACCCTTGACGGTAACGGATTCTGTTAAATGGATAAAGTTGACCATTTGACTCCAAGGGTAAAAACGGTAATATGAAGAAAGTTAAAAATATATATATATTAATTAATTAAAATATGAAAAATTAAAATAAATAAATAATAAAAATATAAAAGATAAAGATATTTTTATTTAAAATTAAAAAAAAATAAAAAATATTAAAGAAAAATCAAATTTTTTTCAGTCATCACCACTCTCACAGATCTCCCTCTCTCTCTCCAACCTCACCGATCTCTCTCTCTCTCTCTCTAACCTCACGGTTCGCTCCGTCGCTCACTGCCGCCTCCACCACCAACCTCTCCCACGCGGACTCCTCTTCATCTCTCTCTCTCCGGCGCCGCCGCCGCCTCTTTCTTTTTTCTCTTCAGATCAACCCAGTCGTCTGAGTTCGAACCCAGATGAGACGAACCGCGTCTCATCTGGGTTCGAACCCAGACGACTGGATTCGTCTCCTCTGGGTTCGAACCCAGATGCGTCATCTGGGTTCGAACCCAGAGGAGACGAACCCAGTCGTCTGGGTTCGAACCCAGATGAGACGAGGTTCGTCTCATCTGGGTTCGAACCCAGATGAGGGTTCGTCTGGGTTTGAACCTAGCCGAACCCAGTCGTCTGGGTTCGAACCCAGACGACTGGGTTTGGCTGGGTTCAAACCCAGACGAACCCCCTCATCTGGGTTCGAACCCAGATGAGACGAACCGCGTCTCATCTGGGTTCGAACCCAGACGACTGGGTTCGTCTCCTCTGGGTTCGAACCCGCATCTGGCTTCGAACCCAGATGAGGGTTCCAGACGAACCCTCCTGTGGGTTTGAACCCAGATGAGGGTTCATCTGGGTTCAGTTGAACCTTCAACTGGGTTACTGGGTTCAAACCCAGATGAACCCAGTTGAAGGTTTGGTGCTTGATGATGTTTCATGATTTTAATAATTTTTTTGGGTTTGCAGGTGTGCTTGATGAATTTTTTTTTCAATCTTTGTGAGTTTATTGATTGCTTATTGTTCAATGTGGCTTTACTAGATTGTTGTTGTTCATCTGTGATGGATGTGGGTTTACTGATTTAGTGTGATGGTTGTTGGGATGTTCATGGTTGTGGTCTGGATGATGGAATGATGTAATGGCTGTGGAGATCCAATCTGGATCTCCACTCTTTTTTTTTTTTTTTTTTTTCAAGAATTTTTTATTTCAAAATATTATTTTAAAATATTTTATTTTTTAATTAAAATTTTGAGGGGTAAAAATGTCTTTTTATTACTTGTTCAAATTTTCTGTTAAAAAATTAACAGATGGGGGATTTTGGATAAAAACGAAACCATATGAGGGAAAATGGATAATCTATCAAAACTTATGTGGGTTTTTAGGATTTTCCCTATATTAAGAGATAAGAAGAAAAAGAAAAACATATTACTCAGATTTCAGGTTTCAATCACTATTCAGTCTTCTTTATTTAGCAATACATTTTAGTCTTTAGACAAAAAAATAATCGGCCCCTTAATTATTTTAATTGGGTTTTTTTTCTTTTAATTCATCAAAAATCAACTAATTTTTAAAGCCAATCATAATCTAAATGAAGTAATTACACAACACCAACTTGGATTTGTCTAAAAACAAATGGAAATATATTTATTATTTTATTACATCAAATCCTCATACCGTTAGTTAATTTTCGTTAATTTTAACAGTTGATCAAAAATTTTAATCAAATGATCATTTTATCATGAGTAAGATGAAAAAAAATTAAAAATTAAAAATTATATTAAATTAAACAAATTAAAATTAATAATTAAAAGTGTATCTACAGATTTTTTCTATTTTTTTAAATATGAAAAATAAATTAAAATTTTAAAAAATGAAAAATAAATCAAACGTTAAAAGTTAAAATATGAAAAATAAATTAAAAATTTTAAATATATATATACAGTTTATGCACCATTCGTCAATCCCTCGCGAATCCAGATCATGAAATCAAACACATAAACAAACAAACACGAGATGAAATCAAACCCAGAACAAAAAAGAATCAACATGAACAAACACACAAACAAACAAACACAAAATCAGATCATAAAATAGAAAATCATCTCATGAAACACACAAACACAAAATTAGATTTAAGTTCGTTGAATCCAGAAAGCATTCATTTGCGTGTCAAACCCAGATGAAGAAACCAGTCACCGTTGACAGAGGGGAGAGAGGGAGAAAGAGACGGGTGTTGACAAAGTGGAGAGAGATGGGAGACTGAGCATGAACCCATTAAGGTTTCAAAGAGAGAAGAAAATAAAAAAATTGTCCTTCTAGAAGATATGCTTCTCGCGTCTTCCAACATTAAATTTTTTATGTTATTTTATTCACTTTAATTCCATTTAATTTTTTATGTTTTTTATTCACTTTCAATTTTTTCTTGATTGATTTGATCATAATCACAATTTTTAATGTTTTATTCTTTTTGTCAGGTGCTTATATCATCATCCCACTAACCCTACATGTCTCGAGTGAAGAGACCAAAATACCCTTTACTCAGTTGATATTGATAAAAATCTACATTAGGTGTGCGGGGTTTAATGTAATTAAATGATAAATATCTTTTTCTCTGTTTTCAGGGCAAACCGTAGGGTTGTAGTACATTTACATCTAATCTAAATACGCTTTTCGTTGTGATTGCTTTCCTTGATCCTACCAAAAACCGTGTTAGAAAAACTCTAAACTTCTGAATATTTTGTCTTAAAATTGGTTGGATCGAGACAACGAGCTAGCTGTATAGTATTTTAATGTTACAAGTTATTCATGAAAGTTACCAAAAAAAACAAAAAAAAAGTTCTCTGACAGTTTGGTGGACTGGCACGCTGGTTGTGTCTACTTATTTGTATTATTAAAGACAAGATTCAAGTTCACGTGACCCGAAACTGTGATAATTTTTTCATAAAAATATAGATAAATTTATCGGAGTTTGAGAATAGATTTTCGAACTGTTTATTAATAAAATTTACTGTAGATAGTAGATATATGATTGGATGATTTAATGGTAGAAGATATAGGTAAAAAAGTGTGATGTTTGATGTACTCTCTGAGCTCAGTCAGTTGGGAAAGATTCATTCAGCTTCACACATGAACACGTGGTCCATGTGATGAACGGTACAAAATAAATGGCTTCATTAAATGTTGCGATTTGCTTCTCCATATAATTTCTTCAACACTAAATTCCAACGATGTTCTGACAATTACTTGTATGGACGTTATGAGCTGTTTGAATTTTGAACTATTAAGTTTCTTGTAATGTGAGTTCTCTCATACGATTGTCTGGCAATAAGAGTGTGTACGTGTGATTCAGATGTCTCACATCGTGAATCACCATTAATATATGAAGAAGTCTCCGAGGAAAACATGGATGAGACGAGTCATGTATCCCATTGTCGTTTTCATTGGATTGGCTCGGCTTGCCGTTTTCATTGGGATTGGCTCGGCTTCGCTGCAACTTGCAAGCAGCTAATTAGATAAACGCAAGCTCGTGTCTCATCTGTTGTGGTAACATCTTTACCAGCTGAATCCATAACATGAACAGGTTCCATGAGTTTTTATAGAGGTGGCAATTCGGGTTGACGTGTCGGGTTGGACACAATCCGAATCCGATCCGATAATATTTGACACAACCCGAACATAATCCGATAAGGAAACGGGTTGAACCCCCTCAACCCGAACCCGACACGATTATTAACGGGTCAACCCGTTAATGATCCGTTTAACCGATACGTTAATAACTCATTTAACCGACATGAATAATAATTCGTTTAATCGACCCGTTTATGACTCATTTAATGATAGTTAATACATTTAAATTTTAATATAGATATAATAAAAAATAAAATTAAAATAAATATACATAAGACGTAAAAAATACAATTATATACAAATACAATCCATACCATAAAAATACAAATGTTTACAAAGATGATTATAAAAATATCTTTACAAATATAATTTTTCGCATTAAAAAAAAATAATAATAATATATTTTTTTTTATGTAGTCTTTTATAATAGAAAAACAATATCAAGCGTTGATTACATCCACCAAACTAAACTTGTCAAAAGATAATAATTAAAAGTTAACTAATTGGGAAATTATACATTTATACATGAAAAAAATAGTTTAACAAATATTTTATGAAAACCAATAAAATTTTACTACTACATGACAATTTATGATGAGATGAAGTGTAGAGATGAAGTTTAGAGACTTTTGTTTATGTTAGGGTTTAAACTTTGAAGGATATATATATATATCTACCACCAAAATTATATAACTATCACTCCAAAATAAAATTACTTTTTTACCCTTAGTTAACGGGTCAACCCGTTACCCGTTAAATAGAATCCGAACCCGATCCGATAATTAAACGGGTTAAACGGATTGATCCGTTTATTTACCCAACCCGTTAATGCTCAACCATAACTCATAATAATCGTGTCGAGTTCCAAATTACCAGCCCTGTTGACGTCCGGAAACAGTCAACCAGAGATTCTGGGGCCCAGACGGCGGACTTGGTAATTAAGGATTGATTGGTACTGGTCGAAGGGTAGTAAATGGTATATTAATGGGATGCTAGGTTGGTGATAATTAATTCAGGTGGAGGAATGTTGTTCCTGGTAGTTGGTCGGAGTTAATAAACTGATGAACAAGTAATTAAAGGAAATGAAAGAAAGAGAGAAAACACAGGGGTTTTCACGTGGTTCGGTGACTGCACCTACATCCACGGTCACTCTGGAATAATTCCGGCAGAGTGATGGTTCTCTAGTATTCAGCCTGTTGTACAGTGAAAATGTCTCCCCTCTTTATAGAGGAAGGGAGCTCACAATAAAATAATACAAAGGAAAAGTTTACACGTAATAGGCAACGGCTAGTTTCAACTAATCCTGACATTGCCATGCTGCATTAATTGTAAAGGTAATGATGATTTCCTCCCTGCACAAGTCTGCATTAATTACACCTGAAGAAGTCTTCACTTCATTAAATGCTTCTGGGTAATTGTGTAAACAGTGTCTTGCTGGAAATCATGGGGGTTGGCAGTTCTGACAACTTGCTGCACATGGTTCCTTATAGGTGGACTTTCTGGTCAGCCAGATGTATGCTGGAGAGGAGGTGAGGCGATCTGGAGGTCAGCGCGACCTCGCGAGCTCGCGGTTGGTGCGACCTCGCGGGCTTCTCGGGCTGAAAGCATTGGCAGGTGACATGCTGAAGAACTGTTGCTAGCTCGCGGCCCGGATGGCCTCGCGAGCTGGGCTTGCAACTGTTGGCTCTGTCTTTGGGCTTTCTGGGCCCTTGCTTCTGTTCAAATTAAATGGGCGTGTACTGTTGCTAGTTGGGCCGAACCAGAAAATGGGCATAACATCAAGCCCCCCAGCTCTCTGTGCGTTTTACGGACTGGGAGCTGAAATAAACACACAAATGGCGCCCATTTTCAAATCTTCTGGTTCCGTTTCAATTTTCGTACTGTAACCGCTGACACGCGGCGTCCATTCAGGCGTTGGAGCCGAAAAACGTGTCTCGGGACCGTACGCATTAAATGCGCACGTCTTGTAACTGACAGACGTGATGGCACGCGACCGAGATCGATGCTCAACCGTTGGATCTTTGGCGGTTACACCTTTATGCTGGATCGGATGGCTAGGGATGGACGAGCTGGCCTATATAACCCACGGGTCTCCTCATCTTCTTCTTTTTGCTTTCTTGGTACGACTACAGTACTTTTTCTTTCTATTTTCCATTTTTTTTCTTCACTTCTGCTTCTTCTGGCCTACTGTTTGTCACTGGACAACCCCTTCGAACTTCGCTACTACGAAGATTAGCCACCGTGCTCAGCATATCGCACTCGGTTCGAGCAAGGTAGTCCTCTTCTTGCTTGTTGTTGTTTTGTTGTTTTTTTTTTTTTTTTTTTTTTTTTGTGACATGGTCTGTCTCTGGTTAGGATTGTCGTTTTCTGCCTTCGTAACACGTCTGTTGGTCCCTGTGAGCTTGTTTGGCCCTTAGGGAGTCACTGTGTCGGTTGCCTGAGTACCTCCGTACGCTAGGGGCGACCTGTAAACATAGGATTAGAAATATGTAGACTTGGGGTGATATTGTACCTGGCAGATTCGTGTCTCTGGGCCTTTTCTGGTCCTTTAGAGACCAAGTGCGCGACCTGACAAGTAGGACAGCTGTCTTAGGAGTTCTTTTCCTGTGTCTTGTTAGGATCAGTATGCTGTAGGTGTCCTGATGTCATTCCTTCTGTGTTGTAGATGTCAGGTCGTTCGCGCACAGGTCGGGGCAGGACTGCTGCTTCCAGGAGGCAGGCAGGTCGCCAGGATAGCGAGGCTGAGGCTACGACCTCGCGAGCTGGTCCGTCGAGCGAGGAGGTCGCAGGAGGGGACGAGGTCACTGAGGAAACGGACACCCCTCCCTTTAAACCCATGTTCTCGTCGCTCACCTTTGAAAAGTTGGAGGCTTGGGCCCGGGAAGTAACCATCCCCTTGGGGTGCAGGGCTAACGTTCCCGCGGACACTGATCAAGCCGCTTATCCCCCTACGGGCTTTATTGCGATCAGCAGAGAGCATATGGAGCTCGGCTTCAGGTTCCCTATCCCTGGATACCTCAGGGATTTGCTAAACAGCCTCAATCTCGCACCGTTCCAGCTGACCCCAAACTCATACGCTCATTTGACCACCCTGGCTGCGGCGTTCCGTAAGCACGCACTAGGATTTCCCACACCCCGCATCATCCGTAGCCTTTACAGCTTCAAAGCGATCACTGGAAAGGAAGGGTTGTACTACGCCACTCCTCGCCAGTCTTCTGACTATAGGGCGTTTCTGCCTCAGAGATGTACTAAGTCAAACGTAGGGGAGTACAAGTCCAACTGGGCCTTGTTCACGTGCCCCTCGATTGCTGGACTGAATAACACGAGTTTCGTGGAGGAACCTAGTAGGGACATGAGTACTCAAAACAACGTTAGTAGCACTATTCATATGTGCAAATATGCATAATGTTTATTTACTTATTTATTTATTTATTTGTTTACGAGCTGACTTTTACTGTGCAGACGTCACAGCTCCTAAGGGTAAACTCAGGCAGGACGAGCTCGCTATTCTGAACTCTTTCGCAGCTGCCAAAGAGCCAGAGGAGGACAATTTCCCTTCCGGCAGCGAGCTGGTAGCTCGGGGTCTATCACCATCTGCTTCAAACCCTCTCTTGAATACAGCTCGGGACCTGGGAATAAGGGGGAGAGCGAACGAGGTCGCTTCTGCCCTTGTTGATCCTACCCAATCAGAGTCAGAACCACAACCTCTTCAACAAAGATCACCGAGCACGAGCTTCACCACCAGCACTTCTTCGGATAATATGGGAAGAAAGCTCACCATGTCTGTCCCTCCCCTCAGGTCAGTTCCACCTGCTAAGCCGGCCGAGGTCGTCAACGTGGACGACACCTCCTCAGACCGCTCTCAAAGAGCGACCTCACAGGCTGCTGCAGTTGCCCCCTCTCCGACCAGGGCAGCTGCAGTTCCTCAAAAACGGGCTGCCCCACCCGCAGGACGGAGCTCTCCTCCAGCCAAGAGGGCCGCAGTTTCTGCCGGGGGAGACTTACCTTTGGGGCCAGAGTCCGAGGCCTTGACCAGGAAGAGGAAAGGAAAGGCCATAGCTCCTCCACCACCTCCAAAGCAGAAGGGCTTCGTTGCCGTCCCTTCGGTCGGTGGGGTCGTCATCGGACGGGAGCCAGGTACTGGAGCGCCAGCACGACCGGCGAGGTCTGCAACAGTTGAACAGGCAGATTCTGGCCCTCCTCCTGACGCAGTCAAGGAGATGGAATTCTTTAACAGCTTCGTTGAGCTCGTTCCTGAAGTGATGGGAAAACGCAGCCCGCAGCTACAGAAAAAAGAGCTTACAGGCCGTACTTTAGCGACCTATATAGCTCGCCAAGTTGCGCTGGTAAGGTTCATATCCTGTCATACTTCGATTCTGATTTTCCCCTTCCTTTTTAAAAGGATCTTGTACCATTTCTTTTGTTGTTTCAGCTCGGTATGGCGTCTGCAAAGTTAGTAAGGGAGGCAGACATTCACATCAACGAGGAAGAGGCCTTCAGGATTTCTCAGGTACAGTTTGATGAGGAGAAGAAGCTGCTGCAGGAAGAGACCAATCTCCTTCAGAAGAACTATAGTGAGCTTTCTGCCAAGCTCAAAGATGCTGACGCGGCCTTGTCGCAGGAGACCGCTCGCAGGGAAACCGAAGCCAGCAAGGCCCAAGCAGAAATAAATAAGCTGAAGGGCGAGCTTGCTGATGTAAAGGTAAAGCTGCAGGTCGCTGAAGATAAAGTGAGCCAGCACTCATGGGACTTGGCAGCAGCCAGAGGGATGCTCGCGAAGTCTGAGGAGAAGCGGGCTGAGGCAGAGGCGAGCTTGGCTCAGACTAGGGAGAAGCTGACCCAAACTGCGGAGGGTATTGAAGCTAGGGTAGCTCGGGAGCGGGATAAGATCGAGGAAGAGGTCGAGAGGGAGTTCCTGTATAGCATGTGGGAGCACCATCCGAACTTGGACTATTCCTTCTTTGGGTCAGAAGGGGTCAAAATGATCCAAGAGTTCGTGGAGCTGGCTGCAGGTGCTCAGAGCACGCAACATGCTGATACTTCCTCTGCCCCTCCAGATAATCTACCTGCTGACTCAACCCCTTCGCCAGAGCAGGTCCCCGAGGTACCTCCAGTTTTAGAGAATCCTCCCATGTCTGAACCCACAGCAGAAGCTCCTTCTGATTTACCAGCTTCTGAGTCCGTCCCTGAGGCAGAGCCCCCAGCAGAAGCAATAGTTGGTCCTGCTCCTTCAGACGCACCTGCTGATATCTAAAGCACTTTTACTTTATTTTCTCCTTTAAATTCTTGTAACTTTCCTTCATTTGTTGGAATTCATATGACGAGCTTGAAGCTCGGATTTATAAGACTAAACTTCCTGCACAATCTCGATATTTTGTCCAAGCATATATATGTATATTTAGTTACATAATAGGTAGCGAGCAGGTAATAATAACACAATTTTAAAGTGTTAAAATTTTGTTAAGGAGATCACAATCGCGAAAATTATATTAACTTTCAAACCTGCTAACTGCAATAAGCAATTTTACTCAAGCGCTAGCTCGTAAGGGCTTGGGCTCAGCAAACAACTTGGCTGAATAAGACGTTTTGTAAGCCTTAGAAGATTGGCAGGGACTTACTGTTAGTGAGGAGCTCGGAATTTCCTTGTCCTCCATGTTTTAATGATATAGAGCGTGCTTGTCAGCAACATTTTCCCAAACTTTGAGAGTTTAACTCGTCGCTTCATTCGCAGTTCAGGAGTGAGCCAATTTGGTGAATCCGCGGGCAGCTTTATATATGAGAGGCGTAGCCTTACCCCCTCCCGCGAGGTCGCGGGGCAATTAATACGCGAGTCCGCGGGCAGCTTTATATATGAGAGGCGTAGCCTTACCCCCTCCCGCGAGGTCGCGGGGCAATTAATACGCGAGTCCGCGGGCAGCTTTATGTATGAGAGGCGTAGCCTTACCCCCTCCCGCGAGGTCGCGGGGCAATTAATACGCGAGTCCGCGGGCAGCTTTATATATGAGAGGCGTAGCCTTACCCCCTCCCGCGAGGTCGCGGGGCAATTAATACGCGAGTCCGCGGGCAGCTTTATATATGAGAGGCGTAGCCTTACCCCCTCCCGCGAGGTCGCGGGGCAATGATGGCTGCGAGCTAGTAAATGAACTTGAGGCCTGACGTGAACCTCCGTTAATGAGGGTAAAACGGATGAATTATACCTCCGTTAATGAGGGAAAAAACGGATGAATTAAGCATCAGTTGATGAGGCGTTCTCAATTGAGGCCTTTTGTGGAGATTTATTGCCAGAACATGGTCGTGACTTTGGCCAGCCATTTCATGTGAGAACTTTGGTTGGCGAAAGATTCCTTGGAATTTATACAAATGTCTTCAAGGAATAAAAATATGTATATAAACATTTATGATAATAGATCGCAGCTTGATTACTTTGAGAAAGAAATTTCATTAGCTTTGCTCTTTTAACATGTACATTTGCTGGCTTATCCAGCCCGCTTTCTGCATCACATTGACATATACAACAGAAAACAGGTGAAAGCATGTTTACAGACAATCGTCAAAAAAGAATCATGTACAAGGTTAGAGCGAGCTGACAGTTCTTAGGTGTAATATGGCCGCAAGTGTTCAGCATTCCAGGCACGCGGTAACTCAGCCCCATCCATGCTGGCTAAATGATAGGCTCCGTTCTTCAGGTCCTGCTTGATGAAGTATGGTCCCTCCCAGTTGGGCCCGAGTACTCCCTCGCTTGCTTTGCGAGCTCCAGGAAGGACTAACCTGAGCACGAGGTCTCCGGCTTTGTAGCTTCGAGCTCGCACCTTTTTGTTGTAATACCTGGCAACTCTTTGCTGGTATACTGCTACCCTTAGGCGAGCTGTCTCCCTTGCTTCCTCGGCTAAGTCCAGACTGGTCGCGAGAAGCTGGTCATTGTCCCCAGGTCGGAACGAGGCCCTTCGCTGGCTGGTCACTTCAAACTCTGCCGGTATCATGGCTTCCGTTCCGTAGACCATAGAAAACGGGGTCTCACCTGTGGAGTTGCGGACCGTCGTCCTATAAGCCCAGAGGACTTTCTGTAGCTCATCAGCCCAAGCCCCCTTTCTTGCTTCTAACTTGGTCTTCAGATTCTGTTTGATGATCCTGTTCACGGCCTCGACCTGACCATTGGCTTGAGGATGGTCCACAGCCGAGAAGCTCTTCACGATTCCGAGCTCATTACAGAAACCTATGAACTGTTCGCTGGTGAATTGGGTCCCATTGTCCGTGACGAGCTGCTGAGGGACCCCGAACCTGCAGATGATATTGTCCCACACAAACTTTTCTATCTTCGTTGTGGAGATTTCTGCTAATTCCTTAGCTTCGGCCCATTTAGTAAAGTAGTCAACAGCGACTACAGCGTGCTTGCAGTTTCCTCGAGCTGCGGGCAAAGGTCCAATCAGGTCCATTCCCCAGATCGCGAACGGCCATGGACTCACCATCTGCTGGAGGTAGGCTGGTGGAGCTCGCGGGACTTTAGCAAATCTCTGGCACTTATCACACTTCTTTACCAGGTCTAAGGCATCTTGCTTCATAGTTGGCCAGTAGAACCCCTGTCTGAGAGCCTTCTGGGCCAAGGACAACGCTCCCGCGTGGTTCCCGCAATGACCTGCATGGATATCGTTTAGCACTACCTCACAGTCTTCATCATCTATACATCGTAGCAGCGGGGTTGAGAATCCTTTCTTGTACAGCCTGTCGTCGTAAATGCAGTACCGGGCTGCTCTAGCTCGGATGCGGCGAGCTTCCAGCTTGTCTCTTGGCAGCTTCCCTTCCTGCAAGTAATTGATTAACGAGCTCATCCAGGAGTTAGGCCGAACCTGTACGGTCATCATTGCACCTTCGTCGTCGATGCTCGGAGCTGGTAAGAATTCCATAGGGAAGGACTCAAGGAGATCTGCGTCTTGGGAGGTCGCCAAGCGGGCGAGGGCGTCCGCATTGATGTTCTGCGCTCTGGGAATTTGGTTCACTTCAAACCTCTGGAAAGCCCCCAGTAATTCCTTGACCTTTTGGAAATACTTTGACATCCTTTTCCCCTTGGTCTGATATTCTCCCCTGACATGACAAACGATAAGTTGAGAGTCACTGAAAATCTTTACCTGTTCAGCTCGCACCTCCCTTGCTAGGCGAAGTCCGGCGAGCAATGCTTCGTACTCGGCCTCGTTATTGGTAGCTGGAAATTGAAACCTTATGGCACTCAGGATCTTATGGCCTTCCGGGCTGATCAGCATTATTCCAGCCCCTGAGCTTCGCTCGTTAGAAGATCCGTCTACATAAAGCTCCCAAACCTGGTCACCTGTTAGCTCCTCGTACTCTGGTACTGGCCCCGTGAATTCCACAATGAAGTCTGCAAGTGCCTGAGCCTTGAACGCCGTTCTAGGCTTGAACTCCATGTCGAACTGAGCGAGCTCGATGGCCCACTTGAGGAGTCTGCCAGAAGTATCTGCTTTCTGAAGGACTTGCCTGAGAGGGTACTGCGTGAGGACCTCAATCTGATGAGCTTGGAAGTAGGGGCGTAGCTTTCTGGAGGCGGTTACCAGGCAGTATGCGAGCTTCTCCATTCGTGAATACCTAGTTTCCGCGTCAACCAGTCTTTTACTGATATAATATACGGGCAACTGCGTCTTATCCTCTTCTCTTACCAAGGCCGCGCTTAGTGCGTGCTCAGAGACTCCTAAATACAAGAACAGTCTCTCCCCCTCCTTGGGTTTGGATAGGAGAGGGGCTTGGCCCATGTATCCTTTTAGCTTCTGGAATGCCTCCTCGCAATGCTCATTCCATTCAAAGTTCTTGGCTTTCTTTATGGCTTCAAAGAATGGTACACACTTGTCAGTGGCTTTTGAGATGAAGCGGCTGAGAGCCGCGACCTGGCCAGTAAGGCTCTGCACGTCCTTGATTCTGGACGGGGACCTCATTTCCACGAGCGCCCTGATCTTCTCTGGATTGGCCTCTATCCCTCTGCTGTTCACCATGAAGCCAAGGAACTTACCAGATGCTACCCCAAATGCACACTTCAGCGGGTTCAACTTCATCTGGTACTTCCTGAGGACTCTGAACGTCTCATCCAGATCGCGGACATGATCTGCTGCTTTCTGGGACTTCACCAGCATATCATCTACGTACACCTCCATAGTTTTCCCAATCAGGTCCTGAAACATGGCGTTGACTAGACGCTGGTAGGTTGCTCCTGCATTCTTCAGTCCGAATGGCATCACCCTGTAACAGTACAAGCCCCTATCGGTGACAAAAGAGGTGTGTTCCTCATCATGCGGGCTCATGGGAATTTGGTTGTATCCTGAGTAAGCGTCCATGAAACTTAGGAGTTGATGCCCCGACGTCGCATCTACCAGCTGGTCAATCCTGGGTAATGGGAAGCTGTCCTTCGGGCAGGCCTTGTTCAGGTCGGTGAAGTCAATACAAGTTCTCCACTTTCCGTTCTTCTTCTTGACGAGAACTGGATTGGCGACCCAAACTGGATAACGAGCTTCCCTGACGAACCCGTTAGCTAGCAACTTCTCAACCTCCTCCTTCAAAGCTGCATAGCGTTCTGGCGTCATTGGCCTCCTCTTCTGCCGGACTGGCTTGTGCTGGGGATCTATATTCAGTCGGTGACACATAACACTAGGGTCTATCCCCACCATATCTTCATGGTTCCAGGCAAAGACATCAAGGTTTCTCTTCAGGAATTCTACGAGCTCTGACTTCACTTCTGGCAGCAGATCTTTTCCTATCTTCACATATCTTTCTGAGTCCGCCTCACTGACTCGCACCTCCTCTAACTCCTCGATGGGTCCTGTGGCCCTGTCTGCATCCACCTCGCGAGGGTCGAGGTCGTCACTTACCCCGCTTTCAGAGGCAGCTCGCGGTTGGCCACCCGAGACCACATTTACTTTCTTTCCCCGAACTCCCATCTTTACTGCATCTTCATAACATCTCCTGGCTAGTTGCTGCTCGCCTTTGACACAGCCTACTCCATTGGGAGTCGGGAACTTAACTGTCAGCGTTCTGGTGGAGGTGACCATATCCAGTTCGTTCATCGAAGGTCGCCCCAATACCACGTTGTATGCTGAAGGGCTACTGATAATAAGGAAGTCTGCAAGAACTGTAGCTTGTCGTCCTGGCTCCCCGAGGGTGAGGGGCAACTTGATCTGGCCGATTGGCACCACTGCATCTCCCGTGAACCCATAGAGAGGCTCGGGCGAAGGTATCAACTGCTCAGCTCCTAAACCCAACTGGTCATAGCAGTCCTTATACATGACGTTGACTGAGCTGCCAGTGTCTATCATTATCCTCCGCACCTCGACATTACTGATCTGAGCTCTGATTACAATGGCATCGTTATGGGGCCAGCGTACTCCCCTCTCGTCCTCCTCCGTGAACACAATGCTATCTGAGGACGCCTTTGCCCTTTTTGGGTCCCTCGACTCCTCCATATTCTGCCAGTAGGGTATGGTTGGCTTCCCGGACATACCTCTGGTGCGACCTGTTAGATGTACCTGCGACATGAGGTCCACCGTAAATGGTAAAGATTGTTCTTACAGCAGGCTCGCGTTCTGGTTCTTGAGCTCGCTGAGATTGCTGCTGCTCGAGCTGCTGATCTTGCCCCTGAGGTCGTTGGTTCTGAGGTCGCCTTCCAGCGGGCTGTATTACATATTCTCCTAGGCGGCCTCGTCTTATGAGTTCCTCGATGGCATCCTTCAACCGCCAACAGTCTGATGTATTGTGCCCGTTCTCGTTGTGGTAGGCACAGTATTTCTTCGGATCCCGACGTCGGTTAGGGGGTCCGGTTGGAGGTGGCTTCCCAAAGTTCTCCCTGTTTCTTTCTGCGGCGAAGATCCTGTCCTGCCTGTCCGATAACAGACTATAGCTGTCATATCTGTTCTGGCGCCTGGGCCTCTCCATCCTTGGCCCTGGCCTAGCTCGCTTCGCCACTACATTGGCCGACTGGTTCCTCGGCTCCCCTGGCCTATCACCACCAGGATTCTTCCTTTTCTCACGATGGGAACCACTTGCTTCACCCCGCTGACCACTGGGTTTCTTAGCCCCAAAGGCTTCTTCCCATCTGACTTCTTTAGCTGCCCTGTCGTAGAACTCCCCCAGATCCTTCACAGGGGACTTGTATATGCTTTCATACAGCTTCCCATCTTTCCTGAGCCCTGCAGAGATAGCTGTTAAAATACTCTCGTCAGAGGGTGTTTCCACATTACTCACCTCCTCTCTGAATCGAGTAATATAGTCTTTAAGGGATTCATTTTGTCTCTGGAAAATGGTTGCGAGGTGGCAGGCTGGCGCGAGCTGTTTCCTTAATGCCTTATACTGGTCTAGGAACTTCTTCTGACATTCTCTCCAGCTTCCGATGCTGCGGGCTGGAAGGCGGTTGAACCAAGCTCGCGGGGCGTCCCCTAGAGTAGCTGGGAATACCCGGCATTTGACCAGCGGGTCATTTGTCTGAAGATCCATCTGCACATTGAAAGCATCCAAATGGTCATAGGGGTCCGTCCTGCCGTCATATTGAGGGATATTGGGGAGCTTGAACTTTGCTGGTAAAGGCACTGTCTCGATCTCCCGAGTGAATGGTGCTCGGCGGTTGTCTCGCTCTCCCCCAGTCTGGCCTCCAGGTCGGGCTTCCAACTGCTGAACCCTCTGCAACAACTCTTCGACTACTGGGTCCTGGGTCAATGACCGCTGACTGGGGTTCCATCTACTGGTACTCTCCTGCTCCCCAAAGTAGCGGTTCTGCGACCTGCCTTCTTCACCGAGCGCTTCTGCCTGTCTGGCAGCCCTTCTTGGCTCGGGCTCATAACCTGCGCGATGTGTACGTACTCGCTCGGGCCCACGACCATCCTCTTCGCGCCTGGCGCCCTCGATACTTGCCCTCGCCCTTATCTCGTTCTGGCGAGGTGGGATCCGCCGCTCTTGGTTCCGCTCTCTGATTCTCCTTGGGTGCAAGTTCGAAGAGCGGGCTGATCCTTCGGTAAGCGACCTTTCCCTTGCGGCTACCCCTTCTGGAGTTGGTATCTCTTCTGAAGGTCGGCGGCGAGCTCTGCCTGGGGGTGCTGCATTTGCCTGCCTCGGCGCCGCGTGGGCTTGGACTTCCACCAACGCCCTCACTGTTGTTGTCAACTCCCTCACTGCATCCTCCAGAGCTCGCTGGCGTTGCTGCCATTCTGGAGCGACCTCGTTTCTAGAGGGTGAAACGCTCTGTTCTTCTTGAATCTCACGTCGCTCCTCTGCTACTCCAACACTCCTCGTTGCTTTGATCCTAGCCATAGCAAACAAGTACAGATGAAAATGACGTAATAACTAACTGGAGATTACCAGGTCGCTGTTGGGCCCTCCTTCTAGCGCCAAAAGATGTTGACGTCCGGAAACAGTCAACCAGAGATTCTGGGGCCCAGACGGCGGACTTGGTAATTAAGGATTGATTGGTACTGGTCGAAGGGTAGTAAATGGTATATTAATGGGATGCTAGGTTGGTGATAATTAATTCAGGTGGAGGAATGTTGTTCCTGGTAGTTGGTCGGAGTTAATAAACTGATGAACAAGTAATTAAAGGAAATGAAAGAAAGAGAGAAAACACAGGGGTTTTCACGTGGTTCGGTGACTGCACCTACATCCACGGTCACTCTGGAATAATTCCGGCAGAGTGATGGTTCTCTAGTATTCAGCCTGTTGTACAGTGAAAATGTCTCCCCTCTTTATAGAGGAAGGGAGCTCACAATAAAATAATACAAAGGAAAAGTTTACACGTAATAGGCAACGGCTAGTTTCAACTAATCCTGACATTGCCATGCTGCATTAATTGTAAAGGTAATGATGATTTCCTCCCTGCACAAGTCTGCATTAATTACACCTGAAGAAGTCTTCACTTCATTAAATGCTTCTGGGTAATTGTGTAAACAGTGTCTTGCTGGAAATCATGGGGGTTGGCAGTTCTGACAACTTGCTGCACACGGTTCCTTATAGGTGGACTTTCTGGTCAGCCAGATGTATGCTGGAGAGGAGGTGAGGCGATCTGGAGGTCAGCGCGACCTCGCGAGCTCGCGGTTGGTGCGACCTCGCGGGCTTCTCGGGCTGGAAGCATTGGCAGGTGACATGCTGAAGAACTGTTGCTAGCTCGCGGCCCGGATGGCCTCGCGAGCTGGGCTTGCAACTGTTGGCTCTGTCTTTGGGCTTTCTGGGCCCTTGCTTCTGTTCAAATTAAATGGGCGTATACTGTTGCTAGTTGGGCCGAACCAGAAAATGGGCATAACAAGCCCTAAGTTTTTCCATGCTCTCCCAGAAAAGAATAGAAGCTTTGACTGGATTTTTATCCTGAAACAAATCACAAAATTCAATAGAGACAAAAGCCAGAGTGCAAAAAACAACAACAACAATAAAAAATAAGCCCTTTTTGACGTTTTAAATGAATCATTACAACTGCTATCAAAATAGGACCACAAAGGATTATATTAGAACAAGACATTCGCGGAATAATCTTTAGTTTTCTAAATTAATTTACTCAATGAAAATATTAATGGTGTGTAAAATTAATCTTAAAAGAAAGATATTACAAAGACTTATATTGAGTTGATATGACTGTTCATAAAAAGTAAATAAAATTCCCTTAATTACTAATATAACCTCTTGTATAACTATGAAAGATAATTATTAAACAAAGTTCAAAATATTAGCTAGCGACATAAATCATCTAACATTGTGGAGAGAGGAAGAGAGCCATGATATTAATATCTAATTAATTAGTATCTTCTCGAAGATGTTGTAACTAATTAAAAATAGAGAGTATTCTTGTCAAAATTTCACACCCGGCCGACATTTTCTTTTATCATATATATATAATTGGAACTGATTTAGGGAACTATTGAAACCTATCGGGATAGAAACACTGGTGGCACAATCCGGGGTACTGCTTCGAAATAGAAAAAATCCATCTACACAAATATAGGGGAGAGATTCACATGAGGATGTGAGAGTAATCCACACACAAAATGGAAGAATATATTTTATTTATTGGCTACTCCGTGTGTCGAACCTTGCCATTGCCAACGGGACCAACTGCCAAGCAACTTCTTTTATCATATTCTTGTGGCCACTAATCCACGTAAATGGAGATAAGACAAGCCAAAATGCCAAGCCTAGCTACAAGAGAATAAAGCTGGGAAATGGCCATACACAAAGGGAGTAATTGTGTGAGAGCCTATTAATGTAATATTGCTCAAAGTATATCCAACATTAATATTCTAATGGACTTTCTTCACGCCTTTGCAGCTAATAGTTTACAATTTTTCAAAGTCCCCAAAGCCCTTCTAATATGCATGGCTTCGCATCCCCTCCTAAGTCCTAGCATACGTGGCTTCACGCCTCTCCATTTATCTTAGCAGTGACGGTTTTAACTCCTACATATAGCACATTTTATTAGTTTTATTTGAGTAGTTTTCTTCATTTATCATATGAGTAGATATCAGTATTGCACAAATAATAATTGATCTCGTCGAGTTCTATCAAGCTTTTGATCTATTTGATGAGAGTAGGCATCCAGCTTTAAGCTGCACAAGTGGTAATTGAGCTCTTCATATATATCTAATAAATATTTGACTCATTTGATGAAAGTAGGTTATTGATTTCATGAGGTCTCAATGGACATACCAAGAGTGATTGATTTCGTTAGGCTCAAACAAACCTTTAACTTATTATATGCTATCTTTAGAAATAAAAATTAAAAAAAAAAAAATTCTCAAGTAGTCAATAGGCTATTCACTAATAATATATATATATATATATATATGTATATATGTCATCAGGCTATTCCGAGGTAAATTAATGCTTTCACCAACTTTTTTATCTTCTGTTACAAGGCATGCTAGTAATACACAAAAGAGAAAAAAAAAAAAAAATCCTTACATTTAAATGAGATTTTTGTTTTCCAAAATGAAAAATACGTAAGTTTTGGAACTAATTTGGAATTAACATTGAAAAACCGAGTTGAGTTTTATTTGACATATCAGTATTGGTGAACTATAATTTACAAACAAAAAACAAGCATTACAATTCACGATCTTTGTCTGCGAATTGTCTTTGTTCATTAACTAAAGTTTACAAACTAATAATATTACTAAAAAAACTCACTTCAATTTTCCAGTGTCAATTCAAAATTTGCATTTGTATTTGTAGGGCACCCAACATGATCTTCTCTTTTTAAATCAAGGTATTAGAATTAACTTCACACAATCCCCCAAAAAAAAGTTTTTACTTCTATATAAAGCAGTTTGAAGTTTAATATGTGATATAATTCTAATGTATATAATTTCAAATAAGATTTGTCAAATAGTTTTAAATTCATTATAATATTAGCCACATGTTAATCCTAAGATGGCCTCTGAAATAGAAATGAAGAACCTCATTAGTCAAATAAGCTACCATGACACAACATTATTTGCACTGTATACGTCTCCATTTAAGTATGAAAGGGAAAACCTCACCACTAAACGGAAAGACTAAGTATACGTTTGGTACATTTTATCTATTGGCTAAAAGTACTTTTTTAATGTTAAAAGTTCTACTTATTTATTTTTGCATCGTTTGGTTGACATCTCAGTGGAGTTTTTGGTGAATTAAAAAAGCTACAAAATGTCTACTTGGAGAAGCTCAAAATTTGAGCTTCTCCAAGTAGATCTTTTTCAGCTTTTTTTAAAAGATTAAAATGTCTATTATACCCTCATTTTATTTTGTTAATGTCTTTATACCCTTATAACTCAATTATACTTTCTTATAAATATAAACACATACTCTCTACTTTTATTCACTTTTTATTTCATAAAAACATTTGAAAACTCCTCTTTAACTGATAAGTTTACTATATATATATTTTTATTGTATTTTTTCTTTACCCTTTATTGTCATGAATATTATATATCATATTGTTATATATAAATACAATTGGTTTTGTTATTAGTTCATTGATATATACATACATATTTGTTATGTATATAATGTAATTGGTATTGTTATTGGTTCATTGAAAATGTAAAACCTTATTAATAAATCTAAATAAACATTTTTCTTTTGAAAATACCAAATAAAGAAACAAAATAATTTTACATCTATTTTATTGAAAATATGTGTTTTGAAAATATGCTTATATTATGTAATCATTGATTGTTTGATTGATTAATTTTTTATAGTTGAGGTTAAAGTCATTACATTCCTAGAATGAATATATTATTATTTTTCCTCATACCCTCTTTGGTAAATTAACAATTTAAAAGTGCTTTAAAAATAATTTAACCAAACAGTCTATAATTTAAAAGAGTTTTTTTAATTGACAATCAAACAATCTATAACTTTTTTTCTAAAAGATCTATTTTCAAAAGATCTATTTCTAAAAGATCTACTTTTAAAAAATCTATTTGAACAAGCTGTACCAAACGAAACCTAAGTCTTTTTATTAAGGAACTTTCGTTCCTATGATAATCTTTTTTAAGACTTAATTATTTTAATTGTTTTTTTTTAATTCATCAAAAGTAAACTAATTTTAAAAGCCAATCATAATCTAACTACACTTTTCATTGTGATTGCTTTCCTAGTTCCTACCAAAACCTGTGTTAGAAAAACTCAAAACTTCTGAATATTTTGTCCTAAAATCGACTGTAACTAGACAACGAGCTAGCTATATATTATTTTAATGTTACATGTTATTAATGAAAGTTAATAAAAAAAAGTTCTCCTACAACTTGGTGGGTGGGCTGCCACGATTGGTTGTAGCGGTCAAAAATTTTTAGACTCAAAATGAAAGCTCAAAATTTATTGTGATAGATTGGTCTAGTATGTCGATTGATCTAAGTTAATGACTCAATACATATTACAAGTAGATAGTCCAGAAACTTGATTGATTCAACTTAAATAAGGTCTAATTTTTTAAGTGATGATTTATTGTTTTTAATGCATGAGGTTTAAATAAATTATAACAAAAAATACATTAAACTTTATAATCGATATGTCATAAATCATGATATTAAACTCTATAACGGACATGTTATAAACCATGACATTAAACTCTATAGCTGACATGTTATCAACCATGACATTAAATTCTGACATGTCATTAATCATGCAATTAAACTCTGTAACCAATACGTCATTAACCATGATATTTACTCTGTAATAAGTTTTCATGATATCTTTTCCACCTATAAATAGAGGCTTCATTGAGAGAAAGAGACATCCCACCTCTCTTGTTCCTCTCTTACTCATCCCTTGCAAGCCATTTGAGGTTTCTCCTTTTTCTCTCTTATGTTTTCATTTTTTTACTCTAGACTTAGAATTCTTCTGTGATAGATTCAGTATAGTAGTGTGAAAGTGCATATTTAGGAAAGGTTCTAATTAGAAAAGATTTGATATTTAACTATATCCATTGCGACCAACCTCTCTTTCTTGGGAATTTACTTGGTATATTATTCACAATCTACTTGCATTGTTCTATTATATAAGGTTTTGCCCACTGATACTCAATATCTTAGTGTTCTTATTTTGTCCAATCTTCAGGTTAAGACGGTCAAGACTCAGATAGTCTTCCGTCCTTCTCATTTTTCGGTACACTTCCTCAAGTCTGATGATGCTTTATTTTTACTGTACTCTTATATTTTACAATCAGTTTACTGACTTGAACATTAGAGTGTTTTTGTCCAGCATCCCATTGATGTCAAGTTTACTCACGTTTTTTTTTATTTGATTTGTGTAGAAGTTGCTAAGTTTCAATAAAATTGACCAACAAAGTCCGCTCAAAGTTAACATCTCGTAGAATTCACCCACTACAATGGTTATACCCACTTATCCATATTGTGAACTCGGTTAGTTGGGAAAGATTCATTCCGCTTCGTACATGAATACGTGGTTGACATGGTGAACGGTGGAAAATGAATGGCTTCATAGAATATGTTGTGATTTGCTTCTCCATATAATTTCTTCAACAGCACATTCCGTAGGATATTCTGACAATTACTTGTATGGACGTTATGAGCGGTTTGAATTTTGAGCTACCAAGTTTCTTGTACTGTAAGTTCTCTCATACGATTGTCTGGCAACAGAGTGCGTGCATGTGATTCAGATGTCTCACTTCTTGAGTCACCATTAATATATGAAGAAGTCTCCAAGAAAAACTTGGATCAGACGAGTCATCCCATTGTCGTTTTCATTGGGATTGGCTCGGCTTCGCTGCAACTTGCAAGCAGCTAATTAGATAAACGCAAGCCCGTGTCTCATCTGTTGTAGTAACATGTGTAATTGTTGAATCCACAGCATAAACAGATTCCATGAGTTTTTCCTTGCTCTCCCAAAAAAGAATAGAAGCATTGACAGGATTTTTATCCTGCAAAAAATCACAAAATTCAATAGAGACAATAGCCAGAGTGCAAAAAACAACAACAACAACAACAACGAAAACAAAAATTGGCCCTTTTAACGTTTTGAATAAATCATTACAATTGCCATCAAAATAGGACCACAAGGGATTATATTAGAACAAGACATTCGCGGAATAATGCTTTATTTTTTTTTAAAATTAATTTACTCAATGAAAATATTAATAGTGTGTAAAATTAATCTTAAAAGAAAGATATTTCAAAGACTTATATTGACTTGATGTGAGTGTTCATAACAAGTAATAAAATTCCCTTAATTCCTAATATAACCTCTTGCATAACTATGAAAGATAATTATTAAACAAAGTTCAAAATATTAGCCAGTGACATAAATCATCTAACATTGTGAAAAGAGGAAGAGAGCCATGCTATTAATATCTAATTAATTAGTATCTTCTCGAAGATGTTGTAACTAATTAAAAATAGAGAGTATCCTCGTCAAAATTTCACACCCGGCGCACATTTTCTTTTATCATATTCTTGTGGCCACTAATCCACGTAAATGGAGATAAGACAAGCCAAAATGCAAAGCCTAGCTACAAGAGAATAAAGCAGGGAAATGGCTATACACAAAGGGAGTAATTGTGCGAGAGTATTAATATAATATTGCTCAAAGTATATCCAACATTAATATTCTAATGGACTTTCTTCACGCCTTTGCAACTAATAGTTTACAATTTTTCAAAGTCCCCAAAGCCCTTCTAATATCCCTCCCTACCAAGCTCACAACTCGCGTTTCCTTCACTCACAAGAACATGAAAAAGTCGTGTCCTGTTTTCCCTCTTCTTCTCAGCCTAACCATCTGTTTTGTCCCTCAAATGGTCCTCCAATCTCATGCTTCTCCAGACGATTATATGCGGCCGTCTCCTCGTAATGTCATCCTTACTGAGCATCACCGATCAGAATCTGATCCTCAACAGGTACACTGAGCAGATGATGATAATATATAGTTAATTATATGAACAGCAAGTATTCGGTGTTCTATATTCATTTCTAATAGTTGTTGATTTTCAGGTGCATGTCTCTCTAGCAGGGAAAGACTACGCTAGAGTTTCTTGGATTACAGACGATGAAAAGGTGCCGTCGATGGTGGAATATGGAAAGATAGCGGGAAGATATAATGCGATGGTAACTGGAGAGAACACTTCATATAAGTTCTTCTTTTACAGTTCCGGCGAGATACACCATGTCAAGATAGGACCGTTAGAATCAGGCACTGTCTATTATTACCGGTGTGGAGGTTATGGCCCAGAATTTTCCTTCAGGACACCTCCTCCCAGTTTCCCCATTGAATTTGCTGTGGTCGGTAAGTTCGTTAAATCTACTATGTTCTGACCATTACACTTCATCTTTGGCGCCACATTAAATTCATGCCATGGGTTATATCGTAACTATGGTAACATATGGGATTTGATACTATCCTTGTCATGTGGCATACTATCAATGAGGCCCATATATTATATTGGTCCCAAATTCCCAATAACAAGATTTCCCTTAGCTGAGATCAACTCAGAGACTCACCCAAAAAAAAAAAAAAAAAAGGAAAAAAAGAAAGGCTTATATATATAGAAAAACGTAGGAATCCAATATATGTTCCAAAAATGATCACTTTGGAATTAATTTCGCTAAGAGTCAGGCACATGACATACGCATGCACAAAGTCCATACAAAGAGTGTGTGGATGGTTAATTTGCTGTTTGAGATGAGTTCCAAATAAGATGAACAAATCAAACAGAAGTTACCTTTTGTTATTTATAGAAGTTGCTTTTCAAGCTAATAAAGGCGTGTGTATTGGACCTATTGGTTAGTCGGTTGGTGCTTCCAACGTAAGAAATTAATGTTACCATAACAGACAAAGGTTGAAGAATGTAGACTACTATTGAGCTTTTTGTATTTTGAATTTAACGATTTAAGTTCCATGTTTATGCTTTTGTAAGAAAAGTCAAAAACTAAGCAACCGACGGTGTTTTAACTCCGTCTCCGATAGATTAGTGCACATGATAAAGATATCTATCCGTCAAGATAGATTTCATAATTGCTTTTTAATTATTTTTTTAAAAATTTATAGAGATATATATATATATATATATTTATGAACAGGGAATGAATGTCTACATGAAGAAACCAGTCCGTCATGGGCTGCTCACAAAGTACTATTATGGGTTGTGTATAATTTGATAGTTACAAAGTAATTAGTTGAAAAAAAGTAGTTACTTAATTAAATCCTATTTATGTTGTTGTTGTTACAGGAGACCTTGGACAAACAGAATGGACGGTGTCAACTCTAGAGCATGTTGGTAGCAAAGACTACGACGTATTTTTATTACCAGGTGACTTATCATACGCAGACTTCCAGCAACCACTTTGGGATTCATTTGGGCGGCTGGTGGAGCCATACGCGAGCAGTCGCCCTTGGATGGTGACCATCGGCAACCACGACGTTGAGTCCATCCCCATCATTCTTCCACACCCTTTCAAGGCCTACAACGCACGGTGGCGGATGCCCTATGAGGACAGCGGATCCGCCTCCAATCTCTACTACTCTTTCGACGTTACGGGGACGCACGTTATAATGCTGGGGTCTTATACTGATTTTGATGCCGATTCGGCTCAGTACAAGTGGCTTCAAGCTGACTTGGCCAAGGTCGACAGGAAGAAGACTCCTTGGGTTATTGTGCTTCTGCATGCACCTTGGTACAACACCAATACTGCCCATCAAGGTGAAGGAGAAGACATGAGGAAATCTATGGAGGAATTGTTGTACAAGGCACGAGTTGACGTCGTTTTTGCTGGCCACGTTCATGCTTATGAACGATTTGTATGTCTCTTGCCAACGATCATGCAAGTGTCATTTCTATCATTATTTTTCTTCTATCTTATTCTAATTTTTATAATTTAATTGCAGACTAGAATTTACAACAACAAGGCTGATCCATGCGGTCCGGTGTATATAACAATTGGCGATGGGGGAAATAGAGAGGGCCTTGCTTTGAAGTGAGTGGTACTATTTCTTTGGATAGATAAACTTGCGTGTGGCCTTTCAAAAAAATTGTGTGTGGGCTCCCTTTGAACCCATTCAAGCTAGGCCTAGCAATTAAAGGCTGAGAAAAGCCCATCTCAGCTGACCTAATTATCTGTATGAAAATTGAAATCAACCAAATATAACATACTGTAACATACTATGAGCCTCTATAACGTTAGGGTTTTGCTTTAATTTTCTTTTAGTTTATTAGAATTACATCTGACTGTGTTGCATCAATAAAACTGCAAATGAAGGTTTAAGAAGCCTGCATCCCCTCTCTCGCTGTATAGAGAATCAAGCTTTGGCCATGGACGGTTGAAGATACTAGATGAAACGCGTGCTCATTGGTCATGGCATCGTAACAACGAATCTAACTCAGTAATGGCAGATGAGGTATGGTTGGAAAGTTTAAGCACGTCGAGAGAATGCCGGGGTACTGTGAATGGACAAGAATCATCATCAACAAACATCCATGATGAATTCTAAGGCCTAACCTCATAAATCATACATGCTTATATTGTATTAATTATTGATTGCGGTATAACTATTGAGCAATTGTTTCTTTCTTTTTTTTTCCTTTCCTTTTAGTAGTTAGGCAGTGTCAATGTCTGAAATCATAATGAATTGGAGGGTATTTTCTGTTGGTAGAATAAAAGAGGTTGAAATTGTAATACATGCGAATGTAGTTTTTGTAATATATAATTTTATGCTTGTGTCGATAAATCTTTCAACACTGTAGAAATACATCATTACCGCAATATATCTTCCATTAGATTTTTTTTTTTTTCTAAATATATATCGTTAAAAATTTCTTTTTGTTAATAAATATTTATAGAGTTCCTTATAGTACTATTCCATCATCTATTTTTAGGACTAGCACTATATTAATAAGTTTATTTTTTTATTTTTTTTTTTCCGTTAATAAGTTTATGTTTTAAAGGATAAGAAATTAGATAAAAACTACTTGTACTAATTGTATTTAGACCAACAAATTCCTCTTATACATATTTGAAAATCAAGATGAATTGATGAGGGATAAGAATTGGTAACTAAGAAGAAGAATAAAGAGAGAGAGAAGATAGAAAAAGAAAAAAAAAAAAAAGAAGAGACGGCAAGAGATTTGAAGTAGATAGATAATATAGATTCAAAGACCAAATTATGGAGAAAGTATATAAAAGAGAATATAAATATTAAAAAATAAAAATTAGAGAAAAAATGGATTTTTTTTTTTCAAAAGGAACAAACAAACAATGAGAAGAGAGAAAAAAATCTAGAAGGTGGCCTTTTTTGCCTCCCTTTAGATTTAAGAAACGACCTTTGAATTTAAGAAACAAGCGCTGAGACTTATTCCTTTCAACCTTTCTCTTATTAAGTTTTTTTTGTTATCATTACTTTTTTCCATTTAAATCCACAAACAGTTTTTCCACTACAAGAATTTTCAAGGTTTAATCTATAAAAGTTTAAATAATCTCAAACCTGAAATCAATCAAAATATAATTTTAAAGTGTTATTCCACCTTAAACAACCAACCAAATTTATGGATTTCTAAAGCAAAACATATCCTAGACCTACAAGAAAAATGGCCTTCTATTACAAGTTATTAACCACAAGCATTTTGGACCTGTATTAGATAGTTTAGATACTGCTATTCACCACAAATCTTTAAAGGTTTACGGTGGATAAACAACCAATTTTTGTGCGACGAGCCTTTATTTACTCATATTAGATATTACAATATTAAAAATGGGCACAAGTAGTGCTTGTTGTGGATACCAAAATTCCGAAAGTTAAACCCTTAAAACCTTCTAGTCAAAATCCCTAAAAATCGAATATTAGAAACGAATTTTTGTTCAATTCGACACACACATCATCATCATCATCCTATTGACATTGGATTTGCTAGTCAAAATCCCTAAAATTAACTAGATTTGCTCGTTTAGGAGGAGATTCTTCTCAACTTTATTTTGCTTTCCATGGACAAAATTTCTTATCTACCATGGTCAGTACAACGGGCAATGCCCGTGGTTGAAAAATCTTTTTTTTTTTTTTTTTAATATAACTCTTAATAGAAGGTGGGTGTTACGCCCTTGGTGGACACACATCCACAACAAGCATTACCTGCTGTAAGTGTGCATATGCTAGTTTCTTGTAATGAGAGGCGGCACCAAAGAAATTCTCATTAAGAATTTGTGGAAAAAGAATGTGACAACCAAAAATTGAGGGGAAAAAGGGAAAACCCTTAAAACTCTCTGACTTTTGATATATTATTTATTTTCACTACTTAGTTTTGTTTTTAACCATACTGTCAATTTTTTAACCAAAATGTTAGAAAAAGTTAAAATATCGAATTTATCCTTAATTTAAATAATATTTAAATATAGAAAATTCCTGAAAAAAAAAAAAAAAACCCTAGCTTTTGACATATTGTTTATTTTCCATCATGTAATTTCGTTTTTATCCAAAATTCCTCATACCGTCAATTTTTTAACAAAAATGTTACAAAAAGATAAAATGTTGAATTTACTTTTGGTTTAAATAATATTAAAATATAAGAATAAAATAAATAAATTAATTTGACCTAATTGACCAAATAAGAAAATGATAAAATAAAATAAAATAAAAAATTATTTAAAAAATTTAAAAAATAAAATTTAAAGGAAAAAAAAAAAAAAAAATGGAGATCAAATCTCCAGAACCAAAAAAATTAAAAAAAAAAATGAAATACAAATCTTTACCAACATCATCAACAGTCAGAACATCATCTAAAACTTCATTTGGAACAATATCCAACCTCAAACATCATCTAGAAACTCATCTAGATCTCTCTTTTTTTTTAATTCTTTTAAAATTTATTTTTGTTTTCATTTTGTTTTTAGATAAAAAAATATTTATTTTATTTTTTCATTTTTATTTAGTCAATTTAATATTATTTATTTCAATATTTTTATTTTTATATTTTTATTATTATTTAAACTAAGGGTAAATTTTATTTTTTATTTTTTTTAACATTTTTGTTAATGTTTGACGGTATGAGATTTTAGATAAAAACAAAATTATATGGTGGAAAATCGATAATATGCCAAAAGTCAAGGGTCTTTTAGGATTTTTCTTATTTTAATTATATTTTTATTACATTTTTTTTTTTGCTTTGGAGTCAAACGGTCAACAGTTTCAATTTAATAGGATCTATGATTGTCAAGGTCATTGTTGTCATTTCATATTCCTCCAGGACGTATTTTGGTGCTTAATTTAAGTCAGATGATATTTTAACTAAAAATAAAATTGAATGATAAAATTGATAATATGTAAAAAGTTAGGGCTTTTGAAATTTTCCCAAAAAACAAATATGAGAGAGAGAGAGAGAAGATATCATATGAGAGGGGGGAAGAGGAGAGAGTTAAATAGAAAGTAAGGAATGCTTTAACTTAATAAGGGTATTTTGAGTATTTCAAATATTTTGGAGCTATAAAACATAAACTTATTAAGTCAGTGACACCGGTGCTGAAGAAGGGTGAAATGGCGTCATATTGCTCACAAATTTCAAAAATATATGTGATAGTTTTTTTTTTTTTTTTCTAAATTAAATGCACGTGATAGTTGTTAAGATATTTTATTTGTAAAAATCTTTGTTAATGAAGTCCTTCAAACTAAACCTTGTGAAAAATGCCTATAAACTGCGAATCGAATTGGATCAAACTAGATCACCAAGCACTAGGACTGGTTTAGTTTTCTAATTTTTTTTTAAAAAAAAATTATATGATTTTGTAATTATAAAACCGTATGACCTGGCCCGATTCTAAATTATTGACTTGTTATATGCGCTGCTCTACTCCAGACAATCTTCTCCCTCCACTTTCCAGCAAAAATAACTTTATTCAATAAGCAAACACTCGATCTCTTTAATTTCACAATGGCAGTCAATATTGTTATCCAAATATCTTATTTACACATTCGATTTATAAGTATACATATCCTTAAAATTTTAAAATTCAGCTTTCACTATAAGTGACGAGATGAGGTTGCTCTAACCATATGGCCTCATATCTACATCTAAAAATTGTGAATTTAAATCATATTTCATTCTATAAAATCCCAAATTGTGATAGTTCAAAAAAAATTTTAAAAAATAGAAGTTACGCCCAATCATTTAATTAATAACCTTACTCAAATGAATTTATAGCTTTAATATCTCTAATTATGAACCCACTAAGATTATTTGTACTCTATACTTTCTTTCTTGAAGCATTTTTGTCTCTTAAAATCCTAATTCTAATGGAATCATTCATTTTATTCTCTCATTTTGTAAATATCATCATTATCACTTTCGTATATAATCATAATAACATGTCAGGATCTCAACTGTAGGGGTCAAAAGAAAATTTTACTTTTCAATTAACATTTAAAAATAAGTTAGTAACATTAAATTTAAATATCTACTAAATGTAAAAAATTAATGTATATAAAATATATATAACATTTTTTTTTTTAAAAAAAAGTAATGTAAAGTACTTAATTATCTATTAAGTTTAAAGAAATATTGATGCTGTATCAAGAACATAAAATAAAACTTTTTGGAAGAGTGCTATTAATGTTTGTAATTATAATAAATAAAAACTAAAAAAAAATATAGTTTAAAAAACAAAAAAAAAAAAACATTGTATAAAGATAACTATAAAATTATGATTAGATAATCAACAATGAGATATGATAATGGGCTACAACATACATGAAATTGAATTCTATATAAAGCAGGTATCTTAAAACAAGTATATATATATATATATATATATATAATAAATATGTAATTATATTAGAGATGACACTTGTAAAATTATCATTGGTTGGGGAGCTACCCGTACGAAGGCCCCTTCTCTCCGCTTTATTATAATATGTGCATTACTACGATGAGATTAGTTTGATAGTATACCCTTCACACTTATTTACTATAAGTTATGAATTTAATACATCTTCCCCTCCATGAACCTCAAGTTGAATATAACAAAATAAATAAATACAAATAAAGTCATAAGTACATCTCTCGTTCTTATATTACTATTATATACTCTTTCTCACATACTTCTTTCATTCATACTAACTTAAACATTAGGCTGCTTTCTGTCATCTCAGCCCTATGTCATCGGAGACGAAAACCAACTCACAGAATGACTATCAAATTAGTAGTCAAACACCATCAGATAGTATCAATGAGACCGGAGAAAATTGTGTTTACCATATCTATCTATTGTGCGTGTGCAATTAACAGTCCATCATTAATGCTAAGAGCAAGCAAGAACTAAAATTTTCCTAAATCAGCATGAAGTTAATTATAAAGGCATCTCGTACCAACACTCTAGAATGCATTTGGCATATCATATTTGATTAGATTGAACTGAATTGGATTGAACTGGATGGAAGTAATTGCAATACAATCCTTTGTTGGGTGTATAATTATATTAGTTGTCTATGATTTGATAAATTAGATAAAATATCTATTTCTTAAATTAATTAATTTTAATAATATGATTTTATTAATTAATTAAAGTATACTTTATTTATAAATTGTAAATTCTTTTATATTTATAAATAAGAAATCTAAATTTATAATTGAATAACTTTAAAATAAGGGATAACCCCAAAAAACCCTGACTTTTGTTAAGTTATCTATTTTCTTCTATGTAGTTTTGTTTTTATCTAAAATATTGTCTAAATTTTAAATAAATACCTAAACTACCCCCTAGAGATGTATAAAATGATGATAATACTCCTGACGGTAATAGATTCCGTTAGGTGGATAAAGTTGATCGTTTGACTTCAGAGGCAAAAGTGAAAATGTGAAGAAACTTAAGAAAATATTAATTAAAATATGACAAATCAAAATAAATAAATAATATTAAATATAAAATATAAAGATATTTTATTTAAAAATTAAAAAAAATTGAATAAAATGCAAACTTTTTTTCTTGTCACTTAGCTCTCTCTCGCTCTAACCTCACCACACTCTCTCTCTCTCTCTAACCCACCCTTCTGCACCGTCTCTCTCTCTCTCTCTCTCTCTATACCTTATTTCTTCTTCTTTCATTCCATTACTCATCGTCGCCTCCACTAGACATCCACCACCACCCCTTCCTACGTCGACTCCTCTTCATCTCTACCTCTATTCAGCGTTACTGTCGTCTTCTCTTTTCTCCTCTTTCTTTTTTCATCTGGTTTCAAACCCTATATAAGACCCTTATTTAGGTCTCTCAATTGGGTTTGAACTTAGATGAGATCATTAGGTTTGAACTAAGATGAGACCTCATATAAGTTCAAACCTAATTGAGTACCTAGATAAAGGTCTCATTTGGTCTAAAGCCAGTTAAGGGTTCAGATAAAACCTCATATGGGTTCTAACCTAAAAACTATGTTTGAACTCAGTTGAGGGTTCAAACCTAGATGAACTTAAAAACAATTGAACCTTCAACTGGGTTTGAGCATAGATGAATCCAATTAAAGGTTTGATACTTAATGATGTTTGATGATTATTTGTGTTTTTATTATTTTTGGGTTTAGATGAACTTTTTGGGTTTCCAAGTGTGCTTGATGATGTTTGATATATATATATATATATATGTTTCATTCTTTAGAGGTTTATTGATTGATTGTTGTTCAATGTGAGTTTATTAATTTATTGTTGTTTATTTGTGGTATGTTGATTGTGATGGTTGTGAGTTATTCATTACTAGTGGTGGGTCTGAAGGTTGATGATGATAATGCACTAGCTGGTGAAGATCTAATTTTAATTTGCACTTACTTTTTAAATTTTAATTTTTTTTATAATTTATAATTTATATTTTGAAATAATATTTTATAATTATTTGTTTTAATAAAATTTTGAGAATTAAAAGTGTCCTTTTACTTGTTTTTAATTTTTTTGTCAATTTTGTAATAGATGAGTGATTTTAGATAAAAATAAAATCACATAGAAGAAAATGAATAATCTATTAAAAATCAGGTTTTTAGGATTTTTTTAAAAATAAAATGTAAATAAAATAAATAATATTATAGAAGTAATGATGAGATGATTATATTAAATAAAAACAAAAAAAAAACAAAAATCATTGTTTACGGAAAAAATCGAGGGTCAAAACCACCATTTGCGACAAAACCACCATTCAGGTGGGTTTTGTTTAAACGGTCAGGCTGGGATATGACATATGAGTGCAGTGTCTTTGTACTCATATCCAAATCTGTGGTTTCACCAAACACAATTTTGGAAAGTGTGTCCCGTACTCAATCCAAAGTCCAATCCAAACCCCCATTTACATGCAAACATCGAAATGCACCCCCAGTTTCTCCAAGCAAACAAAGACACCAAGTTTTCAACTTAACAGTTTGCTTCTTCTACCTCTTCACTGCTAAACAAACTTTTCTACCCTCGCTTTTTCTTCCTGACTACCTCGTTATCTCTCTATTATAAATAAAAGACGTTTAAGTTAAAAAGCAAAATACATACTGTGTGTAATTGGTGAAATTAGATACTTTGATACAGAATTAGAATGTATAAAAATAGTTCAATAAAATTACTTTATTCTCATTAGTTTATGTAATGTTTTTTTATTATAGAATATATTTATGTAGATAAAATTTCTAGGCGAGAATCTGGTCACCCTTTCGCTATATTTTACAGTTTAAAAGAACCCTATTATCAGAAGATGCCGAAGAACCAAATCAATGACTTTAAAGCTGAAACATGAAAATTCATAAATGAAATTCACCACAGAATTTTGTAATTCAATTCAAATAGAGGTAAGCCATGGGCATTATCACTATAAGCCGTACTTTTAGTCGGTGCAAGAGATTCCTAGTTGTTCAAATTGCTATTCGGCCACGTGCCACCTCAAGGAGAACAATTTAGGTGGGACGGTCCGTTTATATCATGTCTAAGATATGGTATGGATGCCAAGTGCCCAACCTAATATCCTTTCATACTAAAAGCATAATTTTCTTAGGTGGGGGGTCGATAGAACCTGTCCACCTAATATTTTTTTCCTGAAGCAGTTAGAGGCTTCAAAAGGGGCATGAAGCAGGTGAATATTCTTAACCTTACAAAATTCGATAATTAGGTGCAATTAATTTGATTATTGGATTCAATGCACCAAAAGATTAAAAGGTTGTGAAATGATATGGAAAAGCTGTCATATGGGAGCCAACTCCAATAGCAGCATGCCAACAAACAATGTGTACAGCTGGGTAGGTTGACAGAAACCTACCACTCCCATCCTATAAAGTGAAAACAACTTACATATGACATGTATTGTCATGATTGGCTGCACCTCACATCAACAATTCAAAGCTCAAACTCTACTGGTCAAATAGGAAGAATCTACACGGAATTGGACCTCCTGGTTTCCAACCCAAGCCCACAGACAAATTCAAACCTTCAAACCTTTCTTTTTTACAAGCAGGAAAAACCACCCACATTAACCTTATTTTTAAAAATAAAAAATAAAAAAAAAAGAAAAAGAAAATATTTTATCAATCATCGAGTCACGGACGAGACGGATCGCAACGTTTACGATGAACGGTCCTGATAGACGGTGTTGAACAACGTCTTTTGTTTTGTCTTGCATCATATTTCCAAAGATTTTTGTTTTTTTCCCAGATCCGACGGTGGAGGTCAAATCTTGTCGAGCTTCTGAGCTTTAACGACGGGATTCGATCGAGCAATCTCCTCCCTTCCAATCTTCTTAAAATCAAAGGTGCAACCGTGTTTCTCCGGATACCTGTGGGTCCCACAAAACGTGGTCCCGCACCTGCACTTAAAACCCGTCAACCCGACCCGTTTCCTGCACACCAAACACCGATTCGGTTGTGGCTGCGTCGTCTGCTGCTCGGCGACCACGGCCACCTCGACCTCCTTTATCCCGGCGTCTCCGTTGACCTCGGGGAGAGTCAAAGCGGGAGGATCTGGGAGAGATCCGGCGAACGGAGACGACGAAGAAGAAGCAGAAGCCGATAGAGAGTTCTCAACCGTCGATTTGATGGATGCTTGTTGTTGCTCCTTCAGACAGAAATCTCGGTAACATTTGGAGCACAGGTTCATCGTCGCCGGGCTCCCGAAAAACCCGCAGTTATTCGCGCAGAGCCTGTGACCTTCCTGTGCTTGAAATCTGTGCTCCTCCGCCATCCTCCGATTATATTATCAGATCGCAACGCTCGCAAACTAGATGGATTGCTTAATCTGTTAAATAAAACTAAAAATTTTTCTAAATTATAATTAATCACGAACAATTTTCAGATATAAACATAAAAAAAAATTTAGAGACAGGACGAGAAGGTACCTGTATTAAGAAAGCGAAACCAAGAATTACCGCAATGAGTCAGAAGAAGAATAATAAAGAGAGCGGGAGAGAGAGAGAGAGAGGGGAAGGATCGGCGAAAAGAGACAAAGCGATGATGATTGTATTTATTTTTAATTATTGATTTGATTTGTTCGAGTAACTTAATGACAACAACAAAAACAAAGAAATATCGGAGCAGACGACAGGCTGGAAGAGGAGGCCAATTTGGAACAAAGTTTGTCATTGCCCAATCAACTTTCGCCACGGAATTTCATGCATTATTTTTCAAATTTGGTTTTTTTTTTTTTTCTGGAAATGAATTTGTTTTTTTTTTTTTTATAACAAAAAATATTGTTAGTGCTCACCATTTGTAGGAATACGTGGCTGATTTTTTTTGGTTGTTTTCATATTAAAATAATCAGTGGTCCTACTGAGAAAGAGGTAGGTGGTAAGTTAACGATAATGATTAATTTCTCATTTTCTCTCTTTCTCCGTTTTGTTTTTGTTTATTTTGGTTATAATTTATTATTTTGGTAGGTTAAGTTATCAGTTATGGCCTGTGGGTCTTGCTTAGCTGTATTTTCGGTTTTGGTCAGAGTTTGCGTGCCTAAAAGTTACGAGTTGCCACCACTAACGGCAGCAGGAAGGAGTCGAGAAAATCAAGTGGGGATTGGAATTGGATGGTCCTTCTTAGCCTGGGTTTGTTGAATGAATCATTTCCGCGTGGGCTTGGTTTGGCAATCGTCAGCACCCAAGTGGACACTGTTTGCCACTTGACATTTTATTATATTATTATTTTTACTTAACGACTGGTGTATGCTCCAGTATTTGCTTATGCTAAATATTATTAGATGTGGATAATGCATATGGATTTGTCGTGACTCATTTGTCTTGGCTTGGCCCTGTGATTGCTTTTAATCCTAGAAAAAAAATAGGAAAATAGTGATGCTAAGAGAAGCTTTTGTGATTTTTCATTAAGGTCCAGTTTTGCATGCAGAATTAGATTGAATTATTTTTATGAGATTAGATGTGATTGAATAAGATTGAATTAAAAAAATTAGTGTTGTAATGTGTTTGATGCAATATGAAATTGAATAAAATAGTACTATGATGTATTTGGTCTAATATGAGAATAGATAAAATTAATTTTAAGTAATTAATTATTTTTAAAAACAAACAAACCTTACAGTGAATGGGAAAAAGAAACCAATCACCGACCCTAGTTATCGACCACTGTCACCGACCAAGAACCAACCTTCGACAACAATGCCTAACGAAGAAAAAGGTGGAGGAAGCAACGCTAGACGAAGAAGGTGGAGAAGCACCACCTCCGCCATTGCAGTTGTTGGAGCCCCATTGCTACCAATTTGGGTCTTACGGGAGAGTTGGGATTGATTTATCCCATTCCATAGGTGGGTTTCATTTAACCCACTACAGTAGGATCAAACAAATAAGATGAGATTGGTTTTTTCAATCTTATGCTCTTACAAAACAAGGGTTTAGATTGAATTTTATCCAAACCCAATCCCAGTTGATGGTGCCCCATTGCCGCCAATTTGGGTCTCACAGAAGAGTTGGCATTGATTTATCCCGATGCATAGGTGAGTTTCATTTAACCCACTATAGTGGGATAAAACAAATGAGATGGGATTGATTTTTCCAAACTCATGCTCTTACCAAACAAGAGTTTTGATTGGATTTTATTTAAACCCAGTCCAAACTCATGTAACAAATATGGCTTATAGGTCTAACGAGATGTTTATATGTTTAGGTGTTATTTAAATTTTAAATTATTGTTTTTTTCGATATTAATTATTGCAGTAGGTGTGATTTAACTACAAAAGATTATTAGGATGAATGATTTTTTTTTTGATGACAGGTTGGAAGATGGTATTAAATTGAGTGTTTGATTAAAAAAAAAAAACAAGAAGAAAATGAAAAAAGGAGAGGTGGTGCTGTTTTCCCTATTTATTCGATCTTTAAATTGATAATAATTAGGTACACGTTCAACAAAACCTTTTTCGATAATGGAGTTTGAACCAAACATTAGCCTAATAAGTGATGTGGGAGAAGGAACTTAATCTAATCTAGTAGATGAATTGGTTAAGTGTAAGCCAATATTATTTTTGAAAGTAAAGTTAAATTAAAAAGGTTGTGATAGATGATTAGGTAATTAATCTAATCTATTAAAAAGTTAATTTTTTTTAAAAAAAAAATCAATTTTATTGAATTCCCATGAAATGATTGATCCTTTATCATTGATATGTGCATTTTTTAACATGACAAAACTTCGATATTTATTGATTATCATGATTCAATGGATTAAATACAAGCAATTGGACTAAACTAAATGTATTTAAATTGGGATTATTGGTAATTTAATTGGTTTATAAATAAAATTTAATAAGATATAATTTCATTCAATAAGATTACTTTTGGTATTATCATAGGTGCTTTTACTAATGCTTAAAATTTTAAATTTTAAAAATAAATTTATTTATAAATTTGAATGTGTAAATCAAATTTATGGATGACAATATCTATCCCTATATCAAAAGTCAATACACACATAAACACACAAAAAAGATAACTTCAATAAATAATTTCTACTCCCTCTTTTCACTCACGTAAAGAATCCTAATAATAATAATAGAAAAAAAAAACAATTGAAGACTCAAATCAACCGTAAAACATCTTCAAATTAATCTTCCAAGCTAATGCAAGGTTCATTTAATTTTGATGCAAAGTTCAATCATTTATCACAAGCAAAGGGAAAAGAATATGTAGTGTGCGTTTGGTTCTATTTTTAAGGTGATATTTTAAAATGTATTTTTGAAAATGAAAAACATATTTTATAATTGATGTTTTTAAACATATAATATGTTTGGTTGGTTTTATTAAAAATTGTTAGTGCATAGCAGTTAACATCATATGACATATGACGGTATTTGAGCAAACTCAGGTTTATATTAATCTTGTGAGGAAATCTTGATCTATATCTTTTTATTAAATATAATTTCTAATTTTTAAAAAAGATATTATTTTTGGATAAATTTTTCACAAATATTTTTTGGAATTAAAATTCTCAAGCCCAAAATATAAACTCAAAGCTTGTTGAGATAGATCGACCTAATATTATGATCGAGTCAAACTAGCAGCCAAATGCATGTTATAAATGGATAGTCCAACAACTTGGTAAATCCAACCCAAACTAGGTTCGTCTCTTTAAATAAGAGTTAATCACTTTTAATGAATTGTAATGGACGTTGCAATTCAACTCTATAACCGACATTATAATAAATCCTATAATGAATATTGTAATAAACTCTGTAACTGACATGTCATTAACTATGGTATTAAACTTTATAACTAACATGTCATTAACTATGACGTTAAACTCTATAACTAAAATGTCATTAACCATGACATTTACTCTATAATAAGTTTCTGTGGTATCTTTTTCACCTATAAATAGAGACTTCATTAAGAGAAAGTGACATCTCACATCTCTTGCTCATCTTTTGCAAGCCATTTAAAGTTTCTCTTTTTTCTCTCTTGTATTTTCATTTTTCTATTCTAAATTTAGAATTCCTCTATAGTAGATTCAGTGTAGTGACATGGAAGTGTATGTCTAAAGAAAGTTCTGGCGAGGAAAGATTTGATATTCAATTGTATCCATTGTGACCGACCTATCTTTTTTGGGAACTTACTTAAAGTATTATTCACATACTACTTGCATTGTTCTATTATCCGAGTTTTGTCAATTAATACTCAATATCTTAGTGTTCTTACTTCGTCCAGTCTTCAAGTTAAGATGGTCAAGACTTCGATAGTCTTCCATCATTCTCCTTCTTCGATACACTTCCTTCAATCTGATGATGCTTTACAATTATTGCATTCTTTTACCTTACGATCAGCTTAGTAACTTGAATGTCGAAGTGTCTTCGGTCGGCATCCTACTGGTGTCAAGATTACTCGTGTTCTTTTTGTTTGATTTGTGCAAGACAGTTTGCTAGGTTTCAAGAAAATTGACCAACTAGGCCTGTTCAAAGTCAACATATTGTAGAATTCACCCATTGCAATCCTAGATATTTATCTACGATTTTAAAGTGAATTTGTTTGATTTATTAGAAATTTTCATTAACCAAAGTAATGTTTAATCTCTTGAATGAATTTGGTTATAATAATGATCAGATTCGGTTATTGCCAGAAAATAGAAAAACATTCATAGTTTCAATTGATTTATTGTATCTCTTTTGTCTCTAGTTAATTCTTGCTTTTATAGATATTTATTGATCAAAAGATTAGAGTTGGTCTCTTGAATGACTCTAGTCAGATTTATGATCAGTTTCAACCAAAGCTATAAAATAGGAATAATATTCCTATTTCAAGTTGATTTAATTTGTGCTATTTCATTTTTAATTAAATTCTTTATATATAAGATATTATTGAAGAGAAAAATAGTCACATATTGCTAACTGAACTCATGAAGATTTCTCAAGCAAGCAGTTGGCTTCAACGTATATAGAAGTTAGCATTTGTAAAACTTGGAGTATTCTTCTCTAGGTTGTTTTTGGTCTTAGTGTGTGTGCAAGCAATACTCATCTAAATATAACGAGAGCACCAAATATGTTCTATAAAGATTTGTGTGTTTTGTGAGATATAGAATGATTCTCTCTAGGGTCTTTAAGTCTTAAGAAGAATGTGAACATCTATAACAACTTGTGCCTTTCAGGAGGAAAAATGGTTTTATCTTCAAAGGAGGTGGTTTTTAAGCTCTTGAATGTCTTAGGAAAAGTGTGACTTTCTAAGTATCTTTAACAACTTGTATTTTTTGGGAGGAAGAACGATTTCGTTTTCAGAGGAGACAATTTTCAAGCTCTTGAAAGGAGTTTAAGAAGAATGAGTTCTTTGGGAGGAAGAACTGTCAGTCTTCAGGAGAAGACATATCTCAAAGCTTTTAAAGAGAGTTGAAGAAACATGAGATATTGAAGTTGAGGAAGCAAGAGATATTGAAGTTGAGGAGATCTTGTTAAACTGGATTCATGAAGGAAATACAATATATTACATCAATTATAAAGAGGGAATCTTTAGTTGAGTTGGCCAATTGGTGTTTATATGTTTTGGAACCATACTAATTAGTTTAATTTTCTAAACGTAACCTCGTGAATTTAGGTGAAAATCGAACTATGTTAAAAATGTTGCTGTCTCGTTTAGATTTATGTTACAATGTTTTTCATTAATTGTTGCAACATTCTACATTATTGGTCATAACAATTTTTAATGTGTGTTATAGCATTTTTAAATTTTGTTGCAATGACATACGTCTGTCGCAACAACTAGACAATTTAATTTAATTTTTAAATTTGGTAATTTCAAAGAAAAACGGAGCTTCCAAAAACTATTTTTTAAAACAGAAAATGATGTAAATGAATTTGATATTATTTTTAAAAATAAGTAAAATAGTTGTTTTGAAGGATAGTTTTCGTTAAAATATAAGCTATATTCAAAAACACATTTTACAAGACAACTAACCAAATAGTTAGGGTGTGTTTAATACCGTTCTTTTAAAAATGAAATGCTTTTGGTTGAATTTCTCAAAAGTTATTTTTAAAAACGGAATATGATGAAAAAATGTTTAGTATTGTTTTTGAAAATGTATAAAATAGTTGTTTGGAGGAGAAAATAGTGGTTTATTTTGAAAATTTATTTAAAAAATAATGAAAAACATTAAATTTTTTTTTTTTTTAACCTTTTAGTTATAATAAAAAAAATTGTTTTTCATTTTTGAAAATATATTTTACAGAACATGTATCCAATTACATTTCTTCCATTTTTATTTTTGAAAAATGAAAAACAATTTTTAAAAAATACTTCCAAACCCCACGTTAGCGTTTTAATTAATTTTAAAGTTGTAAGACGTGTGACATAAAATTGTTGGATCAAAATTCAAATCAAGTTATGTTAGTATTCGTGGCACTCCCTAAAAAAAATGTAGTCGCGGCACGTTGCGATATGTGATGGTCCCTGTTGGTCCCCAGAGCTCGTGATTGTGAAATGGAGATGGGCCCAGAATGCAGAGGCCAAGAAGGCGTCATGTCACCACTGTTGACAACGACAAATTACAAAAGGCGCATGCACTGTCGGTTTCCGTTTGTCGCCACCGGGGCAAGTCACATGCCTGTGGCCATCACAACCACGACTTTTACCACACCCAAGTGACTAATTGTCTACATAAACTCGTACTCATTGGCCGAGGCCGCCGCCACTGAGGATAACAGGTTGTAGGGAACCGAAATGTCAGCTTGATTTAGCAGGTTTCGTACATGGTTGAGCACGACAGCACGTATCAGAATCTGAGTGGGTCCGACAACGTGCATGGAAAAGATCCTTAAATACCCTCTTGACAAACTTATAGAACGTTAGCTGCTGACTTCACCGAAGTTTGACTTTCATATAACTCTACAAAAAAAGGTACTAACAGTTCCCTATTTTTTCTCCTAGCTACAACACAACGCTGTTGTGTTGAGCTACTAATTGTGCACATTAACGATAAAAATCATAAACGTGTACGATGAATTCATGAAATTTTACTGCTGCTGGCTATTAAACCCCGTCAGGATTAAAATGTAATCCGTGGTTTTCAATCAAAAGTTTCTAGATTGGTTTATGTGACCATGGACTGGAATATCATCAACAGCTGGTGGAGAAGCAATGTCACGTTGATGACTTTGTACGTCCTGTTTCTGGTCAGCTACTTGCTTTTGCACTTGCACTTGTCAGCTTCTGCTCTTCTCTAATTGCCGAGCTCGGTATGATTTTGACCGACCCTTTTAGGATTTAAGTGTTCTTATTTCGCTTTCATTTTTCTTTTTGGTGTTTAAATTTGTATATTGTGTAGTTTAATTCTCTCTATTATTTGTTTTGTTTTTTAATTAAATTTTAACAAATTCATTCCCCTTCGCAATGTGTGCCACTTATGCTTGCTTAGCTTTGGTTTATGGTGGTATATTGCAGTATAGGCGTCCAAAAATAAGGTAATGCTTAATATCTTTGCTCATTTGCACCAAATTGAAGTAATTGATGGATTTGGTTTTTGTTGTTTGTGAAAAGAGTGAAACATAATAAGTAGGCCAGAATTCAATTTTTGATTCAGTTGATATTTCATTTTCATGCAATAAGGATGAAGTATAACATAAAAGATTTTGGTTGGATTTCATTTTTCTTTATTTAACGTAGCAACCAAATTGGTGGTGTGTGAAAAATAGCAGAATAATATTGGGTAAATAGTATCTAATAATATGGGTGAATATTATCTTTTCACTCAATTTTCAATATACAAAATGTAGTCTATTTATAGGCCAAGAAAAAAAAGCACAAATGAACAATTAATGTCATATATTTTTGTCATGGCCGTTTTTACGACATGAAAAAATGGATTGCTAAAGGTCCAATGGTTGAGCCCAATGGTAAAAGGCCTAAAAAACCTAGAGTTTAGGTCGCTGTATCAAGCTCGCTACCTTTTTCTTCAGCTCGTATCTTAGATTAAAGCTACCTTGATTCATCTTCAGCTCGTGAGAGTGATATATCAGCTCATCGAGCTTGTGCTAGGCAATCTTCTAGAAGCTGGTGTCAGATAAAATCTCTTAGATTCAAGCTCCCCGATTTGGTGCCAATAAAATCTCTACAATCCCGAATCCAAAGGAGCAGTTAATGTAATAATTGCCGTGCAGGAGCAATTAATGCAATGATTGCTATGGAGAGCAGTTAATGTAATTATTGCTAAGAAATAACAGTTGATGTAATAATTCACTTCTTAACATATATTACACTCAAATTGTGAATCCCCACTTTATAAGTATGTGTGCAATTCTTTGTATTGAACAACTTTCATAAGTAAGATAGTTACTCTGCAAAAAATTATTCAGAATGACTACTGTGGATGTAGATACACTTATTGAACCACGTAAAAATCTCTCTTCTTTACATTAGTCTTCCTCTTCCTCTTCCTTCTTTACTCCTTGCTGTTTTTATCTATTTTTATTGCTTTTTGTTATCAGAACCGCAGTCTGGGCTTAGAATCTCTAGGTCAACTAAATCCTGACGTCGACAATTTTATATATGAAAACAAAGATATAAGTCAACTATAGTAGTTATAATTTAAGACTGATATATCTTCCAACAAACCAAGGTATAAGTCAACTATAATTTGAGACTAGAAACATATCTTCCACCAAACCAAGATATGAGGCAACAAACATATCTTCATAATTATTTTTGGAAATTAGGAATCATATCTTCCAAATTCCCCTCCAACTAGAGAATACAAATTTCTCATTCCCAGCTTGGATGTAACTTATTGAAACATAGCTCTCAGCAGTCCCTTTGTTAAAATATCCATTAGTTGGTTTCCTGTAGAAACATTGGGTGTAGAAATTTCTCCTTCATGAAATGTCGATCAACTTCTATATGTTTTGTTCTATCATACTACACTAGGTTGTAAGTAATATTTATTACTGACTTATTATCACAGTAGAGTCTCATAGAACCTTCTAATGGAATTTTCAGATCATGTAACACAATCTTTAACCATAACAATTCACGAATCTCATGTGCCATAGCCTTGAACTCTACCTCCGTCCTCTATCTTGCACCTGCATTTTGTTTTTTGCTCCTCTATGTCACTAAGTTATCTCCCAAGTACATGCAATAACTTGAAGTCGATCTTTTATCTCTTACAGAACTTGCATAATCAGCATCTATGTATGCTGCCAATATTAGCCCCGTATTACTCCTAAACCAAATCCCTTTCCAGGATGAGCTTTTAAGTAATATAATATTCTATATACCACTTGTAGATGTATCTCTCTAGGATCATGTATAAATTGACTCACAACACTTACGACATATGCTATATCTGGATGTGTATGGGAGAAGTAAATTAATCTCCCAACCAGCTTTTGATATATGTCCTACCTTTTGATTTACCAGGAGCAGAGGAAGAATTAGTAGCAGGCTATCAAATCAAATATTCAAGGATCAAATTTGGTTTATTTTATGTTGCTTCATATTTAAATCAATTAGTTTCCTCATTATTTGTAATAGTTATCTACTTAGATGATCAGGATCTTTCCATTCCATACATATATTCATTGTTGGGTCATCAGCCGCCTCACTCATCCTGTGGTTCTAATCTATGAGCGTTGCCGCTAATTTACATCCGATTTTTCTCGTCTCCTTAAGTAGATCAATAACATACTTGTTTTAAGAAGAAAAAAAATCCCCTCTTTTGAGTGAGCAACCTCTATCCCTAAAAAGTATTTTAACATGCCCAACTTTTTAATCTCAAATTCTTTTCTCATGGATTATTTATTTTCTCCATCTCTTCTTCATCATTTCCTATAACAATTATATTGTCTACATAAACAAGCAAGGATGTGATCTTTCCTCTTGATGCCGAGTGCTTAATAAAGAATGTATGGTCTCCTTGACTTTGTTTGTAACTAGCTTTAATTAGCACTTTAGCAAACCGTCCAAAATAGGCCTTCGATGATTGTCTAAGACCATATAAGGCCTTTTTCAATTTACAAATTGTCCTAACCTTCAATTTGCTGTCATAACCCAGTGGGACTTGCATGAATATCTCTTCTTCAAGGTCTCCACGAAGAAAAACATTCTTCGTATCAAATTGTTGTAGAGACCAATCATAGTTTGCTGCTAGAGCTATTAACACCCTCATTATACTCATTTTTGTAATTGGAGCAAATGTTTCTTGGTAATCTATTCCTTGTGTTTGTGTATAGCTTTTAGCAACCAACCTGGCTTCATACATTTCAAGCAATCAATCGGCTTTATATTTGAACGTGTACAACCATTTACAGTCTACCACTTTCTTCACTTGTGGCAATATAACCAGCTTCCAAGTATTATTTCTTTCTAGTGCTTGCATTTTAGTCTCCATGACTTGTCTACAATTATTATTGGCTAATGCTTCAGATAGTGCATGAAAATTGTGTTCAAATTTGTTGGGAAGGTTTTATAAGATGAAGGGAAATTATTATGGGACATGAATGATGAAAATGGGTACCTTGGTCGGTTAACACACTCTCCCTTTCCTTTCCTAAGGGCAATAGGTAACTCACTTGCAGGGTCATCACACGTTACCTTGTCACTAGAGTCTAAGTTAGATTAGGCTTGCTCTTTTGTCTAATTTTTCCTTGAATACACTCTAGAGAATTGTTTGTGATATGATTTTATTGTGGATTTTGATGGGGCAACAAATGGGACGGTAGTCAACTTGTTATCAAGAGTGGTTAAGCTAAAGTGGGGTTGTTTGGTCGGCTATTAACATCAATTTTTGGGCTATAGATAGTGTTTTAAGGATTGCTATTATTTGGGATAGGTTTATCACTAAAGTTTGGTTCAATCATAATAGGATTTAACTCATGTTCAGACTTATCTCTTATATTTAAACAATTAGTTCCTAGCTCATTCTTTTGTGATTGGCTAGACAAATTAAACTCTAGAAAATCATCATTCTCAATTTTCTCAATCTTATTTTCAATTAACTCTCCCCCTGAAGATAAGATTTGTTGAAAAAAGAATGTTTCTCATGAAAAGTGACATCTAAGGACATAAAAAACCGCTTAGAATTAAGATGATAAACCTTGTAGCCTTTTTGAGTTGATGAATACCCTAGAAATAGGTATTTTATAGCTCTCGGATCTAGTTTACTCTTAGTAGGATTGTGATTATGAATAAAAGTAGTACACCTAAAAATTCTAAAAGTAAGCTTATTTGAAATATTAAAGTTGGCGTAGGAAGTCTGTTAATGATGCGTGCAACGATTAACAGAGCTTTGCCCCATTAATAATTTGGAACCTAATTTTGGAAAAGTAAAGTCCTAGTCATTTCCAATAAATGTTTATTTTTCTTTCAGCTAATCCCTTTTGTTAAGGAGTATAAATAAATGATGATTCATGTATTATAACCTCATTTTGGAAAAAATTTGACAATGTTTGATTAAAATAATCTTTAGTTTATCAGTTCTAAACTTTTTGATTAAAATACCCTCCCTTTGGAAAAATTTGACAATATCTGATTGAAATAATTTCTAGCATTATCAGTTCTAAACCTTTTGATTCTTACTCCAAATTGAGTTTGGATCATAGAGTGAAAATTAAAAAGTAATTTATTCAAATCATTCTTATGTTTGAGTAAATAGATCAAGATACCCTAGTATAGTCATTAATAAAATATACAAACCACTTTGCTCCTGTAATATTTGAGACTCTACATGGACTCTAAATATCACTATGAACAAGAAAAAGAAAAATTACTTCTTTTATTAGTGACTAGAAAGGATACACATTTATATTTGGAAAACTCACATGTATTATAATGAAAAGAACTAATATCAACTTTATTAAAGAAATTGGGAAACATAACTTTTAAAACTTGAAAAGCTGGGTGATCAAATCTAAAGCGATATAAACAAATCTAGTTTTCGTTAGCTCTTTTTTCAAATAAAAATGATTGAGATGGCTGTATTTGAGGTGTTTCAAGATAATAGACACCATTTTTTTTTTCTCTCTAACAAGTCCAATTTTCCTCCTTGAACTCTAATTTTGAAACTCACAAAATATAGGAAAAAAGGTTATTGAACAATTTATGTTTTGTGTAAGGTTCCAGATTGATATGAGGTTGGTGGACAATTTAAGAACAATCAATACATCTTTCAGGCTAAATGATGAGTTAATATAGGTATCTCCTATGCTAGCCACAGTAGTAAGGGAACCATTAGCTATAGAAACTTTTATATTACTAGGACAAGATTTATAGGTAGTGAATATGTAATGAGAGTAGGTCATACAGTCTGTAACACCAGAATCTATGATCCAAGAATTAGTATCATACTTATCTGAAACATTAAAACAATAATACTCAGAGACATTGCCTGACTAAATTAGAGAGCATATACCTGATTGCTTTGCAAACCCAATGTTTATTGTGGATTTGTCCAGTGTTCCAAAGAGACTCTTCAATTTTTCCCAAGTCTTTAGATTAAATTCTTCTTCTCCAAATTTTTTTCTGTATCATTGGTCATATGAACTTGACTTTTGTTGCCCCTTATATCCCCAACTTTGCTTGAAGTAGATGGTTTCCCATTGGGCTTCCAAGATATATCTTTAGTGTGTCTTGGTTTCTTGTAATAAGTGCATCAGAGGTTGAATGAAATACTGTTGCTACTACCACTGTTATTAGCAGTACCATTCTGATTTCTATTGTTGATTCCATTCTATTATAGCCTTGAACTTCTTTCTCCACCACTTTTTGAAACCAATGCTAATCCTTCTTCTGGCAGAGACTGCAGCATCACATTCCTTCTATTTTCCTCTGCCCATATCATTTCAATTATTGTATTTAGAGGTGTAACTGTTTGTTTCCTAGAATTCAAACCTTCACTTGGTCAAAGTCTATGTTAAATCCGGCTAGGAAATCACAAACTTGATCTTGCTATAGGATTTTCTTCAGAATTGCTACATCCTCACCGCATGTCATTTTAATACACTGATAGTGATCTAGTTCTTGCCACAAACTCTGTAGATTGTTAGTGTATACAATGACTGAACCACTACCTTGTTTTGTAGCTGTCACCTTTGTTCTTAGTTCATAAATCTGGGCTGCATCCTGCACCTTTGAATCAACTCTCTTTCACTGTGGAGAGAAACATGCAAGTGTCACTCACTTCTGGCATCATTGAATTCCACAACCATGACATGATCATGGAATCTTCTTCATCCCAGGCATCAAAGTTTGGTTCTCCCTTCTTCGGTCCAATACCCAACAAATGTTTATATTTCCTTTCCCTTTGAGAAAAGTTCGAACAATCTGAGACCACTTCATGTAGTTCTTCCCATTAAATCTATAGCCAGCTTGAATATGTTGCATATCACCCTTACCAAACCCAAAAATCACGTCCTCACCATGTGGATGAGGTACTGGTTTTATTTGAATGCTCTTTATCAATCATGGTAAAGTCTAAAAGCAACTAGGATATAGGCTGGGTACAATAGCAATGAAGGCCAAAAACAAAGATTGCTATGAAGGCTAAAACAATTACGATTAAGGCTAGGGAATGGAAGAACTGCCTAATGCTCTGATACCATAAAAAATAGCAAAATAATATGGGTGAATATTATCTTTTTCACTCAAATTTCAATATACAGAATGTAGCCTACTTATAGGCCAAGAAAAGAAAGCACAGATGGACAATTAGTGTCATATATTTTACATATTAAAACAAAGATCTAAGTCAACTATGACAGCTATAATTTAAGACTGATATATCTTCCAACAAACCAAGGTATAAGTCAACTATAATTTAAGACCAAAAACATATCTTCCACTAAACCAAGATATCAACAAACATGTCTTCACAATTATTCCTAGAAATTAGAATCATATCTTCCAACGGTGTGGAATTAGAATCTGAATTTGTGGTTTTTGTATTTGAGCTGATTTCCAATATATTCTATTGTGGTCTGCAGGTTGCTTGGTATTGGTATCTACTCTTAGGCTGTGTTAATGTTCAAGGGAATTATTTTTGTAAGCTACTGGCTAATAATACTTTCACACACATAGAAGCGTGCACATACAAACACTAGTATGGGCTGGCCCCTTAGTATTTTGGTTGGACATGACAGAATGACAGGCAAATACTTCTGTCTTAACGATTGATTTCTAGTACATCATAAAAGCTGTGTTGGCATGATTCCAGATTTTTAAACTGGAGAACACACGTAGCTTGAAATGATTTGGAATGAAACAATTATTGGTGAAATAGTGTACAGAAGTACATAAACTCCATTAGATAACTTCAAACTTATTTGCCATATGATTCAAAAGGTTTGTATATGTACCAAAAGTAACAAAAAATTTTCTTTAAAAGAAATAACAGAGAGAGAGAAAGATAAATTTGAGCACGTGTACGATAAATTGAGTGCAAAACTTAATATGTCATCTTGAATTGGAGAACTTTATTGTTGTAATGCATGTCACGATGGGAACATTGATCTGCATGTAGAACAACTCAAAAGTTTAATTTAGGTGAATTGAAGATGAAGTATTGCTATTTTGTGTTGTTGTCAATGATCTTATCATTTCTGAAATCTTTTAGTGTCCTGATGGTATGCAGTCAATAGAGCCTTCCATTTATCATCGATTACTAGTGTGACGCTACTGGACTGCTGCACAATAGCATGGGCCATAATCCTCACACGGTTTTTCCTTGGCACTCAGTATTCCCTATGGCAGTTATTTGGTGCATCTCTCTGCGTGCTGGGCCTTGGTTTAGTACTGCTCTCTGATTCTGGGGTTGGTGGTGGAGCCGAATTTTGTTTTTCACCATACAACTAACCTATACTTTTGGTAGATATATAGCTCCACCTTATTTCAACTTGTAATTGATATATATCAGAGACAGAAGTATGTTTCTGTTTAGTGATACGCTTGTCATCTTCGCAACGGTTTATAGGTGGTTCAAGGCCTCTCCTAGGTGATATGCTTGTCATCTTTGCGATGATTTTCTATGCCATGAGTAACGTTGGTGAGGTTTGTATATCTGAAAATGTCCCCCACTGTATCTGTCCTTACGGCTCTAGTAGGCATTTGTGTCACTAGTAGGGTGAGACATATTTTGACTGCCTAATAAAGCCATATTCTAAATCCTTGCGTTATTAACTAATTAATATACTGGACTATTTTGAGTGTCCTCACGCTTATACCCAACTGCAGGAATTTTTTGTAGAGAATAGAGATCGCGTTGAAGTGGTTTCCATGATTGGTGTTTATGGATTCTTAGTGAGTGTGGTTCAGCTGTATCCTTTTCGATGGACATTATGATTATTCCTGTACACGTTTAAGAATAAGCTTGCTTTTCATTCCCTAACTTCTCTTAGATCTATACTGGAGCTCAAGAGTGTAAAATCAATCAATTGGTCCACAGATATTGTATTTTAGTCCAATACCGTCCTTCAATTTGCAAACTGCTTGAATAAGATTTATCCCTGCCTTCTCTGTTGAACAACCATTCTTCTGTTTAATGTACTATTTCCTAGGGTAAGGATAGTACCATCTAAATATGTTGTAACAAATAAAGAGACAACTTTTAAATTTTCATTTAGCAAAAGTGGCTTTTACTCTGTAATAGTAGCATAAATCGTCTTTTTCATGAAATATTTGCAAAACAATACACTCATATATATATAAACAATCCAAGTTATTCTTATTTTATAGGTTATGAGGAAGTTACTAATGTGAAAATTGACAATGCAATTGAATAAATGCTGAGCCTATATTGTCTATAGATAATTTTGATTTTCTTTGTTATGATGAGTGGCTTTATTAATTTGTCAAACTGAATTCTATATTTATTCACTTTTAGATATTGAGCTTTGCTGGTTTTACCCTGTCTAGCTTTAAGTTTTACACAATCTCTCATTTTGTCTTGAAGGTCTGTTTTCTTCATACTAGTTTGCTATTTGAATTAATTGTGGAAATAGGACATGCAGCTAAAATGTCTCCTGGTGAAGCTTTTCTTTGAGAGAAAATTGTGGAAATTGTTGCTAATAAGAAGGATATTTTGTGTACAGTTGAGTGGCGCAACAATGCTCAATCTGTCATTGCTTACATCCGACATGTGGGCAGTTGTCATTCGTACTTTTTTCTACCGTCAGCAGGTGTTGTTCTTTTCAAACTTACACCTTTTCTAACTGGGCCATAAATTTATTTGATAGAATGTAACCAACTTGGTGTTTAATGCCAACAGTAATGATTCTCTTCAAACAATGTGCTTTGAACTAATTTCCTCCACTTGTTTGGAATTGGGCATTTCTCTACTATGCATAACTAACCAGTTTGTACCCTCTTCTTTGCAGGTTGAATGGCTATACTGTGTTGCTTTTTCGGTTGTGGTTATTGGACTCGTCATTTATTCAACAACGTATGCTCTAATTCTTGTTAATTTAACACAATGGGTTATTAATAATGCAATATTATGTTGTTTTTCAATATTGTAGAATTGAGCTTCTGTAGGCACTAAATTCTGCAATAACCAGTGCTTTATATTGCTAATTGATTTTTATAACAGCGAAAAGGATCCGATTCCTGTTCCAGCTCTTGGTAATCGGAACAGGGATGTACAATATCAAGTCATTGACAATGAAAATGTGGCATCAAGCCACAAGTCATCAGATTCATGAGTGGCAGAGCAACCCCGAGGTACTTCGGAAATTTACAGTTGTTCAGAATGCTAAATGCTATTTTTTGATTGTAGGGAAGCACTCAACCCTATTGGCTATCGGTATTACCTACAAGCTTTTCATGGTTTAAATCCTTTTCAGGATCAACATTTTATCCTATATGTCGACAAAAAGTCCCTAGAATATTATCTCTGTGTAGCCTCAGACTTACATCTCTTAACATCATAGAAAGACTATAAATTGGAAAAATGGCTTCCAATGTAGTAGTTTTTAGACTGATCTAATAGATGGATTCAATTATTGGTGTTTCAATCCATTATTTCTCGAGCATTCTACTTCTCGATTGAGAGTCTTTCACTTTCATTTATTATTTATTTTTTTAAAGGTTTGAATTGAAGTTCTCTATGAAATGGATAAATTCATTGCAGAAGAACATTACTATACAATTTGAAATCCGCTACAATTTTATCAATTGGAAGAGGAACCTCCACAAACCAAATCAGTTCATCATGAGCTAACTGAGCTAGAGCATGAGCTTCTTGTTTAGCTTGTCTATAAACAAAGAGAGCATCGAACCCTCAAAACAACGACAAGCTATAAGAGCTCCTTAGAATCGTATTATCGCGCCACTTGCATGAAACAACACATATCCTGGACCTCCCTTAAAAAATAGAAATGAGTTTATGATGCTATGATTCATATGTGTTATGATAAATTTACTACTAGATTATTCAAATTCATACTTAAATGATATGATAATAAGTTATAATTACGTATCTTATCATAATAACTCATTGTTAATATGGTAGTTGCTTTATCAAATATATATATATATATGGTCGTTGCGGTTTAGACATAACATGATTGGTAATCATACCTTTAAGTAAAATTGAGATTCTAAATTCAACTTTGTTTTCTCCAAGTCGAAAAAAATTTGTAGTTATAACTCATAAACCTAATCATTTGAATTTGGGTATATAATTTGAATATTATATTTATATATATATATATTATTCGAGGAAAGCGAAATTTAAATTCGAGACCTTAACTTTACTAAGAAGTAGGGTTACCATTCAAGTTATACCTACAACAATTGCAACTATCATGTTAATTATAATATATACATATATATAAAACATTTCATTTGAAATTGGGTGTATAATTCAGATAGTATCTCTATAACATTTTTCATTTGTAATTAATTTCTGGGCGGACATAGATATTTGTGGTTTAGTAATAATAAAATTCAATTTCAAGGTTTATGCTACTATATTGGTTCAGTGTAGTTACTTCACAATATTATATGACAATTAATAAATTTAAATTCAAGGATTCAAAAAGTCAATATCTTTAAAATAAAAACTAAAAAATGATATATATATATATATATATGTAAACAAAGAGAAAAGATGCTGATATTGTAAAATTATTTTGTCAAGATCAATAACATTTATAAAGCTTAAATATCAATTACTTTAACCAATAAAGAGAATCATATAAGATGAGAAAACTCTCTAAACGTGCTCGAAAGGATGATGGAACTCAAAACCTCGCTATCATAGCATATGGGAAACCACTTGAGCTAGAAAGAAAGCTGTAAGTATTTAATTTTATAAACTTGAATTTATTTTGTCTAAATTAATTAGTTGGTATTAGGTTCAAATATGAAAACTTATTAAAATATGGCATAAAAATCAAATTTGTGAATATTCATATCTATATCAGTAGAGTGCAACTTAATTAGGTAACATATATAATCCGTTTAGTGAAAAATTGAGTAATGGATGACCACCCATTCCGATATCTATCAAATAACAAGTTGTCAAGAAAAATACGAGATACTATCACCATGTTGATGAAATGAAAGGATGATATAAGATTACACGAAGCTAAGTTGTCTATATGTGGGAGATATACCATACATTTCACCTAACAATAGTCATGAACACTCCACTCAAAAAATCTATAATTATATTCCTACACGGAAAAATTTAGTCCGAAAGAATTGTTAACATACTGATTTTCATTGAATCTGAAAATTTAATCTTGATAAGAAAATAATTATGTCAACACCTGTAATTGTAACTCAACTTTATATATCTATATAACCGAAAAAATAAAAAAGGATTATAAATACAGAATTTTATTTATTTTTTTATTATTATTATTATGTTGCAGTTTTTACGTTGTACAATCATTATAATATACAATACAAAACTCCAGTCATAACACTAAAATCTGTAACTCCATTGTCCTAATATGACTTTTCCATTGAAGGACAACGGCTATGACTTATGAATATTGGTTGTATTATTTAATATGCAATGTAAGATTATGAATATTTTGGTTTGAAAATTGGACGAGTGGTCCAGCTGACTTTCCTTTGAGTGGGACAGAGAGATGAGAACGGGAGTTCATGACAATCCAAATTTCCCTTCTCATATAAAACAATAACATCAGAAAAAGAAAATCAGGCACGGATCCAGATTCTGAATATTTGAAAAGTGGGTGGGTGATTTGGTTGCATCATGTATGATTTCTTTCCCTTTGTATTTCTACTCAAGAGCTGGCCATATTAACTAAGTACCATATTGATTATTTATGAAATTAGTTATGTGAATATAAAAGTCATAGAGCAAATATTTCAGAATAAAATTTGTTTAATAAGTTTGTATCTTTTAGATTAACGTCTGGCTTTTGTATTTACATATCAAAATAATTGTAAACTTTCTATAAAACTCGATCATTTTCATTCTTATCATTTGCTTCGGTTTCATTTCCCTCTATTTTATACCAAAACATACAAAATAGTTTTGAAATTTTATAATCTTACATAATTTATAAAGTAAACTTCTAAATTATTTTTTTAAAAAATTAATTAATCAAATTTCAACTCTCCGCTACAAAACAAATGAAGTTAGAGGTTTATAATTTTTTATTGCACTAACCTCATCTTATCGATGTTTAACTTTATCATAATTGTAAAATTGTATCTAATAATTGCTTGTTATGTAGCAAAAAATATGACAATAATAAAAGTGTGGCTTTACATAATAAAAAATATATATCAGTAACAGCGGTTTAATTATTTTATTAGACATTGATAAAGTACATGTTAATTTAGAGATATCATATGCTAAAAAGCAAATATTGCATAAAAAGTGATAAACGATGGAGAGCAAATTAAAAGTGGCCCAAATTATGCTCAAGCAACTTGCACTGCACGTGAGCGTAACTTACCTTCCGGTTAGTTAAGAAATAAATAAAACTAATATATCAAAAGTTGTCTCCCGCCCGTCTCCTCGTAGAACGGCAGCTGCAGCTTTCACAAGTTTGACTTTATTGCTTCTCCTCCATAAAAACAAGAACAGTGTTAACACTCATTCACCCACAACTACTGTATTATGTCTTCATTTATGGGGCTCTAGCTTTGCTTCATGCCAAACTTTCACCATGGACTCCAACCCCATCTGCACCTGGTTGAGAACCCATCTCACTTTAGAAACTTTGTATCTCCTCTTTTTGGGTCAGTTGGTTTCTCTCATACTTGCATCTATGAGCTTCACTTCTTCTCTGATTGCAAGCCTTGGTATGATTCGAACTGACACTTTTAAGATTTCCTTGTCTTTGTTCTGCTTCGGTTGTTTTTACATCTTTGTGGTGTGATTTTGGTTAGGTGTGGATACTCCTATTACTCAGACCACATCTACTTACGCTTCCTTAGCTTTGGTTTACGGTGCTATATTGATCTATAGGCGTCAAAGGCTCCGGGTAAGCTTCTATCTTCCTTTTTTTTTTTTTAATAATATGTTTATTGAATATAAGGAAAAAAAAAGAATGAAATAGGCCTATCCAATTGTTATGTATAGGATGACATTCAAAATTTTGTTGGAAATTTTTTTTATTTAAAAAAAAAAATTATTTGCTTGTGTTTGTTTGTTGAATGATGTCAAATTGTTTGTTTTTTATAACCTTTTGAAGCTGTGCAATTTATCTTCCACTGGCTGCAGGTTGCTTGGTATTGGTATCTTCTCTTAGGCTTTGTTGATGTTCAAGGGAATTATCTTGGTAAGCAATTGGCTGATAAATTTTTATACTTTTCACACCTAGAAAGACTCAAAATGGGCTAGTGCCTTAGTGTTTAGCATGTGTTTTAGACGCAACAAGCTGAAGTTCTCTGTTTTGAACCTTGGTTTTCCATTAGAACATAAAAGGGGCATTTGCATACTGTAAACTATACAGAACTTGAAATGATTCAGAAATTGTGTACCGGAAATATGATATTCAGGGCTGTTGACATTCATTGAGTACTTTTAGGGAAGATTAGGGAAATAATCCTTGAGTAAAGATGAAAGGGGAGAAAATTTAAATTTGTGCAAGTCGACACATTAAATGAACATGTGTTATTACCTTGGATCTTTCTAGGCGTATATATGTTATAGCAAAGCATCAGACCTCTTCAGAAATTTGAAGAACTCTGTTCTGTTGCATGTCCTGACTAATAGGAATATTAATCTACATGTGGATTGGCAGACAAGAGGTTTAATTTAGGCGCACCTTGCACAGAAGATGGATTGTTGCCATTTTACAGTAATGAATAGTTTCTGAAATTTTTGAATTCCTGATGCTTGATGCAGTCAATAAAGCCTTCCAATTCTCATCACTTACTAGTGTGACACTGCTGGATTGCTTCACAATAGCATGGGCCATAATTCTCACATGGTTCTTCCTTGGCACTCGATATTCGCTATGGCAGTTATTTGGTGCAGCCCTCTGTGTGCTGGGCCTTGGTTTAGTACTGCTCTCTGATGCTGGCATTGGAGGTGGAGGTCAGAGTTTCTTTTCCACCTCTTAAAACTAATCTGTACATTTTGTAAAAAGAGCTGTAGTGTAGTTCAACTAATATGCTTATGAGTATTGTTGAATTAATGTATCTTAGATAAGGATTTTCCTGCTTAGTGAACTCATATACCCATTCCTTTACTTTGATAATTATGTACACTGAGAAACATTTTAATACGAACAACCTCTTTGTATAATAAGTTACTATATCTTTTATCATTTGTTACATTCATAATTGGTATCACATTTGCTTTCATCCATCTTTCAGGTGGTTCAAGACCTCTCCTCGGTGATTTTCTTGTCATCGTTGGAACAGTTTTCTTTGCCATGAGCAACGTTGGTGAGGTTTGTAGATCCAAAAATCTCTCTTACACTTTCTGTATCTGTCCTTACTTCTCTAGAAGACATCAATTTTATTGTTTGTGACTAATTAAGTGAGACATTAGATTTCCATAACTATCACATGAAGTTTTAATTTTGCCTTGTTTGGTGTGGACTATACACTACAGAAGGCGGCATGTTCTAAATTTTTTTTATTGAGTAAATAATTTACTTCAATATTTTAAGTGCTCTCTCTTTTTCTCAATTGCAGGAATTTTTTGTGAAGAAGAAAGATCGTGTTGAAGTGGTCTCCATGATTGGTGTTTTTGGATTCCTAGTGAGCATGGTTCAGTTGTATCCTTTTCAATTTTCATTAGACATTGAAAAAATTCTTGTATGTTAAAATCAGGTTGTTTTCAATCCCTAACTTATCTTAGATCTATACTGGAACTTAAGAGTATAGAATCAATCAAATGGTCAACAGATATTGTGAGTAACCTAATCTGGTACAGTCCTTGAATTTTATAAGGTTTATCTTTGCCTTCTCTGTTGAACAATCATTCCTCCATTCATTTTTTTTTTCAAATGGCACAAAGGTTGCATGTAACCCTGTAGGAACAAATAAAGAGACCAATATAAATATTACATTTAGCATACACAAATTTTATTTTGTTGCAGAAGTATTAATGATTTTTTTCAGGTCAGAATTATGAATAAACTATACAAATAACTGAACTCATTCTTCCTTGATGTGTTGTGGTAGAAATTCACTAAAGGACAGAAAGACCTTGAATAAATGCTACGCCGGTAGATTATTTTCTTTTTCCCCATTTTTTATGAATACCCCGTTCTTTTTCATTTTCAGATATTGGCTTTCGCTGGCTATACCATTTCTAGCTTTATGTTTTACACATGCGCTCCATTTGTTTTAAAGGTCAGTTTTCTTCTGACTAACAATTAGTAAAGAATGCATTTTCTTTGATTTCCCACAGAGAAGCTTTTCTTGAGAAATATATGCGGTAATTATTGCTAATATGGATATTTTGCATACAGTTGGGTGGAGCAACAATGTTCAATCTCTCTTTGCTTACTTCTGATATGTGGGCAGTTGTCATTCGTATATTTTTCTACCGCCAGCAGGTATACATTTCAGATTAATATCTTTTATACCAACTTTGAATTTGTTTGATAGCAAGTTACCAACTTTAAGTCTAATGCTAACATATACGACTATCAAACAACTTTGAGCTGCCTTCCGCCATTTGTTTAGGAGTGGCGTTCTTACTGATCCAGATTGTACACATGTATTGCAGGTCGACTGGTTGTACTATGTTGCTTTTGCAATTGTGGTTATTGGACTCGTCATCTATTCAACAATGTATGCTTCTTATTCTTGTCAATTCAAGTTCTGTTTTTTCTTTTTCTTTAATAGTTTAACTATTGCGTTTTAAAACACACATGCTTATATACATTCCTACCATCTCTCTTTTTAGTGTAGTACAACCTTAATGAAAACTCTATCTATAGTCTAGTGGGAATCTTAAGTCATGTGGTAATTTCATCAAAGAAGTTCAGTAATTTTGTTTCCATCAATGCTGTACTAAACAACCGATTAGAAATCCTTGGCTAGTAGCCACTGCTTGTAGTTTCTGTTGCCTGTTAACTGTAGGCTAGTGCACATAACCGCTTTTAAAAAGTCAAAGGCAATCACAAATAATGTAGGACCATCCAAAATGATGGGAGTAATGCTATTTTTTTTTTTTTAAATCTCGTAGAAGTTCAGAATTGAGCTTCTGTGATTAAATTCTTCGCTAACCAGTGTTAATATCGCTTACTGCTTTTATAACAGGGAAAAGGATGCCAATTCTGTTCCAACTCATGAAAGTGGAAACTCCAATGTACAATACCAAATTCTTGACAATGAAAATGTTGCACCAACAGACTAGCCATCAGCGTCATTGAGGGGCAGAGCAGGTCCTGGTTCGTCGGGAAGATTTTCATTTGAATATCAATTTAAAATTCACCACAAAAGACTGACATTTTGCAGTTGCAGGGAACAATCTTTTATTATACATGAGACAATCAAGTGTCACGATGTTGTCCCTCAATGCCACATCAAACTCACTGTATCTGTCAACATCCTGGAGAAGATCTAATTTGGATCCAATAGGCAGACCAATCTAAAATTATCTGTATCAGGGAAGGCTGGTGTGTTGAACAATTTGGATGTAGAAAGAGCATTTTTTGTGCTCATCCAGATTGTTAAATACTGAAGCACCTTTGAGCATCTATGCCCAATTAATCCTGTTTCTGATGTAAAACCGTTTCGAAATTTTAGATATTTGTTTATTTCATTTTTTAACCTATGAGCCTTTGAAAATTTACAAGTTTCAAGTTAGCATTGTGGGGTTTTATGGTCCTGTTATATGTATTTTTCGGACTCAATAAATGGGCTGGTAAAAGCCCAATTTAGGCCCATTTAAGACCCGATAAGGTCAACCTAGTCAAAACCCATCAAATGGGACCCAGTATCGATCCCAAGACCAGCGAGCTCTTCAGCTCGCTCAAGTAAATCCTTCAGCTGACATCAGCAGACCCATAAGCACAGCCAGACCACAGCTCGCCTCATGCACAGCTCGTCTCTTAGCGAGCTCGAGCTCGAGACCGCCATAGTAAGCAGCTCGTCCAAGAGCGTAATAAATGCAGTATCTTCCAGAAATAGGCAGTTATCTAGTTCAACCATGATTCTCTCTTCAAATATGGCAGTTACCCAGTCAAACCGTGATTTCCTCATCAGATATGGAGGTCTATTCAAATTCAAATTCAAATCAACCTTATCTTGAGATAATTACAGTAATTTCCTGATATTATCTAAACATATTAGGAAGTGTAATTAATTCACAAATCTTTTCCTTATTTTTCCCGATTGTTTAGGGAATGTAATTAATTCAGGATTCTTTTCCTGATTTGCTGCAACTAGAATTGTAATGCCTTTTTCCCTATAAATAGGAGGCTAAAATCATTGTAACATGATCAGAGAATAATCAATAATACACTGTCACTCTGCAGAATTTAAGAGACAGACAGTCCTAGACGTAGGCTCATTATTGCTGAACCACGTAAAAGCTTTGTGTTCCTTGTTTGATTCTCGGTCTTTGTCTGTGTTCTTTCTTGGTATTTGTGTTTTCTCACATTGATTGCAGGTATTGGGCATTGATTACTCGTCGACTGAAATACAACGTCGACATTTTGGCGCTAGAAGGAGGGCCCAAACTGTAATCTTTTTCATCCCAATTCATCGGTTTTCGATATGGCAAAGACTAGATCAAACAGGTTCCTTGGAAATGATGACCAGGCAGAGAGTCACATGAACCAATCTCAGCAGAACTTACAGCCTGTGCAGGACGCAACCACGCATGCAGCAGGCTCGTCCCATGGACAGGCACTCGGCGCTGCGACAGACATCCCTCTTCTGCCTTACCGTCAAACTGTTCCAATTGCCCCGATGGCCGAAGGGCAGAATGCGTTGTTACAGAGGCAAGAAGCATTGGAGGATACGGTTAGACAGCTCACAGAAACCATCAACATGTTGGTATAGGCTCAGGTTCAAAACGTAATTAGGGTGGAAGTTCAGGCACCACGGGGAGTGCCCCAGCCGCATGAAGCAGCACAAGTACCTGAAAGGCTGGCAAGGGAAGTCCCGGGATCTGCAAACTCAGCTCGCTCCTCTAATGCGCGTTCAAAGGTTGAAAGACACCTTGTTCAACACGAAAGGGAGGTCGCACGCCCGGCTAGCCTGGTAGTGAGGCTGAGCCAAGGTAGGAAACCAGCGAGCAGAGGTTGGGCACGATAGAGTTTGGGCCGCAGCTCAGTATGTCGATGAGGTGGATAGGCAACAAGTAATATCCCATCATCATGAGGGTTAGTTCGAGGAGACGAAAGGTATGACCCTGAACATCCGGCTCCAAGTCAAGGTCACAGGAGGAGATACGAGCTCCGAGATCCCCAAGTAGAGGAGTTCCTCCAAAGGGTCCAGCAGTTGGAAGCGCGACCTGAAGTCCCGGAGCAGCGTGGGTTCTACGGAGATAGGACCCCATTTAAAAGGGAGATTGAGACACACCCTCTCCCTCCGAGATTTAAGATGCCGAACATACAGCAGTACAACGGGGACAGTGACCCCTATGACCATCTCGACGCTTTCAACGTTCAGATGGATTTGCAAACAGGCAATCCTATGGTGAAGTGCCGAGTATTCCCAACTACTTTGGGAGACATACCAAGGATGTGGTTCAGGAATCTCCCAGTTCGCAGCATAGGCAGTTGGGAAGAATGCCAACAGAAGTTCGTTGGCCAGTACAGGGCTTTAAGAAGGCAGCTCGCTCCATCCTGCCACCTAGCTACAATTTTCCAGCGTCAGGGTGAGTCATTGAAAGAATATATCACCAGATTCAAACGCGAGGTCGCTAATGTTGAGCATCCGTCAGATGAGAGTATACTGACAGCGATCTCGGCTGGGCTGCGCAAGGATGGAAAGTTATACGAGAGCATTTACAAGTCCCCAGTAAAGGATCTGAGGAAATTCTATGAGCGAGCTGCGAAGGAGATTAGATGGGAAGAGACATTCGGCCCAAAAAAGCAGAATTAGAAGAATGAAGTGGGCAGTTCCAGTCAACCAAAGAGGAGAAACAATGGCAGGAACGAAGAAGGAAGAAATGGTGGCTTAAGTAACCAGCTCGCCAAAAGAGCCTAAAAAGCAGTCAAGGTGACGACCTACTGCATAGCTCACTAAATAATAAAGAGCCTCAAAAGCAGTCAATGTGACGACCTACTGCATAGCTCGCTAAATAAAAAAGAGCCTAAAAAACAGTTAAGGTGACGACCTACTGCATAGCTCGCTGAAATAAAAAAGAGCCTAAAAAACAGTTAAAGTGACGACCTACTGCATAGCTCGCTAAATAATAAAGGGTCTAAAAAGCAGTCAAGGTGACGACATACTGCATAGCTCGCTAAATAAAAAAGAGCCTAAAAAGTAGTTAAGGTGATGACCTACTGCATAGCTCGCTGAAATAAAAAAGAGCCTAAAAAACAGTTAAGGTGACGACCTACTGCATAGCTCGCTAAATAATAAAGAACCTCAAAAGCATATGACTAAGTGTCTCTGCATAGCTCTCCAAAAGAGCCTAAAAAGCAGTCAAGGTGACTACCTACTGCATAGCTCGCTAAATAAAAAATAGCCTAAAAAGCAGTTAAGGTGACGACCTACTGCATAACTCGCTGAAATAATAAAGAGCCTAAAAAACAGTCAAGGTGACGACCTACTGCATAACTCGCTAAATAAAAAAGAGCCTAAAAAACAGTTAAGGTGACGACCTACTGCATAGCTCGCTGAAATAAAAAAGAGCCTAAAAAGCAGTTAAGGTGACGACCTACTGCATAACTCGCTAAAACGAAAAGATAAAGGAAAACAAGTTCATTAGGCTTTGCATGGTTAAACAGCTCGTCAACAGCTTCCATTTAATGGACAAGGTTTTAATCTATGCCAACAGATTACTTATTAAAGAGCCAAGTAATAACTTAAGTTATGAATTGTTATACTTGGTTAAGTACGAGTTTATGTCATGCTGATTAGCTCGCATAAATAAAAGATATAACACATTGCATACATGATCAATACAGAAAATGCGAGGAAATGAAAGAATGAATTTTACTGAGAGTAAAGTTTGTTACAAATTAAAAACAAAAACAAGCATAAAATAAAAATGCTAGCTCTAAGCAGAGGGATCTATGCACTGAGCCGGACTATCATGAGGGAGAGACAAGCTAGTCAGCAGACTCAGATTGAGATGTCGCACCAGGAGTTTGCTCTGACGGAGGAATTGGATCAGATAAGGACGAGGCAGCCTTTGCTTTGAACTCCTCCACAAATTCAAGTACCACATTCCCAAAGATGGAAAAATTCATTTCCGGGTGGGACGTCCACAGCGTGAAGAGAAAGTCATGACCTGTTGACTCCTCAGCCTTATCCTTGGCTTCAGCAACTTGGGCCTCTAGCTCTTGAGCGGCCTGCGCTTTGAAGGTCGATAGCTCCTTGAAGGCATTGTCTGCAAGTCGGTTAACGACCCCAGCTTCTTTCTGCATGGCCTCTATTCGCTTTTTTGCAGCCTTAGCCCGCTGTACGGCTTCTCCCACTTGGCACCTGAGTACATCAGCCCGGTGCGCTGCTTCTTCAGCCCGTTTTCCTATAGCCTTAGCCCTTTGCACTGCAGCATTAGCCCGTTGCTCGGATTCTTCAGCTCGTCGAGCAACACTTTCCACCTCTCCAGCTCGCTTTTCGGCAACCTCAGCTCGCTCCGCCGCAGTCTCGACTTGACGATCGAGCACTTCAATTTTATCTTCTGCGGTCGAAGCTCTTTGCTCCGCCAGCTCGGCCCGTTGCTCAGACCGTTTCAGATCTTCCCTTATCTTGAGTAGCTCATCCCTTAGCATGTTGCGCTCATTTTCCATTTTACGAAGAGCTTCCTCGGCTGCCTGCCTTGTAGTGTTTGCCTCAGCGATCTGAGCTTCCTGACCTTGTATTCTGCCCGCGGTCAAGTGAGTTATATCATCAGTAGCCACCTCTAGCTCGAATTGCAGTTTCCTTATTTCATCCTTGGTAGCCCTTGTCTCCCTTCTCTGCTTCATTGCAGCAAGAGCGCCCTGGAAATGATAAACAGGTTAAAATTTAGTTAAGTAAAGAAGTCAGCAGATGAAGAAAAATAACTTACCAACATACAATGACGAGTCGCGAACTCGTCTAGATCCTCGCCCTTAAGACACCTATTCTCCAGGACATTCGTATGATTAAGCATAATTGTTGCCCAGCTGTCAAGGAAGGAAGTTAAGTATCTTCCCCCAGGATCTAGCTCGATGACTGGTCTGGTTGGCGAAAGAGTTCTCTCACGCTCCGGGATATCACGCTCATCATCATGAGAAGCACCACGTCGCGAAGCAACGGTACGCCTAGTTACATGCCCGCTGGGGCCAGCTTGGGTTGCCTGGGAAGCAACCTTAAGAGGAACACCCCCTTTTCCAAGCAGCAAGCTGGAAGTTGGAGTCAGCTGAAGATCTGAAGAAGCAGTAGCCCCAACGGGCACCTCTCTAGGAACAGTGGATGAGGGAGCAATAGCCTCGACAGGCACCTCGCTGGGAACAGCGGATGAGGGAGTAATGACCTCGACAGGCACCTCGTTGAGAGTAGCGGCCGCAGGAGCCTGGTCCTTAGCAGATGTCTTTGAGCGTTTTGAAGGAGCAGCATGAGTGACTAAAGCTTCAGCAGGTCTTTTAGCTGGAGTGGATGAGGAGGCCGGAGGTGGAACAGAACCCTCAGAAGGGAATTTCATAAGTGTAAGCTTCTTCCTATTGGCTGGAACTCGTCCAGAGGAAGGAACAATAGCTGGAGCGCGAGCCGGAGCGGACAGTGAAGCCTCTGAGGCAGACGTATGATGTGGGGAGGAAGATAAATCTATCTGCACCACAGGGGCTGCATGGGCTGGGTCTGATCCTGTCCGAACTGAAGCAGAAGCTGGAGGATTAGTTTTTCGAGATGCGCCCTTTGATGGGGCGCGAGCTGAAGACGATTTCGCCTTAGGTGAGGCGCGAGCAGGAGCACCTTGGGTAGAAGCCTTCCGAGCTGGAGAAGGTGGACGAGTTGTACCCACTGCTTGTGTAGAGACTGGTTGCAGAGGTCGGGGAGCAGGCGTGTCCCCCACCAGAACTGGAACTTCAAAAACAGAAGGAAGTCTAGGGTTATCTCCGGTCTTGCCTATGTCCTCCTCAGATCGCAGAAGAGGGGATTCCTTAGGAGGAGCAAGGCCGTAAGCTCTAAGGACAACATCGTCAAATTTACTGTTGATGCCCGCGTCCTCTGTTTTTGCGAGCTTGTCAAGAGCTCGTTTCTCCTCGTTGCTGAGAGGAGACTCATCCATTTTTTGCACCGCAAAGTAAGACATTTTTAGAAAACAAAACAACAAGCTCGGTTCAGCTCATAATATATCATCCTGCATACCTGGTTCCAGAGAATAGCTAAAATTTTGGAGACCTGCAAGGGAGGGACACGAGACATAGAACTAGTTCGTCTTGTACGGCCCGACGTTGAACTTGCCCTTCGCTTCTCCTCTGGGCAAGAGATCTTTGTATTGCGACGGACGGGCTGTGAGGTAATAAATGCCCTCCGGTTTCTCTCCTTCTGCTACGCTCAGAGCCTTGAAGGAGTAGAACTGTTGTATGATTTTTGGAGTAGGAGGAGTAAGGTCGTTCCTGAGAAAGGCTACAGCCAGCGAGGTCAGCTGTGCGTAGGAGTTTGGGGTTAACTGGAATGGCACGAGCTTGACTTTGTTAAGAAATGCGATCAAGTACGGTTGAATGGGGAACCGCATCCCCTGCTCGAAATGTTGAACACTGACAGCGATGTATCCCTTTGGTGTATAACATGCATGACTCTTTGAATCAGATAGCAATGCACGACAACCTAAAGGGATGTGGAATTGAGTGACAAGTCCTTCCACCTCAGGACGCTTTAAAGATGAAGGATGATGAGTGAGTTTATCCCGAGCTTCTCTTCCCTGTCTAGCATGTGCTCGGGCTTCATCTCGCTCACGAGCTTCACTGCTCGGAATAATTCCCTTGTGAGCTCCGCTTGAGGACATCTGAACAAAAGAAAACAGTCAGATTATACAATGGAGAGTTCAGTCAACAAAAACGACGACCTGCAAACTAACAAGACTACAACAATCCTAAATCAACAGTCAAGCATGCATTACAAGTCACAAACAGTAGTCCAGTCGTGAACAAGTAAAAAACCAGATCAAACCAACAGAAGAAGAAAAGCCATGTTCAATAAACAGAAGACTCAGAATAATGAAGGTATAACAAAATGTCATTGCGGGTACAACAATGGTGGTGAAACAAAATACAAACTTGACATCGATTTAAATAAAAATAAATAAATAAATAAATCAGGTGTTACCTTGAATCGCTAATGAAAGATGTGAAGACGGTGACTAGAAGTTCTCGGAACTTGGTCTTTTGGTTTCTTGATTGCTTGTTTGCTTTGAAAGAAAATGACAGATAAAGAAGAAAATGGAAGAGGTTTCACCAGTTTAAATAGACAAGCGAGCTCGAACCCCAACCGTCAGATCTTTGAAAAGTGTAACCGTCATAAATCTGATGGTGCAGCGTGAAGTACAGTTTTTGTAATCATAGAGCTGTCAGTTGAAAGACGTGCGCATTTAATACGCATGTAAGGGACATGTAAGCGTCGTTTCAGTTACATCCTACATGACTGCCACGTGTCGCAGCTGAAAAGGTGGAAGTAGAAAAAGTGCAGAGGCAGTTGTTCAAGTTAGCGTGCCAAGGAAGCTAGCTTTTACCAGCAAGATTAAGCTCCCAGCTCGCAGGGCGAACTAAGAGCTGGGGGGCTGATGTTATATGTATTTTTCGGACTCAAAAAATAGGTTGGTAAAAGCCCAATTTAAGCTCATTTAAGACCCGATAAGAAGGCCCGATAAGGTCAACCTAGTCAAAGCCCATCAAACGGGGCCCAGTATCGATCCCAAGACCAGCGAGCTCTTCAGCTCGCTCAGATAAATCCTTCCGCTGACATCAGCAGACCCATAAGCACAGCCAGGCCGCAGCTCGCCTCATGCACAGCTCGTCTTTTAGCGAGCTCGAGCTCGAGACCGCCATAATAAGCAGCTCATCCAAGAGCGTAATAAATGCAGTATCTTCCAGAAATAGGCAGTTACCTAGTTCAACCATGCTTCTCTCTCCGAATATGACAGTTACCCAGTCAAACCGTGATTTCCTCATCAAATATGGAGGTCTATTCAAATTCAAATTCAAATCAACCTTATCTCGAGATAATTACAGTAATTTCTTGATATTATCCAAACATATTAGGAAGTGTAATTAATTCACAAATCTTTTCCTTATTTTTTCCGATTGTTTAGGGAATGTAATTAATTCAGGATTCTTTTCCTGATTTGCTGCAACTAGAATTGTAACGTCTTTTTCCCTATAAATAGAAGGCTAAAATCATTGTAACATGATCAGAGAATAATCAATAATACACTGTCACTCTGCAGAATTTAAGAGACAAACAGTCGTGGACGTAGGCTCATTGTTGTTGAACCACGTAAAAGTTTTGTGTTCCTTGTTTGATTCTCGATCTTTGTCTGTGTTCTTTCTTGGTATTTGTGTTTTCTCACATTGATTGCAGATATTGGACATTGATTACTCGTCGACTGAAATCCAACGTCGATAGGTCCCAACCTACAAGGTGGCAAGCATAGCTAGTCGCCATGGTTGTATTGTCAAAAAAAAAAAAAAAAAGGTTATTTGATCGACATTTTTTTTTTTTTTTATAATAGCTTGTTAGTGCATAATGTGGAAAGTGCACAGGTATTGACATCTTATAACACTAAGGCAATCAAGTTCAATGCAGCAAATTCATGGACGGTTAGCTTTTAGTTCTATAACATTAGAAATGCATGTTATAACAGCTGATTTAGTGTTGTAACATCTAAAATGATATTACAACAAATTTTTTGTTCATAGAGAAGTACGAACCTCCAAGGTTTTATCAAATTTGACTTGATTTTGCGATTAGTGAGAATTGATTGATTTGAAGATTATTCTTGTGTTTAAATGACAAGATTTTTGTAAATAATATGTGATTATTTTCCTTATACATTTTAGGAATTATGATTATATTTTTCATAAGGAAATGTAAAGGTAGTTTGACTGATTCTTAGGAAATAATAGTGAAAGAGAAATCTTATTTGTTCTGGAAATACCTTTTGGTTAACTAATGGACTTAAATACAGAATGGGTCAAAGATATTCCTTGGACCAGATTTGGATAAACAAGGATCTTGGGATTCAAGAGAATCAGTCAACACTAAAAAATAGGAAGTTGTGTTACTATTTTTTTACTAGTTTTAATTACTGATTTTTCGGAAGATTTTATTCCCAGTTTATTTAATTTAGGCAACTGATTTTTTGGTGTCTTCCTTTACAGAATATTTGCTGCACATTTCAAAAATAAAAATCAGTACGTACGAGGGAAGTGAAGCAAGCAGCAGGTAGATTAAACTATAGAGTGAATGCTTATAAAAACTTAGATAGCTTGTTCTCTAAGTAATCTCTAGACTTAGGAAAATAGATAACTAGGTCTAGGTTTTTGTCAAGGCTTATTGGGTAACAAGTAAGCCTTTGGGAGAAGACAAGTTTGCAAGGGTTGAAGGGAGTTCAAAATGCTGTCAACCATTAAAGGCAATAGGAACTTGCTGTAACTTGATAGATAAACGTGTATTCATTTTGCATTAATTCTAGGAGGGACTTATAGATTGGATAAGTCAATAGTAGGTTGTATTTTGTTTATGTACATTAACAAGTTGATTACTCTGGGTAAGGCTTAGTGGATGTAGAGTAAAATCGAATCACATTAAAAATGTTCTTGCATCCATTTTTACTTTCTTTATGAATTACGTTGCAACATATAAATTGTATGTTATGACATGTTCTTAATTTCTGTTACAACATTTAGATTAGTGCGATAATGTTCCTTAGTTTGTCACATAATTACATTGCGAAAAATTAAATAGTCTATAGTAAATAGGTTATTTTATAGTATTTGTTAAGGGAAAAAAAAAAAAGGAATTAAGGGTGTATGATGAATGAATCTGGTCTACAAGATTGTAAGAGAAAGAATTTATACAAGTATACCAATTTCTTTCTTCAATATCACAAATTCAATTGTTATAACCAAAAATCTCAAATCTCAAATTTGAGTTCTTTTTATTAATTTATGAAGGAAAATCCAGTGTTGGATGATCAGCAACAAGTAGAAAAATCAAGAGTTCGCTATTTGGAAGTGAAAAAGGTCATTTTTTTTAGTCTACTCATTTCATTCAGATATAGATTTACCAGCCTGGTGAAAGAAACTTTGCCTTCCCTTTCTGATTGTGAGCTTAGGTCATTAGTCGTTAGTCTAGTGGCTGTATAGGCTTTTTAACAACTCTCCTCTCTTTTACTTCTCATTTCAGCTGGGCACTTTATTATGTTATTCAATCTGGATCCTTTGATTCGACTTTTGGCCAAAACCTGAACTACTGATTGTTGCAACTTCTTTCTTTGGTAGGTAACAATAACGTGCCACCCCTATCTGTTTAAATGTTCCATGATTCAATCAAGTTAGACCCTACCTAAGTTGCGATCCCTCTACTGCTTGAACTAGCCAGGTCATAAAGAGAGCAGTCCATATCGGTTCTTAGTAGCTTCGAGAAGCTAGCTAGTTGCCCCATAGACTATTGGATTCTTAACATTGGAGGAAAGAACAAAGATGAAATCGGAATGAGAATGGGCTCACTTGAGTACAAAGGATAGGTAATAGCTTTCCCATCATCATATTCGTTCTCATCAATGCACTTCAAAAGAATACAAAATGTTACCGCCTATGGATGACTTATTATCTAATCCACTAATTTTAATAATTTATTAATAATTAAACATGTCTATGCATATATATATATAATCTTTCTATTATAAGGACAAAAAGTTTATTTTATTTTTTGAAAGAACGAACAAACTGATTTTAATAATATATTTCATTGATTAGATGAAACGAACTAATTTTATTTGTTTATTTGAGAGAAATAATAAATTGATTTTAATAATATAGTTTCATTGCTTTTTTTTTTATTAATAATGGAAGGGAAAAGATGAGAAGAAGAAAGAGAAAAAATAACACATTTGTTAAGAGTGTAATAAATGTGATTGTTATTAGAGTTATGAGTGCATCTTAACTATCAAACTCCTGATGATCTAAAGGTCAACAAGTTATATAAGAAATTATGTAATATTTAGAGACTACCGATATATATATCTCTATATATATAATGAAGGAATTATTAGTGCATTAAAAAAAATCGACTTCCAAAATATATTAGCATTATAGAAAAACTATTCCTGATCAATTTTGTAGGATTCTTTTGAGTTTGTTGAATGGTAAACAAAGACATACCACATATTAAAGACAAAATATAAAAGGTGTAACATGAAATGCATTTAATATCATTCTGTTTTACCTTATTTAATTTATGCCACTATAAATATATGAGTAACCTTAAAATGCATAAAAGCCAGCTCAAGACAAGATGAGGTTAGCCTTATGTTATGTCTTTCAAAGTTGTACCATGGAGGTTGTGTCATATTACTCTCCCCTAATTCCTTAATTAATTTTAAATTTTTTTTTTAAGAAAAAAAAGAGACAGCACAAAGTTGATACGTACAAATGCATGCGTGCGCTGCACATTGCTTGTGGCACGACATATAATCATATGTTGGATATTTTCTATTATATACAATGAATTCATTCTTAATTAAACAGGAACCTTAGATATATATAAACGTCCATTAAAGATATAACAAATTTAATTAGGTATGTTTATATTAGATTTAGATGTAATAATTAATTTGATCTTATCTCAATATTTATGAATTGAAAAATATTATTATAAAATACAATGATTTGAAGATAAACATTGTTGACTCGAGGAGGAGATTATTATTAATATCCTACCTTATTGGCAGCAAAAAAGAAAAAAAAATGAAATATTCTGACAAAACTCATTATCTTAGAGTTTAAAAGGCAGATTTCTTAACATATATATCTTGCAATTATAAATTTTGAAAATTACCTTGCACCATTCTCACATGTATAATTCCTGTTTTGCCCTTGAAAGAGTATCTACTTTTCCTATATAAGCCTATTAATGAAAGTGCAAAAATCACAACAAGAGAGAGACAAAGAAATTAAGAAGTCACGAAAAAATGACGAGGAAGAAGCTGAATCTTAATTGGATTGTGAGTGGTTGTGAAAGGAGAGCAAGCCTGAGGAAGAGAAGAAGTGGGTTGGTGAAAAAAGTGAGTGAACTTAGCATTCTTTGTGGTGTTAGTGCTTCTGTTATCATTTACAGCCCAGGTGAAAGAGAACCAACCACGTGGCCCACACCCCCAGAAGTGCAAGAAAATTTGGCGAGGTTCTACTGCATGCCAGAGATAGAACGTGTTAAGAAAATGATGGATCAAGAAACTTATTTGAAAGAAACGATATGTAAAGTGGAAGAGCAACTTAAAAAGCAGCAAATGAAAAATAAAGAGATGGAAGTCTCCGATTTAATGCATTATATTTATCAAAGTAATTACTTTGATGCAGTTAGTGTAAATGATTTTTATTCTCTAATATGGTTTGCTCAAGAGAAGCGTAAGGAAATTAAGAAGAGGGTTGACTATTTTCAACGATATACCCTCCCTCTTAGTTCTTTTTCCTTTGCTTCTGTTTCAGGTGCTTCTCATACTCCTGATCAAGCCCCAAAGTTGGTATTAGACCAAATGGCCTCCAACACCGGAGGTAATATTATTGGATCAGATTATGACCACCATGGGAAGACTTCAATAGAGTCTATAATGTTGGACCAATGGTTCAATGACATGATGAACAACACAGATAAAGTTGATGAGAGTAGCAGTAACGTTAATATAGATCAGATGACTCCTTATCAACCATTTGTTCCAGGTTCCAGTAGTAGAAACCAGATGCAGTTAGTGGACTATAGGAATTATCCATCCAATTTTGGTGGTTTCAATGGTGCTGAATTTACCATGAGGCTACAACCTGATGAGGGTTTCAAAGGCTTGACAGATACTGGCGGGACTAATATGCGTATGTTGCAACCGCAACCGCCTTCTCATATTGGAGACGGCAGAGATATAAGTAATTTCACTTCAGAGTTACAGCCTGATGTGAGCATGGCACTTGTGCCATCTCATTTTGAAGGAAATGGCAGTGGAAATGATATTGCTTTGGACCTACAATCTTTTGGTAATGTTGGAATATATGGCAGTGGAAATGCCAATAGTAATGACATGAGGTTGCCTTTCGAGTTTTTTGGGGGTAACATTCTCGCAAGTGATATTGGGTTACCTTATGATGTTACTAAAGAAATATCCTACCAATTTCCATCCTGAAGTTTTTATGCATTGATCTAGTTACGATTTCTTTGTTATTTCTCTATAAGTTTGTTTTTAAGTGTTTATGTTTCATGTATCCTTTATTTCAGTCATGTTTGAGTCTTGTGCGCTACAAAAGCTCTTCTACATTATATTGTCATGCTATATTTGTCATTTTAATAGCATCATTATGTGTTTCTCTCGCTTTAAGTGGTTGTTTTACTCACTCTTTTCTGGTTTACAATCCTGAATAAAAATGAACAGTAAATAATCATAAAACTAAAGGCCAACTGACGTAACATGGTGGTGGAAAAAAACTAAATATATATGTAATTAATGAGTGATGCTATAGCATATAGTTAATGTATATGTCCTGACTTAGTGATTTATCATTACTATACATTCACCACATCATGACGTTAATTATACACTAAAGATAATTACTTGCCACTTCATTTCAAATGACTCTTGGAAAAACATTTTGGGCTATTTAATATTATTTCACTAAATTATAATAATTTATAAGAGTGTAATTTTTACAAGATAAATAAGTTATGTCTTGGAATACCTTTTTTAAAAATAAAAAAATCAATCTATTGCAGGTATTGGAAGAGAAGAGAAACTTAAGATTGTGCATTTGCGGAAGATATGAATATTTGATAATTTAAGAGAGCTGAAGCGTATGAATGCTATCATATATAGGTTTAATGTAATATAATGCTATTGGACAAAGATTTAAAGAAAAAGAATCATCCAGTGATTTTTAAAATTATTAAAAAAAAAAAATCCTTTATTGTGTATCAAAACCTTCCTGGTAGGGATTTTCAAGGAATTTCGAATTCAAATGTTCACTTTTCAAGATTGTTCAAACTTCAAACCTCGTACCCTTTTCGTTGGAAGACATTTAACATTACTAATTATTGAGGATCTCCTGGCAATCAATCAATGTTACTCAGTTTACATGTTTAATTTCATAGATATTCCAAAGGATCCAATGGTGATTAATTCTCAATGACCTAAGCTGCTTTTTAAGGATCTCACTAAGTTGAAACTATCAATTGTATAGATTTTTTATAGTATCCCGTGGTGATCATTTAGCCTTGCTTACCTTGCTTCTTTAAAGGATCTCATGGCAATTAATACATCTCACTAAGTTAAAATTATTAATTAATATTATATATATATATATTTGTTTGAAGATTTAGTGGCACTCAATTGGTCTCATTGACCTTAGAATCTTTTAAGGATCTCATGGTAGTTTATCAATCTCATTAAATTGAAATTATTATATAAATTTTTTAATTATTTAGTAGCACTTGACTGACTGCTCTAACTTTAGATTCTCTTGAAAATCTCATGGTAGTGAATCGATCTTACTAAATTGACTTCATTAATTATATAACCTAACTCTAAAGATCAAGTGGTTATTGATCAGTCTCATTGACCTTAGATTTTTTTAGGATCTCATGGTAGTTTATCAGTTTCACTAAGTTGACTTATTAATATATTATGCAAATTATGGCTTTTAAGATACAATGGCAATCGATGGCGCTCATTGTCACTAGATTCATCGAGGATTTCATGATAGTCAATCAATCTTACTAAATTGACATTGACAATATAGATTTTTTTTTATTTTTTTTGTGGGGGGAGGGGTAGGGGTTGTTTGGATTTAGTATAACGATCTAACTTATCTTCCTTTATGTATGCAATTATACAAAGCTAACTTTAAGGTGGTGTGTATACACAAACTAATTAAATGTATCAAGAACCTAAAGAACTTTTAATTATTTTACATTAATAGCAAATAAATATGTGATAGGCTTGTTTAGTTGGTGGTGCCTTCTACAATATAGAGTTAATAATGTTGAGAAGGTGAATAGGTAATTAAAAATATTTATGAGTTTTGGATATTAAAATGTGGAGCACACAATTTCAAGAAATATCCCATCCAAGAGTCGCTCACACAACCTATACACAAGTCTTAATCTAGTTTTTATAAAGCGATAATTTTAAAAAATGTTCATATTAAAAAGTGAATATTCATTTTTAACCCTACAAATTTTAAAAATTGTTTTTGACCCTCAATTACATCAAACAATTAATTGTAAGTGATAATTTTAAAAAATGTTCATATTAAGCAATTGTGAGACAGCTTGCAATTATTTATTGTGGAAAGTCGTAATCAAATTCACTTTTGAAGTAGGTGAAAAACGATTTTCTTTTCTTTTCTTATTTATAAAATGACACTTTTAAATGTGTCCCTATTATGAAAACAATTTGGAAAAACCAATGGCAATGAGAAAATAGATTATGAGCAAATATGTAATTGTATATACAACCTAGATTTAATGTGTTGACCCAGATCTTGTCACAAAAATCAATACACACACACACAAAAGAAATCAAGATACTTAAGGAAAATAAATGTAAACTCAATCAATAAAAATATCGTGCATCGCTCTTGGCCAAGTCACAAAATCCATTAGTAAATGAAAAAGTACGACTTCAAACTTAATGAACAACCACTGACTCGTTTATACAAATCATATGGTTGATTAATTCGTAATATTTATGCAAGATACAATAGACAATTAAACTTATCCCTTTTTACTATTCTTGTGCCCAGTGCTACCAATGACAAAATTTATACTTGTTTTGCACCCTTTTATCTTATGATTATGTAATTTTTGTGTTGAATTGATGCTTTTCATATTGTGTTTTGCTATGTTTTGTAGGACCTCTGACTGTAGAAAAAAATATATTTTAAGCATTTATGAACAAAATGGAAGAATTTTGTTAGTTATAGCACAGACCTATGATGATTTTGAAGCCATTAAAAATTCTATGGGTTGAACAGGATGCTACGCTATAGATAATTGGAAAGCCATGGATGTTGTCTTTCCATAGCAATATTACAATTCGTGAAGCAGAGTTTTTCTATACAAAGTTTTGTTGGATTTACTGACAGTTGAATTTGGTTCAAATAAGTTCATATATTTCCTTTAAAAAAAATTAATTAATTTTGTTCTTTATTGGTATTCATTTATTAATTTATTTTTTGAAAATTTACTTTAATTACTTTTTGTGGATGGAGATTTTTTTTTTCTATTTTTTAAATGACATTTATAATCATCTTTCATTAATTTTTTTTTCTTTTTAAGGTTGCAAAAGGGAATTAAATTTTGAAAAAATCTATTACAAAGATGAGATCTAAACCCTTAATTTATTAGGATCAAATTAAAGTGCTCAACCACTTTTAAAATCATCTTTCATTAAGTTTGAGTAACTTATAAATGGCAAGAATGATCAAACCGATCACAATCTTAAACTTTAGAATTGCGGGAGACAAAAATGAGTTGCATTTAAGAATTTCTATGATTAAAATGAAATTTGCCCTCAATCTTAGTGAAATTAGTTGATTTAGAAAAACTAGACGTACCTGTGTGATAAAGAATTAATGGAGGGTTGCCGGATTGTTAGTGATAGTGCCTTCACTAATAAGAATAAAATGAAGGGAATTAAGGAGGAGAATAAAATATGCTACTTTGACTTTAATTATCAGTTGGAGGAATGTAGAATGAGATAATGTTGTCTTGCTTCTTGCATCACCAAAACAAATTTCTATAAAATCAAAATCAATCAAAAGATAAAAAATATTCTGCAAAAAAAAAATAATAATAATAATTGAAAATGCGTGAAAGCAGTCAAATACGAAATCTCAGCATGTAAATTTGTAGCAGACAAAGGAATTGCAAAGTCCCCAAATTTTCCCTCCTTGAAAGCATGGACAAGCATCCACCACCAGCCACTGCTTCCAGCACCGCCACCACTCCCACCGTCCCTTCACAGCCCACTGAACCACCACCGCCACAGCCACCGCCTCTACAAGAACAATCCGCACCAACAACTCCTATCCCTATCACCACCACCACCACCACCACTTCCACTACAAACCCTAACCCCAATCCACCCACAGCCTCCAAAGCCACTGCGGCGCCCTCACAACCCAGACCCTCCTCATTTTCCAGGCCCTGGCAACAGCACTCTCACTTTTCTCACTTTTCTTCTCTCCCTTCTTCGTCTCCCTCATCGTCAGCCGTCACGACTCCCATTTCGGCGCCGCCGAGGGGTAGCATTGCCATAGGTGTTCCTGCTGGCCGGCCTACTGCTTCTCCTCCGCAACCCGCCCCACCCTTTTCCGCTTCTTTTGGCCAGCAGTTTGGTGGCTTGCCCCGGCCTGGAGTCAACGTGCCCGATTCCCTCTCTACTTCCGGCCCATTGCAGGTTATTGAGCTAGCAACCTTGTGTTTTGTTCGTTATTAATCGAACAGTTTCTATAGACTGTAGATGGAGATTGAGTAGGGTTTTTAACTTGTTTTAGGCGAGGCCTCAGGTGCAAGGAATGCAGGGAATGGGGATGATGGGATCTCAAATGCGGCCTGGTGGAATTTCTGTACAACACCATCAGCAGAGGCCTGTACAACAATCACCTCTTAGACCACCGCCATCTCCCCCAAGTAGCCAATCCCCTGCTACCCAAGTCAGTGTTAGTGTTTTATTCTGCTTATGCTTTCTATAACATTATATTCTGTTAAATTTTGATTTGGCTGGAAATGGTACTTATACTGAAATGTACTGGAAGCTAGAATAAGATTGTTGAGATAGCCATTCTCTATGTTACGTGGATGAAGTAAGCTTGTAGGATTAATGGAAATGGTGCTTACATAATCAGATTTTAAGTTAATGAGCTTGTTTTTTGGAGGTGAAATTTTAGCTCTCTTGCAGTGAGATTAGGAAATTAAAGCCTGCGAGTATTAGTTGGAACTTTTGGAGTTGGTTGATCGTAAGGAGGATTGTGAATGACATATAATTTTGGTATTTGATGTAATTGCCACTTCCTTTAGTTAGTTTTGTTTTTATATGCTTATGACCAGCCTTTTGTTCTGTAGCCATGGATCTCCCATAAACTTGAGAAAACGAGCTCCCCTGATCATTGAACCGGGGATGTAAATGTAGTGGTTTGAGAGTAATACTGAGCATGTTATTACTAATTTCTTCTTCTGCTGTGAGATCTTGAAAATGTAATAGTGAGATTTGGTTTTCCAGCCTCTTCTTTTAGCATGTCATTGCTGATTTTTCCTCTGGTTTTCTTTGGCTTTCTGCAGAATTTCCAGGGCCAAGGCCTTATGAGAGTCTCATCTGTGGGTTCTCCTGGTTCTCCATCTCCAAGTACATCACAGAGTATGCATAATCAGCCATGGTTGTCCTCTGGACCACAAGGGAAGCCTCCTTTGCCACCCCCCACTTCATATAGACCACAGATGAACTCACCATCCATGCAGCAAAGATCACATATTCCTCAGCCACATATTCCCTTGTCAACAGCTTCACAACAACAACATGTGCCATCTGTGCAGCCACAACCAAAACCATCACACCAGCTGCCAGAGCATTATGGGCAGCAATTTCCCTCATCAAGGGTCTCTCAATCTTTACCCCATCAACAACAAATTACAAGAGCCTCAAGCTCTGCAAATCAGAAGCCTTCCTCTCTTGCAACAGTACAACCTAATGCAGTCCAGGCAGTAACCCAGAGTAGAACTGCTAGTGGAGAAAATGATGAATCTGGTAATCGAATTCTCAGCAAAAGGAGCATCAATGAGCTAGTTAACCAGGTAAGCCATATGCCCTGCTGGTCGCAGTTCTAGGCAAAATAAAATCTGCTTCTAGTACTGCCTGATTTATATATATGTGTTAATGATTATTGCTTTGTTACTAACTACTAAGTCTTGAATTATAGACTTTGAGTATTTTCCTGATTGATTGTATTGCTAAGTGCAAGATGTTACCTAGTCTAGAATTGTACTTTTTTGCTTGTTGTATCTAAATCTGAGCGCCAACAATTAACTGGTTTTTTAAGATTTTTATAGGAAGAATATATCATTTATCTGCAAATAAATTGTTTTTGTTCTTTTGAACCGTTCTCTTTTATTACTGAAGTAGATGAATATTGAGGAATATATTTCAACAAATCTGTAGGTTTTAGATACATGAAGTATGAAGATTGAAGATTTTACTTGTTCATTGTGCATCAATATTTGAATTTTAGCTATTATAATCAAAGTTGATTATTATTTGTCTCCAAGGCATTGTCCAATCCATGCTTCTTGTGTTTCTTGGACAGATTGATCCTTCAGAGAAGTTGGATCCTGAAGTTGAAGAAATTCTTGTGGATATTGCAGAAGATTTTGTGGATTCTGTGAGTAGCGTTTACATTTTTATTTTTTTCAACACAGACACTACACATAAAATGGGATTTTGAGGATTCAATGTTCCATAATTTTTCTTCCAACTTAGTTTGGATTTTTAAGTTTTTCTTAAGTGTTTCTGTAATACTTTATTTTTTTGTGCTAAAGGGAGATTTCTTGGGCAAATAACATACATATATTATCATATTATGCTGTACTTCATAGGAGTTCTATTGGAAATGTTTTTATTGATCTACTAAAGAAAGTTAATATATGGTTAAGCTTTTAAAAGCCCAAATATTTCACATAATTCGTCACAATAGGCATTAATGCCTCATGTCTTGGGTTTTGTTGCCTAGTGATAGCTTCAGGCAAGAAGAATGTCCCTAGACTATTTTTTTCTTATTCAACCACATTTTATCTGATATTTCTATGTAATTGTAATTATTTTTAATGTCTAAGTTCTCTTTGATCAGATTACAACATTTGGTTGCTCATTAGCTAAGCATCGGAAATCTGATACATTGGAAGCAAAAGACATACTTTTACATCTTGGTTAGTTTTGTACAAATAGTTTTTACACGTTTTTATTTCTCTTTATGAACATTTTGTGCTTATTTACCATTCTTATGTCTTAATGCAGAGAGAAATTGGAATATGACGCTTCCTGGTTTTAGTGGTGATGAGATTAAGACCTACAGGAAACCGGTATGAACTCCACTATGACTGGTTAATGTAATCAGGAATGGTGTATGACACAATAATACAGCTGATAGGTTGTACTTTTGGAGCATATTTTCTTAGGAGGAGTTTGTGTCTGAGATGTGTTTTCTGTAAATTGGTTATCTTTTCTAATCTCATTTCATGATGGCTTTTCAGCTTATAAATGATATCCACAAGGAGCGGCTTGCAGTGGTAAGTTTAGGCCTTGATATCTTTCTTCTTCTATTATGAGACATTAAAGATTCATGTGTGTGTGTGTTAGCACATGTCATTCTTTAGCTGCATTAAAACATGACTAGAAGTGGAGTTTACAGTAATTAGTTTTTAATCGGTGAGATTCTGTACAAGTATATATCATGTCCTTTGGTTTTGGGCAGATCAAGAAATCAATTATGGCTACTGAGGTGGCAAATACTAAAACCTCTGTTGGACAGGCTGCTGCAACTGCAAAGGGTAACCTGGGAAAGATACCTGCTAACATTATTGGCTCGTCATGAGGGAGTTTTGACAGTGCTGTGTGTTAGAAGTTTGTCAGCTAAGAAGGTATGTAAGACATTATTGCATGCATAATGCAGATATATTTTTTGCATAGATGTGTGTTTGAAAATAGGAATAGTACTCTTAATGAGTCATATTTAGGGCAAAGCTGAAAGATAGATATTAGATAGTATATTTTTCCAGTAAAGCCTATTTATGTCTAATTTGTTCTTTCCCCTTTGTTTGTGTTTCATTGTACTTAACAGAGGCATTTCTAGTTGTGCTAAGTAATGAGATCTGTGAATGATCAAATTTTTACCAATGAGCCGGTATGTAACAATTAGTTTGGCTTATATTTAACTATCCAAGAAACAATAAGAACACTCCATATAAGCAGACCTCAAAGACATGAGTATATGAAAAGAGAATTTAATGGCCATATCTATTCGTTTTGATAGTGTCAGTTCATGCAAATTTTGTATTATGCTCGGCTTTCTTTATTATGCAAGTATACGGCAATACAATTCATATGAACACCAAATCTTTCCAAAACCTGTTTTGGAATTAAATTGCAAGACTCTTGTATGAACCTACTGATGGTACATGACATAAGAGTTCATTATTTGAAGAAAGTAAATTAATATTTATAGCATATTTCAAAATAATAATAATAATATTTATACCATATTCTTCTATGGAAGAGCCAGTTTGTGTATTTATTTTTAAGTAGGTTGCTCATTGTCTGAGTTCTTAGTTGGTCAGTCTCTTCAAAAGTTTAGAACCTTGCCAGATTTAGAGCGTTCAAACACGACACTTTGACAGACCGTATTACCCTTCAATGAGCAAACACCTATCTACTAAACTTAAATTCTAAAGGTAATGAAATTCCCAGAAAAGCTCAGTTGAAATAGGAGCTAGGGTTTTAAATTTTAGGTGCTGAAGGAAAAACTATTATTTTTGAGTTCTACCGAATCCAAATTTCAATGTCAAATAAGTCAGTAAAGGCATAGCCAGAAGGGTCTCTCTCCAACTTTCTCTTCTGGTTCGCCTTTTTGCTCCTGTCACACTAATTTTGAAGGTATTATGTGAGACAGACACATTGGATAAAGGTTCATGTTTATGCTAAATAGGAGACCAAACCACCCTTTGGTTGGGGCTCAACTCCTGTGAGTACAAAGGAAGCCCTTGTAAAATAAGCCCAGATTGTCTTGTGTGAGGATTGTGATTTTTTACGAAGTACCAAGTTTAATGTTAACTTGTGTGTGCAAATCGTCCTCCATCTCTGGAAACTCTTAATTTCATCCCTCTGTGCAGGCTAACCTTGGAGATACAGAATGCTCAGTGTTAGGGTGAGAATGGAGTCAATAATTCAAGTCTGCCTCGGGTGGAACATATATTGTTTAAATATTTTGTATGAGGTCTGTATATCTGTGATGCCCACTCTGGAACAAGGACAAACTGTAAAATTTCAGAAACTATTGCCTTCAGTATGTGTGGCCTGCCAACTTTCTCATAGAGTTTCCGCCTTTCAAGCGGTGAGGTTCATCTTGCACTGTTGTGTGCTTGTGGCAGACCTAGAAGTTTCATTTTTGTATCTATGCTGGCTGCAAAATGATTCATACCAAGGTGTTACCAGTATGAGAAGTAGCGAAAGATGAAACAAAGAAAATAGACAGAGAAGAAAATTATGGTGCATTAAGCTTTGGAGAACAACATTTTCATGATCTTGTTCTCGTATTCCATTTTTTAACATGTTAGTACTATTACTACTAGTATTATTATTAAGTTATTGAAGTTAATTCTTTTCAAGTTATTTATCGCCCAAGATTTTTAATTACTCAAACTGCATTACACTGGTATAATTTTTAGGTGTTCCAAGTTGCTTTAATAAACATTGGAAGTTGAAACCCAATGTGAAGAATGCATCTGAATCAACTTCTGGCCTAAGTGGAAGTTTACTTCGATTGTCGATGATGAACTACCGTTGGAGTTTCAGATGATGAATTGTTTTTTTTTTTAATAATTACTTTTATTCAATAAATAAATTATTTAAAAAAATAATGAACTAAGAGTCGTTCGTTTTTTTTTTTTGTGTTTGAAAATTAAATAGTATTAAAGTTATTAAAGATTGAATAATTATTGAAACATAAACTTTAAATAATATGTTTGTTATTTCTTTCCCTATTCTCTGAATATATAGTAATCTTGTTTGTTTTTCAAAATTAACATTATTTAAAAATTAATAATTTGATATTTATACTCCCTTTATTATTAGTTTTTCCGTAATTTTATTTAACATGATACAAATAATTACAAATAAATTATTTGATAAATATTAAATCATTTTTATGTATATATTAATAATACTTTTATTTATAATTAAAATATAATTAATTATTATAGTAAAGTAAATTAAATATATATTTAGGGAAAAATTAAATAAAATGGTCTTAAAAATAAATAAATAAATATTCTTACTAGAATTTGATTAAAGAAATATAGTAATTCAACCATAAGAAAATTTGAGGATGAGATATTCACTATTTTTATTTCTCAAGATACTTGTTATAGTATTCAAATGAATTTGTATAAAGTAAAATTAAGATAAAATTGAAAATATGTTGTTTTGAGAATAATAGATTTAGAATAATATATTTAAAAAATCATTAAGTGATTTGTTATTCAAATAAAAGTCTAAAATTGTTATTTTTTTAATAATTTTTGATAATTTTAAGTGGTTTAATTACTTAAAAAATAAATAAAAATAACTTAATAGATTCAATTTAGAGTCTAAAAACAAACAACTCCAAAGTTAATAAATAAAATAGTAAGGGTAGCATATCATCCCTTAGTAAGAGTGATTAAGTACTTCTCTTGATTTTAATAGATTAAGGGTTCAAATCTCAATTTTATCTTAAAACAAAAAGTGTAGATAATTTTATATGAATTTAATTGTCTTTTGAAAAAAAAAAAAAAAAAAGGTAAGGGTAATTTTGACTTAAATTTATTAAAAAAAAAAAAATGAAGGTAATGTCAATGTCGAAAGTTAGTTCACCACTAACAATAAATAACTTAGTGCGATAGAGATCAAAAGTTTCATATGGGTGCAATATTGCCTAATATTGGAGGATATTTGTGCTATTTGCCCATTTGTCTCAGTGTCTCATTGACCCATTTATTATTATTATTTTTTAAGTGGGTCACACTTGACATTTTTTTGTATATACATTATTAACATTACACTATTTAAAAATTTATCTAAATGATATGATAAATTTATTTATAATTATCATATTATCAATACATCATCTCAAAATTAACGTAGTAATTACTACCACATTATTTAGATAAAATTTCTGGATAAATTATTGAAAATGGTAGAATTACTTTTTATGAATTAATGCAACCCTAGTCCCTAGATCATAACAGTTTAATTTGAATATTTTAAATTTAATCACTAAATTATAATTAATTTTGAACATTTTTGGTCATAGCTTGTTTGTTGGAACCAGCGTGGAAGCTGTGGTGGTGGCCACGGGGCCCATGTCACCTCCCAAGCAATTAAATGCTCTACATTATATTTGGGCACCGTCAGACCAATAAATGTTAAATTTTATAATGCACGTATGTTTAGATACATAGAATGTATGTAATAAAAATCCATTAACCCTTTTCCTAATTTAAATAGCATAAGTCTAAGTTTATATTTATATATATATATATATATATTCTCGCTAGTATAAGTTAATACAATTAAGTCTTATTTTTAATACTACTATTTGTTTTTATAAGAAAAAGGTTAATCTAGCATTAAGTCTTTGACACTCATCTCAATGAAATCATGACTTATGAGTTTGAGTAATATTCTCCTCCTTTAACACCAAATTATAATAGTTTAATAGTTTTTTAGAAACATAATTTCAAAATATTAACATACACTTAGTTTGCATTGATTTATTATATAGTTTTATCACGGTTCTCTTAAGTTAAAATCTTGGCCCCACCATTGGTTAAAACCAACGTTGTTTGTTGAGATGAAAATCAGTCATTGCATTCAAATTTAAGTATCTATATAAAAAGAAATAATTACAGTAATAACCTATTTTTTAAGTTGAAGTTCAAAAAAAAAAAAATCAAAGTTTTGAAAAATATATTAAAAAATAAAAAGCGTACTCCCCTCTTATAATCGTTTATCAATATTAGTATTTATACTCATTTTACGATTATCTCAAATATAAGTTGGTATTTATTGACACATCACACGTGTTACCATATATAAATAAATGAATGAGGCACTTGCGTGCCTTTCAAAGGTTGCTTGTTTTCATCCAAATCTAATTTATTTAACAATTCTCCACCAATACAAATGTTGACTGGCTTATGTCAGAGTGCATATAAAATAACTTCTGACCTAAGCTGAAGCCAATCACTTTGCCAGTCAGAAACTTGCCATTCTTATTCTTGTTATTATTATTATTATTTATTTTTATGATTAAAACAACTCACCGTATAATTGAGATTAATAATGATAGACATTATAATATTACCCATGATCAGCTTTAATTGAAGGGGTCAACTAACAAAAAGTGAGAGACATCAAACAAATAGGGAGAGAAAAATTTACAACGGATATGATACTGACCATTTGAATCTTACATTTGCTATTAGGAGTAAGACAAAAATGACTGTTACCATTGTAGTAACTCACAATCATGAGCGAACTTAGCTTAGGGTTAGAGGGGCTCATGCCCCATTAAATTTTATGAAATTTATTTAATTTGTAAATTTTCTTTCTTTTTGTTGCAGACAGCTTTAAACCTCAAAGCCTTTTCTTTGTTTTTTTTTTAAAAAATAATGACAAAAGGTGTGTGATTAGGTTCAAACCATAAAATGGAAAGACATGATACAATCACTTACCCACCAAACTGTTTTTAAGATTTGTCATATTGACTTCAGAATTTCTATATCCTATCATGTACTACAAATAATTCTTACCCAGAGCATAATTAGTACGGGCTATTTTTTTATTGCCAACTATATCACGTTTATCATGACTAATTTTAAAAGTAAAAATATGTTGAAATAGGTGTGAATTACACATTTGTTGATAGTTTAAATAATTGGTATACTCTTCTTTTAATTTGTGATAAGAATTTAAATTTTATCATGCATATTTATCAACATATACAAAAAGTTTTATCTCTTTTTATTGTGAGAGTAAATATTTTTTAATATTATGAAAGTAAAATATATAATATTATATTATAACCAATAAAAAGTATAATATTATTAATTTTAATAGGTATTGATTTATTCATAATTATTGATATAAATTATTTTAGTTATACATAAATTATTTTATATGATAAAATTCATTAAAGAAAAAAACTCATATGAGATATAATTATTTTTATCATTAATTTTTATTTTATTTGACTTTGTCATAGAGTATCCCTTAATATAAATATTTAGATCCGTCACCATTCATCATACTGCCTTTCTTTTTTCTTTACTATTAAGATGAGATTATTGTTGATTAGGGATTTAAGTAGATTAAAATGACTGTTAAAACGCGTCATGTCTTTCCACATGACTTGCATTTTCATCGGTGGCGATTAAGATAAGATGGGCCTTGGTTAGTGGCCAACATGTGCTTTTCCTCATTTCCTTCTATTAAAAAAAAAAAGAATACAATTTTTTCCTTTTAATTTAAATTAATACTAAAAACCCTTTTTTATCTAGTAAAAATGGAGATTTTAATTATTAAATCAAACTACAGACAAAAAGGAATTAATTCTAAAAAAATTATTTTCTATTATGCCGCATCAATCTAGAAAATTTCATCTCCTTTTCAGACATATTGTCTATACCAGAAAGATCTTATATTATTGTCGTGAGGGGATTAACCAGTGCAATCATAACCTGATGAGTAAGAGAAATAGTTATTTGCAGTTTGCATTGGTTTTATATTTTTATTTTTAATACAGAGGTAATTATTTTTTAAATTTTAGAACCCCAACACTTACATAAAGAGAGGGGTATGTCTATTACTTATGTTAAAAAGGTAATGTATAAAAATACATGTTTTTTAATTTCTTATTATAATTATAAAAATTAGTTTAAACTTCAAAATCAAGGAATACGAAACTGTTTTTCTATTTGGTTTTAGTGAGACCGTGTCAATTCTCTTATTTAAGAAAAGCACTCCAATTATGAACGGAGCAGGACCCCATTTAGTCATGTATTTATATATCAAAAACACAATTATCGACCGGTCGTTTTCTAGTTTTGAAAAAAAGAATATCCAATTTGTTTCATATATCCGAAAATGGATATCGTAATAATCAAGAATCAAATTGACTTGTTAGCAATTTAAAATTAATATATCACGACAAATGACACACACAAATCAAGAATGAGAAATGTAGGTCGTAATTCACGTCAAAATTGCCATCCTTCAATTTAAAATCCAACTGGAAATGGATTAGTGAGTAATTATGATGTGGAATTTAATTATTAAATGGAACAACAAAGTGGCACCACCGAACCCGAGCGTGAATCACATGCTATTCTTCCTCGTAAATGACAAGATATGCCCAAAAAAAGAAATCTAAAATCTCGGTAAGATCTAATGACTACAGTACGTGGCAGAATCTAATTGGAGGAAGGATAGAAGGGTGGTCGACGTATGCTTCCACAAAAGCATCATCTCTTTTCCATAAAATAAAAAAACCCACCAACAACGAGAACAAGAGAGAACCGTGTTCTGTCATCGAGAGGGAGTCGGAGAGTCTGAGAGAGAGAGAGAAAGGGAGGGGTGCAAACTCAGCTTTGCACCACCCGACGACAGAACACGCAATCTCGTCTTTATTATCATAACATACCACACTTCAGATTTCGGATTCTCTCTCAAAGTACACATCGTAATTGTTATTATTATGGATTGTGATTCTGTGATGTCGAATGCTGGGTCTCATGCTCGCCAATCCAAGCTCATTATTGACACTGATCCCGGAATCGGTTTGTTTCTCTTAGCCAATCTTTTTTTTTTTCAATCTTTGTCTTTAATTATATTGTTTGTGTTGAATAATGAAGTTTTTGTTTGTGGAATGTCATTGTTTGTATTGATTAGTTTGCTTCACGGTTGTGTTTTTTCTTTCTTTTTTTTTTTTTTTTTTGGAAAAGTTGCTTTTTTCAGTGACTGAAAACAGCTTTTTGGGGTTTCTGGATTCTGATATCTGGGAAAAAAAAATTATGCTTTTTTCTTTTTTTGAAATCAAAAAAATATATTCTTTTTTCATTGGAAGGAATATGCATATCTTGTTGCAGTTGCCAGGGCATATTTGTACAGATATTGAGTCATCAAAGAATATATGCGATCCTCTAGACAAGTGTAGAAAGTTTAATTAATTGGTTAGGTGGTGGTTTGAGAATGATTTTTTATGTTATAATTTGAGTCTATCCACCTTACTGGTTTGGGCAGTAGAGTTACTCATCACTAACAAACCTTGCATATTCTTCCGTTACAATCAATCAAAGGATTGTTATTAATGAATAAACTTACCCAGTCTATAAGGTAGGCCAAATCTTTATAACCAATCCAAAGGTCGTTATTAATGGATAATTTTACTCAACTAGGAAGGTCGTCAAATCCTTATAATTTTATTGGGTTGTTTTTATCATGTGGAGAAAATTAATTATGATATTAAAGATTATTGAATGGGATGCTTTGGATTGATAAATTGACATGTTAGTTGTTAGAGAATTGGTGGATTTTGAATTTGGTTTGTGGCAAAATGATAAATTATGAGAGTTTTGCTTGGTCTTTGTATTTGTAAAGGAAAAGTTTCTTGGTAACGTTTTAGTCTTGTAGATCTGACTTTGGTCTAAATCGTGTACATTTTTTTATGTTGTATTTTTTTTTTTCCTGAACGGGGATGCTAGTCTGTGAGAGAATCATTGTTGTGGATGGCATGTGATTGGGTTTCTGTGTTTAGCAGATGATAGCATGGCAATCTTCATGGCATTTCAAACTCCGGAGTTGGAGATCTTAGGCTTGACAACAATCTTTGGTAATGTTACTACAGAAGATGCCACTCGCAATGCCTTAATTCTGGTGTGTATTTATCTCAGGGGGACTTCATTCTCTTGAGCTTGGTTTTTAGTTTTAAGATATTTAGGATTTTTTTTTTTTTTTTTGGGAACAAATTCATGATCGATTTCTGTTATTGATGTGCAAAAGGATAGTGTGAGATTGCAGGACATCCAGATATTCCTGTGGCAGAGGGTAGCTCTGAACCTTTGAAGGTAAATGTCTGGATAAATTTTACAGCTTATTTTGTGTTGGATACCTTCACCAAAGTTAAGATTGTAACTAAGATGATGTACAAAATTTGCTGTTGCTTGACGTTACTTGATGTGTGATGTGTGTCAATGGAAGGATCCACGTTTTGCTTAGTAACTTGCTTTTGTTCATAGTTAAATGGACAGTTCTTTTTATTTGGACAGTCTATCACGTTGTTTTTTCTGCCAGATTTAGGTTACTTTTTGGTGGATTAGTAGCCTTTCGGATATATTGAGTTGTAATTTGCCGCTTTTCATATTTGAATTGCTTTTAGTAGTTTTAGCTTCTGTGTTTATTCTCTTCTCAAGGTGAATGATATTTTTATCTCATTATGGCCTTAACACACCATTATTTCTCTGGAAAAGGGAGGAATGCCACCTATTGCTGATTTTATCCATGGTTCTGATGGACTGGGAAATGTATCTCTTCCTCCTCCAAAAGCAAAGAAATCTGATAAGAGTGCATCTGAATTTTTAGTTGATAGGGTCACAGAATATCCAGGTGAAATATCTATACTTGCACTTGGACCGTTAACAAACTTAGCTTTGGTAAGTATCCTTTTTAGTTCTCTGATTTGCTTACTTATTGTTATTAGTTCTTCAATTCACCAAGTCATGCCCACTGTTATAATACAGGCAATAAAAAGGGACTCTTCTTTTGCAAGCAAGGTAAAAAATATTATTGTACTCGGTGGTGCTTTCTTTGCATCAGGAAACGTAAATCCTGCTGCTGAAGCAAATGTAAGTGCTAGCTTTTCCAATTATTATGATTTATATGCCAAGGGTCATTGTAGGCCTATCTGGATTAGACAGTTGGTTTTATGTTGCTAGTTTTGAGAGCTTTGCTGTTATATAAAACTTTTTATGGTGAGCTTTTGTCAACCTGCGGTAAACTGTTATGCCATTACAGAGCTAAGATTTGATAAATTCTTTGTCTAGTATTGAAAATGGTTACTCTTAAGAAGACTTTTGTCATGTTTTTAAGGTCTTTTGTAAGTTCCGTACTCTTGCCCAGTTTGAACTAAGTACTTAATCACTGCTTCTTGTTTCAACCCCTATTATATACTCTTTAGAATTCAAAGGTTCATGTTGGAGCAAAGAATCCTTTGCAGGAAGATCCTTTGTACAGGATAGTGATATGTAGTTGAGAAGAAAATTAGTTATAGAGTAAACTTAAAGAAACATCAAATGGAGCAAGTGCCATAAGAGAAACCATTAATTCTTTCAACTTGCAGATTTATGGAGACCCGAAAGCAGCAGATGTTGTGTTCACCTCAGGGGCAAACATTGTTGTTGTTGGAATTAACATTACAACCCAAGTCAAAATGGCAGGTAACACTTCTTTTTTTTCACTTCACCTTCAGGACATGCTTCCTTGTAATGTCTTATGTGAAAAATGACGTTCTGATAGTTAAAGTAATGTTATGTTTTCAGATGATGACTTGCTTGAATTGAGACACTCTAAAGGAAAGTATGCTCAACTATTGAGTGAGATGTGCAAATTCTACAGAGATTATCATGTGAGATCTGATGGTGTCTATGGTAATCTTCCATTTATAAATTCAATGAATCTACAATTACAGATTCCGAAACTTGAATATCCTTTTTCTTATCTTTCTCATTTTCTTTTGATATTTGATTAACTCCTTGAAGTCCTGTTTCAGGAATTTTCCTTCATGACCCCGTTAGTTTTATGGCACTAGTTCGGCCAGACCTCTTTACATACAAGAAGGGAGTTGTGAGGGTTGAGACACAAGGCATAAGTGTGGGGCATACACTATTGGATCAGGGACTTAAAACGTTAGTTCATATTAGCATATACTCTTTTCTGCATATAGAAATGTTTCCAATTTGTTACTACTTGTTACGGATAATGACATTGTAATTTGCTGCAGATGGAATGGAAGCAATCCATGGACAGGCTATTCCCCTGTTTCAGTTGCATGGACGGTCAACGTGGATGGAGTACTTGATTGTGTCAAAAGACTGTTGATGAAACCATGAAAAAACCCATGTCATCAGATGTCGAAGCTGAAAAGGAATGTTGAGAACTTGGGGTTGCCTTAAAGATCTACCAAATGGACATTTTTCTTGTCATTGAAGCCGAAGTTAGGGGTTTGTTGTTTTAGTGATAAATTTCTTTTCAGCATTTATAAGAATTTGTAAAAGTCGGCCCCAAACGTTGCTAAACTAATAAGAAAACGTTTGAAGATTTGATTAACACCTTCCTAATTAACTTAATCTTCAAAATTGCAGTAGCCAGTTTTGATATTAATCACTGCATCCCTGAGTACCAGTACGCAAAGTCCTTATAGAAACCTTTACAGTAGAGATTTTTAGATTTCACATATAATGGATCGTGGAAATATAATCATTCATCTAGCAAGCATCGTTAGAAATGATTTGTTGTTTATCCAAGGACGCAGCATTATCTAGAAGAGATAGCTGTGTTCACAAACCTGATTCACCGTCATTTGCAACCGTGAGCAGAAAGATTGATATGGCTGGATGACATTTTTGACAAGTCATTAGTTTTCAATTATTATTAATGGTTTGATGGGCAATATTTTGTTGTGCACTGTTTCAATCAGGAAGAGGACATTCAACAATGTAGTTTTGAACTCTGAATCCAAAGACATCTCCAATAGTACGCCTCAGGAGGGAGGGACAAATCTAGGATAATGTTGATGGGTCCTTCTCACATTACTGTTGTTGGGTCAAATGCCTTGACGTGAACGTATAAATTTGTGATGTCCAATTTTCTCCACATAAAAATGAGTCAGAAAAGAAGTTTAGGTGATCCATTTTAGTCTACTCGAACAGAACTTCTAATTTCCATGATGTTGTGATCTTGCACATGATTGATTGAGCTTAGTCTCATTTCAACTACTAATATTATTAAAACTTGCACGTTTTCCTAAAGTAGGTGTATAATTACATGCATTTGCTTAGCCTTAATATTGCCGTAAACTCGATTACATTCCTCAAAACCACTGCAGTGCCTCCTTGATAGTGCATGGTTCTCGAACTCATTTTTATAATTTGATATTTGAATTAAACAAGTGTAAAAATTTCAGATTATCCGTACATAAATTGCTTCAACTTTCCATGTTTGGACTTGGGATATATGTTGTCTCATCTGGTCATTATGAGATTAGGTTGCCCCTTTTCATACCAGCGATGCCATTGTCCCCATTTAGGCAAACAATTATTCTGAGTTATGAAAAAAAGAATAACTTATTTTTTTTTTTGGAAACCTTAGGAGACGTTTTAAGGGTGGAAAAAGTAAATGAAGGAGTTATATTTATATTATCCACTTAGGTTTCGTTTGTTATAGTTTTTTTAAATAATTTTTTAAAAAATAATTCTTTTAGAATTAGATCTTTTACAAATAAAGTTTTTTAAAAAAAATTATTAATTATTTAGTTATCAATTTAAAAAGTTCCTTTAAATTATAAACTATTTGATTATGTTATTTTTGAAAGCTCTTTTAAATTATAAATTTATTAAAAATGACATACGATTTCATGATATATTTTACTTTGAATTTCCACAAAAAAGAGAGAGTGTTTGCCTCCATTGAACTATTTATTGTTCTACTCATAGGCCATAGCATCCACAAACAATGTAAATTGAAAAAACAAAAGGGGAAAAGGGGATTTCCAGTATGTTTTTGCATATAAACCTTCACATCCAGCGTCCAGTATTATTCATTGTTTTTATAACTACAGTTTTGACTCCAATCATATTAAAAACATGAGTAGTGTTCGTCATGAAATTTTAATACAAATTGTATAGTGAGTGATTTGTAATTACCAAATTATCTTAAGATGACAATTTGTATAACTGTAATAAAAATTAAGAAAATTATTCTAAAAAAGTTATCAAGATTTATGAAATTGTATTTAAACAAAGCTACTGCCTGAGGCCACAATTGCCAACCTTTTGTAAGTTGCAACAGAAAATCAAGAACAGTATACGAACTGTGCTGTATGATATCTTTTGGAAGGCAATGTTATTGAATAGTATACGAACCTTTGTAAACAAAGATGCAGTGTAGCTTTTTTTTATAATTAAAAAAAAAAAAAAAAAAAAAGATGCAGTGTTGTATTGTTGAGAATGTATATTGGAGGCCAAGAGTATTTATACCTTTAAAAAAAGTGTATTAGGGTTTTAAGGATATAGTGAGATTAACAAAATATAATAGAGATATTTTAGATATTTTAATTTGTTTAAAAAAGTTCAAAAATATCTATTCAGAAAAGCTCAAAATTTGAACTTCTTCAAATAGATATTTTTCAGTTTTTTTAATTACTCAAAAGCTTTATTAGAATGACAACCAAAAGATACCAAAAAATTCAAGTGGAACTTTGGACATTAAAAAAGTACTTTTGACCAATTGATAAGTTATACCAAATGTATACTTAGTGTCAATCTCTCTCTCCTTACTATTAGAGAGTAGAGTCAAATAAGTATTTTGAAAGGTTTGGGAGGGATTCAAAACTCAATTCTAAGACTCACAGGAATTCACATTTCCAACTAATATGATGGAGATCGACCGAATGGGATTGAGAAATGGTGTCTAACTCTCTCTCTTCTTTTTTTCTCTTCCTCTCACTCCTCCAACTATCGCTCTTTCTCTCGCTTTGTCTCCTTCCTTCCTCCTCCCTCATCCATCGTGGATAAATCCGACAGCTGCAACAATTGGCATTGCCGCAATAACAATAATTGAGCAACCCAAATGAGGGGTCATTTTGTCTCTCACTCTGTCTCTTTCTCATGCTCTTTCTCCTTCCCTCCTCCTCCTCCATCCATCATGACGAACCCAGCAACAATAGCAATCGCCATTGCGACGAACCCAGTAGTAATAACCGCCTTTTTCTCTCGCTCTATCTTGCTCCCACGGAAATTCACATTCCCAACTAATTTTTTAATTTCTTTTTGGGTTTTTTTTTTTTTTTTGGATAAATTTTATCAAAATGATAATAGATTTGGATTGATTTTATGGGTTATGTTTTTGATTGAAGATGAAAGGGTTGAAGGTTGCGGTTGTTGGCTTGATTTTATTGGGTTGTGTTTTTTATTGGAACCTAGATGAGGTTCAACTGGGTTGGGTTGTGATTCGAAACCCATGAAGATAATGGTTTGTGATTTGACTGTGTTGATGATGGATGAAGTTGATAGTTGATTTTTGACTGAGTTGATGATGGCTGAAGATAGGGGTGGCAATTCGGGTTGACAGGTTGGGTTGAACATGATCCGAACCTGACCAGATAATTTTTGACACGACCCGATAAGAAAACGGGTTGAACCCCCTCAACCCGAACCCGACACGGTTACTAACGGGTCAACCCGTTAATGACCCGTTTAACCGATATGTTAGTGACCAGTTTAACCGACACGAATATTAATTCATTTAATCGACCCATTTATGACTCATTTAATAATAGTTAATATATTTAAATTTTAATATAGATATAATAAAAAACAAAATTAAAATAAAAATACATAAGACCTAAAAAATATTATCATCCACAAATACAATCTAAACCATAAAAATACAAATGTTTACAAAGATGATTATAAAAATATTTTTGCAAATATAGTCCTTCATATTAAAAAAAAAAAAACAACATATATTTTTTTTTTATGTAGTCTTTTATAATAGAAAAACAACATTAAGCGTTGATTACATCCATCAAACTAAACTTGTCAAAAGATAATAATTAAAAGTTAACTAATTAAGAAATTATACATTTATATATGAAAAAAATAGTTTAACAAATATTTTATCAAAACCAATAAAATTTTATCACTACATAACAATTTGTGATGAGATGAAATGTAGAGATGAAGTTTGGAGACTTGTGTTTAGGTTAGGGTTTGAACTTTGAAGGGTATATATATCTACCATTAAAATTACATGACTACCCCTCTAAAATAAAATTATTTTTTTACCCTTATTTAACGGGTCAACCCGTTACCCGTTAAATAGAACCTGAACCCGACACGATAATTAAATGGGTTAGACGGGTTGACCCGTTTATTTACCCAATCCGTTAATACTCAACCCTAACCCGTAATAATCGTGTCGGTTTTGTGTTGACCCGTCATGTCGGGTTCTAAATTGTCAGCCCTAACTGAAGATGAATTGCGTGGAGATCCAACCTAGATATCCGGTAAATCTCCAAATGGATGGACAGTGGAGATTCAATCTGGTGAATCCCCATTTTTTTCATATATTTTAAAGATTTTTTAAAAAATTAATTTTAATATAAGTTATATAATAAGATATTTAAATTAGTTTTATTCCAATTCAATATCAACCTACATCAAGCATAATACGATATAGCTTTAATTAAATATCAAGTTTTACCAAATATGGGATTGTAGTTTTAAAATCTAATGCCATCTTAATCTCCTTCTCATTTTCAATTTCAATCTTGCATATCAAATCTTCATGTCAGATTTAAATTATGGGTGCAGGAGGTTTTTTTTTTTTCTTTTTTTTTTTCCTTGTGAAATATCGTGTGCGCGAGTCTTATGAGGAATAAGTGTGACAAAAGTGGGTCAAAACTCCAAAGTCCAATCGTTATCTTCCCAGATCTCCCTTCAAACGCAAGCACATTCAACCACAGCCCGCCATTTCATTTTCAAACGTTTGACAACATTACATTACCCACCACACCCTACTTCCCAACTACATGTGCCTTTCCTCATTTTCTCAACTCAGTCATCATACCGCTCAATTAATTATCTGCCATCCTCTTATCTTAATGTGTTTTTAACTTTCATCATACACTCTATATAGGAAATTTATATGTGGATTATATATATATATATAAGAATATTATAATTTGATTGTTGTCACAGGTCACAGAAACGGTTCAATTTCAATCAGATTCCTGTACTTCTTACCATTTTTGATGCATGCACTTGTACCAGAGTTGACAAAATCCCGTAAGACTTTTGCATGAGACTTCAAATCGTGGTCTACAGTAAATATGGAAGCATGTTGTAGTACAGTCCCTTAATTGCAAGTTTGCAACAAAACTTCAGCACATAAAAAAAGAAGCAAGTCAAAAAGAATGACCAAAGTCATTTAATAAAAGCAGTTAAACCAACTCTTTCTTCAATTAATTTATCAATTTGGGGCCCGGACAGTTACCTACCACAATGAGAGAACCATTTCAACTCCCGCCAGAAACTACACCCACTCCAACAACCACAGGAAATAGAACCTCTCTTTTCTTATATAAACTTCCTTACCATCCTCTCATAAAAAAATACAATCAACCTTAATTTAAATGTTATACTCTTAAGAGGAAGTGCACTAGAGCTTCTTTAATCATGGTGCGTGTATCTTCATCAACAGCAATGGCGGAGAAGATTTCTTGGTACTGTGCTTTGTTGATGGCAATTATGCTGGTTTTGAGCTGCTGTGAATCGGGGGAAGGAGAATTCATGGTTGATCATCAAATGCTGCCGAGGAATATCATCAACAAGCCGTGCGACGAAATTTATGTGGTTAGAGAAGGAGAGACTTTGCATACGATTAGTGAAAAATGCGGGGATCCTTACATTGTTGAAGAGAATCCGCATATCCATGACCCGGATGATGTTTTTCCTGGCCTAGTCATCAAGATTACTCCTTTCAAAACTAGGTAGAGTTCGATCCTTTCTGGTGAGGAATTTACGTTGTTTTTCTCTTTGAGGCCCCAAAATCTATGTTGTATAGGCCATTTTCTGTTGTACGTACATGAACTTCGGTGTAAAATGAACGGAATATGAGAGCTTGCTGCTAGCTCCATCTGTTATTCCTTGTATAATTCATCTTCAAAGTACTTACATGATTTTTCATTCATTTCTTACTTTGACGACATTAAACCAGGCGATTATGTTACAGGAAAATACCATTGCATTACTTCTCAAGTTCAAAATGTATTTCATGTTTTATATATATTTATATTATTTTTTAAATTATTACAATTAATTTGGAATTTAAATAAATGGACGTTACTCGAATATAAATAACCTCAATGATTTGAGTCTGACTAGCACACCATGAGACCAAGCCATCTCACCATCATGATTTACTTTTATCACGACTTATGGTTTTTGTGAAAATTAATAATGAATCTATATATTATTTTGTTTCATAAAATTATAATGTTTATCTATGTAATGGTTGTCCGCACAGGAACATAAGCTAGATTTGGTTTACATTGAAGTACCAGAATACCTCATATGATGATCAATACTGCTTAGAGTAAAAATCCAGGTCTCAAATAATGTGAAAAGTAACTGGTAATACCCACATCAGATTCACAGCTTTACGTTATATCTACGTCATATATATCATCTAGAACAGAAGCTTGGCCCAGATACGTTATGTTGACATTTTGGAGTTCCTTAAGTTTAAAACAAGAGATGGCATTGGTCAGTTTGTTAGTTGTGTTTTACTTAACACTAATTTGGACAGAACCTTTCTTTTCGTAAAAGGTGGGCACGTATATTATGATTATGATTTCGATTTATTTTATTTAAGTTGTTTTCATTTTAAACTTATTTTTAGTTAGTTTTTTTTTTTTAATAAAGAGAATAAACGTACAGTGGCTAAATGAGATTAATATACCTACTCCAGTATCTAAGAAATGAAAATGAACCTTCAGATAGCTGCATCAAAAATGGATTTGAAATAGCTACACGAATCATGTACCTACCACCAGCAAGATGACACTTGATATAAAATAAATTATAATTGGTTGATAGTACTTGTAACTAAGGGTTTGTTTGATTTTTTCATTTAACACTTCATGGAACTACCTCACTGATTTAAGTAAAGTTACTCGATAAAATTTTTCAATAACAATTTTTGGATTGATTTTAAGGGTAGTTGTGGAAAAATTTTATAACTAATTTAAGGATTGTTATTGAAGAATCTTATTGGATAACATTACCCAAATCAATAAATTATATAGTCAAACCTATGTTATTTGATTTTTTTTTTAACTGATAGACTTAAACAACTCCTAAAATCAATAAAGGGAATTTAGCAAAAATACCCTAATTACATATTAAAATAACAGAAATACCCTTTGGGAGGATTAAATTGCAAAAGTACCCTTAAATGACTAAAATGCCCTTAAAACATCAAAACACCCCTTCACGGCAGAAGGCAGATTCACTCGGCCAAGGTTGCTTCACGGCAGTCCAGTCCATTTTTCACCTCAACCACCGACCCGATTCTGCTCCTTCAGGCTAGTCCAACGCCATCCCAAGGTGCACCGAAGCTCAACAAAGCTCCACCCAAGTCAAGCAACCTCTAACCGCGACGGAAGAACGATTCACAATCGCCGACCGAGGTAAACCTCTCAAACCGACCCGATCTACCTCCTTCAGATCAGTTCGATGCCATCCCAAGGTGCATCGAAGCTCAACCAAGCTCCACCCAAGTCAAGCACCCTCCACCCGCGACGGAAGAGTGGTTTCCAATCGAAGAGCTTGAAAACCAATGTCCAAGCTCAACCAAAGTCCACCAAAGATTTGGTACCCGAACTCGCCCAAGCTCAACCAATGTCCACCAAAGTTGAAGTTCAACCGCCGCCAAACGATCACCTCAACCACCCATCCAAGCTCAACAACAACCAACCATACAATCTCAAGCCGACCATATATGCCCACCAACCGTTCAACGAAAGGTCCGACCCAACAAGGAGGCAAATCCGAGCTCTTGGAAGGTATATTTTGCCTAAACTCATCCATTTTCATTTGGATTTTAAGTACTTTGGGTTTATATTGAATGATTTGTGGTGTGTTTGGATTGTTTGTGTGGGGTTTTTTAGTTTTTGATAGTTTGTTTTTTGGGTTAGTTTTGATTGTTTGTGTTGGGTTTTAATGATTTCTATGGATATAATGTGTTGGTGGGTTTTGATAGTTTTAGTTTTTGAGATTGATTTTGATTGTTTTAAAGACATAAAGGATTGGTGGATTTTTGATTGTTTGTTTTATAGGTGGGTTTTGATTGTTTGTGTTATTTTTTTATTGTTTATGTGAGAAAAATGATTGGTGGATTTTATTTTGATGGTTTGTTTTATAGATGAGTTTTGATTGGTTTGGATTGGGTTTTAATGGTTTGTATGGATATAATGAGTTGGTGGGTTTTGATTGTTTGATTGTTGAGATGGATTTTGATTGTTTTAAAGACTTTTAGGATTGGTGGATTTTTGATTGTTTGTTTTATAGGTAGGTTTTGATTGTTTGTGTTATTTTTTGATTGTTTATATGAGAAAAATGATTGGTGGATTTTATTTTGATGGTTTGTTTTATAGATGAGTTTTGATTGGTTTATGTTGGGTTTTAATTGTTTGTATGGATATAATGAGTTGGTGGGTTTTGATTGTTTGATTGTTGAGATGAATTTTGATTGTTTTAAAGACTTTTAGGATTGGTGGATTTTTATTTGTTTGTTTTATAGGTGGGTTTTGATTGTTTGTGTTATTTTTTTATTGTTTATGTGAGAAAAATGATTGGTGGATTTTATTCTGATGGTTTGTTTTATAGATGAGTTTTGATTGGTTTGGGTTGGGTTTTAATGATTTCTATGGATATAATGTGTTGGTGGGTTTTGATAGTTTTAGTTTTTGAGATTGATTTTGATTGTTTTAAAGACATAAAGGATTGGTGGATTTTTGATTGTTTGTTTTATAGGTGAGTTTTGATTGTTTGTGTTATTTTTTGATTGTTTATGTGAGAAAAATGATTGGAGGATTTTATTTTGATGGTTTTTTTTATAGATGAGTTTTGATTGGTTTGGGTTGGGTTTTAATGGTTTGTATGGATATAATGAGTTGGTGGGTTTTGATTGTTTGATTGTTGAGATGGATTTTGATTGTTTTAAAGACTTTTAGGATTGGTGGATTTTTGATGGTTTGTTTTATAGGTGGGTTTTGATTGTTTGTGTTATTTTTTTATTGTTTATGTGAGAAAAATGATTGATGGATTTTATTTTGATGGTTTGTTTTATAGATGAGTTTTGATTGGTTTGGGTTGGATTTTAATGGTTTGTATGGATATAATGAGTTGGTGGGTTTTGATTGTTTGATTGTTGAGATGAATTTTGATTGTTTTAAAGACTTTTAGGATTGGTGGAATTTTGATGGTTTGTTTTATAGGTGGGTTTTGATTGTTTGTGTTATTTTTTTATTGTTTATGTGAGAAAAATGATTGGTGGATTTTATTTTGATGGTAGATGAGTTTTGATTGGTTTGGGTTGCGTTTTAATGGTTTGTATGGATATAATGAGTTGGTGGGTTTTGATTGTTTGATTGTTGAGATTGATTTTGATTGTTTTAAAGACTTTTAGAATTGGTGGATTTTTTATTGTTTGTTTTATAGGTGGATTTTGATTGTTTGTGTTATTTTTTTATTGTTTATGTGAGAAAAATGATTGGTGGATTTTATTTTGATGGTTTGTTTTATAGATGAGTTTTGATTGGTTTGTGTTGGGTTTTAATGGTATGTATGGATATAATGAGTTGGTGGGCTTTGATTGTTTGATTGTTGAGATGAATTTTGATTGTTTTAAAGACTTTTAAGATTGGTGGATTTTTGATGGTTTGTTGTTGTATGTTGCAACCAAAAGTATATGGATTTATGACTTCTTTTGTGATCTAATTTTGATGATTCAAGATAAAATAGGAGATTGTTGTGTTGATTAGAGAAAGAAGCTAGAGTTTCATATTACGAAGTCTTCTAAATTTTCATGTTGGCAATCCATTTACAAATTAGGGTGCATAATATGTTGTAATAATTCATGAATTGTAGGATCATTAGTGAAAATAGTACTTGTTTGCATTTTTTGTGTTGTTAACAACATTGTTAATGCTGTTTTGTGCTGTTAACAGCACTGTTAGTACTATTTTGTGCTGTTAACAATATTGTTGGTGTTGTTTTGTGCTGTTAACATCATTGTTGTTAAAAACATTGTTGTTTTGTGTTGTTAACAGCATTATTGTTCTGTATGATTACATCATTGTTATGTTGTTTTGTAATAACATTTTGGTGCTGTTTTCAAATAGCAATGTGCTGTTGTTTTGTATTTTTACGTGATATTTTAATTTTAAGTGATGTTTTTTATTTTCCCTAACTATCATGTATTTTTATGTTTTATTTTTTCTTATGGTAGGTGTAAATAGCTGAAACAAAGTTTGACAAATTACTAAAAATAAAGAAAACAGCTCGAGAATCAAGACGAGTTAGCGGTTACAGTAATTGAGAAAACATACAATTGATAAAATCTTCTCTTACTACCGATCAGCTCAAACCTTTTAAAGGTACTTGTTTTGGTCATTTTCTTGATGTTAATGAAATTGTGTTTTTTAGGCATTTTTGTCACCACATTCTTTTGAGAGAGTGTCATATCCAACATGAAAACCAATTAACGGACACTATGTGGTTTCATGTTGGAAGTGACTTGATAAGGTATAGCCCAGTGGAGTTTTGTTTGGTGACTGGACTTCAGTTTGGAGATTACTCTAACTTTAAAATGGAAGACTCTTAACTGAATAATCAGAGGCTACGACAGAAGTACTTTAGTATGAATAAAGTATCAATTACGATGTTGATTGATTGGTTTAAAATGAGGCTTTGGGTTAATAAAAATATCAACGACATGGATATGGTGAAGTTAATTTTAGTGTTATTTTTGGAGATGACTTTATGTGGAACTGAAATGCGTAATGTCATTCAGTACTGGGCTTTACAATTTGTGGATGACTTAGATGCTTTCAATAAGTTTCCTTGGGAGTCATACATACATCATAGGTCGTATAAATATCTATCTGGTTATTTGAATGATGTGTTTGATTCTTTTGCGAAAGGAAAAGGCAAAGCCGGTAAAGTTAATTTATATGGTTTTGTGACAGCATTTCAGGTTATTATAACATGTTATCATTTTTTAAGTATATTAAATTCTTGAACCTTTTTTTTTTTTACATAACAAATATTTCTTATGTGTCATTAGTTTCAGAATCACCCACACCAAAGGCTAGAGGGAAAATTTGATCATTACCATCCATACACACAACCACAAATAAAACTCCATTGTGAGGACCTTTTAAAAATGTGTCATCAATAGCAACGACTGGTCTAATGGAAGATAAAAACTCATCTATGCAAGCTTTCAAGCAAAAGAACATGTACATGAACCTGTCATTACAATCAGTCTGAAGGTCAGTAATACTTCCAGGATTGGCAAACTTTAGCATGTATAAGTATGAAGGCAAAATCATGTATGATTCAGTAGGAGTTCCTCGAGCTTCATCCAATGCAATATGTCTGGCTCGATATCCTTTATGATAGTTACATGAGATGTCAAACTCATTTTGTATGTCTCTTATTGATAGACATAATTTATATACATTTATTACCCTTAAATATTGATTTATTAGTCAAATTTTATGTTAAGTTTATTTTAATTAATTGAGTTTTTGGTGAAACAGGAATAAAAGAGGATTTGAGCGTCAAATGAGAAAAAATTACAATTTTTGTCAAGTCAAGATCCCAATCAATCAAGTATTTAAATCTTGCCTAAAATCTTTGTCATGCAATTAGGAAAATGGTGGAGACAAGGAAGGAAATCATTGAAGAAAAGAGGAAACAAATCAAGAAGAGGAAAGCTGCAGATTTTTTTTTAGAAGAAGAATTAAGCTGCTGTGCAGAATTTTTGGAAAGGGATAAAAGAGTGCTGTAATTAAGAAAGGAGAGCAGCAATTTTTGGGAAAGAAAAATTAGGGCAGCAGTAGTATAAAATCAGAAATTGCAGCAGTATATAAAAGGGAGACAGCAATATAAAAACGCAGAGAACAGGAGAAAAAGACAGCAGCTTTGGTAGAGCAAGAAGACAAAATTTCAGCAGCAAGAAGACAAAAATCTACAACAGCCAAGTTTGCAAACATTATGATGAATTTTAATTCTCTTTTTGTTCTTGTCATAACCATGTTTGTTTAATTTTCTTTTCTAAGGTGTAGGATGAAACCATTATTGACTTTATAATGATTTTGCTATTTGAATATTATTCTCAATTTTGTGTTTCTAATGTTTAATAATTCTTAGTTTCATTGATTGATAAAATAAGATTAGTTTCATCTTAAATATCAAGTATTTTTTGTTGTTGTTATGCCCATTTTTTGGTTCGGCCCAGATGGGCCAGTACATGCTTATTTAATTTAAACAGAAGCCAGGGCCCAGGAGGCCCAAAGATGGAACCAGCAGTTGCAAGCCCAGCTCGTGAGGCCGCCCAGGTCGCAAGCCAGCAACAGTTCCCAGGATGCCCCCTGCTCGTACCTTCAGCTCGGCGAGCTCGTGAGGTCGCGAGCTCGCATAGACTCCCAGATCGCCTTACCTCTCCTCTTGGCCACGTCAGCTCTCCTCCAGTGTGCATCACCTGGCTGACCAAAAATGCTTACCCAGGGGATACCGTGTATAACAAGTTGTCAGAATTATCAACCCTCATGATTTCCCACCGGAAACTGCTTACACAATTACCTAGAAACATTTAATGGAGTGAATACCTCTTCAGGTATATTAAATGCAGATCTGTGCAGGAAGAAAATCATCATTACCTTTACAATTAATGCAGCATGACAGTGTCAGGATTAGCTGAAATTAGCCGTTGTCAATAACTTGTATAACTTTCTTTTGTATTTTTTATTATGATCTCCCCTCCTCTATAAAGATGAGAGACATTCTACTGTACAAACAAGCTTAACATACTAGAGAACTGTCACTCTACCGGAATAACCCCAGAGTGACCGTGGACATAGGTGCAGTCACCGAACCACGTAAAAAACCCTTGTGTTCTCTCTTTCTCTCTCTCTTTCTCTTTAATTTCTTGCTGATCACCTTATTAAATCCGACCAACCACCAAGACCGACATTCCTCCGCCTGAATTAATCACCACCAGCCTAGAACTTCATTAATTGTCCATTTACTACCATTCCATTAGTGCGACCAGAACTGTTAATTAATTACCAAGTCCGCCGTCTGGGCCTCAGAATCTCTGGTTGACCGTTTCCGGACGTCAACAGTTGTTATAAAATTATTTTATTAATTTGACTTTGGATTGAAAAGGTTTAAATATAAGATTTTTTATTATGTGTTTTTCAATATTGGATACATATAATACTTAGATCTTATAAATTTTAGGTCTTGAAGTAAGAATTACATATGATTTATTTTTGTTGAAGCTTAATTGATAAATCCTGAGAAAACAACAGATTGATTTCTAAGTTGTTTATTTGATTGTTGAGAATAATATTTTGAATAGTAAAACATTATAAGTTGATAATGGTGGATTCTAAACCTCAGATTTCTCGTCTATTGATTAAGTTTTGCAATTTAATTTTGTTTTGTTAATTTAGAATTTTATTTTCTTTAGTTTTAATTAATTCTCAAACATTGTTAACTAGATTAGAATTAAATTTAATTTAGATTTAGATTAATATTTTATCAATCTCTGTGGGATCGATCTCGTACTTACATAATCTATTCTATAATAGATTCGTGCACTTACGAGTACTAAAATTTGCACAACACTTATAATTTCCTTAGGCCTGTATACACGGTGGTCTTTAAATTTTTCCTTGATGTGTTCCCTTATCACACGAGCACTTGCTTGCCTTTGTTGTGGAAATCGTTGTTCCATGGAGCATGTGTGTTCATTATCAAATCTTCTAATCTGAAAATAATTTGAATTTTCATCTCTAACTACACGTAAGCGCCAACTGCAATCTGCAACGATGCACCGAACCTAATATCTTGATGTGTCTGATTTCATGACTCTTGTTTGGAACCGATTTGCCAAGGCATATCTACCTAGCTCTAATTGCAATTGTTCTTTGTTGTCAAACAATTCACCGACTTGAATACGTATAAGATTGCGTCTAGGAGTAACTTCATTAGAATTAACTTGGTATAATGCACACGGTGGTCTAGGAGTAACTTCATTAGAATTAACTTGGTATAATGCACACGGTGGTGGAACAAGCCTTTGAACATGCTCAAATTGCTGGTCATATCTATTCGAAACTTCACCCGATGTTGTTTCACCATAACTACTGGGATAGGTATGTTGTTCTTATTTACCATAATCCGCCGTATGGTGATCAATCGAAACCTCATGTACATGCTCCATTCTCAAGCTACCCTCAAATCCATAATAAAAAGGGGAATAAGTATTATCATTGCCACATGGCATAAATTCTTCCCTAATACCATCCAAATGGATACCTGAGTTTGGCTGAAATGTTGGACTAGTATTAGACATTTTAATATCATTCACATTCGTTGTTTCCAAATTAGGATCAAAATCATTCACATCTTACTCAACCTCCTTTACAGTTATATACATTAGAGGGTCAATATTCTCACGGCCAAGCAATAATTCAACATCATCATCATCAATGATCTCAATAGGCATACTTGGACAAATGGTTTGAGCAACAATAGTTAATATAACTCGATAATGGTTTTTATCAATACCTGTGACACGATATGTTTTATCCAATAGTTGCTCAAAAGTTGCATTCCATGGAAATCTAAAAGCCCTTGCTCTTTGACCTTCATACCAGTAAACCCCACGATCGCTCTTCCATTGACCATTCCAATTAAAAACCAATTATACAGTAGACATCTTTGATCCTGAAAATTTAATAACAAAAAACAAATTTAATAACAATCCTAAAAACAAAAAAAAAAACAAAAAAAAAATTGAATGTTGTTATGTTCGGGTCAGAAGGCGACCCGAACTCAGGTTGACCTGAGTTTGGGTCACCCTAATATTGGGTCGCCTTCTTGTAACATCCTCCCCTCGATCCTCGACGTATCAAACACTGATAACCGAGACAGAGGACGTTATGACATTTTTATTACTTATTTACGAAAATTCATTTACTAATTTAATATAATTTATTGAAATTCCGGCAGAGTTTCCTCTGTTTTATTGAGAAAACCAAAATTCTCAAAACCTGTATAATAAAAAAAACACTTCAATATATCTTCCACTTTCTCAATTTCTATATTCGGACACCCCGTCCGTCTCAAAATCACTTCAACACACAATCTCAACTCAAAGTAAACATTTTCTAATTATATTTTCAAAACAAAGTAAACACAAATACTTTAAAACACTACATCAACCAGTTTTCCCATCTTTTGAGAAAACATTTAGAAACATAATTCCAAATTTATATACATTAAGGCCATGAAAAATAAAATTACTTAATTAAATACAAAACATACTAATTATCCATGCCTATGGATGCATTTACATGCTTAAAAATATATTTAAACACAAAAAAACTAAAAAAACAGTACTTACCTTATTAAAACACTGTAGATCCGAAAATATAACTTGAATTTTATGGAGTTTTTGCAAGAAATGAGATTATAGATATGTAGAGGGCTTAAATGGAAGAAGATTTGAGTGATTTTTGGCTTGAAAAGAAAAAAAATTTGGAAAGAAAAGCGTTGTAGATTGGTTCGGCGAGAGGAGGAAGAAGATCCGAAATTTTTCCAGATTTTTTAGCCTTTTTATACTAATACATTTGTTGAAATTATACTTTGATCCCCATAACTTTTTAAAATTGAATTTTGACCCAAAAATTCTAACACACGCCCCTCTCTTATTGGACAACAATAACCATTCACTGATAATAAATTTCCATCACCAAATCTTTCCCATTAAATTTCCAATTAAATCCTTTTTCTAAAAAAAAATTACTTTCAAACTAAATTATTAGAAAAACTATTAAATTTTCTAACAATTTGCTATATTAATTCACTAATTATATTAATTATAATTAAACTAAATTTTAATCCTATTTAATGCAATTATATTCTAGATTTAATAATATTACTTATACGGAAATAAATATCGGGATGTTACACTTCTGACTCGATGTGTCAAATTGACGATGTGTCAGCCGACCCCATCGGGTCAAAAGGCGACCCGAAATCGGGTCGCCTCCTGACCCGAAGAGATAATTCTGACCCGATGGATTAGAATTATCTCTTCGGGTCAACAGGCGACCCGATTTCGGGTCGACCCGAGTTCGGGTCGCCTGTTTACCCGAACAATACTTTTTTTTTTCTTTTTTTTTTTATTTCAAACATATCAAATAAATTATAATTAAATACTTACTAACCTTTATCAATGTTCAAATTCCTTCAACTTTTCTTCACATTATCTTCCACTCAAATCTAAAGTTAGAAAAAAAAGGGTGATTGTTGTTGGAGAGAAATTATGATGGAGGATGAATTAATGGATTGATAGTATTTATTTGATTGTGTGTTTTATTTATTTTAGTGTGTGTTTAATTAGGTAGGTAAAGAATTAATGTTTTGTATTAATGAGTTGATTTTAATTTATTAGGGGCATTTTGGGTAACTTAGGATAAATTTATGATTTTTTAATTAGGATAATAAAAATGGCTAGTATAATTTAAGGGCATTTTAGTAAATTAGGGGTAATTTTGCAATTTTATTGCCTTAAAGGGTAATTACGTAATATTGATGTATTTTTAGGGCATATTTGCTAAATTCCCATCAATAAATTAAAGAAAATAAAAAATCTTCATATTTTAGTTAACAAAAAAGTATTGAATTAAAAATAAATATTTTATTTCTTAATCTTTATAATTTAGTTTTCAATTTAAAAGAAAAATAAATATAATATTAATATCCGATTGTTAGTCACCATTCGATGTGTAGTAATATTCAGTATTGTTCAATCTTTAGTAAAAAATTAAATGCAACCTAATATATGAATTTTTGTGTGACAATTTTATGGTTTGCCTATCCATCCCACTAAAGTTTTTCTTGTGTCAATAGGAATATGAATTTTTTTTTTAAAAAAAAATTAATTATTCTTTATATTTTAATTAATTAAATATTCATTGGAATCTCAATCCATTTCTTGCTCATTTATCCTCGTAAAGCTTTGGTCTTTTTGCCTTATAGGGTAAATAGCGATTTTGAGGTTTAAATCTGACACCTTATATGTCTTTTATGTGTTAACTTTTTACCATCAAAGAAAAAATCTGAAATGCTTATTGGAGATGCTAAATGTTGCATTCTTATGAATGAATTACTTTATATGAATTTAACAATTAAGAAGCAAACGATTATGAAATTCTAACATTACACGATTGTGATGGGCTATCTGAGAGTTTTTTTTTTTTTTTTTTTTAATTAAAAAAAAATTATTGTTGGAGTCTCCTCCCGTGGATCTCTTGCACAATGATCTCCTCTGTGGTAAGTAGATCTCTGATGCAATTGAATCGATCTTTGTCATTATTAAAAACTAATTATAATAATTTTAGTAATACAAAACGTTTTTAGTTATTCTATATTATTTTATATTTTCAGTTTTTACAAGGTAAAAGACTATGATACTTGGTATTTCTAAGGTTAAAATTAGTCGAAAGAAAATACGAATATAATTTTAAAATATTGAAAATTATTTGGCCCCTTTTATAAAAGACATATACATTAAAAGAATACGTAGGGACTTGTCACTGTCATAAAAATAATAGATATTTCTTGCTGTGGTCGAGCCGCTATTGTCATTCAAATTGATTAGATTTTGAAGATCTTTTTAAGTGGTTTTAAAGAAACTCTTCTGCGTGTATTTTTGCTATTTTATTGTACAATAATGACAATTAGGTTGACATCCTTTCATTTGATTTTGTTCTAAGAAATAATAATATTAAGGGAAATTACCAAACAAGTTCAAGACTTTGTCTTTAATTTCAAGTTATTTATGATTTTTAATTTCTTACCAAATTGATCCCTACATTTTTTGTAAATATCAGACTGGTCCCTTTGACTAATATTAATCAGTCAACTTAACAGATTTATCAGTAAAATTGAACTTTTATTATAAAACTTAATTAGTTTTTTCTTTTAGAAAATTATAGAACTATTAATTAATACATGTAATTCTAATACTTTGACACATGTTCATTTTTATATACATATTAAAAATAATTCTAATAATATTAATTATATAAAAGCATAATTTAAAAATTGATTTAAAAAAAAAAAAAAAAACCAAAGGCATGATGACCTCCAATAAGGATATTGTGGCCTTCTTAGAAGGCCGCCTCATCTGGATCGTTGACTCTTTCATGATCTGAATCATTGATCGTGGAGGAACTATCTCTACAATCTACAAACCAGATTATGGAGGAGCTGCCTCGACAATTTAGAAGCTTTTGATATCATGGGAGAGTTACCTCCATGACTTGGAAGCACCAAATCATAATGGTAGTAGCCTCATGATTTGACTTGTAGAGGAGCCACCTCCTCTACAATTTTGGTGGGAGAGGTGGCTTCAACAAAGGCAACCATTAATGTGACCTCTAATTATTTTAAAAACATTCTAATTAATTTGCTATGTTAAAAACTATTCTTTTAGTCAAAGAATTTTAAGATATATGAATAATATTTGAATTGTCTATTTAATTGGCTTTTATTTTTGTAATTATATTAAGAGAAAATTGTGAAAATAACCATTGATGGTGAAGTTGAAAAGTAACTATTTTTTCATATTTCCTAATTTTACTAAGTGTATTTTTATCCAAAAATAGTTTTTTTTTTTTTTGTAAGATTTTGAAAAAATTGTTAGTGCTCAACTTGGACCTAAGAAAGGTCATTTATTTATTTTTTTTAAAAAAACACCCTTATATTAATAATGAAGGTTAGATATACCTTTAAATCGGAGTTGAATAGGATAAAATAGTTATTTACTTAAAAATATAAATTTTACTTTTTAATTAACAGTATATAGATAATTTCAGATTTTCTGTTAAAAGTCAAACATTTAAATGAACTATTTTTAACCATGATAAGGACCTATTCGGTCACTCCTGAAAAAGTTAGGAACCAATTTGATACCTGCAAAAATTATAGGAATCGATTTGGTCAAAACTGAAAAAGTCACAAACTACTTGGAATTAAAGAAAACGTTCGGATGTTTTCGTAATTGCACCCAAATCAGTGATAAGGGACCACAATAATTTCGTCGAGTGCAGCCCATATTCAGATTTTCATAAAACAAATTCGGACCAATTTTGGGCTTGCTACAGTAACGGATCACGTGGATGGGCTGCAGACTGGACCAGGTTTGTGTAACCTATTTGACACTAAGTGAGGATATTTCCACGTCTCAAAAATGATATACTCCTTTTATTTGCACACCCAAAAAAAATTTAAAATTTTTATAATTTATTTTTAAATCTCACTTAATATCAAGACTAGCATTTTTTTTTTTATGGGTAATTTATTTTTGGGAAAAGTCTATTATCCCCCCTGTAGTTTGATTAAATGTCCAAAATCCCCATTTTCTTTGAAAAAATTTTTGCCTGTGAGGGGGGATTTTGGATATTTCATCAAACTACAGGGGGGATAATAGACTTTTCCCTTTATTTTTTTGCTAAAAACTGAACAGAACTGCTGAAAACTAAAAACTGAATAGTGACTGAAATTTGAAATTTGAATGATATGTTAGCTTTTTTTTTTTCTTACCTCTAAATGTATAGTAATCTTATTTATTTTTTAAAATAAAAATTATTTGAAAACTTGTAATTTGATATTTATATATTTTTACTATTAATTGTTATATAACTTCGTTTAATATAATACAAACAATTATAATAATTTTTTTTAACAAATACTAAAATACTTTTATGTATATAATAATAATTATTATTTCATAATTAAAATATGATTAATTATTATAGTAAAATACTTTTTAAAATTATATATACATAAATAAATTATTATAATAAAGTAAATTGAATTTACATATTTAAATATAAATAAATAAAATGTTTTGTAGTTGAATTACTATTGCAATAAAAGTTGAAATTGTAAAGTAATATACATTTTAGTCATTGCAATATTTTATTAATTACATTTAAAATGAATCTATATAATGTAAAATTATGACAAATTTGAAAATATATTATTTTGAAAATGATAAATTTGGAATAATATATTTGAAAAATCATTAAGTGATCTGACACTTAGATAAAAGTTAAAAATTATAGCATTTTTCTTTCAGTGATTTTTTGGTGATTTTAAGTTATTTAACTATTTGAAAAACGAATAAAAATCACCTAATAAGTATAATTTAGACCCATTAAGTAAAAAATGATAAAAATAAATTATCCCTTAATTTTATTGTATATATTTTTGTAAATACACCCCATCAATATCTATTTTAGTTATGGTATATGTTAATAAATTGTTATGATACTATTTTGACTTTTGATATATTAACTTTTCATTTTGCAATAATCATGTTTTGATTATGGCATAGTTGATGGGGAATCTTTTGACTAATGTTAGTATTGGAAAGGTTAACATTACATTTACTCAAACAATCAAATCTATATAGGCCATTTTCACCGTCTCACTAGCGGCCCTCTTTCTCATTGCAATGTTCATGTCAGTAGAAAACTGTCATCACGTCTACTATTGTTTTGATACAAAACAATATCAAATGAATGTAACATACATCTTATAGTCAACATACTTAGCAGAATCCATATAAATAAACAATTATCGTGTTTGCCTTCCCTAAATCCTTTGATTTTCCACAAAAATGTTAAATGATAACCTAGAAACCAACCATAAAATCCTTCATGTGGACAAATTCAGTTTTCATTTTCCTTTTTCTTTTATTTCATTATATGAAACAATGTAATTTGGAAAAAAAAAAAAAAAAAGAGAAAGAGTACAAAAAATGTATCAGTAGTCCACAAAAATAAACATATAGTTTATAAATAATCAACAAAATTAAAATATAATCATTTAACAACACCCTCCCAATTATCTAAATAAAAACAATGGAAACTCATGAAATTCTTCGGAAAACCAAACCCACAACGAAGCTAAATAATAGATTGCGTGAGTGAATGAAATGTTATAAATGATGACAAGTGGTGCTCCATTTTTCGTTTTTCTTCTTAGCATTTTTGTGATTATATGTGATGAATGTCATCGATTTATGACATTATGCAGCTAGATCATCTATGTAATATAAGTCATTTGATTAAGGTTTCACCAATATTTACATACTAAGATCAATTTTGCAGGTAGTTTCTTCCCCTGTGTCAATTGTAGGTGGAGTAGCATTGGCATCATTCACTAAGACCTCTTTTAATTAATGTTTAAGATTAGAAATTAGAAGAAAAGTTATGATTTGAGAGAGTAACAAAAGAAAAAATTAGAATTTGAAAAATTTAAAAATATATGATATAAATGATATTTTAATTCATAATTGATGAATATATTTATAAAATATTTATCATTTTAGTGATTTTACTTGAGGGTAATATTATACATTAAGAAAATACTAATATGGGGTGCACATATAATTTTTGGGAGGTAAAAATATTGCCAATCTTTGACGCCTCTACTGTTGTGGAGGCATAAAATTTAATACCGCATGTATCAATGTGAGCTACGCTGACGTGAATTTATCAATATATTACATTTATTAATATTTTTAAATACTTTTATGTAAATTTGAAATGTTTATTTTATTGTGTGAAAAAGCAATAATACGGTACTCCCAACTTTTATTATTTTATTGACTTTGTATTGCAATCGGGCAGATTAAAAAGGCCCCCATTTGTCATCTCATATTACCTTTAAGCGCCCGGAGCGTTTGGTGCCTTGGAAATCAAAGGGGTTTAAGAAATGATTTTCCCATCCTGCCCATACTGTTCTTTGGAATAAGGGTGGAAGGGAAAAAATTCGAGTCCTTTGGTGGGTTTCACAGCTCCCCAATGAGTGGGATTTTATTTTCTTAATATTTTATTTTTAATTAACTTCTTATTTTTATTTATGTTAAATGTGTTTAAAAATCAATCAATTAATTGTTTAAAAGAATAAAAAAGTAATTTATTACATATTATTTAATAATCAATTTACTATAATATTAAATTAATTTATCAAATCTAATTTAATCCCAATTGCACCAAATATGTTATGGTACTAATTCAATCTAATATAATATGATTTAATCTAATCATATCCATTTCTATCCATTCTCATTCCATTTAATCCTGAATCAAAAGCACCTAAATTTGAAATATTTTTAAAAATATTGTTGTAATAATTTGGACAACACTAGCTTTAAGATAAATTAAGAAATGAGAGGGACAATATTATGGGTTACAAAAGACCTTGACAATTACCAAAATATCAACCATGAAGCCAATTTAGCACTTATTACACATAAATACCTTTGACCATTTTGACAAATAGGAACCTAAGTACCTAACAGAAAACTTAACATTTCACGGGTAAAGTGATTTTTCTGTTTTTCATAGTAAAATTACTTGAATTAATCACAAATTGTCATGCCATCACACTTATATTTAAAAATAATTGATAATATAATTATTTTAAGACAAATAAAATCAATACTTTTATCAAAGAAAATAAAAAATAGCTTTGTTCCCGATGGAGATCTCACAATGAGACTCATTGGATCTTTACATGTGTTGTTTCCACAATGGTTGAGGAGATTCTCGATTCATTCACCTTAGGAAAAAGATGCTTGGATCTCCTTTGATGAGATCTCTTCTCGAGTACGAAGGAGAACGTTGATCTCTTCCCGAGTACGAAAGAGATCGTTGATCTCTTCCATACTAATCTCTTCCTTGCATTTGAAAGGAGATCAGCTGTCGACATGATTTTCTGGTCGACGAGAGTTCAAATCCCAATACCTGCAATCAATTTTAAACAACAAAAATAACAAAGAAAAAGATCAAAGGAGGTAGAGAACTAAAACACACAAAGGGGACACAGGATTTTTAACGTGGCGAGTGCTCCTACGTCCACGATTTTCTCTCAATAATTCGACAGAATGACAGTATATTATTGTTTGTGTATGTTTTACAATGAATTTAGCATCATATTTATAGGGACAAAGGCGTTACAAATCAGGTAACAATAAAATAGGAAAATAATTACGTTAAATGCATTTTCTAATCGGTTGGAGTAAAATCAGGTAACTGCCCCGTATATCTCGAGATCACGTTGATTGAGTTCAAATTTGAATTAACTTCCAATTCTAATGAGACAATCACGATTATATCGAGTAACTGCCTTTTCTGGAAGATTTTCTTGTCTAATTGATTACTGAACGAGCTGCATACTGCACTGAGCGATCTCGGGCTATGCCTCGCTGAGTAGCGAGCTATGCATGATGCGAACTACATAACGATCTGTGAACAATGTGATGCAAGCTCGCTAGCGCGAGCTGTAGAGCTCGTTGAGCTTGGAGTTGATAACCGGGTCTTATCTGTTGGGCCTTTGCATTAGGTTGATTTATTGGGCTTCTATCAGGCTTTTACCAGCTCAATTGCTTGATCAAGAAAATACATACAACATCAGCCCCCCAGCTCTCAGTTCGTTTTGTGAATTGGGAGCTCGAGCTCGCTGGTAAAAGCTAACTTGAATTTGTCGTTTCGTGTCTTTTCAAATTCATTCCTATCAGCTCTAATGCGTGGCAGTCATGCAGGAGATAACTTAACCAACTCTGGCACGCCTCGTGCCGAGCGCATTTTATGCGCACGTCTTTCAACTGACGGCTGCATGATTACAAATCCATTACTCGTGCTGCGCCGTTGGATCCAAGGCGGTTACACAGTACTCAGATCTGACGGCTAGGGCTCGAGCTCGGCCAGCTATATAAACTGGTGGAGCCCATTCATTTTTTTTTATCTGTCATTTTCTTCCAGCCACCAAGTTCTCTCTTGCTGTTCTCTCATCGATTCTTCTCAGATTCTCCAACTTCAGTCGCCGCTTTTCACATCTTCAACAAAGATTCACAGTAAGTTTTTGTTCAACTTCAAGTTTTCAGTTTTTGATTTATTTTTACTGTATTGAGGTTGTGTTGCACTTGCATTTTGCTCTCTGTGTTTGAAATGAGTTTAAACACGTTGTGTTTTTTATGTTGAGTTTTTGCTTTTTGCATTTCTTGTTGACCACGACTCTTCAGTTTCTGTTGATTTGATCCTGTAGCTTCTTGTTTGCGGCCTGTTTACTGTTTGTGGCTTATCATGCATGCGAACTGTTGTATTAGATACCTGTAGATCACTAGCTCGTAGGTCATTTCTTCATAGGTCGAGCCCCCCACTGTTAGCAATCTGTGAAATAGGAAATTCAGAAAACCTTTAGCGTTTTAGTAATCTGCTCATTGTGACCTGACCATACCCCATTTGTATAGATGTCTTCATGTGGAGCTCGCAACGTTACTGAGGAGCGACGAGCTCGCGAGGAGAGGGAAGCTCGTCAAGTGTTCGTCCATCATTCTTCTACAGTTGATTCTATCGAGCTGGAATGGATTGCTCTTCAATATTATATCCCTGGGAGCTACCATGCGATGTCACCTGTCGTTGACAGTTATGCATGTTATCCTCCAAATGGGTACATCGCTATCAGTACCCAACATTTTAAGCACGAGTTCAGGTTCCCAGTTCCTCATTATCTGGTCGCGTTCCTAAACAAAGTCAAGCTCGGGCCATTTCAGCTGACCCCGAACTCATATTCGCAGCTGACCTCGTTAACTTTGGCCTTTCTTAGAAATGGTATTTCTCCTCCAACTCCAAAAATCATTCAACACCTTTACATCATCAAGGTTGGAAGTACTTCAAAGGATGGGAAGCGAGATAGCATTTACTACCTCTCAGCTCGTAAGTCGGACTACAATGACCTCCTACCCCGAGGAGCTGAGAAGGGCAAGTCTAATGTAGGGGCTTATAAGATGAACTGGTTTTTTGTCTCTTGCCCTTCTCTCAAAGACCTCAAGAACTTTAACTTTGTTCTAAGTCCAGGTACAGAGAAAGAATACCTCGCGAGCTATGATGATGATGATTTTTTTTTTTAACACTTTGCTTACAGAGTTGAAGGTAGACAGATCTTCTCTAAGCAATGAGGAGAAGAGGGCACTCAGGGTGCTCACGAGCTCGGGTGAAGCAAGCATCAGTGACAAATTTGACACTGCCATTCTCTAGGCTGATGACCTTGCTGCTCTTGATAACTCTTCATGGATTGACAACAATAATGATATAGGAAGCATGAGAGAATTCGAGCTCCCTTCCGTTTCGCAATACCTGTCGAAGAAGAGCAAAATGCTCCTACTTCCCAACCAGCCTCAGCTCCTACCTCCACCTCGCAGGCAGAGCCCGTTCCAGCAACTGCTCCAGCTCGGACAGTTCCAACTATCCAAATAGATTCATCTCCATCACCTGTTCGAACATCTATTCCAGGAGCCCCATTCTCACCTGCTCAAGCAGATCTAACCCCCACTCCAACAGTTTCAGCTCCTGCTGAAGCAGCTCCGACCCCAGCTCGTATCTCGCCAATAGGCGTATCTCAAACAGCTATTCCTCCAGCTTCAGCTTCTGCCTCTGGACGAGCTCCAGCCAAGAAGAGAAAGCTTACTCTTCTAGAGTTCTCTCCAAAGCGACATGCTAAAGCTCCAACCTCTTCAACTGCTCTCTCAAAGCAGTCTGCTGAAGCTCCAGCCTCTCCAGTTGTTCCTTCGAAGCGACAAAAGTTCCCTCGGTCACCGTTCCCAGCTAGGTGCCACCTCCAGCAGCAATAGCAGATCCAGTACCGGTCCTAACTCCAAGCTCGTAGCCCGAAGCATGAGAGGTTCCATCTGAAGTCCCATCACAAGAAACCCCAATTGGGGCGAGCAGAGGTGGAAGGAGAAAAAATCTAAGTAGACGTCTCTCTACCGTGCGACATGTATACTAGGGTAAGGAATCTAAGGTCGCACCTGAGGTCGCACCTATTGAAGATGCTGCTTCACCAACCATGACAAGCCCTAAAGATGGACCAAGGGGAAGATATTTAAAATCTCTCCTTAACAACTGGTCGGACATCATAATGACCCACCCAAGGGCTTTGGAAAATCAATATTTGAAGGGCTTAGACCTGGACGAAGACATAAGTCGGCATACAACACTGGTAACTTACTCTTTTTTAGTTCTTTGTTTCTCATGTATTAAAATTCTAACTTGTAAAATTTCAGGCCGTTCTTGCGGGAATAAAACGGAGGAAGGAGACCAGGTTCACTCAAGATTGCATAATGAAGCTGGAGGATGAGCTGAAAAAAGCCAAAGAGGAGAACAAGTCCCTGACTAAGGAGGTTTCAGATGTCAGGAGGCATGAGGCGGGCTATGAGGCAAAGCTAGCGGATGCCAACATAACCAGAAAGGAAGCTGAGGAAGCTCGGGCCCACTTGGAGGGTTGCTTGGAAACTTCGAGGTCGCATCTCACTGTCTTGCTCCGTAATTGTGAGGATGAACTAGAAAAGGCAAGGGATGAATTGAAGCAAGCCGAACAGCGAGCTTAGACTGCCGAAAAATCGACTGAGCGAATGGAAGCTACAGCACAGCGAACTGAGGAGGCCGAACACCGAGCTGGGATTACAGAGAAACAAGTTGAGGTGCTCGGGGAACAAGTTGAGGCTGCAGTGCAGCGAGCTTAGGGGACTGAGAAACGAACTGAGGCAGTTGAGCAGCAAGAGGAGACTGCAAAGCGACACACATATTACACTTGCACAGAGTTCATGATTTTCAGAGAGAGACTTCTTCAGGACACAGAAGTGCGGGTTACTGAGGCCAATGATGAGGCTGAGGAAAGAACGGGCATCATCTTCCTCTACACGCTATGGATGTCTCATCCTGAATTTGATTTTTCTATCTTTGGCGATGAAAGACTCCGAACTATGGAGAATTTCAAGGCAGTGACTACCTTGTCTCCAATTGTAGTTGATGCAGTTCCTTTGGCAATGGAGATTCCTGGCATAACCTCTCAGGCCGACCCCGTTGATATCAACAAACTCTCCAGCTCGTCATCCAGTGAGGACTCCCTTTTAGGACCAGATTCTCCTCGAGATTTATAGTTTGCCTTGTTTTTTGCTCTTTTTGAACTTTTTTGTAATTCATTTGTTAACTTGTAATGGATTTTCGAATTTTATGGAAAAAAAAAATTATTACACCTTCTCTGTTGAATATGCTTGAATTACTGTGTTTGTTGTAACACATTTTATAATTTTCTCAAGTTATGAGACTTCCTGCGAGCTAATCATTTTAGCGATATATAACATAAACTGGTTTGAAATCTCAAAACTGATGTTATGACTTAAGCAATTGTTTAATTCAACAGTTAATAAAATTTTCTGATATAGGCAGCAGGTCGGAACTTTATTTGCCACATCAAACGTTGACAAGCTATGCGGGGGATTGTAACCTCGCCTGCTTTTTAGTTTTTTTTTTTTTTTTTAGCGAGCTATGCAAGGGTATGTAACCTCACCTGCTCTTTATTTTTAGCGAGTTATGCAGGGGTACGTAACCTCACCTGCTTTTTAGGCTCTAATTTTTTGACGAGCTATGCAAGGGTACGTAACCTAGCCTATTTTTTAGGTTTTTTTTTTGTTTTTTGTTTTTTAGCGAGCTATGTATGCAGGGGTACGTAACCTCACATGCTTTTTAGGCTCTAGTTTTTTGACGAGCTATGCAGGGATACATAACCTCGCCTGCTTTTTAGACTTTTTTCTTTTTTAGTGAGCTATGTAGGGGTACGTAACCTCGCCTGTTTTTAGGTTTTTTTTTTTTTACTAGCTATGCAGAGGTACGTAACCACGCCTGCTTTTTAGGCTCTTATTTTTTTTAGCGAGCTATGCAGAGGTACGTAACTTTACCTGCTTTTTTGACTCTTTATTTTTAGTGAGCTATGCAGAGATATGTAACATCGTCTGCTTTTTTGGCTCTTTATTTTTAGTGAGCTATGTAGGTGTACATAACCTCACCTGTTTATTAGACTCTAATTTTTTGACGAGCTATGCAGGGGTACGTAACCACGTCTGCTTTTTAGGCTCTTATTTTTTAGCGTGACAGCGAGCTATACATGATGGAGCCCGCTAACTTGATAACTCAAATTTTGAACAAAACAATTAGAGTAATCACAGATAATATGGGGAAATTGGAGCTTTCATTAATTTTGATAAAGTTGAATTACAACACTATCAAAGAATTACTGATAGTATGGTCGAAGATGCTCGAGGTTTCAAGCTCGAAGGATTTCAGCTCCATGAACATTTGCTAGGCGATAAGCTCCATTCCTTAAGTTTTCTTTGATGACATAGGGGCCTTCCCAGTTTGGGCCCAAGGATCCATCACTGGCTTTGTGAGCTCCAGGTAAGATATGGCGAAGCACTAGGTCGCCCACGTTGAAACTCCGAGCTCGAGCTTTCCTGTTATAATACCTCGCAATTCTTTGCTGATAGACTACTAGCCTCAATCGAGCTGATTCCCTTGCTTCTTCAAGCAGGTCAAGGTTTGTGGCCAGCAGTTGGTCGTTGTCTTTTGGATTGAAGGTCGCTCTACGCTGTGAGGTAACTTCTACCTTTGTTGGGATCATGACCTCAGATTCATACACCATTGAAAAAGGCGTCTCGCCTGTTGTGCTGCGAGTTGTGGTCCTGTAAGCCCATAGCAACTTCTGAAGCTCGTCTGCCCACACTCCTTTCTTTGCTTCCAGCTTCATCTTCAAGGTCTGCTTTATGATCTTATTTATAACTTCAACTTGGCCATTGGCTTGTAGATGGTCCACTGCTGAGAAACTCTTGACAATCTTCAGGTCGTTTCAGAACTTGAGAAACTGATCGCTACTGAATTGGGTTCCATTGTCTATCACGATCTGTTGAGGAACCCAAACCTGCAAATGATATTATTCCACACGAACTTTTCAATCTTCATCGTGGAAATTTCTGCTAACTCCTTAGTTTCTGCCCACTTGGTGAAATAATCAACTGTGACCACAACATGCTTGCATCTCCCACGAGCTGTTGGTAAAGGCCCGATCAGGTCCAATCAAATTGCAAAGGGCCACGGACTCACCATTTGTTAGAGATAGACTAGTGGAGCTCATGGGACCTGGGCGAACCTTTGGCACTTGTCACACTTCTTAACCAAGTCAATGACGTCCTGCTTTATAGTGGGCCAATAGAAACCCTGTCGAAGTGCCTTGTAAGCTAGAGACAGCCCCCCAGTATGATTTCCACAATGACCCTCATGTATTTCTTTCATCACGATCTCACAGTCTTGACCATTAATACATCTCAAAAATGGGGCTGAAAATCTCTTCTTGTACAACATATCATCATAGATGCAATATCTAGCTGCTCTAGCTCACAAACGTCGTGCTTCCAATTTATCACTCGGTAGCTTTCCATCCTGTAAATAGCTTAAAATCGGACTCATCCAAGAATTGGGCTGCACAATTATGACCATCACTGAATCTCTCACATCTGTGCTCAGAGCTGGTAGGAACTCTACTAGGATCGCCCCAAGAAAATCTACATCTCTAGTAGTCGCCAAACGAGCTAATACATCTACATACGAGTTCTAAGCTCGTGGGATCTACTTCACCTCGTACTTCTGAAAGATACTTAGCATTTCATGAACTTTCTGGAGGTACATAGCCATTTTCGGTCCTTTGGTTTGATACTCTCATAGTATGTGGCAAACCACAAGCTGTGAGTCACTGAAAACCCTTAATCTCTCAGCTCGCATCTCCTTAGTCAAACGTAGACTTGCGAGCAATGCTTCATATTCAACTTCATTGTTTGTAGCCTGGAAACCAAACCTCAATGCACAAAGGATCTGATGACCTTCAGGACTAATCAACAGAATTCCAGCTCCAGCTTTCTGCTCGCTAGATGACCCATCAACATAAAGCTCCCAGGTCAGATCTTTAGAAGATTCAGCTTCATCATCTGCATGCCCTGTAAATTCTACAATAAAATCTGCTAGAGCTTGGGCTTTGATGGTCGTTCTTGGCTTATATTGAATATCAAACTGTGCGAGCTCAATTATCCATTTCAGCAAATGACCTGAGGTGTCCGCTTTCTGTAGAACCTGCTTCAGCGGATACTGGGTGAGGACTTCAATTATATGAGTTTGAAAATAAGGTCGCAGCTTCCTCGATGCGACCACTAGGCAGTAAGCGAGCTTCTCCATCTGCGAGTACCTGGTTTCAGCATCATGCAATCTTTTACTTACATAGTACATTGGAAGTTGTGTCTTTTCCTCTTCTCTCACCAGAGCATCACTTAAAGCTTGCTGAGACACCCTCAAGTATAAAATGAGTTTTTCTCATTCTTTGGGCTTGGAGAGGAGTGGAGCTCGTCCCATATATTCCTTCAGTTGTTGGAAAGCTACCTCGCATTGTTCAGTCCACTTGAAGCTTTTTGCTTTCTTCAAAACATCAAAGAATGAAATGCACTTATCTATAGCTTTTGAGATGAACTTGCTTAGTGCTGCGACCTGACCATTAAGGCTTTGCACATCCTTTACCCTGGTAGGCGACCTCATGTCAATCAGTGCTTTGATCTTCTCTGGATTGGCCTCTATACCTCTACTGTTCACCATGAAACCCAAAAACTTCCCAGAAGCTACCCCGAATGCACACTTATATGGATTCAGCTTCATCTGGTAACTTCTCAGAATCTGAAACATCACCTCCAGGTCGTGCACATGATTACCCATCCGCTTGGACTTTATCAACATATCATCAACATAGACCTCCATGGTCTTCCCAATCTACTCTTCAAACATCATGTTCACCAAACGTTGATAGGTCGCTCCTGCATTCCTAAGCCCGAAAGGCATCACCTTGTAGCAGTATAGGTCGCGATCTGTCATAAACAAAGTATGCTCTTCGTCCTCGGGATTCATTAGGATCTGATTATAACCCGAGTATGTATCCATGAAGCTCAAGAGTTCGTGGTCAGCTGTAGCATCCACGAGTTGGTCTATCCTCGGTAAGGGGAAACTATCTTTTGGGCAGGCCTTGTTCAAACCAGTGAAGTAGATGCAAGTTCTCCACTTCCCGTTTTTCTTCTTTACTAACACGGGGTTGGCGACCCAGATCGGGTAGTAAGTTTCTCGGATAAACTTGTTCGCCAGCAGCTTATCTACCTCTTCTTTCAGTGCAAAGTAACGCTCTTCTGTCATTGCTCTCCTCTTCTGACGAACAAGCTTGTGGTGGGGGTCAATGTTCAACCTGTGTGACATGACCTTAGGGTCAATCCCCACCATGTCTTCATGGTTCCATATGAATACATCCAAGTTCGCCCTTAAGAAGTCAGCGAGTTGGACTTTTAATTCTGGAGTTAAACATTTTCTCAGCTTCAGACATCTCTCAGGATCTACCTCGCTGACTTGAACGTTTTCCAGTTCTTCAACTAGCCCAGTAGCTCGCTCTACATCCACTTCGCGAGGGTCAAGATCATGACTAACCCCCTTTTCGGTCATCACTCATGGCTCATCCCTCGAGACCACGTTCATTTTCTTTCCTTTTACGCCCATCTTCACAGCATCCTCATAGCAGCGTCTGGCTAAGTGCTGCTCTCCCCGAACACACCCGACGCCGTTGGGAGTTGAAAACTTGACTGTGAGGGTCCTGGTTGAAGTGACCACGTCCAGGTTGTTCAATGAAGGTCTTCCCAGGACCACATTGTATGCTGATGAACAGTCAATGATAAAAAAATCTGGTAACACAGTAATCTGGCGACCTGCTTTCCCAAGAGTAAGTGGCAGCTTAATTTGGCCCACTGGTACAACAACATCTCCAGTAAAGCCGTAAAGAGGTTCTGGGGAAGGTCTCAATTGCTCTGCTCCTAACCCCATCTGATCAAAACAGCTCTTGTACATTACATTCACCGAGCTCCCAGTATCAATCATAATGCGTCGCACCTCCATGTTGCTGATCTTAGCTCAGATGACCAGCGCATTGTTGTGAGGCCAAACCACACCTTTGGCATCTTCATCAGTAAACACAATTTCGTCCAAGGTCGTCCTTGTCTTCTTTGCAGGTCCCTCCGACCTACTGACCTGTAAGACATGATTTGTTTCTCGGACATACCTCTCGTGCGACCTGTTTGAAACACCTGCGATATGGGGGCCACCATGAATTGTAAAAATAGTCCTTATCGCAGGCTCATGTTCTGGCTCGAGAGCTCGCTAGGGCTGCTGCTGTGTTGGCTATTGTTGCTAAGGTCGTTGTTGTGAAGGTCGCGACTCTGCAGGTCTCACCATGTATTCTCTCAAGCGACCTCTCTTAATTAACTTTTCAATTGCGTCCTTTAACGCCCAACAATAAGAAGTGTTGTGTTCGAATTCATTAAGATAGGCCCAAAATTTACTCCTATCTCTGTGCTGAACAGGGGCTCTCAAAGGGTAGGGCTTTTCAAAGTCTTCCCTATTTTTTTCCGTTGCAAAGATCCTATCTTGTGAGTCTGATAGGATGTTATAACTGTCATAACGACCTTGACGCTGAAGTCGCTCATTCCTAGGCTCTCTCCTAGCCTTCTTAACAATTTGATTGTTTGAGTCACTGTTTCTACCTTCTCCTTTGTTCCTACCATTATTCCTCTTTTTCGACTGGTTGAAACTGTCCGCTTCGTTCTTCTGGTTGGACTTTTTCGGGCGAAAGGTCTCTTCCCACCTAATCTTCATCGCAGCTCGCTCGTAAAATTCTCTCAGGTCTTTCACCGAGGACTTATTAATGCTCTCATACAGCTTCCCATCTTTGCGAAGCCCTGTTGAGATAGCAGTCAATATACTCTCGTCTGATGGATTTTCAACATTTGCGACCTCACGTCTGAACCTGGAGATATAATCTTTTAATGACTCACCCTAACACTGGAAGATGGTGGTCAGGTGATAGGATGGTGTAAGCTGCCTTCTCAACGCCCTGTACTGGCTAACAAACTTCTACTGGCACTCTTCCCAACTTCCTATACTGCGAGCTGGTAGGTTCTTGAACCAAGTCCGCAGAATGTCTCTGAGAGTACTTAGGAATACACGGTATTTCACTAGCGGGTTGTCCGTCTACAGGTCCATCTGGACATTAAAGGCATTGAGATGATCATAGGGGTCGCTGTCCCCCTTGTACTGCTGAATGTTTAGCATCTTGAATCTTAGAGGGAGAGGCTGCATCTCAATCTTCCTGGTAAATGGAGTTCTTTCCCCATAGTGTTCACGCTGGTCTGGAGTGCCAGGTCGTGCTTTAAGCTGCTGGACCCTCTGAATAAGTTCCTCCACCTATGGGTCTCGGGGTCCATTTCTCCTCCTGTGGTCACGACCTGGAGAGTGACGCTCTGGTTCATACCTCTGGCTCTCTTTGAACGATCCACCAGCTCGATGCGACCTTGTATGTTGCTCATCTACCTCGTCCTCATGCCGAGATGCAGCTTGGACTCTATCATGACCAGCTTCTACTTGCCTGCTTCCATCCTGACTTACCCTTATCACCAGGCTTATAGGGCGTACGACTTCTTTTTCTTCACAAACGAGGTGACCTCCAGCTCTAGAGCGCACATTGGAGGAACGAGTTGAACCAGCAGGTCGCTGCACCTCTTTAACTGGCCTTTCTGACCCTTGCACTCCATGCTGCGGAAACACCTGCCTTGGAGCCTCAACCTCAACCCTGGGCGCATTCTGCACCTGAGCCTGCACTAACAAATTGACAGCATCTGTAAGTTGTCGAACTGTGAGCTCCAACGCTTCCTGTCTTTGGTACTATGCTTGTAGCCCCTCGGTTGGGGCGGTTGGAACAAATTGGCGAGGGGGCAAAGGCGGCATGCCTGCTAAAACACCAACTGACTGACCATATGACGGGCCTGTTGCATGCATGGGTGCATCTTCCATCTGCTACGTATTACGTTGATACTGACTGGTCTGGCTCTCTGCTTAGTCAACCTGTGAGCCCACGTACTTGGTTTGTTTAATTCTTGCCATTATTGAAAATCGAAGAATTGAAACAGGACATATTGCAGTCTGGGCCCTCCTTCTAACGCTAAAATGTCGACGTGATTTTCTGGTCGACGAGAGCTCAAATCCCAATACCTGCAATCAATCTCAAACAACGCAAAATAACAAAGAAAAATATCAAGGGAGGCAGAGAACTAAAACACACAAAGGGGACACAGGATTTTTAACGTGGTTTAGCGAGTGCGCCTACGTCCACGACTGTCTCTCAATAATCCGACAGCGTGACAGTATATTATTGTTTGTATATGTTTTACAATGAATTCAGCCTCTTATTTATAGGGACAGAAAAGTTACAAATCAGGTAACAATAAAATAGGAAAATAATTACGTTAAATGCATTTCCTAATCGGTTGGAGCAAAATCAGGTAACTGCCCCGTATATCTCGAGATCACGTTGACTGAGATCAAAATTGAATTAACTTCCAATTCTGATGAGAGAATCACGATAAGATCGGGTAATTACCTTTTCTGGAAGATTTTCTTGTCTAACTGATTACTGAACGAGCTGCATACTGCACTGAGCGATCTCGAGCTATGCCTCACTGAGTAGCGAGCTGTGCATGATACGAACTACATAACGATCTATGAACAATGTGATGCGAACTCGCTGACGCGAGCTGTAGAGCTCGCTAAGCTTGGAGTTGATAACTGGGTCTTATCTGTTGGGCCTTTGCACTGGGTTGATTTATTGGGCTTCTATCAAGTTTTTACCAGCCCAATTGCTTGATCCAAAAAATACATACAACATCAACAAATCTCCTCCTTTTGGGATGAGATCTAGTCATCTTCTTTGGTGATAGAGGAGATCTGATGATTCCTTTCTTTAGATCTTCGTTGAAAACAGTTCATTTCATTTTTATGTCTACTAATAATATTATTAATCATTTAGATAATTTTAAATTTAAGTGTGAAAACGTGGCAATTTATTATTGTGTCAAGTAATGTTATCATTGAAAAAGATCATCCCCTATCTTTGAAATGTTAAGTTTTCTGTTAGGTTTCCATTAGTAAAAAATGATCAAAGGTGCTTATGTATAATAAGTGCTACATCGGCTTCATGATTAGTGTTTGGTGAATGTCAACGTACTTTTATGTTAATAAAGCCCAATATTGTTATTTTTTGAGAAACCCAATGTTGTTATTTTTTCTTCTTTTTGATCCCAATATTGTTATTTGTTGTTGAAAAACGTACACACAATTTTTTACTACATTTTTTGGTATCTCTGAGGTCTGAGCACATGTTATCAGTGTTGTGAAATTGAAAGACGATTTTTTTTTTTTTTTTTTTATAGTTTTCAAATCTTTTACCTCTTCTATATATGATTGCCCTATCTTTTATTGTACGTGAACGAAAATCAACAATCTCCTTGTTAAGGTTACACGTATTTCGAGTTTCGATCATTATATTATTTTTAGCACACGTACATTTTTAAAATTAAAAAAACAAAAAAAAAAAAAAAACAACTTGTTATTGGCCGTCCTCATGATAAAAAGGACATTTTCAGGGTCTGACCAAGCACTGATAAATTAAAATAATTAGTCAAAATATTTCAATTGAAATAGACAAAATTTAATTGGATAAAACAAAACATATAAAATTTTTGAAAATTAATAAACAGATAATTCTCTCAATTTAAAAATAATTATCATTAAAATTAAGAGATTGAAATACTTATATTTTAAGAATTGTGAATCCGAATTGTGTCTCAATCCTCAAATTTCAATTTAATTATAATAGTTTGAAGAAAAGTCAAGAGATTGAATGGAATAATGGATAATTCAATTATAATTTAATTATAATATTGTGTGCTTAATTATAATTAAACACACAATACGATCATAACAAAGGCATGTAATAAAACGTAGTTTAATTGGGTAAACAAAGGTAGGAAGTGGGAACACGACATCATAACTAGGGCCATTTGACTCTACGCATTTGCCATGTCCAGTATATTGCCCTTCAATATTTTGAATCAATCTAAGACGCCGAGGTTGACCTGTGGCTATAGGTCACATTTGGATGATCTAGCACATGCTCATAATTAATCATAGCCCCATTAATTAAGGATCACGTTTATGTCTCCAAAATCATTAATTTTTGCCTTAGTATTTTGTGCCGTTATATTTGAGATTTGTTTTTAATTCTAATCTTCCTGCTAGCTGTATATATTCCACACCATTACACCACCAATCAGTGAAAATTATAGCTTAATTGTAAAGAGGAGGCCGGCGTTTTGGCTCCAGTTCTTACTCAGACCTTCCCTTTAGTTGATTTGAATTTGTTTGAAGGTACTAGCAGAACAAAACAATGTTCATTTCGTGCATATTAACATGCATAATCAGAAAAATTAAAGAAAAGAAAAAGAAAATATTCAACATAAAAAAAAAAAAAAAAAAAAAATCAATTGAAAGCCTCCTCCCGCGTTTGGAAAGGAAGGGGGCCCGATTGAGTGAGTCTTCTCCATCATGTTGTGGAGGGAAGTTTGTGCGAGGTACCCTCGCTGGAGGGTTATGGTTGAGATGTCATTTTTTAAAAAAATATATAAAATAACCCTTCGGTTGTGGTGGTGGGAGGCGTGGAGCATGTGTAGAGCATCTCCAATTCCAACTCTGAATTTTTCAATTAATTTTTTAAAGATTTTTATTCTAGATTAAATATATAATATTTGAGAGGACATTTTAGACTTCTTCACTTAATATTTAAAGTTAGCTTAAGCCATAATGTAATGGATGCTAGTGTAAATTCTCCTCCACCGCGCCACGTGCCATTGCTATATAAAGCATACATCTTCGCGAGTTGTACTCCAAGGCCTCCCTCTCACTGCAAAGCTACATCATTGGCTTTCGGTTCTCCCTGATCCCTTGTCATGGACACAAAAAAACTCCTCTTCTCCTTGTTCTACTTCTTTTTCCTCTCCCTTCTCTCAGGTTCAGTTCAACAAATTAAACCCTTCAATCAAACTCTCTCCTGCAACATTTTTTTCAATGTTATTGATGTTAATTTTTGCGTGTTTGATTACGTACAGGAAACCAACAAGTGCTGGGGTCAGCTCATCACCATCATCACCACAAACATCGCCATCTCTTCCCTTTCAGGCCATCAAAACTGTTCGTGTTTGGAGACTCATATGCTGATACAGGAAACATTGGAAAATCAGTGTCCAATTCGTGGAAAGAACCTTATGGAATCACCTTTCCCGGTAAACCAGCGGGTCGTTTCTCTGATGGTCGTGTCTTGACTGATTACTTGGGTAAAATTCACTTCCCTCTCTCTCCCTGTCTCTTCCACATGAAGTGCTTTAATTATCATTTTTTTTTCCTTTTTTCGGTACGTGTAATGATGATGGCGCTTCTTTATTGTATCTTTAGTTGAGTCGAACAGTGGCCAGCTCTCCTCTCCTCTCCAGGCTTGTTGCTTTTGCCTGTACAAGTTGCATTATTGGATCAACTTTTCATTTCTTTTCTTTAAATTATGTCAGATTAGCAATCGAGCATCCTATCTTTACTCGAGCGGTCTCACTTTCTCACGTGATATAAAGATTGTATATTTTTGTTCTTGTTAGATTATTATTATTTTTTAATTTTTATGATTTTCAGAGCTTTCCTGATCAGCTGTTATTCTGTTTTGTTGATCCATTTTCAGTGTCTAAACCTTTACCCCCACATGATTTTTATATGCTCTATCATTTCAATCCGCTTCTTATTTTTCTTATTTTATTATCACACACATATATATATATGATCAATTCAGCTGGCCCACTATAAAATTTGAATTTCTTTTGCATTTTGGTGTGTATGAAATGTACTAAAAGCTTCTTTATGGAGAAGTTGAGGTGGCAACATCTCTCGATAAAGTAACTACTACCACTACCATCAGATTAGTTTTAAAGTGGCTTTAATTATTAAACTTATATTACTCTCTAATCCCATAGACTTTCCATTAGTGCTTTTCCCAGCAAAAGCAATTCGTTGATATCTACAACTGTGCACCTTACAGACTCCAAAATGGACCAACATTAATATTATAATTACTCTTAGGTAATTGATTTAATTTGAATAATTGTTTGTTGCAGCCAAGTTTGTGGGAATCAAATCGCCTATACCATACAAGTTTAGGAGAGTTGGGGGCAAACACTTGAAAAATGGAATGAACTTCGCTTATGGTGGGTCAGGCGTGTTCGAGACACTGTCTCCATTACCAAACATGACCACACAGATCAATTTATTTCAACAACTCATCAAGGAAGGAGTCTACCACCCTATTGAACTAAAACGCTCCTCTGTAGCCCTTGTAGTCCTCTCTGGAAATGACTACGCTGCTTATATTGCCCGAAATGGCTCCGCTGAGGTAACACACAAGATTCACGTGTACATGTTCGCGCTTACATATTGTATGACTATCTATTTGACGATAAAGATAAAAAATAAGACGTTGTTTCAATTATAAAATAAAGAGATGTTGTCTGGGAAGAGGAATTGATTAGACTCCATATAGGCTTAGTGGCGGGGCCCCTTAAGGTCACATCGATATGATCATGCTCTACCGTCGATCATATCAGGTTGATGTGGTAATACAATAGTGCCAGTCAGCCTTCTCCACCGTTGATCAACTTGCGTGTCGACGGATGGCGATAACGTTTGAAGTTGATTTACACTATTTGACATTTCAATAAGCTTTGAAACGCTACATCTTAAGGGACCACGCCACGTCTGGCAACTTATAAGTTGCCTATCTCACTGTTGAGCCGTAGGATCTCTTAGTTAAATAGTCGTGACACTATTCACATCATCAAAGCATATTTTGTCTCTTTTTATGGTGTTATTCCGGGAGCATACTGCGTCATTAACGATCAAGTACCTATACTAAAAAAATCTTGATAGAGACAAATTATACGGTTAAATTTAGCGTAAGCCTACCCTACCCATGGTGTCCTGCACTGCCAATTAATAATTGATTGTAGTTTGTGAGGATGTGATCAGTTTTGGGCTGTAGCTAGGTTAGGTTGATATCCCCTACTCAGATAATGACAAAATGATGATAATCAACTAGGCCTTCTACATGGAGCCCGGTCCATGTTATTGTTTCTGTATCGAGGACCTTGTGTGCTGTGATGAGATGGTTATGAATCGTCATATCATAATCTATCACGGTCTTGAAGACAACCACTCAAGTGAAAAACAGTAACATAACATGCATGTGCAATGCCTAAGAATAATTGTTTTATTATCTTATACTAATCTATCTCTCTTACTACTCTAGGGTTTTCAAGCGTTCATTACCCAAGTGGTGAATCAGTTGGCTTTGAATTTGAAACTCATTCAAAGCTTGGGACTGAAGAAGATAGCAGTGACAGCTCTGCAACCCTTAGGCTGCCTCCCACGGAGCACCGTTGCCTCTTCTTTCCAACAGTGCAATGGGTCAGTAAACTCGCTCGTGAATTTCCACAACCTCTTGTTGCAGCAAGCTGTGGCAAAGCTGAACAATGGAACAAAGGATTCTCCATTCGTCATTCTTGATCTTTATCGCGCTTTCATGACTGTTTTCACCAACAAAGGCGACCATCTAGGTTAATAATTTTCCTTCTATTTTGATCGTCTTCTTATTCGTAATCATTTTTGTTCATGATCTAGACATCTCTTATTGTAATTATACAGGTAGTTCGAAGTTTGAGAATCCATTGAAGCCATGCTGTGTTGGTATAAGCAGTGAAGATTCATGCGGAAGCGTGGATGAGAGTGGGGCGAAGAAGTACACAGTTTGTGAGGATCCTGAATCTGCATTTTTCTGGGACACAGTGCATCCTACGCAAGCAGGATGGCGTGCGGTATACTCAGCTTTGCAAGCCAATCTTGAACAGCTATAATCAAATTTGGTAGATTAAAATGATCTCATGTGTTTGGTCTTTGTTTTTTGTTTTTAATTTGATTTTTTTTTTTTTGTTTTTTTTTGTTTTGTTTTTCTTCTTCTTTTTGTATCTCAACTAGCGCTTCAAATCTCTTAATTCATTTGCATCAAATTCCGGTTGGCTGCAACATGGCTTGCGGTTTTAGTCACAGACTCACATGTATGCAAGAAATAATAAATGTTGTTTCTAGTGTCCTCATATATTCATGGGTGATGATTGCTGTAGCCTTTAATCAGGGAAAATAACAGGTTGCATGGTTATAAAGATTAACCATTTCATGAGCTGCTCGAATATTTAATTCGATATCAATGAGATATCTACCTATAAATATTGGAAAGAAATTTTGCCTTTCACACTTTAAAGAAAATCTTCTAATATATGTTGATAAGTGGATAATCGCATATCCAAGCCAAGTTTATAGGTAAAGTATATGGCTATCATTATGAGTGGAAGAGATGATTGAAAATAAATAAAAAATAAATTAATGCGTGATGAATCTTTATTAGATCAGTGTATGTAGACAACTTAATTTAACTAAAGATGAGAATAAGGTGCTATTGTTAGTATGAATTTACATTTAATTTTGGGAGAACTTTATTTTAGCTCTTATATTTTTGCAAAACTTCTCTTTTTTAAATGTGAATCCGTTTATAACATTCATGGTTTCTTACATTTCAAAAACTCATTATATTGGTTCCTTTGACATGGTATGTGACAATCAATGTTAAAAGAAAATGGTAAAAGATTGTTTTGCCCTTAATTTAATATACACTTTTAATTATTATTTTTGTTTTATTTTTTCAAATTTTTTTTTTATCTAACACTTGTCCTTATATCACTAATTAATGTTAAAAGACGAAACGACCCTACATGTGTAACATTTGATAGTCTGTTAACTAACAATAAAGACTAATTTGATGAGTTTTTAAAACGTAAGGAATCATAAACGCTATGAACAAATTCGCATTAAAAAACGATAAGTTTCTCAAAAACATAGAAACCAAATGAAGCCCTCCCTTTAATTTTGTTTTAAAAAATATCATTTATCAATTTTTAAATCTCATTTGATAAAAAAGTTATATAGCATATGTTGACTGATTTTTCTATTTTTAAAGAAAAAAATGACACTAAGCAGATAAGAGATTTGCTCACTTAAATCAATCACTACTTATGTGAAATAAAAAAGAACAAAATAGAGGGAGAAAAAAAAAATCAAGGGGGAGGAGGAAGGAGGAAAAAGACGTGTCCTTAGCAATAGAATATCATTTAGTGAGGAGCTCCATCCAGCGACAAATTTTCAAATGGCGTATGAGCAAATTTTCAAATTACTTTACGTAAAATAACATTGATTTTGAACTAGATTTTGTAAAGTTATTAAACTAGGTTATATTCAGTTAAGCTCATCAATTTTGGATCACTAATCCCAAGAATTCTTTTTTCATTGATTGAATATGTAGTTAAAAGGAAATTAGTAAAAACGTTCGATGGTAAAGGAATTTAATTTTTTAAAGGAAACTGATGATTATTTGGTGATGTATTATTATTTGTATATATAATTGGATACAACTTAAGATCCAATAGGAAGTCATTTTCCTTTTTATTTCTGTTTTTTTTTTTTTTTTAAAGATACCATATGCAGTACTCAAACCTTGGTCATTACTAGGCTATGTAGATGTTCTCTGCCAGTAAATCACATTAGTTGGTGGCAATAGAAAGCTATTTTCATGAGCAACTATTTGGACTAATCATTGTAGCTTATATATTAATCTACTACCTTTTTTTTTTTTTTTTTTTAACCATCAATGGAAATGTTTTATTCTCGGTCTGAAATTCTAAAATGTAATGGACTGAAATTTTTTTCTTTTAAAAGGAAAGGTAATTGCTACTAAAATCCATGATTCGTAGGCAAAATACTAAAACAAAAATATATGATTCGAAATTTCGAAGGCAAGAAGCAAGAGCTGATGTTCTGTTGTCCCAACCTTATATTTTAAAGGACGGCCCAATGGTAGAAGTTTTTCTTATAGGCCTTGAGTCTGATGATTTGGAGAAAATTGAACCACGATAATAATGGCCCAAGACCCACAGTTTGTTTCAGTGCCCACCCATAGAGCAAATTCTTCCACAATTGAAATTCACCACAGTACAGAGGTTGACAACAATGGTGACACGTTTGGGGCTGAGTTATATTATCATTAGAGTTGTCTTTTTTTATTAAGACAGATTACCTCCACTGTCTCTGTGCGGATCAAAAAGGTACCCATGAATAGAGGATTTTAGTAAATATCCACTCTATTTGAAATGGAAATGTATACCATTATAACAAAGCAAGGCAGGGATGGAATACAATCTTGATATTTACTTTACTTTTGGGGATGGACATGGATATATGTCCCCAACCGAATCTTGTTAACAATTTTAATATCTATAAGTATAATAAATTTAAGTTTACGTGTAATTATTAAAAATAATTATACTTTTTTTTTTATCACCTAAAACTTAAAGCTACTTTTATTTTTTAATTTTTTTAAAAGTAAATTAAAGATAATCCCCCACTACTAAGTTGTTTTTTCTTCATAGTTAACATGACAAATTCAATTTAATGTACAAGTTTATTATGACAATATAAGGTGATAGCCCCTCACATTTACACCTTAAAGGTTATAAGTTCGAGTCATCTCCACTTTCTCGAAATCCTAATTTAATGTAATATTTAAAAAAACTGTATAAATAATATTCAATTTTGCATGGACTAGTTGTACTTCTATGACTAAATTTACATTTTTCTCGTGTAAAATCTAACCATTTAACATTTTTTTTTTTTTAATATCTAAAATGGAGGTAGATGGAGTGGCATGAATATCCTTGTCTCAGTGCGAATATATGGATTTGTCTAGCTTAAAGTAATGGAGATAAATACAGGGACGACTGATGAGCTCCATTGACATCCATACTTTCATCTCATGTATTTGTTTGTTATTCAGGATATCCTACTTCATGCATGATGCCTGATCTGATACGTGTGCCGTCAAGTTAAAAGAGACGGAAGTTTTATTACGGATTTGTGTAGATTGACTTTTGAATAGAGCCACCAAAAAAAGGTTGTTCTCATTCAATTACTTCGTACACCAACTTTATAAATATATAAATTATTCAATCACTACTTATAAATACAAAAATTTAATATAGAAATAAGAACAAATCTTACTGGATGTGATTCATAGTTTCTCTACATGATAAATAATCAAATAAAATATATTTAAAAAAATAATCAAATAAAATAAATATTATGATTAATTAATGGTTTAGTATAAATCTTTAATGATTATAATATAATTTTGAGTTATAAAAAATTATTTGAATATGATTTCATTAAAAAGTTTATTTAAATGATTTTGATGATATTTTTTTATCATAAAAAACTTGAATAATACATCTTAAAAAGATTAAAAAAAATTTGGATTTAACATTTTATCGGTTTTTGAAATTTTGTAATGTATTATTTAAATTTTTTATTATGTATTTAGAAAATCTTAGCAAAAATATTCAAGTAATTTCTTTAATAAAGTTATATTCAAATAGTTTCTCATAAGTCAAAATTATATCATAATATTAAAAATTATTATTAAACCATAACTTAATTTTCAAGATTTTTATGTATGATTATCTTTCATGCGTATAAAGTTCTTATTTCCATATTAAAGTGATTAATATTATTTATGGCAAGTTTTGTTATTTTATAAGGAGTAAATGATTAAGTTGTGAATTTATAAAGTGGATGTAGGAAGTAGTGGAGAATTTTTTTTTAATAAAAAAAATATACTGTAAATTCTAGATTTCAAGAAGGAGAAAATGACTCAAACTCACAACCTTTGTGTAGTATAGAATTTGTTGGGTGGAATAGAGCCACCTATTTTATGCTTATGTGCAAGTTCTATTCATACTTCTAAGTTTATTGTGATTAAAAACTATACATACAAATTAATTAACATATAATAAATTATATACATTCAAATTAGATGAATGAATATCTATCATAATTTCTCTTTAAAATTCATTTTGGAAGCTATAAGTTCAGAACAAACCATTATTGAAGAAATCAATTTTTAATTAATTTAAGATCTTCAACAGCTCTCTCTCTCTCTCTCTCTCTCTTTTGTTGAGTGAGGGGAATTAAATTTATAAAAAACTACTTACATATTATATTTTATGATAATGATAAAACTTAAATCCTTGACGTCTTTGTATCAAGAGAAGAGTCCAATCATTCACACTAAGAGGTGGTATGCAATTTAAGATCATCAACATGTTTTGTTTAGAAGTGCAATAATTTCTTTCGTTATCTGAGTTATATATACATCATACAAATTAAAAATGAGGTGTTCAAAGTAAAACAAGATTCAAACATTTTAAATATTGAAAAAAATATTCCTTCTGAATCTTGTTAGTGAGAAACACAGGATATCATTAAGATTGATGGTTCCAACAAGGAGATACGGACTTCTGTTGTATAGTGAGTATAATTGAGATTCAAGAAAAATTGTTGTTTAGTACAAGGTTCATATTGTACTAATAAATTCTAATGCATTAAGTACCGCATGGAGGTTTTTTTTTTTTTTAAATAATTATATATAAAAAAAGCCAAAAAATATGATGCCATATTTTTCGTTAATCAAAATATTATGATGAGAATCACTTGCTATCATATGGAGGCAATTATAACCAACGACAAGATGCTCACAGCATTAATTAAATAATTTTTAAGCAATGAAAAAATTAAATATATAACTAATTATTTGAGAACTTAAGGGTAACTTCTTTTACAAGTTTCAATTTTTATTTGTTTATTTTTCTTTTTGAAAATGCATACAAAAATTAATGGCAAAACCATTTTTATTGGTCGGAAGATCTACACTACCACGCGTCAACATCTATTTCAATTATTGTATTTGAAGAAATGATTGATAGTTAGCATTTTAACACTTCAAAACTTAGATATACATGAGTTCTCACACTATCAGAAACATTAGGACTGAAATCCAATGATTTAGATAAATAAAAGTTCTATGATCATTGACGGGATATTCTATTGGCCAAAAATCATCAAGTCGACAATACAAGCCCAAAATGGTAGATCAACTCAGAAGATCGGTCGACGTAATCCAGAAAACCTATTAAACAATGGCCCAAATACCGAACCCACCAGTTTGATCGATGCAGCCAAAGCCTGTAGAGCGTTGGCTCAAATGACTAGTAAGTCTATTAGTTCGATCGACATGGTCGAGGCCCAGGAACCAATGTTTCTACTTTGACTCGTACACAATTGTTATATGTATTTTTCGGATTCATTAAATGGGCTGGTAAAAACCCAATTCAGGCCTAATAAGAAGGCCCAATAAAAATCAACCCAGTCAAGGCCCATCAAACGAGGCTCAGTATCGATTCTAAGGCCAGCAAACTCTTCAGCTTACTCAAGTAAATCCCTCAGCTGACATCAACAGACTTGTGAACACAGTCAGACCGCCATAATAATCAGCTCGCTCAGACGCATAATTAGTACAGTATCTTCCAGAACAAGTAGTTGCCTAATTCAACCATGATTCTCTCTCCGAATATGGCAGTTACCCAATCAAACCGTGATTTCCTCATCAGATATGGAAGTCTATTCGAATTCAAACCAAATCAACATCATCCCTGATTTTATGGAAGCAGTTTCCTGATATTATTCAAACACATTAGGAAGCATAATTAATTTATAATTCTTTTCTTTATTTTTCCTGATTATTTGGGAATGTAATTAATCTAGGATTCTTTTCCTGATTTGTTACAATCAAAATTGTAACACCTCTTTCCCTATAAATAGGGATTAAGGTCATTGTAACATCATCATAGAATAATCAATAATACACTGTCACTCTGCAGAATTTAAGAGACAGACAGTCGTGGACGTAGGCCAATTATTGCCGAACCACGTAAAAGCTCTGTGTTCCTTGTTTGATTCTCGGTATTTGTCTGTGTCTTTTCTTGGTATTTGTACTTTCTCACATTGATTGCAGGTATTGGGTATTGATTACTCGTCGACTGAAATCCAACGTCGATAACAATTAAGTCTAACTCATTTGAGACTTTTTCCTATAAAATAGGGACGAAGTCAGATGAGACACAACTATATCATTACCTAAAATCTAGAGATAACTACTACGTATTCCTAAGCTAACCATGGTTCTACTTCTTAAGTCCATTCAAATTGGGAGACCTTCCTTACTTTCTAGAACTACATTACCTATATAAAGAGACACCAGCCTCATGGCAAATCAATATACACTCTCTCTACTATCACTCTGTTGGAATACTCTCATATGAGTCTTACTGCCTTTTCATTGTCATTCCTCCACCATTGATGGATTTCTGATCACCACCTTTATCATTACGCATATAAGTGAGGTCTTGTCTCACTAAGCCACAGTTCCATGCAACCTCTATTCATTTCTTGGCAGACACACACTTTGCCGAAGATGTCAAATCATCATCTACTGGCCATTGTCAATGCGTCCACCACCTCTGTTGGCCTACACTCCGATTGTAGATCGACATCTACTATTTATTACTACATTTACTGCTATTTTCTAGTTTGTTCCTTACTTTTACACAATTTATTGACTTTAGCATTAGAGTGTCTTCAGTCAGCATCACATCGGTATCAAAATTACTCTCGCTCCCCTTTTACACAGGTCAACTATCACAGTTTATTGACTTGACCGATAAGGCCTACTTGAGATTGACATATTGTAGTTCAACCCTGCTGCAGTTATTTTAACTAATTTAGGAGACCATAGTCTATGACAAAAATAATATTGTTTCAGTGAGATATACTTATCTAACATTTTAACCAACCTATATTTTTTCTATCTTCTGGTAGGGAAATGTCGACCAACGCCTCTTTAACAAGAAGCAAACAAAATTTTCTTTTTTCTTTTGCTTTTATATGTCAAATGCTAAGTTACAAAGATCAGTTGTTATAGAACTTAAATTGTATAATCTCGTTGGAAGATGAACATGTTTCAATAATGTTTTGAATTTTATATATATATATATATATATATATATAGAGGGAGCAAGCAATTAAAACACAATCTAACTAATCAAAACAACTTCTAAATAATAGTAAAAATCTAATTTCATACTATAAAATAATCATTTTATATATATGTGTTTGTACTGGGCAATTACAACACTATTCAACAAGTCAAAACAACTTCGAAATAATGATAAAATTCTAATTTCATAATATAAATTAGTCATTTCTACCCTTTTCATTTTATGACATTTATAAGTTTAGTTTAGTTTTGTATCTTTACTGAATTAAAGATACTACAAACTTTTATTAAGAATGTCCTAGATAGAGAATTGTTTTTTATGTATGAAATAAAATATAATTTTCTTATTTAAAGATTTTGAACTAAACTATCAAATTATATCCAAAAATAAGCAGCATACGGCTTTAGAAAATAACTGTATTTAGGTAAAAGATAAGTAATCAATTGCCTGCTTAAGATTTTTTTTACGGCAGTGAAGTGGTTTTGAGCCCACATTGCAACAAATAGTAAAAGAAGAAAAGCAATGGTATTCTATATGTGTATGATTTTATTCTCTACTACAAACATACGATCATCATGCATATACCTTTTTTATTTCAACATTTCTGATGCTAAATCTAAATTAACTACTAAAGGCATTAAATGATTTAGAAATTTATATCTAAATAACAAATGTCTACACTTCAAAAGATATACGCTTAAAAATTTTGCCAAAATGTAAAGAACAGAAAATATATTGAAAAGGCCCATAGGCCCTAGTCTTGAAATCATGAATTCGATATTATTGCAAAATACAATCAGAACCACAGAAGTACGGACATTCAATTACAATGAATTAATGCTAATATTAAGAGAGAGAGGAAGAGAGAGGGGGAGAAAGGGGGGGAGCGAGAGAGAGAGAGAGAAGAAAGAAGAAGAAATTAACAGACATGTGCTTTGGTATGCAGTGAACTAAATAGCAGAAAGAAGAATATCACCTACAAATTAAGACCTGTGCAATAGCATTGAAAAAGAAACACAAGCTTCCAATTAATCATTTTGTACAAGTAGCCTAAATACAACCGACACCAATTATAAATTCTGACTATAGTGCTTAAAATCATATCGGCCATTAATCCACATGTCTTTTCTCGCATTTGTCATGCCTGTGCATTTGATTGGCACTACGGCGCCACTGCATCGGTGGCTTCACACAAGTTTAAATGATTTGTATACTCAAATCGCAACTAAAACTTAAAAAATTTAATTGCACGCCTAAGACAAGATATGATTAAATATGCATAAATATATATATATTATTGAAATCATGATAAAGATGATACTCTTTCTCGTACCAAAACCGGCAGGCCACCACTGAAATTGGCGGTGAGACCAGGAGAGAATCGCGGGACGTGAGAGGGTGTGACCACCAATTCGATTTCAAATCGTCTTACTAGTGAAAGTGCGACGCTTTTCAGCTCCACCAAAGCCATTTCTTTGCCCAAACACACCCTTACTCCGGCCTGGAAAACTGGGTACTTGAAAGGATTTTCTGGGAAGAACACACCGTCTCTCAACCACCTTTCTGGCTTGAACTCTAAGCAATCCGGACCCCAGATTTCATTGATCCGACCCATTGCATAAGGATGATACGTAACCCTAGTTCCTCTCTTCACGAAAGTCCCATCTGGTAAGACATCGTCTTCTTCACAAAATTTTGAATCGAATTGAATTGGAGGGTAGAGTCTCAGACTCTCATACACGGCTGCTTGTAAATAATGAAGTTCTCGGAGTTGTTCAAAGCTTTTGAGGTCTTGGTTTGGGCCAATGATTCTGTCTGCCTCAAGCCGAACAGATGAGACAACACGTGGATGCTTTGCCAATAACCAGACAAAGCTTGTTAAAGCAGATGCAACAGTGTCACGGCCAGCTAATAAGAAACTTATAACGATGTCTCTCAGGTATGTGTCATCAGTCACAGTGCGCATGAAACGAGACAAAAGATCTTTTTGGCTTGAGAAACCCATTTTATGCCTTTGCTTTATAACATCTAGGGCTAATATATCTATAATTTTGATGGCTTCTTTTAATCGCTTTTCGCTTCCCAAATTCAACTTGCGTTTGATTTTCCAAATCAACGGTGACACACTCATGGCTCTCTCGGCTGACAATTTCGATGCTAGGTCAAACGCTACCGCGAATTCGGACAAGGGAAGAGACAGCTCCAGGCATCTGGGGTCTAGACCAAAAGAGAATCGGCACATACTATCAAAGGAAAACCGTCGAAACACGTCCTGTAAATCCAAAACCTCCCCATCATCTTCATTGCTTGCAACGGATGATAATAGCGGGACAAGCCGATGTTTGATCTCGTGATTGACGATTTCTAAAGCGTAGGATCGTATTGAGAGTCTATCAAGCTCTAGACTGGCCATCTTCTTCTGGAACCTCCACAACTCACCGTCCACGTTGAATATCCCGCGACCAAGCAAGTCACCGAGGATCATAGAGAAGGGCTTCCCTTTTGGAAAATTTTCGAATCTCGTTTTGAGCATGTACTCGACGTTTCCAGGGTTGGCTGTGATGGTGTTGCCGAGGACATGAATATGGATGGTGTTGGTCGGAGATTTCTTCAGAAGATGAGCGAACCAATCGCATATATTGTCAAACTGTTTGGACCAACTCAACGTGAGATAAGCATGACAAATCTCACAGTTGCACCAAAGCTTGAGCTTGAGTAAGTAGAGCAAAAGAGAGAAAAGAGAGAAGATGATGATGATGGTCATGATGAGGAACAAAAAGGAAGCATGGAGATTATGCAAGAACCACGAAGCGTCTCCAAACTCCATTAATGGATAAAGATAACAGATGATATATGGTGATATAGAAAGAAGGAATTAAATTTGAATATGAAAGGAGACCCAATGAGAGAGACAAGAGCGTAAATTGTAGGATATGTGGTTTGGATCCTCAAATTTTATATTGTCACGCACAGTTTTATATTTTTTAAGTTCACTCTTTACTATACTTAGTGCCATTATCTGTTTGCATTTGTGCAATTAAATTATAAAAATATTCTAAAGTAAGATTTAAAAATGGACATGGAAACCCCGTGTGCAATAGAACAAAGTACTGGAACTACCAGAGCATAGAGGCATCCGATCTGTTCACCCTTATGTAAATTTTCATATTCACTCACGTGCTTTTATTCTTATCGTACCAACTAGTTTTTCTTTATAAATAAAAATCATGGGGAAAATATTTGGGGTCTTCTTTTTATGTAAGAAAAATCATGAGAAAATATTTGGGCAATCAGAGGCTTACCAAAAGCAAGACATAGCTGAGTATATATGGCCACAAAAACAAAATAAAATATAAGGAACTACATGGCTGGTTTGCCTTTCTAGATTCAGATTCTTTACCTTTCAGTGGTCACCTTTCAGCATTAATTCTTGCTTTTTGCCATATATTCAAGAGGTTTGTTGCCAACAGTTGTGTGTTATTATCCAAATGTACACACAAAGCTAGCAAGTATCGACAACATATGTATGCATATTAATATCTAGAATTCTAGCAACTAGTAGCTAAAAATAGCCAAAAAAAAAAGGGCGGGGGGGCGGTGGGGTGGAAGCAATGAAAAATTAAATCTTAAAATACTATGTAGTTTTAAATTCTTTCTTTCTTTCTTTCTTTTTAATAAAAAAAAACTTTAAAAAACTAATGTTAAAGAACGTTTTTAGAGTATAAATATCATAGCCTTGTACATGTTTTGATAGACTCTAACCATTCGTATCAAATTATTATTATTATATTCTCAAACTGTACATAAATTCATTATAAAGAACAAAGAATCCAATAATAATTCAAAAAATAAGTCCAATATTAGGGTTTAAGTTTTACGTTTCGTTTGGTACAGCTTCTTCAATTAGATCTTTTAAAAGTAAATATTTTGAAAGTTGACCTTTTGGAAATAGATCTTTTAGAAGAAAATTATTGGTTGTTTGGTTGTCAATTAAAAAACTCTTTTAAATTATAAATTGTTTGGTTAAATTATTTTTAAAACACTTTTAGAATGTTAATTTACCAAAAAGAGTATGAGAGAAATGAATAGTATATTCATTCTATGAATGTAATGGTTTCATCCTCAACCATAAAAAATTAATCAATCAAACAGCCAATGATTAGTTAATGTAAGTATATTTTTAAAACACATATTTTCAATAAAATAGATGTAAAATTATTTTGTTTCTCTATTTTTTATTTTCAAAAGAAAAATGTTTATTTAAATTTGTTAATAAGGTTTTACATCTTCAATTTTATTTGATCTAAGTAGATTTTCAATAATGTTTCGTCAATGGAATATCATGTAATTTTTCAAATCATTCATTTTAAAATAACTCAATAAAAAGATAGTATCGTCTTTGAAATTAAATATAAAAACCTAAAAGTCTAACAATAATATTGATAGAAAATCAATACAAATAACATAAAGCAATTAATTTCGATACATGAAAAGAATTGCAATTCGATTACGTTTCTCTTCCAATTGTATTATAAATACAACTAATATGTATATATATCAATGAACCAATAATAAAACCAATTGCATTATATATATATATATATATATATATAACAAATATGATATATAATATTCATAACAATAAAGGTAAAAAAAAAAAATTGCAATAAAAAAACACAAAATATAAAAAACTTACTAGTTAAAGAGAAGTTCTCAAAATTTTTTATAAAATAAAAAATGAATGAAAGTGGAGCTTATGTGTTTATATTTATAAAGAAAGTGTAATAGGGTTATAAAGGTATAAAGAAATTAACAAAATAAAATAGAGGTATAGTAGATATTTTAATTTTTTTAAAAGCTTAAAAAGATCTACTTAGATAAGCTCAAATTTTGAGTTTTTCCAAGTAGACCTATTTCAATTTTTTTAATTCCCAAAAGCTCTACTGAGATGTCAACCAAACAATACAAAAATAATTAAGTAGAGCTTTTGACAATAAAAAAATGTTTTTGATCAGTAGATAAGTTGTACCAAACGTACACTTAGTGTAGTTCATCTAAATTTATTAGACATATGACCTATTATTTACATTTGATGGTACATTGATTTGAGATCAATGATGGCCCATTTACAAGTAAGAGATTATTAATTTGAATAATGATCAGTTTGATCATATGAGTCGCCCATATTCTTTTAGAGGGTGCACTGTTTTAAAACTAGCTAGTTAATAAATCTCAATTATATTCTGTAGACATTACATATTTGAGTTAAAAAAAAAAAAAAACTTAAAAAAAAAAACAATGAGGGGCTAAATAGTCAAATCGAACAATATCTAAGTTAAATGATTAAGATCCTTCTATCAATCTTTATAAATCACATATAATTATAAACTGTCTTTTTTAAATTAACTAACTCATTGATCAAATGTAGAAATATTCTAATATATGATATATACTGATTATGTTCATTAAGGTGATAAGTATATGTGTTTTAATAATATAACAGGCTGAAACTAATTTTTATTTAATTAGGTTTATTTATTCTATAGACTAAGGGACTATAGGAGAGATAATCAGCCACTACCTGAACTATTGAACAAATATTTTACTGAAAATAACTGGAACATAATATATGCAATTTGTCAAAGTCGTGGATAGTTTAAAAATAAATACATGAGGACCTTGCAATAATAAACAACTTTGTAGCGAAATTGAAGTGAAAACAAAGAAGATAAAAGGTGGACAAAGATAAATGGGCGTCGGTCCTGATAAAAAATAAAAAGACAGCTGCTACCATGATTACTAACGTTGATGGAGTGACTATTACAGAGTAAAAAGATAACAGAAACAACAATCAAGGTAAAACAATTTAGAAATTAGAAATTAACCACTGTCAACCGACCGTTTCTGCTTAATGGATCAATTGACTTGGTCTGACCAAATGTTTGAAAGAAAAATTAATTCAACCTAGAGTTTAATAGAGTTGGATGAATTTTTTTTAAATGATAGATTTAGGTGATGAAATTCATAGGTTTTATAAATTCCAAAGAATTTTATAGGGGAATAGGATAAATTTTGTTATATATATATTTTTCATAAATCTTACTTTAAAATCTATTCAAATTGATCAAATTTTATCATTTATATGAATATTTGTAAAGTCAATAATTTGTTTAATTCACTTCAATTTATTATTTTTTGAAAATCTGAATTGAATATAAATAGTTTTAATGAAAGTTTTTACAATATAAATTGAATATTCTATATAAATTCTTTAAAAATTTAAATTAAATACTGATTTTTATTTTTCATAAATTTTAGATTAAATACCCCTTAAATATTGTTATATATAAATGTTTCCCATGTAAAAAATTCATGTCATGCTAGCGCAGAGCTGCTGTAGGGCTCGTTTGGGATAGTTTCTACTTCTGGTTTTTGACAGTAGAAGAAGAGAAGCAGAAAAGAATTAAGGGCTAAAATGTTTAAATTGCTTCATTAAACCAAATTTTGACTTCCCGTGTTTTTCAGGAAGAGCTTTCAAGAGAAGCTGGGTAGAGTAGTTTTGGGTAGAAGAGCTTCCTAAGACAGGAAGCTCTTTTATTGAATTCAGTCAAACGGGTAGCAAAATGGCTTCTAGCTTCAAGAAGCCAAAATAAGCTCTTCCTGATAGATCCCAAACAGGGCCGTATTTATATATATTTTTATTTTTCTCAAACGAATGCCTCCGATGTAAAAGTTCGTGTCATACTAGTGCAGAGCTGCTGTATTTATAAATAATTTTGTATTTTTCTCAAACGACCTAAGTAGCTAAGAGGTCATTTTAGAGAATTTATTAAAAAAAGTAATATAGGTTCAGTTTATTATTATTATTTTTTAATACCACTCGACATAGTAAACACTTGAATATGTGTTATTATTAGGTTGAATAAAAGCTCTCTATTATTGAGCTACATTGGATGGTGATTCATTTAACCTTGTCGAAATGTTCATTTTTAAAAAGAAATATACGTTTACATTGATCCACATAACTTTATGGGTTAGATTATATTAATTCAAAATTTTGACTTAAAAAATAAATTTAATATCTACTTATTTATTTTCACTCAATTCAATGACTCTTATATATTTTAAATTTTTTTTTCGTAGAGTAAAAATTGATGAAAAGATGTTGATATCATTTTGTAAGTCAAACTTTTAAGTTAATACATTGAAACCTTAATATTATATATTTTATAATAATAATAAAAAGAAAGTAATACATCGGAGTAATAAATCTTGTAATTTAAGTAAAAAAAGAAAGAAATTTTATAAAGAAATTCATATTTTAGTGTCTAATAAATTTCTTTTTCATCTGAAATTAATAACTGATGTGTCAAATATAGGTTCGCAAGCTCTAATGGTTTAATCTTGTTATTTTATCTTGTATTTTCCCATATAGAAACAGCAAATAAAAATAGGAGGATATGCATTCAAACTAAAGTTGATTAAAATTTGATAACTTTTTTTTTTAATGATAAATTTTGGTGAAGTCCATTAATTCTATAAATTTCATTTTGATTTTACTGGAATATCACTTGAAATTTATGGAATTAGGGCAATAGTTATTATGGGTATTTTTATTCATAAATTTCATTATAGAAACTGTCAAATTTCATCACTTAACAAATCATTACCTTTTTAATATACCCGAATTTGTTTAAACCTCTTTAAAAGTTTGAATTAAATAAAACAAGATTTAATGGCATTCTAAAAATTTTGAAATGAATACACCTACAAACTCTAATGGAATATTTAAAACTCTAGGTTGAACTACAAAGACATTTGAAAATGTTTTAAATTATAATAAATTTTATATTGAATACACTCCTTAGATAAATATTTATTAGTTATTTATTTATATTTGACATGTGTTCATTTATTCAATTATTACAAAATTATAATTACATTTAAACCAAGTAGACGCTGGTGTATTTTAATATGTTATTAATACCTTTTTTAGGAATCTGACGCAAAGATGATTGCATGCAACCAAAACTTCTTGAGTTTACTCATAGAATGTCACTTTTATTGACCATCCACACAATCGCGCCACTGAATTAATTGTTTCTCTTTTACAAAATTAATAGCGTGAAGAAATAATTAATTAAAGATATTATAAGCATGGGTTAATGATGTCATTAACAATACGTGTGCTACACTAAGTGTGAATTATGATTGGAGACACGTAAGCCATGTTTTCTGTGCTTGAATTGTGGTGCTTATGATTTGGAGTCAAACGTGAGGCTCTCAATTATCACCATTAGTTGGATATTTTCCAGTCCGTTGGCATCCCTTTGTGTACTAAAATTGACCTTCCAGACGCATGCCTTTTACAAAATTCGCTAATCACCTTCTAATTTATCCAAAACTTGGCACAGAAATTGGGACTAGTTCTGGTAATAATAAATACTGATAATCCAAAAATAAAAAATACGTGCAGTTATTAAAATCTTGATTTTATCAGATTTAATTTGAAATTTATCCAAAATTTCATCGACGTTAATATAAATACATAAAATATCTTCTGAAGACATATGAATATACAATAATACCCCTGACTGTCATTGATATGCTATTAAGTTGAAAATATCGATTGTTTGACTTCAAAAGCAAAAAAAGAAATACTGATGTAAAATTAATTAAAAATTGATAACAAATTAATAAATAAATTACTATTATATTTAGAAAATCAAAAACCAAAAAGGCTATGTGTCTCTAGACCATCTTGGTCTCCAGTGGAGACCATTTGGGATGGTCTCCAATGGATGGTCTCTATTGGAGACCATCCAAGTCTCAGAACAATAGAGATCATCGATTTTAGATCTTCACGATGGAGACCTAAACTCAATATCCCTAGTTTTGAATTGTCAACGGTGAAGACCCAATTTGGATCTTCATCTCCATCTTGGAGACGTAGATATTAGTGGTCTTTGCCATTAGAAACTAGGTGGTCTCTACCATTAGAGACCATCGGTTCTAGGTCTGGAGACTTAAATTGAGTTTCCATTGTCAGTGACTCGGTTTTAGGTCTCCGATGGTGGAGATTCAAAATCGATGGTCTCCACCAACCAGAAACTATTTTTATTATCTTTTTTTGATGATGTAGTCGTAAAAAAATTTTGGGCCCAAAAGCCTGTTGTGATAGATCAGCCCAGCATAATCGATTGGCCTAAACTAATAGCCCAAGTGGATAACCCAGAGACTTGATTGATCCAGTTTGGATAAGGTCTAATTTTTTAAGTGATGATTGATTGCTCTTAATGCATGAGGTTTAAATAAATTGTAACGGAAGAGGTATTAAACCCTGTAACTGACATGTCATAAACCATGACATTAACCTCTACAACCGACATGTCATAAACCATGAAATTAAACCCTGTAATCGACATATCATTAACCATGTCATTAAACCTTGTAACCAACGTGTCATTAATCATGCCATTAAACTTTGTAAATAATAAGTCATTAAGCATGACATTTACCCTGCAATAAGTTCCCATGGTATCTCCTCCACCTATAAATAAAGGCTTATCCACCTATAAATAAATGTTTCACCAAGAGGAAGATGCATTCCATCTCTCTTGCTCATCTCTTGCAAGCCATTTGAGGTTTCTTATTCTTCTATCTTGTGTTCTCATTTTTCTATTATAGATTTAGAGTTCCTATGTGATAGATTCAGTATAGTGGTATGGAAATGCATGTCTAGGAAAGGTTCTGACTAAGGAAATACTTGATACTTAATAGTGTCCGTTGTGACCAACTTCTCTTTCCTGAGAACTTACCTGGTGTACTATTCATAATCCACTTACACTATTCTATTATATGGGGTTTTGCCCATTGACACTCAATATCTTAGTATTTCTACTCCATTCAGTACTCAGGTCAAGATGGTCAAGACTTCGTTAGTCTTCCGTCCAAAATTATTCCAACACACTCCTTCCAGTCTAACGACGGTTTACAATTACTATATTCATTTTCATTATGATCAGTTTACTAACTTGAGTGTCGAAGTGTCTTCGGTCGACACCCCACTGATGTCAAGATCACTCAGGTTCTCTTTATTTGATTTGTGCGAGATATAGGTTGCTAGATTCTAAGAAAGTTGACCGACGAGACCTGGTTAAAGTCAATATACTATAGAATTCACCCACTAAAGATGGATTGTTAGAATTTTTTATGGTTTTGTTTTTGTGATGTTGTGATGGATTGAGTGAGATTGATTGATGAGGAAGACAATGGATTGGGTGAGGTTTTTTTATGATGAAGATGATTAAGTATTCGAATAAATTGTTATATTAAGTTGATGTGATTGATAATTTGTTTGTTTGTTTATTTTTTTTTTTTGGTTGAAATGTGATCGATAATTTGTTGGTTTGGTGGCATTTAGCACTTTCTTTATTCTTTGTTTTTTTCCCTATCAAAATACTTTTCGATTAAGTTAGGGGCAGAAAGGCAAGAAACTTCCATAGAAAGGGAAAATGACCCCTTTGGCATGATTCAGGTGGAAAGTGGGAATAAAAGTGACATTATTAAAAAACTGATTCGTACATGATTCTGATTCAGTAAAGAATGCCAGAAATTACTGCTCATTTTGTTTGTATAGGTTGAAAACTTTCTTAGTTCAAATAACTACGAAGTCATTTAAAAAATGTATAAAATTTGAGGTGGGCATCATATAATTTAATTAAAATTCTATATATACTGATCTTTTTACTAATTTATTATAATTTAGTAATATATGTAATTAAAAATTGAGATTTTTTCACTTTTCTCTTTACTATATTTATTACATTATCATTAGATATTTTAAGTTAGAAAAAGATGAGCATTTAGATAATCTTAATTCCATGTAATTAATGCATAAATTCACTCAATGCAAGCATGTAAGTTTGTCACATGTAAAAAGAATGTCAATTATGATCGCATACTACATTTAAAATGGGGAAAGAATATTAATTAATTATATTTGAAGGACAGTACAATTTTCCATAGCACAGATTAAGTTATGTGCCCACCCCTAAGTTTTTCTTGTTGAAAAGATTTGGTATCTCTATGCAGTCTTCTCTCAACGATAAATTATTAAATAGACAGTTATACATATATAATAATTATATACACATCATCTCTTAATAGAACTAATCGAGCACTTCCTGTGATCATAAAAGGTCAAAAGTTCAAGTTCACAATTATCCTAAAATATAAGGTGAGGGTAGTTTTCTTTGAATTCAATTCTTCCCCATCATAAAAAAAAAAAAAAAAAGAAAGAAAGAAAAACGGTTACTACATATAAAATCGCCCTATATTGAACAATAATGTTCAAATTCTTTTGAATATATGCAACTTTTGACTAACCCATATATACTTCCATAAACTATATTTGATCACATGCTATAAACCCAAACAATAATGTATCCATCTAATTGGTTGTAGTGATGGTTAGCTTTATCATATATAAATTCCTTCTGGAGAAAAATTCAGTACATCAGATGTATTCATCTAATCATGTTAACTTTTATTATTAATTTTTTTAGTGTATATTTTTGGAAGTGATATATATACCCGTACATAGCTCTATAATTTAAAAGATTAGTCCCTCTTTCTCTCTCTCTCTCTCTCTATATATATATATATATATATATATAGACACACACATCCTTTCTCTTAAATTTTATATTGCCTATATGATTTTCAAAAAGTTTGATGTCATATTAAATTTTCATAATTGATATTTTTCATATACTTTTTGAGAAGTATAATGTATATAATAATGGACAGCCTTACAATTCAAAAAACTATTCTCTTAAGTTGTGACATCTATTTACACACACTTTCCATTGGTTTTATACTTTTAATGTGTAATTTATCTTCTTTTTTTTTACCATTTCACATCACATATGAGACACTCTAACCATTTCGCATGACTCATGTCTTATGCAATGAGATACTTGTGTGTGTATATATATAGACGATATTATAAGGTAGGAATGTCCTAAAATTTGTATTTAAAGACCATTAATTAGAACCACATATTTTTAGTGATTTTTATCACTATAGTGGAGTTCACTTTGACAATGAATGGTTATAATTTGTGGTTCTAAAATAAAATCTTAAGAACGTCCTGATTGGATAATCATCATTATTATTATTATAAAAACATTCTTAAATTTTTATTTATCATAAATTATAATCATTTATTTTTAATAAACCCTATAAAAATAATGGGATCTGCTGAAAATATGTGGTTGTAATAAGTTATCTGTATTTATAATCGAATTATATATATATATATATATACTAGTTTTGGTTGCACGTGCAGGGCACGTGTTTGAAGTTATATTTGTTTTTCTTATCAAATAGATTTTAAGGTTAAAACAATTAAATATTGTTATTTATAATTGATATGATTGGATATTTAAAATTAACTACCGGATTAACAATATTTTTTTTACTGAAATTATTATTATATATATAATATCATAAATAATAATTCTAAATTTAATTGCAAATAACTTTTCTCTTTATTATACTTATTTATTTAATTACTCCATTCTAAATATGAAATATTTGATGTAATTCTTATAATCACTCAACTTTATTAATTATAGAATAAAAATGTATTAAATCTTCATTTTTATTTCATAATTAAACTAAAAGTTATAGTTAAACCTTATGATAATAATTTAAGTAAAAAAATATTATTATTCCTCCAATTAATTAAGTAATAACAGTCCAAGAATAATAAAACCTTTAATATAAAGAGACATACTTGTGCTAATAATAACTAAACTTTTGATTTGTTCAAAAACAAAAAATTAAATCTTTGATATAATTAAACTTTATAATAATAAATACTATTAAACATTTTACCCTTTGTTGTTATAAATAGGTGAAAAAACTAACAGTCTAATGCTAACTCATGATGAAAAGATCCAATTATCCCTTTTATAATTATGAAAATACTCATTTGCCCTCAAAATTTTATTGTACTTACTATTATGTTCAAAGATATTTTAAAAATTAATAAATAAAATATTAAAATCAATAAATAAAATATGGGATATTATCATTTTACCCTATGGAATGAAAATTAATGTCAACCACCCTTGATTTCCAAACTATTATCCAAAAATAAACCAAACGTTAGTGAATTGATGCTTTCCATGTAGAAAATGACGGATCTGTTAGTTGTAAGGGCATTTAAGTAATTATATATTATGTTTAATTTTTAATTTAATATTAAATAAAAATAAATTGATTAGATGAAGACACTTGGCATTGATCTCTTAAGTTGATCGATGGATTGGATGAGGACACTTGGCATCCATTTAATACACCTATATAAATAACACAATTCTATCATCACTCTTATTCTTACTGGCCCTTCCCATTCATTCATCACCACCACTTAAACCTGTCGTTGTCCCCTTCCACTCTCTCACCGTTTATCTCTCTTTTCCCTCTCCCCCCTCCGAGGTCGTTCTTTATTCCCTCTTCACCCTCCAACATCGTTCTCTCTTCCCTCTCCACCTTTGGCGTCACTCTCTCTTCCCTCTCCCCACTTCGGCGTCACTCTCTTCCCTCTCACCTTCTAGTGTCGTTCTCTTTTGCATGCCTATCAAATCCTTCTGGATTAAGAAGACGGAGACCTTTTGGATCCATCTTCTAGATCTAGATATAGGCCTATCATGTTTTTTTTTTTTTTAATTTTTTAATTTTTGTCGTTAAATACTAATAAATTTAATTTAATTAATTTAGTTTGATGATTGTCATGTATGATGAATGGTGATGACGATGGTTTAGTGTTTGGTGGTGTAAGTGATATGTGTTAAACACCTGTTATAGGTGATGATGAATAATAATGTTGTTGGTTTGGAGATGGTGATGAACTGTGAAGAACACTAAATTATTAATTTTTTTAATTTTTAATGGAGATCACATCTAGATCCCAAATCTATTATCTATTAATTTTAAAAGGGGGATGTCCATCTATTTATATGGAGTTAGTGAGAAGGGTAGAGATGTAATTATATTTTCAAACAAATTGAGGGTAAAATCAGAAATCAATTTTTAAAGACAAACCTGGGGTAGAATTCTGTCATTGTTCATCACCCCTCATCACACTTTTTATATAGATAATAGGTATGCGCTGAGCGCATGTAAGCAAGCATCCCTCTTCCTTTTGCAAGTTGAGATATGATGTGCAGTATTTGGATACGCCACGTAGGATTTGACACGTTTCGCCTGGGCGCTTTTGACCTGTTAAAAGAAGAGATTTCGCAGAGGTGGGGTTTTGCTACTTTTGATGAACTCCACGTATCCATGTCTGATTGTCATCCTTCAGCCCGTCATTCCATGTTGCATGTATGGAACTACCAGGAGAGAGAGCGGATTGGCAGACCATTTTCTCAAACACACATGGTAGTCTTCGTTTTGGATAAGATCATCAATTCTTCTCAGACATGAGGGGAGGGGGACGCAGGAAGATGGGCTCGAAAAGACACTGAAGCATTTGGTCACGTTGCCATATCTGCATGGAGAAGAGATTATGCTCGTAAGAGCAGAAGATGACCTCTCTCATTTTCTGATTTCTCTACCGTAGAAGAACCAGACAATCTCAATCTAACCAGTTGATATAATAATATAATAAATCAAGCTAGCTAGCAAGTGGACGAGGCCAAATAAAACTCTACCCAACTAAATTACTAGATTTTGGTTGGTAACATTGTACAATGCAATGTATATGACAAGTGGTGTGGTGTGATCTGAAGGGGGGACATACAGTGTGCTTGAAGCATCCAACTTTTTTCCTTTTGAGAGAGCTTAATTATCTTGTTGTATCATTAATGACATATTAATTTAGATATAATTTTTTAAATAAATTTAGTTTACTTTCTGATACGTATATATATTTTGCTATTAAATGTACCACGAGGTTGTCGATTAGGTCATAGCTGTCAGCAACAGTGAAGTGCCACCAGCCCTGCATGCAAAGCCAGCTCGAGAGTCACGTGTATTGACTTGAATGGAAAGGATGGCTTATGGCGAGCACATGAGATGAGACAATTGAGAGTGAAGACATCACATATTGGACAGCAAAGCGGCTATCACCGGACATAAAAAATGCAACACGGTTGTGATCTCTTCGATTATTTTTTTTGTTGGTCCACATTTCTCGCGAAATCACTCCCTATTCCACGTCATTGGTGCTTGTGGGTCTCATCCTTCACGCTGGCAAGTAGAATTATATTAATATGTCCCTACATATTAAAATCAAAATAATAAAAATAAACATTTATATATTATTTAAGAAAGGGAATTTATTTAAATTTTGTATTTTAATATTTGTTGAAAGGTGTAATCGTCGACTTATATATATTTTTTCGGAACAATAAAATATATATTAATATATTTCAAATAAATATAAATTTTTAATTCTTAATATGTGTCTTACCTAATTAAATCACATGGCACATTTTAAGAGAGCGTAGAAAAACAGGCAGTGTATGGACAAAAACTAGCTAGATTATACCTATAATGTACTCAATTTTTTTTTCTATTAATTTATTTTCTTTTTTTATTCTTATTTTTATAGCATTCATTTATCTAATTTCTTAAAGCAGTTTTTGTGCAAGATTAAAATTGTTTATTCTGTAGCGCTATCACGTGTGCACCTTATTGTATTTGAAAACTAAATGTTTGAATTCACCATAAACATAGATACAATGCTTTGTGTCAAGATCAATTTGGAGTTTCTTACAATAACATACAGTTGTTTACCATTAATAAATTTGTTATATAATTTTTTTAGACAAGAACTGATTTTATCATGAAATTGATACTGTTGAGTTTGTCTGCCTTATTTTCTACCTGCAGTGGAATGAAATGATTAGGAACAGCAGCAGCCGCGAGATCAAAGATGGCTCTATATAAGTTGTTATTGAATATTTGAATTCGTCTTCCACTTATGTTAGATGGAAAATTTTCCATTTTTTTATTACATAAAAATGGAGTAGTGGCAAGCACAAGGAAGCTTAATGTCAAAATCTTGACCTGGAAGATTACAGCATTTGCATCCAATATAGGTGGTTCTCGCCTTCCAGGCCTAAGGAAAGTGTTTGGTGAAGTTGCACTAAGCAGATGTACACGTAAACGAACACATTTAAACCAGTACAAATAAGTCCAAAACAAATAAAACGAGTTATCAAGCATAATTCCCTTGCTTATCTTCTTCAAAAGCAACACAAGTGCATATGTTGTGTTGGTGACAGCTTCATCCTTTCAGTCACATGAAAGCTTTATACTTATCAACTTTATTGGTTAAATTAAGGAGGGATTTAGGTGAACTAATTAGGTCAAGTACAGTGTCTGTGTACATATTCACATAGTCATATCTGTCGGCCACTTTTGGTGCAATGGTGCATGGTAGGCACTCATGAGAGCTTCAAATATTTATCAAAAGTTCATCCATTAACTTTTGTTTTACATATTTAGGTTAGAACATATCATCCATTAGCTTTCTCCTTTATAAACGAGTCAATTTTTATAAAAAAGAATTAAAATTAACATCCTCAACCATGGCTTTAACTTTTAAAATCATATTTAATCAACAAATAATCTATTTTACCCTCATTATAATAATGAAAATAAATTAATCTAACAAAACATTTTTAATCTAAAAAAAAAAAACTCATGATATATGGGACAGCACCAATGATGGCCTCCTTAGCTATGACTAATTAGTTATTAATTTCTTTTGTTTGTTTATTCTAATATTATTATTGTTTATTTTTAATTTGTCAGAATTTCAAATACCATATAATCCTTAAATTTTACTGTTGACTAACCGAAGACATGAGAGTTTAAGGTCCCTTTTTGTAAAAGTCATCTCCATTCCAAAGTGAAATGTGTTAGGCATCTAATTTGTTGTTTGGTTGATAGGGCATGTGTGAGGTTTCTTTTTTATTTTTTTATTTTTTTTATTTCATTATTTTTGAAGGAAAAGAAAAAGAAATTAAAGGGGTAAAATATAAATTCAGAACTTTACTTTATAGAGAGACGTGATCATTATCAAGATATGCCTATCTTGCACATGTGAATTAGTTAGGATTAAGTATAGGTCAAAGCCTTGTTCAGCTAATAAATATATGCTTACGTAAAATATCTTCAAACAACTGATACGGTTTCAAATTATAGTATTATCTGAAAGTGTTATACAAAAAGATATGAAACATTGCACGTCTAAATAGTCTTGAAAAATATGTAACTGTATGCTTGTTTTGTAGAAACTATTTCCAAGATTTATTATCTCAATAGTTATATTATACAATGAACATTCACTTGATTTTGTTCACATAAACAATTCTATTTTTTTTATATAAGTTACTCGAATCTGAATCATTATCAAACCGAATGGGGTTTTTTAACCCAAAAAATCACATTAAAAGAGGTAACAAAGTCTAATTATTCCAACATAAATTTTACAAACTGTTATGTTATCTAATAGTTCACCATTAATTGTTATCATTTTATTGTTAGGAAGGAAATAAATAATTTCATAGAGAATCACTTTTAAAGTTTACATATATATATATATATATATATATATATCTGAGAATATTTGTTGGCTATGCCCTGTATATATACAAAGAATTTACGTTGTCGACGAGAAATATTTCATTTCAATTTTGAACAACTGAGTAGTCAGTACTATAAGTTACTTACACAGTCAAAAGGCAAACTTTGTAATAAATTTCCTCTCAACGAGTACATGTGATAAAGACTATTGACCTGGGTGAGGGGCTGTCTAGAAGGAAACCATGTATTTCCCTTGATCTTTGGAGCTTATTTTGTTATTTAAATGTAATGCGATATTGCTCTACAAATAGCAAGATTCTTCTGCAGCTATTTAGGTGTGAAGATGAAACAACTGGAGCATCCGATCCCAACATGATCCCTCAGAAGTGATGATATCTTATTCCATGGTGAAAATGACAAACGTGAGGTTTCATTATATATTGATAATAAGATAAAAAGAGACCAAAAAGTTGGAACCATGTGTTGAGATTCAAACCAATGAATTACTGAAAGGCCAGTATTTCTCCTGGAGGATGTGGATAGAATTGAATCCTAATCCTCACCATCCTTAAGATATATAGCTTTATTTAGGTACCTGCTCTTCTTTTTAAGTACAAATTAGGTATTTGCTCGATTAGACAATATTTTCAATCAAGTTAATCAATTATTGATTTATTTATTTTTTTAAAATAACACACGTGTTGAGGTGGTATTTGTGATATCCTAGACAATTAAATTACTTTTTGATAAAATCCCTAATTGATATATGTGATTTTTTTCCTCGAATCCCTAAGTATAGTCTTAGAAAGAATTTTTATTAAATAAATATAAATCAATCTCTTTCCACCTTGACGTGTGTAGGACTTGAATTCAAACCTAACTATGTTAATTAATGCCCAAATTGATATTTGTATTTAAAATCGTTTCATTTAAAAAGATGCAAGAAAAAAATAATATCCGGAGTGACTCAATAAACTTTAACTGGCAGTAACATAAGCTGAAGCCTGCACTGCTGCACTAGGTTCGCGAATGCGATCACTTTACTTTTTTTTTTTTTTTTTCACTTATTAATTATTATTGAACTTTTGTGCACAAAATTGATTATTTTATATAATGATCTAATTTAGGGTTGGACAAAAAGGGCAAACACATAGACCAAGGAAATTAATTGCTTAAGTTTTGATTGGCCAGAAATCAAATAATTATTGTTTCATGTACCTTTATATTATATAATGTTGATCAAAGTGAACATCCTCTATATATTTCTTACACATTTTCAACGTGTATGAAAACAATGTTGGGGGCCTCCTCTGCAAATTATAATGTGCCAGGCATCCAAACGAATACATTAGGTGGCAAGCCTAAATCGCAGGCTGTCAACAACTGGCATGTGTTTTAAATTCATTTGAGGAATGGGACTCATTCATGTTTTCCAACCGCTCCTTTCTTTGTGGATATATCCACATCAATGAAAATATATGCTTTAACTTCCGTTATATGACAGCATACCGTATCAATAACTAGCTACTTAATTAGTTTTCATAAACATCCATATAAATAGATGGATTTGACAAAAGTTTATCAAGAATGAATGCAATTTGTATACTTAATAATTACGATAATTTTATAAATTGAAAATTCACAATCCTTTAAAACCCCCAGTTTCCCACTGAAATTTAGATCATTTATCAGCACAAACATGTTAAATACATATACATACTGTATATATATATATATATATATATATAAAATGATTGTCACTAATGCAAAAAATTAAATAGCGGCTACTGGTTGTTTTTATAAATGATCACTCGCTTTCGTAAATTGTAGATTGAAGATTTACCTTGAGCAGTTTCTTGATAATATGAGTTGAAGGGTATGTTTCCTGCTGCTTTCTAACTTCTGTCACCAATTAATTAAAGCCTGAGAAAGCTCAATTTCTTAGCTGACCTGAGCAGTCTACAATTATTAAATATTACATATATAGAATGTTGGAAATTCTCTGCTCGGGATCGTTATAATGATTTTTTTTACAGACCTAGGTAGTGCTAGAATATTACGCCGCATTAAGTAGACAAATAAGAATATAACCAAAAGAGTCAAGCAAGTAGCTTACATGCAACTAGATGTGTAGAATATCGTCCACATCATTCTACAGTGAAGAAAAGTTGAGTGGGGCAGGCACGCTGGTAGCATGCCATATGACGTAGGTCCAAACTGCAAATAGATTTGATTGTCGCATCGCATGGAGTGAAATATTTGCCACCATTCAACCGAAAATTTAATCTCTGCAATGAGATATATATTGCGTATGGATGATGTAAATATGTACCACGCTTATAATTTGTTTGGGGCTTAACTATTTAGTTGTCAAGACTGTCCAGGAACTTTGCAAACAAGTCATTTGCTGCATCAGCGATTTGTTAGGAAGGGTCACATTCACACACACATTTTTTTTTAGCAGCTAGTTGGTCACTGATCAAACAAGGCTTAATTAGCTTGTTCAGACTTGAAAACGATTTGGCATTTCAACATTTCTGTCATTATCATATATTGGGATTTACATAAAGAAAATAGCTGGTATGCATTAGGAATTCTTTTCAGGATTAATGTAGATTGAATGACATTCAAAGAAAACAATAATCTTTTCATGTTACAAATTTGTGAATGAGAACTGAACCCATCATAACCGGGATCACGGACACAAGATTTGGACAAAACTGACATAGAACATAAAACCTATGAAAGTAACTGATCAGAAAACGATATTCTACCATACAAGACTACCATTCGAGAAAAGGAAAATGCATCTCCACCATTCCACAAACGGGCTTATCTCGTGATTAATTGCAAACACTGACGACTGACCTTATCTTGTCTAAGAGCGTTTATGTTCGTATATTTAGCTGTTAAATAAAAACTATATAACATAATCCTTTCTCCTAACAAAGAGAAAAAAAAAATAAGGATACGGAATGTTACCTATTAATCAAGAAAATTTTGGATAAGTATATATATATTAACACACGTATATGATAATTGCACCTAGTACATTATGAGTGTAAGAACATTTAGGTGAGGAGTTCCTTCCGCACCGCCCAAATGTTTTGTCCATGGTCATGTGAGCCAATGGTGGTCCCCGCTATAGACAGGGGACACGGGTCCCTCCTAGCCTTTAGCAAAAATTCTTTTTAAGTGGTTTTTATAAAATACAGATATTTATCAAAAGCCTTAGTTGTAATATATAATTTGATACTTATAATTCTACTAGTTATTATATTTTCTAGTATGATCTTTACACACTATCCTTTAGTAAGAGTGGTTGAATATCTTTTTAACCTCTTATCCTTTAGTAAAAGTGGTTGAACAATTCCTTTGAATTATAAGACGTTAAGAATTCAAATTACATATTTTATTGAATCTCACATTTGTCATAAAATAAATATGTGAATAGTTTTTTCTCAATTTACATTTCTATGAATTCTTACCCCCTTGTAAAATTGGCTAAACACTTTCTTTGAATCCTAAGAATTTAAGAGTTCAAATATTATATTTTATTGAATCTCACATTTGTCATAAAATAAAGATATGAATAGTTTTTTCTGAATTTAATATATATATGAGTAATGCTAGATTCTCTAAAAATTTAGCCCAAATTCATACTAAAATGATATGACGTATAAATTACTAAGATTTTATTAATTATCACATTATTTCATGATTTAAAAGATTTTGACAACTCACATGCTACATTATTTTTGTATAGATTTGGACAAAATTTTTAAGAAGCCTAGTATTACTATATATATATAAGTTGTCAAGATTGTATTAATTATCACATTATCTCATGATTTATAAAATCTTGACAACTCATATGTTACATCATTTATCCATAAATTAGGATAAAATTTTTGAGAAACCAACATTACTATATATAGTATATATATATATATATATATAGAGAGAGAGAGAGAGAGAGAGAAAGAAAGAGAGTAATGCTAGGCTTTACTAATAATTTGTCTAAATAATGTAACATGTAAGTTGTTAATATCCTATTAATTATTACATCATCTCATGATTTATAAGATTTTGACAACTAACATATTACATGATTTGAGCATAGATTTAAGCAAAATATTTAAAAAATCTAGCATTATTCATATATGTACATATATTTTCTAACATTATCTTTACAAATAATTTGTCTAAATAATGTAACATGTAAGTTGTCAATATCCTATTAATTGTTATATCATCTCATGATTTATAAGATTTTGACAACTAACATGTTACATGATTTGAGCATAGATTTAGGCAAAATATTTGGAAAACCTAGCATTATTCATATATGTACATATATTTTCTAACATTATCTTTATAAATATTTAATTTCTATAATTTTATTTATTTTCACTAATGCATTTATCTTCAATTTAAAATATCTCTCTATATACATACTTATGATTTTTGTTCAAATATTAGTGCATCTCCACTACTATTATACATTTTTATGTTTTTTTAAATAGACACATAAAAAATTAATATGGATCTACTTTGAAAAAAAAAAATGAAATACATAAAAGTGTGAGTAGTTTTCTCTTAATTTAATATATATATTTCCAACCTTATCTTTATAAATATTTAATTTCTATAATTTTATTTATTTTCACTAATGCATTTATCTTCAATTTAAAATATCTCTCTATATACATACTTATGATTTTTGTTCAAATATTACATCTCCACTACTATTATATATTTTTATGTTTTTTTAATAGACACATAAATATATATATAGATCTATTTTGAAAAAAAAAAATTAAATGCACAAAGATGTGAGTAGTTTTCTCTTAATTTAATATATATATTTTTTCTAACCTTATCTTTATAAATATTTAATTTCTCTAATTTTATTTATTTTCACTAATGCATTTATCTTCAATTTAAAAGGTCCCTTATATACATATTTATGATTTTTTTTTTTCAAATATTAGTACATATCCAAAACTGTTATACATTTGCATTTTTTTTTTAAATAAACACATATATATATATATATATATTGATCTACTTTGAAAAAAAAAAATTGAAATACATATTCTCATCTCTAATATTGTAATCATCTAAGGTATGTATCCACTTTATGACCAATCACCATAAAATATGTGTTTCACCTTCCCTCGTCTTATATTTTATAATTACGAGAAGAGAGAATAAGACACATTTTGATATATTCAATTGGTGGGAGAGAGCATGAGATCTCACTATGATTTCTAAGAGAGTTTCTCAATCAAGAAACCTATTTCGATATTCTCTAAAAAATAAAAATGTCACATTAATTCCACAATTGAGTCAGATAATTGCATTTAAGGGTTTTTTTTTTTTTTTCAGCTTATTATCTATCTATTCTATGTGACAATAAATTCTAACCAAAATTTACCATTCTTCTACCAATCTCATAAAAAATGTAAACAAAATCATATAGAGTTTATAGAATCTATAAAATTCATCCAAATCTATAATTAAAAGAAATTCTTCAAACCTTGATAAACTCTAAATTGAATAAACTCATAAACATTTTTGCCTTGAAAATTTAATTAATGAACTTTAAATTTCCAATTTTTAATTTGTTACATCAAATTTCTTATGGATTATCATGATTCAATTTTTTTTCTCTCTCTTTTTTGTTTGTTTAAATAATTTTACCCGATTGGAAATCAATAAAGTGATAAGAATTTATCTTGATTGATGAAAATAACTAGAGCATCTCCACTGCTAGCTATTGTGGAATTTTGAACTTCTATTCATAACACATCATCACCATTTTTTAATATGAATTAACCTGGGCAAAAAGAAAAAGAAAAGAAGAAATAGTTATTTTCATCTTCAATGCAATTATCTACAATCAAATATACAGTCACTTTAAAACCAATCATCATAAAATATGTATTACACTATCTCTTTTATATTATTCAAAGTTTTTGGACTCTCTGAGAAAAAAAAGATAATTTTTTAGATGAAATTGTTTAACGAAAATTGTGTAATTTATTTTGGTGGGAAAAAAAATGAAAAATGTTGACTTGGATTTCTACTAAAATGAGAAACTCATCTTCATAATTTTTTTTTTTTTCCGCATCAACTTCATAATTAAGCTACATAATTGCATTGAAAAAGAATTTTTTTTTTTTTTACCTGATCATCTATTGATCATATATGACAACAAATTAAGGTCAAATAGAAACTTGCATTGGAAATACTCTTAGGTTATATTTTCATTGTGAACCTAATTTCTTACTTGTATGTAAAATTCAAATAATTTGATTTTAAGAGATATTCAGTAACTGATATATAATCACAAATTAATCAAGAATTAACATCGATTTTCCTTATGTGAGATTACGAAGGAGAAAACATGTTTTTTTTTTTTAATGGTTTATAGTTAAAGATTTTTAAAGTGTATCACATCCATATCCCGGTAATTAACTGCTGTAAGTTAACTAAAATGGAATTTTCATAATTTATTCTAATTTTCTTTTTCTAAGATTATTTTATTTTATTAAAATGCCCCCTTCAATATTAATTTCTAGGTTGGCCTCCGATGTGAGCCTAGGACTGATTTTTTCTTTGTTGACAAATTAGGGCTGATAATCGAGGAGTCCTAACATCAATTAGGTAAGTTTTGTCGTCAACACCAAGCAAGAATTAAATATCATGAGAAAGAACCATGAATTGCTGACAGAATTACAGTATATATTACTATAGCATTCCAAAAGGTAACGCGCCCACAATTAATCAAACATCTAATCGAGTAAAATAAGAAAGATAATAACATCTCATGTGTTGCAATTCTGATGTCGTTTTCATTTTGTTTTTGCCTTTCCAACTGCTTGTTCCCCATTTCAACTCTTGTTAGCTTATCCATCAGAATTACATCATTCTCAAAGTTTAATTATAAATCATAATCATTGTGACCCGAAAGCAATAATAATTTGGGCTAGACATTCACTAAATAAAGTGAATAATTTGCAAGATCAATTATATAGCTACATGGTCCCATAAACAATTCAGCTTTTTCGTTTAAAGCTAATTTTCTTCTTCCTTTATCAAGCCTTGTCGGATCATGGTCTAATTGTTACATGGCAATAACTGTGAAGTTTTGCGATAACAAATTAAGTAATTAGGTTTGGGGACTAGATTGGAAGTTTGGATTGTGTGGACTGTTTTTATTTGTTAGAGTACTTTCTTTGAATGAAACATATGGCTTGATGAGATTGAAAGAAAAAGGTAATAAACCTTGACCATATAATATATATATATATATATATGTATATATATTTACGATATGGGGCTGGGACTGGATTTCCAATTCCAATCCCATGTTTGGCCTAGATAGGATTGGATTTCTCCAATCTTGTCATGAGGCTAATATATATATAATTCTAAACTTTCCAATTTTATTTTATTTTATTTTTTATCTAAATTCATGTTCAAATGATGTGTCATATGATTGTCTACATCTTATAAATCATTAGATGATACAATAATTAATATGATATTAATAACTCACATGTTACATTATTTGAGCATAAATTTAGAAAAAAAATTAGGAAGCTTAGTATTATTAATATATTTATTATTTATAACTATTAATATTTAGATGACAAGATTTGAAAATAATATAATATATCTAATTTTATAAAAGTAAGAATATAGATTTTTAATATTAATTACAAATTATTTAATTTAAAATTAATTGTAAAGATTTTAATTAATTTTTAAAAATAATTTAAATATTTTAATTCATAAAATAAAATAATTTAATATTATATTAATCACTCTCATAGCATTATAAAATATAATTAATTTTTATTTACTCTCAAACTATTCCAAACAAGAGATAATATTATTTTTATTTCAACTCCAATTATACTGAACCAAATTGTACGAAATTTATTGTAATAACAATTTAATTCGTTCCAATTCGATCTGCACCAGATATACCTTCAGGCTATGTATGGAATCCTGGTGACATGATGTTACAGGGAAAAAAAAAAAATTTCTTCCCACCATTTCCTTTGGGCAAGAGAGCTAAAGAAAAATCCTTTCCGAGGCCCACATGTTGGGCACTATCAAATCTCATATTGATAGGATTTGTAAACCCTTTAAAAAAAAAAAGATTTGTAAACCCATGTGGATGCATGAGTTTTCAAAATCCCATCAACTTGGATTCTTTATATTTTAATTAATTTATTAAAATATAATATTTTAATATAATAAAATATAATAAAAATATTTTATAATTATAAATTTATTTTAAATGATTTTATAAAGTTTATAAATTTAAAATTTATATTTTTATTTATTTTAATATATTTGAAGATTCATTTATTATATTTTATTCACAAATCAGTTTATATAAATATTATATTAATTTCATTTTTAAAAATATATTATATTTATTTATTTAAGTTTAATCCAATTCAATTTAATTAGACTAAATAAAATTTAATATTAATTTAATCTCATCCAACCATATCTTATTTTATCCTCACCAATCTCACATATCAATAGGAGCTTTAATATCATGAAGTTGGATGGAATCCATACCCAAAAACAAGATTGAAGAGGAGATTAGAGAAAGTCGAAGCATTTGGCGCTCACACGGAGAACTCCGCACAGTAGTTTTGTCTTTTTGAGTCATACAATTGTTGTTTGAAACCTATACGGGTCTGATCATACTGGCTGATCATGGAATAGTTTGTCTCTCCTCGCAAACCACATCTTAATATCAATCATTTAACAAATTTCTTTTACGCTTACACACGATCCCTCGTTGAAATTGAAGCCGCGGCCATACCCTATAATTTAAATTGCAGTAAACTGTAACTTTTGTTCATAAAGATATCAAACGATTAATGAAATGATTATATTAATCACAAAATAGTTTATATTCATTTTATTTTATTATATAATTATTTATAATATTTATCATGAACATAAAGGGAAATTTATTAAAATAACTTATGAAAAAAGTAAATTCATTTTTGATCCAAAAACAAAGTTATCATTAGAATATGCAAAACTTCAATAGTTTTTCCTCATTTAACATGGATAAGCATTTTAAGTGAAATGTTGTACGTAAAATATTTTTACCTAAGTAAAAATATTTTCAAATCTATGAAAACCATTTCAATTTTCATGTTAAATTTTTTCTTTAAATTTTTGAAATGACAAAAAGGAGCTAAAAGTAATTAAAGTTTTCTTTTGGATTAGTATGGAAAACTATTATTTTTGACCAAAAATGATTTTTTTTCTTTGTTTTTATTTGGATTAAAAGTGAATTTGTCCCATAAAGTAATTTACATGAAATATGATTTATACAATTTAAAATATTTTTAGAGCAATTACTAAATAAATTTCTTTTTTTTTTAGTTTAATTCCAACTATTTTGTGAGTTTTCCGTCACTAACCAAAAGGAAGTATGCAGGTATAACATTGATTTCACCTCAGTTTAAGAAAAATAATTATAATCAATCCTTATCCGAAATTGAAAAGAAGTACGAATATCATAATGTCAGATATGTTTCCAATCATTGATCCAAAAAGCTTATAAATAATTATATTTTCAATCGCTGATCCAAAACGATTATAAAATAAAAATAATAAAAAAAAAACTTTATCATCAAACTGGAAATGTATGATACTGAGCGTGTTCATCATAAAAACTGTATGATACTAAGACTAGCCAACTCGAATTTTGTATGACGCTGTCTCATCCTGTTACACCTACAACTAATTCGATTTGTTTATGTTTTTTGTTTTGTTTTTTTTCCTAATTAAGTCTTATAAGAACTTATTTTAAATCATTATTTAATAAGATTTTATAATTAAGATATTGATTTTCATTTTTTTTTATTTAGGATTCCTAGACTTAATATTTAAGTGATCAAACTATTACTATTATATTATTTTCCTCGAATCTCAATTTCTCTATTGTATATATTGTTTATTTATAGGTCATATGATATATTTATTTGTTCGAATGTCTTAATACCTTATTACAAAGTTCCAAAAAAAAAAAAAAACTTATTATGAAAGAGTCATTTATGCTTTATTATGTTTGACTCATCTTGTGTGAGTGAGGGATGTTGGTTTTAATGGCTATGGGTCGGATCCACTCAATATGACTCAAACCCATAACACAATCCAACGTTAAAGTTTGAATGTGATTAAACAATTGATTATGCAGTTGTGAATAGTTACCAAATAATTGCATTGGTTGTTACGTGATTACATATAAATAAGCTTAATTAGAGAAATTGAAGTGTGACTGAACAATCAAGCTATTAACAATGTACAAAATTAGAGACAAAAAATAGAGAAAACAATAAAAAGGTAAAAGACTCTTACATTTTGAAAAGATATCTCAATTTCATTTATTGGTGATTGAATTCCAACCCATTGAATAACTACAAAAGTTTTTTTGAGATTTTTTGTGGATGACCGGTTTGACACATAGTACTTGATTGATTTTGTTTTCAGTTATGTTCATCTCCTCTAAATCCTAAATTAATTGTAATAGTTTAACTGCCCAAAAATCAAGTAATTAATAAAAATAAGCTTGGTTTGATTTTAATACAAAATCTATTACAAAATTCCAACACATAAATGAGCCATGTAATAATTTTCAAAAACACTATGAAAGTCGCACACGTACATTAATCCAAATGTTAATGTTACACTTTCAAATTTTCATTATGATTATTATGAAATCAAACAAATACTAAAAATGTTACCAAAAACCATTTTTTAATTGTGTGGCTCATGATATCATTTGAAATAGAAATTTCGTACCCCGCGCTGAGAAGTGTGGCTACGAATTAGGAATGTCTATGACCACATAATTGAGAGGTGTTCCATTAAAAGATATAAAAGAATAATAAAGCTATAAGATTCAAACTTAAAACCTCTTTAATAACAAGAAAGAAGAATTCAAATATTGATAATGCTATTATACATAATCAATTATATCCATTGGGTTTTGATTCAAGAATTTACAAGTATAAAAGTTTGAAAAATAATAAAATTAGAAATTAAAAAATACCGGTAAATCTATTTAAAGGTTATAAAAACATGAATGACTTCTCATGTTTTCCAAGCTGCTACACATGACCGGTTAACGGTTTTGTGTGATAGTTTGATGCTGTAACACGTGTCCAGTAATCATAAATGAAGTTATTGCTTAATTAGTTGGAAAGAGAGAATTAAATTTATGTGTGGAGTCCAGGTAACTTAATTTGAAAAGAAATGAAGGCAATTATTGGACAAAAGTATATCTACTCATTCTATTGCTTGGGTGTATATACAAATCAAGTCAACTTACAAAGAGCTATACAAGGAATAAAATCAATAATTGAAAATACAAGGAGAAAAATCTGTAAATGAATAAATTTGTGGAAACAAATATGGAGAAATATCAGCCTAAATAATGAGGAAGATTAACCTCAATGTTGACCATATGAACTTTCCTAATACTCCCCCTCAAGTTGGAGTGTGAAGGTCACAAACACCCAACTTGCTAATGATTGAAGAAAAAACAGTAGCTCCTAAAGCCTTTGTGAAAATGTCAGCAAGTTGCTTCTTGGTGTGAACATGGGCAGTACGAACTAAACCAACTTGAATTCTTTCTCGAATGACATGACAATCAGTCTCAATGTGCTTAGTTCGTTCATGAAAAATAGGATTCGCAGCAATATGAAGTGCAGCGTTGTTGTCACAAAACATGTTGGCTGGTTGAGGATGAGAAACTTGTAAATCTTTCAATAAATGGAGGAGCCATGTGATTTCACAAGATGTAATAGCCATTGCACGATATTCTGCTTCGGCAGAGGAGCGAGAGACTGTATTTTGCTTTTTGGATTTCCAGGAAATAGGAGAAGAACCCAATAATATACAATAATCAGTAACAGAACGTTGAGTTTCGGGACAAGTAGCCCAATCAGAATCACAAAAAGCATTTAGTTGCAATGTACTAGAGGAAGAGAACAAAATGCCTTGACCAGGTGATTGTTTGATATATCGAAACAAATGATGAACATCATCTAAATGTGGTTGTTTTGGGTTAGCCATAAATTGACTAAGAATTTGAACTGAGAAAACAATATCAGGTCTAGTGATGGTAAGATAAATGAGACGTCCAATAAGTCGACGATAAATCTAAGCATCAGACAAGGGTTCTCCATCAGTAGAAGTAAGTCGAAGATTGGGTTCCATAGGAATTTTGGCAGGTCGAGAACCAAGAAAGTCAGTGTCCTCCAAGATATCAAGAGCATACTTTCGTTGAGAAAGATAGAGGCCATGTTTTGAGCGAGCAACTTCAAGTCCAAGAAAATATTTAAGAGGACCAAGGTCCTTCAAAGCAAAGCAATCATGAAGATAAGTCTTCAAAGACGAAATGACAGATAAATCATTACCGCAAACCAATAAGTCATCAACATAAACAACAATGGCAATAAAGGAATTAGCGGAAGTCTTTGTGAAAAGAGAATAATCAACCTCGGACAGAATATATCCTACAACAAGTAAAGCATTGGATAATTTTGCAAACCATTGGGGAGATGCCTGTTTAAGGCCGTAGAGAGACTTATGAAGTTTACACACTCGAGTCTCCCCCTTGTGATGAAAACCAGGTGGAATGTGCATGTAAACATCTTCATCTAGATCACCATGAAGAAATGCATTATTGACATCCACATGATGAAGATGCCAATTTTTTATGGATGCAACAGCCAAGATAGCTTTGACAATGACTAATTTGGCTACAGGAGCAAAAGTCTCATGAAAATCAAACCCTTCTAATTGACTATATCCCTTAGCCACAAGACGGGCTTTATAATGTTCAACGGTACTATCAGACTTGTATTTTATTTTGTAAACCCATTTACAACCAATTGCATTCTTTCCAGGAGGAAGCTCAACTAGATTCCAAGTCTTATTTGCCTCAAGAGCACGAATTTCAGAAGCCATGACATCACACCATTTTGGATCTTGGATGGCCTGTTTAAAAGATTTTGGTTATGACAAAGAAGATATAGTTGCACTAAAAACACGATGATTGAGAGAGAAAGAAGAATAAGATAAATAAAGAGATAAAAGATGAGAAGTGCTTACTGAGGGACCATTCTTCAAGCAAGATGATTGGCTGGAAAGAGTAACTGTACCACAATGGAAATCCTGCAAATAATTGGGTTTTTTACGTTGACGCTCAGAACGACGAAGATGAGATGGTGATGGAGCACTAGATGACAATGAACTGGATGGTGAAAAAGAAGAATCAGCAAAATTTGTTACTGGTAATGGAAGAACAAGGCTTGAAGGGGATTCCAAATCCATATGAGCATAAGGAAAAATGTCTTCATGAAAAATAACATCTCGAGAAATAAAAGTTGTATCATTTTTAATATCATAAACTTTGTAACCCTTTTTACCATATGGATATCCAATAAATACACAACGTTTAGCACGTGCATCAAATTTAGTTCGCTTTAAAGCATGAGTTGAAGCAAAACAAAGACACCCAAAAACTTTCAAACAAGAATATGATGGTTTGATTGAAAAAAGTCTCTCATATGGAGTTTGTCCTAAAAGAATCACATTGTGAGTTCTGTTACTCTTCTTTCTTTCATAACATCAAATTCTTCTACTACTATTAAACTTCCTGATGGTAGTCTTGCTCCTATAACACATGTTGGTACTGTATTATTAACTCCTTCTGTTATTCTTCATAATGTTCTTTGTGTACCTTCATTTCACTTTAATCTAATCTCTGTTAGTAAACTCACTTGCATGTCAAATTGTTCTCTAATCTTTCATAAAAATTTTTGTCTTATCCAGGACCTTGCATCGAGGAAGATGATTGGCAAGGGTGAAGAACACAATGGATTATATCGCTTCATTGTCAATGATATACCAACCTGCAATTCAGCAACATCTCTTTCTTCTGCTGATGTTTGGCATAGACGTTTAGGACATTTGTCCTCAAAAATTTTTAATTTATTATCACATTTTATTCCTGGAATAAATGGTTCACAATGTAAACAATGCGATGTTTGTCCTCTTGCTAAACAAACTCGCTTACCATTTTCTCATAGTTCTATTACAACTCATGCTCCTTTTGAACTCATTCATTGTGACATATGTGGAAGTTATCAAATGGAATCTTTTTCTGGTGCAAAATATTTTTTAACCATTGTTGATGATTATAGTCGTGCTACATGGGTATATCTAATATCTCACAAATCTGAAACTCGTGTCATTTTGCAGTGTTTCATTAGACTTATCAATAACCAATTTGATCGGAAAATTAAAAAAATTCAATCCGATAATGGAAAAGAATTTTGCATGACTAATTTCTTTCAAGATATGGTATTATCCATCAATAAAGTTGTGTGAACACTCCACAACAAAATGGAGTCATTGAACGCAAACATCGTCATCTTCTTAATGTTGCTCGTGCTTTGTGATTTCAAGCACATCTCTCTATTAAATTTTGGGGTGATTGCATTCTAACGGCTGCATATTTGATCAACAGAACTCCATCATTGATTCTTTCAGGACAAACTCCATATGAGAGACTTTTTTCAATCAAACCATCATATTCTTGTTTGAAAGTTTTTGGGCGTCTTTGTTTTGCTTCAACTCATGCTTTAAAGCGAACTAAATTTGATGCACGTGCCAAACATTGTGTATTTATTGGATATCCATATGGTAAAAAGAGGTTACAAAGTTTATGATATTGAAAATGATACAACTTTTATATCCAAAAGGCATTTTGAAAGAAGAATTTAAACAAATATCTAAGAGATTAGTGGTGGAAAAATTGCTACCTACTTGATTTGCCATGGCTTGAGGTTTAAGAAGAGAAAGTAATTGTTGAACTTGTTCGGCTGTGAAAGGTGATGCAATAGAGTTACTACTTGTGGATGATTGTTGAGTAACCTGATTAACAATTGGTTGAGAGTTTTCTTTGTGAAGACAATGTCCAGAAGGGTACCCATGAAGTTTATAACATTTGTCAATTACATGACCAACCCAACCACAATGAGAGCAAGTAGGACGTTCTTTTTTAGAATTTGAACCCTTATAATTCTGCTTCTTTGCACTTTGATAGTGTTGTTGGGCTGCCAATGCAGTTATTTCAATAGTTGGTTGTCCTGTTGCAACCACATTCCTTTGTCTCTCCTCTTGTAAAATAAGAGAATATGCTCGATTAACAGATGGAAGAGGATCCATAAGCAGAATTTGTCCACGAATAGCTGAATATGAGTCATTAAGACCCATTAAAAATTGAATGAGATGATGTTGTTGTTGATAATCTACAAATGCTTTCTTAGCCAAATATGTGCAAGTGGGAAAAACTTGCAAATTTGTAAGTTCATCCCATAAAGCCTTCAAACGTGTATAATACGTAACAACAGACAATTGATCTTGTTTTAATGAGATGATGTCTCTTTCAATTTGAAAAAAACGAGGAGCATTAAGTTGAGAAAAACACTCTTTGAGATCAGACCAAATTTCAGTCCCTGTATCTATATAAATAACACTGCTGGCTAAATCATTAGATAAAGAATTAAGAATCCAAAATTTTACCATATTGTTACAACGATTCCAAAGACTATAAGTTGGATCTGTTGAGGCTGGTTTTTTTATTAAACCATTAATAAACCCAACTTTGTTCTTTGCACTCAAGGCCATAAGCATAGCCCTGCTCCAGGTTGAGTAATTATCGCCAATCAAACTTTGAGACACAAGCATAGATCCTGGACTATCAGAATGATGCAAATAGAATGGATTGTTGGTACCATCTTCAGCCATAGTAAAAGAGAAACTAAAGGCTACGATGAATGATTGAAGGATGAGAAAAAAAAAATGAAACGGTTGACGGGATTACGCGACCTATACACAAACAAGGTGCTCTGATACCATGAAAAGAAATGAAGACAATTATTGGACAGAAACATATCTACTCATTCTATTGCTTGTGTATATATACAAATCAAGTCAACTTACAAAGAGCTATACAAGGAATAAAATCAATAATTGAAAATACAAGGAGAAAAATCTGTAAATGAATAAATTTGTGAAAACAAATATGGAGAAATATCAGCCTAAATAATGAGGAAGATTAACCTCAATGTTGACCATATGAACTTTCCTAATATAATTATCAAATAAATACTATAACCGCAAATAAGAAATTTATTTCACTTTCTTCCTAAGAATTTTCCTTTTTTTTTTTTTTTGAAATAACCGAAGAATTTTCAGTTAGTTTACAATCTTTGAAGAGATTATTTCATAATGATGTAAACACAAAATTGTTTAAAGAAAGTGCACAAGTAGGGTATCATGTGTGGGCCATCTCTAACATTAAGGTTTCGTTTGGCACGCGGGATTGAATTAGAATGGAATGGAATGGATTAGATTGAATTTGATTGAAGTGAAAAATCATCGTCCCATGTTTGATAGAACTTAGGATTGAATTAAAAATTATACTATATCATATTTGGTGTAGATTGTGATATGATTGGAATAAAATTAATTTTAGAATTTTTATTATAAAATTAATTTTATAAAAAATATGAAAAAAAAAAGAAAATATATCCCCCACAATTCAACAATATCAAATCCCATGGTTAATCAATATCATCATTTTCCACAATTCAACATCATCAATCCATAGTTCGTCAATACCATCAATTAAATTCATCACCATCATCATCTCCCACAATAACAACAACATCAAACATCATAACATTATAAAAAAAAAAAAAAAAACCTTAGAATTAGATTATATTCGAACCCAGAACCAGATGGTTCTAGGTTCATTGTCGAACTCAGAACCATCTAGTTTTGGGTTCATCATTAATGAACCCAGAACCCAGTCGGTTCATTGACGATGTTCTGGGTTTGTCAAACCCAAAAACCAAAAACTGGGTTCTGGGTTCGACAACCCAAAACCACCTGATTCTGGGTTTGTCGAACCCAAAACCAGGTCGACGAATCACCGGCTCTGGGTTTGTCAATCTCAGAATCAAGTGGTTTTGGGTTGGGTCCCAACTCAGAAGAAAAAAAAAAAAAAAAAAGAAGAGAGGGGTAGAGCTAGTTCATTTGGATAGATGAGGAGATGAGAGAGATGATAAACAGTGGTGGTGGTGGGTCGACGTTGTGCAAATGAGGGAGAGAAAGAATTTGTGATTTTATGGAGAGAGGGAGGATGAAATTAAAAAAATAAAAATAAAAATAAAGGAATCCTATGAGATTGAAATTTTGTAAAAACATGGGTGAGAGTGGGAATGATATATCTCATAAGCATGGGAATGGAGGGGGACTTTGGGAATGAAATATTCATTCTCATCAGTGGCTCCAAACGTGGGATATGAGAGAATGGAAAAAAAATGAATCTCAATCGCATCCCAAATCTTATACACTCCTTTTAGAAGCTCACTGCATTAAATATTACTGTAGCAAATTATAATTTGTAATTATGACTTAATATAAAAATTATAATTTCATCTTTAAAAATATTATAATTTCTTTAATTTTACTATGCTGTATGTTTGTTAATAAAAGTCATTAAAACTAGCATTTTACAAAAGTTATGTCTTTTACCTGGTAAAAAAAAAAATAGTTATGACTTTTATAAAAATGTTTAATGGGGTGAACTTATTAAAGGTATATGCTCATAATTTTAGAGGCGCATAAATATCAATCCCCGACATTAAAATTGGTTTTAGGCCCATCATCATGAAGATACTGAGCTGAGGATTGATATTTATGCCCCTCTAACATAGGCCCCACTCTATGAGCCAAGTTTCGGAAATTAGATTTTGTACTGCAAAATCATCATGGAGATACTGAGTTTTGTGTTATTGTCTGCTCAAAGTTTGCACATTTATTTGTTTTGTATAGCAAATAAAAGCAGGCATGCATATGCCTGTATTAGCTTTCCATAGCTTTCAGATGGGTTCATTTATTCTTTATTTATTTTTTGTTGATACCAATACAAATTAAGCTATGAGAGAGAGACATGATTTCGATCAAGTTTGTTTCCTTGTATTTGAAAATTCCAACTTTTGATCATGCTTTTCCATTTTGATAATGTAGCAGGGTGCCACATGAATTGAGCATTTTCTTTGCTGTGTTGGTTGAACATTTTTTTCGTAATAACCAGTCAAGAAAACTCTAGTTAAGACTAGAGAAAGAGTGAATCAGGAGAGAGATTGTATAGATTTGGATTCGACTTCCATGTATGGATTTAAATTTAAAATCACATTACATAACAAATGTATTAGTTTGTAGAATGCCGTAAATATCCGCGAATTATAAGTTGCTAAATTCATCATTCATATATCAAATTTTTAATTTTATTTTGACAGAGTTATTTCTGACTTCCAACTAACTAGAATACGTTATCTTTATTTTTATAACATTTTTTTTTTACAGTATTAATTAGAGTGTAATCAAATCAATAATCAGTAATTACAAAATGATGTGAATAGAATAGAGTAATTGCACTTAAATTAACTGCTCTAAAAAAATTCTATTTACTATCAAGACCTAGTTATCATGGGCTCAAATAACTTGTGTTAGAAAACATTATCTATCGCTGGCTTTTAAAAACCCATAATATTTATGTCCATTTAAAAATTTTCATCGCAGACTTTTGATAACCCGTGATGAATGTTTGGTAACAATCATAATCCGTAATAGATATTTGATTAGAGAGCACAGAAACAATCTGTGAGGGAAATTTGATTAAAGAGCACAAAACTTTCTCGTATTGGATATATTTTATTAGAGAGTACAAAACCTAAACTCTCACTATAATTCATTTAAAAATAGTAACTGACAATTCATTATATACGAAAATGAAACAAAAGCATTAATTTCTCTTCAATAATTCTATCATCGACTTGCCCTATAAATAGAGCTTAAATCTCACAATTCTTCTACACATAAAACAATTCGAATTCATTCTCCTTAATAAAAGATATTTTGGTTCATATTCACTAGTGAAATGGAAAAGAAGAGAATCATGTTGAAGGCAATCTCATATTCTAGCTTTAGCAGTCATTGTAGTCATGTTCAAGAGTACTGCAAATTGTGTGCATGCAATAACATCCCAGTATACCAAGACTGAAATGGTGACGCCTTGCGAGCCATACTTGGTCGACGTCGACAAATTTCCCAGCCAAGAGTGTGTTGCAAGCATAAGAAACGTGAAGCGAGAGATGGAAACCAAAAACGATCGTCAAGTAATGTGTCAATGCTTGAAGGAGGTAGCAAAGACGTTGCCGATTTATCATATAACAGCTAAGGATCTTCCAAGAAAATGCGGGGTTACATTCCCATTCACTCCATTTGATCCGGAAATTGACTGCACAAAGTATGCATATCCCTTTTGTCTTATTGAAAGATTTAATTGGTGTAATGAATATGTCATCTTAGCAACTTTTAAGTAGTTTGTTAGTGTAGCAAACATTGAACGTGCATATTTTTGTTTTAAAGAAAATTAATATATATTCATGTTACAAATATTTTAATTTATTAATAATTATTTAGTATGTCTTAGACACATATTTACATAAAATACTTTAGTTGCATGATATTAACAACGTGGATGGTTCTACATGTTGTCACATGATTTTGCATGATCTTGTAAGTTGCCGTAAACTCCTTCCACAATATCTATCATTTACACGTTGTCATGGGTGACTTACGACAATATAGATCTAATGCACATTATCTTTTGAATATTGTTGTAGACAAAATTTGTTGTAATGATTGGACAATGTGGTTTTGAAACTTCAATTACAATAAAACAGAGTTTTTTTTTTTTTTTACAATTTTTTTTTTAAAAAATATCAATACAAATTAATGTTCCTACATGGATATATGTTTATTAAGTTCTCGTTTCTGTTATCGTATGTTTCTAATTAATAACAAATCAGATGGGGTTCAATTCAATTTTTTTTTTTTTTTTAAATTCATTATTGATACAAATTAAGTTATGAGAGAGACATAATTTATTATCAATACAAATTAACATTACTACATGGTTATGCGTTTATTAAGTTGCGGTTTCTTTTATTGTATGTTTCTAATTGATAAATATTTATGCAAAAAAATAATAAAAAAAATTCTTAATTAATCTCACAATCCCGCATAAACATATATATAACCATGTAGTAACATTAATGAAAACAAGTGGTAACACTGCTTATTATCCTAAAATGGTTTCTGTTGCTTTCATTCAACACTTCATAAAAAAACAAATAAATTGCATATATATATATATAATATTTGATTTGTTATGTTTTATAGTTTTTGAATTTTCAAAAACATGTATTAGTGAGACATTGTCATAGTCATTGAAGAAATTCTACATGCAATTTTTTTCTACATGCAAATTTTAACATAATTTAAAAGATAAAAATAAAATGCATATATACACATATTCATCATTATTTCATAAAGTATATATTAAAATTAACATGAAAATTGTTTTAATTACTTTTATCTCTTTGTTTCTTGTTTCTTTTTTTTTTTTTAAATTTTTGAACTATTTATCTCTTTGACTCTGCTAGTAAAGAATCCAAGAAACCCATTATTGAAGGGCCCAACCCAAATGAAGAATGGCTAGACCCATTAGAGCAGCCAATGAACGGCCCCACGTTGGATTGGTCCAACCCCTCAACAGAGCCTAAAAAAGGGTTAAATTGAAAACTAACTCTTTTTTGAAGACCCAATTGAAAAATGATCCCTTTTTTGTAAATCTTTTCAAATTGACTTTTTTTGGATAAGAATACCCTTAATTACTCTAGCCAATTACCACTAACCCATTTCTTTTGTGTGTCACGGTCGCCACTGACCCATTTCTTTTGTGTGTCACGGTCAGTCTCTCTCTACAAAACTTTTTTCTCTCATTCTCTTTCTAAGAATCCTAATCCACCATCGCAACTCCATCCGCCACTAATTGAACCCATCGAAATACATTGGAAACACGACCCACCCACCAACGTTCACTCTCTCTATCCAACCTTTTTCTCTCATCGTCGCACCTCACCAATTCTTACCTCCACCCACCACCATCTGAATGCCAACATTGAACATTGGAAACCCGACCCACCACCGTCGTTCACTCTCTCTCTATCTAACCTTTTTCTATCATTCTTTCTTTAAAAATCTCTAACCCACCGTCGACCTCACATCTCCTCCACCCACCATCGTCCGATTTCAAACAAAAGCCAACCCACCCATCGTCGAATCTACTCTTAGTGTCAACTCTCAGCTCTCCTTCACCCACCCACAATCTATACGTCTCTTCGTTATGAATTCAAAACTCTCAGTAGAAGTAAGAAGAAGAAGATGAAAAAAGAAGGAAGAAGTTGGAGAAAGAAGAGACAACAAGTTGAAGCTGAGTGAGAGCTACGACAACTAAACAAAACTCCACAATAAGAACACATTGCTTGTAAGGTGTTTTTATTTTAATAGGTTTTGTGATTGTAGGTTTTTTTATAGGCTAAACGTTTGGATGTTGTTTAAGATTATTGACTTTGTGTTTTGAATTTTGTAAACGATTCCATTCATGGTATCGTTTATGGGTATTCTAAACAGTGGATTGAATTTCAATCTATAAGTGGTTTGGTTTTTATTGGATAATTGATTAGGGTTGTGTTGGTTTACAAATTGGGCTTGTTGAATTTTGAACTGGAGTCAAAGTGTTTTCAGGGTGAGATTCCCAACATCGAGGATGAGATTCCTAAATTGGAGATTACGATTCCCAACTTTGAGGTTTAGATTTGTGACCTCCATGTGAGGATTTCGAATCTTCAGATTGGGATTCTCAATCCACATGGTGAGATTTCCAACCCCCAGATTAGGATTCTCAACCTCTAGGATAGGATTTTCAATTTCCACGTCGGGATTCCCAACCTCCACGATGGGATTCCTAACCCCCAGGTTGTGATTCCCAACCCGCAGAGTGGGATTCTCAATCTCCAGATTGGGATTCCCAACCCTCAGGCTAGGATTCTCAACTTTCAAATTGAGATTTCCAACCTTCAGGTTAGGATTCCCAACCCGCAGGTTAGGATTCTCAACCTTCAGATTGGGATTTTCAACCCTAAGTTGGGATTTTCAACTTCCAATGTGAGATTTCTAACCTTCAAGTTGGGATTTTCAATCTCCATGGTGGGATTCCAAACTTTCAGGTTAAAACCCCTAACCCGCAGGGTGGGATTCCCAACCTCCAATGTAGGATTCCCAACTCTCAAGGTAGGATTCTCAACCCTTAGGTTGAGAATTCGAACTTTGTAGTTGAGAATCGATTACGTCCTTATTGAGTCCAAACTTTGAGGTTGAATTCTTAACCTCTAGGTTCAGAATCCACTAGTTTAGAATCCCAACCTAAGAGTTTTTTGCTTGGTGTTTATCTTTGTTAGAGTTTTGATTATGGATATGACTAACTGTTATATATGCATTGATTTGGTGAATTTTGGACTTATTAAGAGTTTTTTGCTTGTTGTTTATCTTTGTTAGGGTTTTGTTTATGGATATGACTGACTGTTATATATGCATTGATTTGGTGAATTTTGGACTTATTTAGTGTTGTTTTTCAGGTGTCAAACATAGATGTTTTAAAAAAATTGCATGAGTTTTATTACTTCTTTCGTATACACAGAAATTGTACCGGTATAATATATATTATATTAGAGTTGAATCAATAAATGTGGTAAGCAATTTTTATTGCGTTCTTTTATAATTGCAAGTTAATGTATAGGTGAATTGTCCAATTACTTACAAGATCACCGACTCCGAACATTTTAGTTCAAAAGTGATATGCTTCTGAAAATTGGGAGCCACTAAAGCGATAATTGAAAATTTAAGGTTCAATTGGAGATGTTCAACACCTCTTACTTTGGTAAACACTTTCACATGAATGAGCTTAAGTTTTTCAGGCAGTTAGTGCATAGCTTGCTTCTCAGACAAGTCGAATGTGATGATTCAGACGAGCGTGGTTTGCATTTCCCAATGGCATTACGATTTAGTTCTCTATGCAAGAATTTGCCATCTCTATGCACTTGCCAATGTCTTGTGCTAACTAGTATGTTGTCTTCTTTTATGCAGTAGTGGTAATTGTGGGATTTTTGTAATCAGGTTGGCAGAGCACATGATGAACGGTATGTCGGTGGACTCATTCGACAAATTGCACATACCATGTTTTTGGGAGCAACTAGCTCTTGCCCTCTACAAATGGCCTCATTAGTTATGAGGGATAATATTTTTATGGTTCTTAGTCCACTGTAAATTAGTAGTCAGCGGATGCTTTGGATGAGGTTGTGGCGGTTCAACCTCCACGGTGGTTTTGGAAATTTTATTTGTTTGTAAAGTTGACAATATGTTGTTACAGTATTTTTGCTTAGTGTTTGTCTTTGTTCGGGTTTTGGTTATTCATAAGGTTTTTTGAATTGGTTTCATAGTGATGAAATTTGGATTTGTTTAGTGTTGTTTTTGAGGTGTCAGAATAGGGTAAATCATGTTAGTAAGAATATGTGACATTTACTTAATATCAAATGATTCATCCCTCTCTTGCAATTAGAATATCAAACATGATGTATTGGAACATTCATCTTCATAAGATTACTTAAAAGAGCAACATTTATTGACATAAACACTATTGACAACAATAGCAAGCACACTAACAGATTCACTAGCAGGGAAACTCTCAAACTTACTTCCTGCATTCACTGTATATTCAAACTAAAAGATGGATTTGCTAGAAATATTTCTAACTATGTCATCATAACAAATGACAACATCACAAAAAATAGCCATCAAGATCTTGAATATTGTTCCTAGTTCGGACAATCTCGAGGATGATAAGTTACACGATGCAAAGACTCAACTTTTATAAAGTAAACATCTTGGTAAAAAAATGTATTAAGTACACTATAATAAATTAGAACAACTAATTTATTAATCATAACCTACACGATACAAAAACTCTCCCTTATGTTTTTGCATGTTTCCATTCTTGCATTGCATTTCTCTACTTCTCTGTGGTATTATGAAGAGTTTTTCTTGAAATTAATTATCAATGCATTGATGTATTCCAGATATTCATTGGCTACCATTATTTGTAATATAAGCTCTTCTGAAAGCAAAGTTACAATATATTTTTCATTTCTTTAATATCTTTGCTCAAATCCCAATCAGTTTTACCATAATCTGCACGTATAATAAAAAAATAAGTTCATAATTTAAAAAAGAGAAAGTGATGGCACTAAAATTATTGAAACAAGTATTTTTTTTTGGCACCATCACATATTATGAATAATAATTTGCAAACAAAGAACGCGATAATGTTTTTTTTCAACTTGAACCTAATTTTAACGCAATAATTTTAAAAAAAAAATCCCTTTAAACAATAGAACTACTTTGCAGTTCATTTACAAGGTTTATTTAGCAAAACATGCATTACATAAGATTCAAAAATTTGCTAGAACTCTTGGAGCAAAGAAAGAAATCAAACAACAAAAGTGCAAATAGATAAACTAACCTATAAATGTTCTATTGATAAGTCCTACTACTACAAGACAATAGATGAAACAAAGTTTTAAAAAAGGTTGGAGAAACGAATATAGTTTTAGGAACAAAACATGGAAGTTCAACATTAAAATACTCGAAGAACACCACACTACAATCAAGAAAATCAATCCCCATCCCCATCCCTAACCTCTTTGTGGAAAAAATTCAAAAAACATAAAAACAATTCTAATGTTCTCATGCCTAGACTGAAGCAACAGCTAGAGAACTACCACGAACTTTTAGAAACAATGCTTTTTAGCAGAGAATCACCAAAAAGGCCACTAAACAAAAGTTTTGGACACTAACAAAAATTCCAAAGAAGATGAATCCATAGGCAAATTAAAACTATTAAAATAAGACTTCACAATAAATTTCCCTTAATCAAGCATAAACCTAGAACATCTACTCAAGGAGTTCAAACAACTTCTGCCCCACAACAAAATTGAGTCACGAGTAGCGATTTGAGCACCATATTAATAGCAAACAAATCAAAAAGTCAGGCTACATATGATTATATCTACTATTTAAGTCTAGATACTAACGAGGAGGCTTCCAAACAAGAAAACCATAAAATTAAGGATTCAAAAATTCTTACAAGCAATACACCCTCAAAGCCCAGATAGAATCACAAAACTAATTTTCCTATATATTAAAAATTATTCCTTTTATTAAATTAATTGTAATAGTTCTTATCGGAGGTATAGCATATTGACAATGGATTAAACAAAATAAACCAACAAATGGATGCATGTGCATAGGCATAAGTTACATCCCAAGAAGTAAACATGTAAAGCAAATCACTTTTGGCATACCACCCCAAATCAACCATTCCCTTTGTCTAAATTACATAAGTTCAATCTTATTTCTTTCCACTTATTCACACCTTACTTGCTTTCTCACTCAACTGACAAAAAGCCTTTCAAACTTACTGGGAGCTTTGGCAAAAGGCATCTTTCTACAAAATTGTAGGTGTCCGGACTAGAATTGAAGGGAACACATGAAAGTCACATCTCTAATACCAATATTATCATTAAGCAAAAGTTCCACAAAAACATCTAACTCAATAAATTACAAAACAAAGATTGCAAGTTAAATACATATTAGAATAAGGAAAGCAATTGCAAAACAAATAACAATGAAGGCAAAGCAATCGTCCTGATTCCCTTATAATTACTTACAAAAAAGTGCTTGAAACTAGTAGTAATACTAGGAGATTAAATATCTAAAGCATATCAGGTGTTTGCCAAAATTTTTGAATAGCAACTCAATTTATCAACCCAAAAATTCTCAACTTTCAAGCAAAAAACCCAAGTCATTATTCAAATCTGAACCCAAATCATGTTCAAATGCAAATGTCCACTAAAATAAATTATATGTCATAAACCATCATTAAAATCCAAACCTAAACTCACATATTCTTACACCAAACAATCAAAATAGCACTTTATCATACCAAACTCACAGCCTTGAGATGGGTTATCGGTGGGACATAATTGGTCGATGATAAGCAAGATTTTACTATCAACGACATGAGAGCGAAGAACCAACGGTCCGACATCGATGCGACATGCAAACAAAGGATGCATGGCAGTGTGCAATCTGATGATGAAAGAAAAAAAAGAAGAAAAAAAAAGGAGAAGATAAAGGAAGTATAAGAACAAAATAAGAAGAAGAAGAAAAGAGAAGAGAAAGACCTCACCTGACAGTGAATGACCGTTGACAGCATTGTGGTGGAGAGAGGTTGGCATATCTCTGATGGTTGAAATCGACAGTGAGAGAGGAAGGGCCAAGAGACTAAAAGAAAGGTGTTTGAATGTCATTAAGGGTATTTTCATCCAAAAAGTGTAAATTTAACATGAATCTCAGTGAGAGGTCATTTTTGAACTTGGACCTCCCAAATGGGTTATTTCAGGCATTTTCTCCCCAAAAAAATTGGTGATGGGAACCAATCGTCCTAGAGAAGATGAATCACACTGTTAAGCTGCCAGACTACCAGTGCCGCTCTTCTTTTCCCCTCTCTCAGATCAGGACCAACCTCTCTCACTCACTCCCCTTCCCTCCCCTCGTCGGAAGCCTCACTGTGCTTTCATTGCTGTTACTGGAATTTTTGTTGGTGTGGTTTCTGTTACTGGATTGCTTCCGTTTCAAGGTTCGCTTCTGTTTGTTTCTGGTCTGATTTACTTGTGCCAGTATTGTCTTCTACCATTCACGCTTTCAACAATGTCAATTATCTGGTCTGATTGCATCCATAATTGCTTTAATAACTGTTTAAATTAATTACAATTTCCTGTTAACGAAATAGTGGTGTGAGACAACAAGAGTTGGTGGAATGTATGGTTAGTGATTCCTCTTGCTTCAGGATTTGGCTATCAAGTTTCTGATTAATAGAAAATGATAGTAACTGAGAGGAGGTTTCAACTCCATAATCCAGAAAATATAAAATATTAAACATACGCTGATGGTTTGCGATTTATTTAGTAAATGCTTGTATTGATATGTGAATAACTGGTATTGCTTCCGAACAAAATTATGTATCTTTTTCTTCCGTTTGAGGAGGAGGATTTTTTTAAAAAAATTATAATTAAAATTGTCTTTGCATAGTCCACATGGTATTCCCTTATCATCCATGTAATTCACTAATGCTAAAACAAAGAAAGATAAAATACTTGCATTTGGATCCTTGCGTTTGTATGTTTTTCATTAATTGTGTTTGTTTATGAAATATTTGTGATTGTATCTATTATTTGTGGTAGTAATTTAGGTTTTCTTCTAGTGTTGTTTGTGGTTTGATTTCAGTGTGTTTGTGGTGATTTTATGATTGCGATTTTAGTGTGTTTTTAACTAACACTAAATAGTTTTTTTATTTAGCTTCAAACCACTATGTCTATATCTAATTTTGAGGATGATGACATACTATACTAGGTCAATGGGTTTCGTTCGAGTCAACTCCCTCCAATCGACTTTGAATTTAGAATAGAAAGTAGTGACTTGTTTGGGATATGAGCTGGGTTTGGGGACTACTAAAAAATTTCGGGTCGGATTTAGAAAAACTCAAAACTCGATTCGATTCGATCTATTGTTATCCCTAATCATATACTAGGCTTGCAGCTCTTTACTAAGTTCTAGTTTATGGTATTTTATGTTTCCAATCTTGTCATACACTCTAGGTTTGGCCAATTTGGTATTAAAAATATTTTGGACAATTAATATAATATAAATATATGGATGAGACTATATTGACTTTCAAATTACACTTAAAAGAATAAATTTAATGTTTGTTCATCCTTTAATAAATTATTTTTTAAATTAATTAATATAATAAATTAAAATAACTTTCAAAAAAATAATAATATATTTTTCATATATCTTTTAATATAATAAATTATAAAAAAAAATTGAAAAAATCTAACATTGTTTTTATTAACTTTAATAAAACGCTTAAAATAACTTGTCTCGCGTACTCAAAATAAAAAAATAAATAAAATAACTTGTCTCTCTTTTGTAAATTTCGCAGGCGGCAACTGCTCTCCTTTACTTTTGTCTGCTGGATGGCTGTATAAAACGCTAATAAGAGTGTTAAATCCTTCAACCAACTAAAAAAAAAAACCGCCAAGCACTTCGTCACCGTCTACACCGGAGAGTTCCACAACCCTTGCAATCCAGTCTCGACTCCAGCGTCTCGTTCCTTTGCTCTGCCTCCCGCCTCCACAATCGCCGCCGTACAGGTAGAGCATTGTAGAATCCTCTTGGCAGAAAATAATCTCCAATGGAAGAAGTACCCTCAGGACGCAATAACGGAGGAGTGACAGTGTCAAAATTCGATCCCTCAGTCGATAATTATTTCGAAGCAATTGAGACGATTTCTAAGCTCTGTGAAGAGCCAGACAGTGACGGCCTCGACGAAGTCGATATCCAACGCTTATCTTCCTCAATTAAATTCTTGAGGTGATTAATCATACTTGTATTCCAGCTAATTACATGTTAATTTATATCTATATCTATAAATAAGTTTGTGTGGCATGTGTATTCAGGGAATGGAAATATTTCAGTTATGAACCCAGAATTATCAGGTTTGCTAATGAGACTGGAAGTGGTCCTAATAAAGATGTTTCAATTGAAATCAATTTGCCTCAATTTTCATCAGCGGCCGTGCCTAAGGTACATCGGTAGTAGTCTCGTTTTTATGCTTGGAGATCGTTTAGCTTGTGATGTTAATTTGTCTTTATTGCGCGATAGGAGGGATTATGTGGTAGCGCAACTGGTTTAGAATCCAGGTATGATTTGATATCTTAATTTTAATTTGACCTAGGTAAATTTCTGTTGTGCTCGAGCTGTCTGTTTACCTGTCTTGTGATAATTGATATGTGGTTATTGTTTATTTCGAAGTGATTATTATCGCGTGAAATGGATGAAGTAAAACAACAGTAGTGGATACTTTCTTTTTCTTGTCAATTTTTAGATAGCTGCAATTTTGAAGTTTCTGCCGCTTTGTGATATAACATTGCCAACTGTTTTCTGTTGTCTTTTGTTGCAGCAAAGACTTTGTGATGTATGTTGGAGGGTCGGTTTGGGCGTTGGATTGGTGTCCTAGAGTTCATGAAAGGGCTGACTGTCATACCAAGTGTGAGGTACTTGTTTCTTCATTACATGGAAGACTAAGATATGTTTTGGGATGTATTAAGTTTTGACTGTATCTTGTCACCCTAGGATGTCAATTGATAGACATGTGAATTCTACATGAAGTCTTTTTACAAATGTTTCAATGCATAAAGTTATTGATGTATGAAATTTAGAATTCTCTCGATTCGTCCTTCCTTCTTTTTCCCCGTAAGAAGTAATGAAGAGAAAAGGATGATTGCAATGAAGTAAACAAGTTGTCCTTAAGGGCGGGACAAGACAGTAGTTTGATGTACATAAAAGGATTGCATCAGAGCTATACTAATCTCGCTATTGGTCCTATAATCCATTTATATGTGATTGATGCCCTCAACTAACTTCCCTTAACTACATTGTTGTTTTAGCCAACACCTAAATCCTTGTGAGTATCTACAATATCTCTAAAACGGACGCAGTTGTGCTTTCTTTTTTTTTTTTTTTCCTTCTCTCCCATCCCTTTTATAGTCTTCAATAATATGCTTTTAGGCATTTAATTATGATAATGTTGTCACATCCTTCGATTTTTGGTGTTGGTCAATAGTTGGATTTCCTCTTAGTCTTTCCCTTTTACTGTTTTGGGGAAAAATTGTATAAAACTTTTAATTTTTCCATCAAGAAAAGAAAAAGGTCAGCTTTATTCAATATCAATGGCGTGTATTGTTGTCAAGTGTTTTTACATGTATATGAATGATAGTTGGACTTTAGTGGCAATACATTGCAATATCAATTCTATAGTTGTATCTGACAGCTTCCTTTTTTTTTTTTTTTTTTTTCTTTTTCTTTAATCTTTTCTAATTTTGGCATTCCTTTTCTCCAGTTTATTGCTGTTGCTGCTCATCCTCCAGACTCATATTATCACAGGTTAGGTGCTCCACTCACTGGTAGAGGTGTCATTCAGATATGGTGTGTGCTAAATGTGGGGGTGTATGAGGAAATGGCAGCTCCTCCAAAGAAAAGTTATAAACAAGGACCAAAAAGCAATGAAAACACAGAAGACAAACCAAAGAAATCAAGAGGAAGACCCATAAAGAAGACAAGAGATGATTCTTTTGAAGCCACAAAGGGAAAGTCTATCTTCAAGAGAGCCGGAGGAAGACCTAGAAAGAAACTGATAGGTAAATCTAATGATGATTTGGATGGCAATGACGAGTTCGTTCAAGCCCTTGCTGTTCAATATCCAGAGGACTCAGATGAGTTGCTAGCTCTAGAAGGAGTTTCTGGAAGTACCCAAGAGGATACTGTACAAAAGAACCGTGGTAAAAAGCAAAAAGTTTCTAAAAAAGAGGCATTGCCATCAAATACAGCTGTTAAAACTTCCAAGAGAAGTAGAAAACTGACAAGCAAGGAAAGTGCAAGGAAACATATTGATGATACTATCTCAGAGGATATAACCTTGGCTTCTTGTTCGGTTCCGAAGGACATTGCCCTTCCAAGAGTTGTACTATGCCTCGCTCACAATGGAAAAGTTGCATGGGATGTGAAATGGCGTCCATATAATGCAAAAGACTCTAAATTCAAGCAACAGATGGGGTATCTTGCTGTCTTGCTGGGAAATGGATCCTTGGAAGTGTAAGAAATCTGCTTCAGTTAGCTAGGCTTCTATATTCATCTCCATTTTTTGTCTTTATTTCTTTTTATTAGTTTTCTTGATAAGATAGAAATTGCTTCTCACTTATTTATGAGGAAAAATTTGACACATATGCGTGCAGTCTATGACCTGGATACTGGGTGTGGGACTAAGAATGAATATTTCAATATTTATCAAGATTTAAATGTTAATATACAGAAGGAAACGCTTATTAGCCAGATGTTATCAAAATGATATTAAGTGTAAACATAAATCAAAGGGTTTAATGTCCTAGAGATCATTAGAATTGACAGGTTCGTTGTTGCAATAAGTATAAGATAGCATGCATTTGAAGTATGGGATGTTGAAAAATCAGCATGTAATATATCAAGCTATTTTGAATTTTGAACAGTGAAGTTTTGATGTAAAAGAAATTAACCATTGTTCTTTATTTAGGTTGCTCTTGTTTAAATATTATGCATCTATGAGCCCTGTCCTTTTATATTATCGTTCACTTGCTTAGACTTGGTTGTTTCTGCCTCTCTACAATGTATCAGAGGCAATCATTCTATTTGGTGTTCACTCATTATTACATTTATCAAATGCAGGTGGGAGGTTCCTCTTCCTCGCACAATGAAAATCATATATTTGTCTTCACTTACGGAGGGCACTGATCCTCGATTTGTAAAATTGGAGCCAGTATTCAGATGCTCAAAGTTGAAATGTGGTGGTATGCAGAGGTAATTTGCATTATATTTCAATCTTTTTCAGATAAATATTAAAAAAAAAAAATTAAATTTAACTGGAATAAGAGCAAAGAAGTTTCTGGTCATAGTAATCTAAAGACCAGATTTTACAATTTGGACTGTTTCGACTTCTTTACATCCAACAATTTCCCCAGCCTGCTACAGATTCTATAAAGGATTTTTGAAACATAATTGAGGCATTTCAGAAGTTTAAAATAATAAGAATTTTTTTATTATTCTTAGCTGCAATGAACTGGAGAATTTAGAAGAACAGTTAATCACTTTTCTCTAATGGAACATGTCAGCATGCTGGGACACAAATAATGTCTCTAGGGCGTGGTAGTTCTAAGGCCTGGCTTCTGTGTCCACTTCATGGGATAAGGCAAAAGAAAAACATTTTGGGTTGGGTAAGAACCGATGGAAGATCAAAAAGACTGCATGTCTGTCCCAAGTTGCTGTTATGAGCTTACCTATCTAGGATACACTTGCACCCAATTTTCTTATAGCATTGCTCCTCAGTTACCTTTATAGTCAGTAGATTTCTCATCTTCAATATTGTTTTATATATCAGTTAAATGGATTCTCCACTTTAAGAAGACTTTTAAAGAAGGGAATTTTTGCATGGTTTTATATATCTTCTTGGTGATTGTGGATGCCTTCTATAAAAAGGCTGCTTATAATACCAGAATAATTCAGGAGAAATTTTATCATCTGGCTATTAATTCTCATGCTCTCATGAACTTTGTAATTCTTGGCAAAATTCTTTGGTCACTATTTGATATATGGCTAATTTATGTCTACTGTTTACTATGCAGCATTCCTTTAACGGTGGAGTGGTCACCTTCACATCCACATGATTTTTTACTTGCTGGTTGCCATGATGGAACGGTAATTCACTTATTTTATTCGTTTTTCTGCTTCAGTTTGCAAACAAGGTGATTTCAGGGTCTATTCATCTTTTTATCCCCATAAATGCAAAGTATAATTCTTCATGAAGTCTTTTTAACAACTGATATCTGTCTCCAGAGTTTTGGAGTATGTTATTCAAGCAATATCTGTTGATTTTCTGCTGATCTTTTTCATCTTGTTCATTGTTTGTCTCTTATAGATAGGTCTATGGTTTACCATTTTTAGATTACTATGTTTTTGATCTAAAGAGTTGTTGCATTTCTAGGTTGCTTTGTGGAAATTCTCTGCAAGTGATTCATTGAAAGGTAATAGCAGTATGTTTTTCACTTTACCTTTTTAAATGTTAGGCCTTTCCTCCTAACATTCTCCAGTAAAAAGCTTGGACACATCAGGTCATCAATTAATTAAGTTCAACTTTATCTTCCTTGTGCCATTTGCAGATACAAGGCCCTTACTTTGTTTCAGTGCAGATACAGTGGCTATTAGAGCAGTTGCATGGGCTCCAATTGACAGGTCAGTGACATTGGAGGATTTACTTGTTTTGCATAAAATGATAATTTCTCATTGCTTTCGGTTACACCACTATCAATAGATCTTTTTCTTCAGGATTGGAAATTTTAAGAAATCCTAATTTCTCTCACTTGCTTCTCTATTCCCTCTTCTCTCTCTTTTCTCTTTATTTTTCTTTCATCTTTCTCTTTTCTCTCTTTGACTTTTCTGGTCATACAGCTCCTGATCTAATATATTCATCTTACATAAGTAATGGAATACTTGCCAATCAACCTATGCATATCATCTTAGTTAATGAAGCGAGACATCTAAAATATGTACAAAGATGCAGCTCGAATGAGAAAACCTGATTACTAGATGAATGCCTCTCCATAATCTTATTATGGCCTATCTTGATTAGAGTGGTAGGTTAGATTCAACATATATTTACTCTTCAAGCTAAATCACAAATGACAGCAAGTCAGTCATCCAAGCTTATGAATTGAATGGCCCCAGTGGCTACAATCTTTTGGTCAATTCCGATATATGACAATGTTACTTCGCAATATTCTTTTTTCGTATTTTATGCTACTCATTTGCTAGGTTTTGGTTTGGTCTAGTTCAGTAGGAGCCAAAACATGGTACAATTAAAATGAGAATAATACTACGTTTTCCAAAAACTTTCCCAAATTTTTTGCCCAAATGATGTGGCAAGATGATTTATAACAACCACTTTAATTATAGGATAATGTATTGATGATATGGTAGTTACACAAAAACTTGTCACATCATTTGGACAATAAATTTGGGTAAAATTTTGCATAATGTAGCATTACTCTTAAAATTATTGCAGGGTGAGCTTAGTAGGGCCTTCATTAAGTCTTTACCAATCAAAATTTGAAAAATAAAAAGTTTTTTGGTGCTCATCTATCCTTTTGGTCTAACTACCTGTTGCTTGTTTATTGAGTTATATAAACTGCTCTTATTAACGGTTTTCAGTGATCTGGAGAATGCAAATGTAATACTCACTGCTGGACATGGAAGTCTAAAGTTTTGGGACATACGGTCAGTATGATGTCTTCTTTTGGTTCAGTTCTTGTGTACACGCCTTTTCTCTTCATTTTGAAAGTTTTATTGTTTTATCCTATATGTTCGATCTTATTTGTACTCCAGCACACAACGGCTTATATGTTTAATTAATCATTATTAGAACTCAAGTGAAAATTCTTGTAAAGCAGTTAGTTATCCTTTATCTTCTTGTGCATTTTCCACCATTAAACAGATTGTAATTCCAAGGTTGATGAAGTAACATGAATTATCATAAATGATACCCTTCTGCACAGTTAATGCAAAGATTTAAGCTATTCTGAATTTATACCGTTTTCTTGATTTTTTATTTTATTTTGCTCCTTTAATCCACAAAATTTTAGTATGAGCTCATGGATGGATGAAACTTAAGCTGAAGCCAACATTTTTTGTCTCTTAATCGGTCATAATTTTTTTTTTTTAAACACCTGTAATTTTATTACTGTCTTCTATGTGTCTGTAGTGACCATTTAGCATTGTCACTGCCACATTCTTCTGCAACTTATTCTCTATTATTGAAATTTCTGTATGATGATGAAAATAAAAGTAGTACACATAAATCAAATGAGCATATATATATTAATTTGCATTTACTCAACATTCTGTTTCTGTTTTTAAATGTTCATCTCAAAATTCAAGTCGTAGATTGAATCCTAAATTTACTCATTTAGAACTCTCATCAAGAATCTCTATTCTTTCAAATATTTAAATATTTATTTCCTTGTATCATAATCTTTATTCATTATCCAAGAATTTTACAAGTTCTTGAAACAAAAATTATTTTAAAGCAGCATACTCTTTTTTGAATTTTTCCTCGTAGAAACCTCAGTCTTATTTTTGTCTGAGAATTCAAATTCTATACTAATACTTCATATAGAGGATGCATTTGTTGTCTGCACCAGCCTATTAAATGTTGTATGGATTTCATTGATTGTTAAAGAGTGGCAGTGCGTGTGTGTGTATCCACTAAGTAGAAGTTTTGAAATAAGGTCTCACGGCCTAATGTATGAATCTTGAGGGATAGTAAGCACGCGCACACACATCTATATATAAGCACATTCTATGATATACTTTGATATCTATACACCTAACAATTACAAATGAGTTATTGTATTTTAAAATTATTGATTATATTTTGTTATATTTGATTATATATTTATTATATCTGATTACAATCAAATGAGTCAGATTACATTTACAACAATTGATCATATTTAATTGTAATCAGACAAGTTATAATCAAATATAACAAAATACAATCAGTAATTTTAGAACATAATCAGTTTTGATATATTGATACCCAAATGTATATGTGTGTGTGAAGTTTTTCTTGTTTATATTGTGGGTAGTAGCATGAGTTCATCTCACTCAAGAATTTTTGGTTTTATGTAGTGACCCATTTCATCCATTGTGGGACCTCCATCCAGCAGCAAGGTTCATATACAGTATGGATTGGTTGCCAGATCCAAGGTATCTGCATGATCCATTTCACTGGATGTAACAAAATTTACATGCGCTCATTTTATTGATTGTGTTTCTCCCTCCCCGTTGAAGTAATGGTCTTTATGATTATAGATGTATTATTTTAACCTTTGATGATGGAGCAATGAGAATCCTCAACTTGGTGAAGGCTGTATATGATGTCCCAGCCACTGGAAAATCTTTTGCCGGAACGAAACAACAAGGTTTACACCTTATACATTGTTCATCATTTGCTGTCTGGAGCATACAAGTGTCACGACTAACAGGTGTCTCTCTTGCTTTAGTTTTCATTTGTTAGATGTCTTGTTATTAATCATGTGCTCCTTTCTCCATTTTTGTGTTTGATTATGAGTGACCCCTACTCTTTCGTTTTTGTTTTGACTTTTGAGCTATTTATTGCAAGACTTGTAGTCATTTAGACGCAAGCTAAGGTGAAGCTTTTATTTTTATATTTTGTTACTGAAAAATTCATGAATTGTAACGTAAACCTTCTACTGTAAAGTCTGCTATGCTTAGCCAGTCCATTTGAACGGCTAACTTTCTGATGCTTCAAAATTATGTCACTAATTTGACAATTTTTTATTTTTAATTTCAGGCATGGTTGCATATTGCAGTGCAGATGGTACTGTTTTCCGATTCCAAGTGAGTTCAATTTGTCATCCTCTGGAATGTTTCTGCCTGACAAAGTTTATTGCATTTTATGCTTTACTTTTGTTCCTGCTGGGAAATTTAAACTCAGTACACTCTTCAGTTAAATTAGTTTCCTTTCGTACCTTTCAATAAAGAGATTTTAAGCATTGAGACCTATATTGTGATTTCATCTTCAGAAACGTTTGTAACTTTGAAAAGATATATTTGATTATATTTTCTGAACCAACCATCAAATTAGATGGCCGGGAATGAATTATGATGCATGTCCATTAGAGTGGTTTAGGGAGGCATTTTAGATTCCTCCTTGGTGGTTGTGTGGATTATCCACTACTAGGTTTGTCATGCATATTTTCTGTTGAAAATGAAGAGAATTATTTATAGATACATTGTCATCATGTCCTTTTGAGTTGCTTATAAGCCTTTTACATTTATTCAAATCTGGTTTGTCTTTTCTTGACTATAGCTTACAAAAGCGGCTGAGAAAGATCCTGTTCGAAACCGAGCCCCGCATTTTCTGTGTGGGTCTCTCAGTGAGGACAATTCAGGTATTACAGTGAACACTCCGTTACTAGATATTCCTGTAACATGGAAGAAGCCGATCGGTGATGGAGAAAGATCCATGCGGAGCCTCATGATCGAGTCAAATTCAGCCAAAAGTTCAAAAGACAAGAAAGGAAAAAGTTTGGATAATCAAACTCTAGGTGAACTTTAGCACTTCTATTATTGTTACACCTTACCTGTTCTTTCAATCAATTATTTTGTTCTTATAACATTTTCGAAATTCTCAATTTGCAGCCCTTTGTTATGGGAATGATCCGGAATCTGACTCAGAGTTGCCATTGGCAACTATGAAGAGCAGAAAAGAGCTGAAATCCAAAAATAGCAATAAAAAGGCGGACCATGACCAAGCACTGGTATGTATCGGTGATGACGCAAGTGATATGCAGGGGAATAAAAATGAAAAAGGAGAAGCTGGGAACGAAGTTGAGGTTATTCCTCCAAAAATGGTAGCCTTGCATAGAGTGAGATGGAATATGAACAAAGGTAGTGAGAGATGGCTGTGCTATGGAGGAGCAGCTGGAATTGTACGGTGTCAAGAGATTATGGTGCCTTACGCCAATAAGAAATCGGGCTACAAGAGATAGAATTGATCGTGGACTTATAACATTAGCCTGTGATTAATTAAGATGCTAAATCTTAATTAGGTGAAAAGTGAAGATGTTATTCTAGTGATCGAACCCTCTTCACTTGGAATCATTTGACGGTACTTCAACTATGATTTTAAATTAGTTATCTAACAAAATTTAACATTGTTTATGTTGTAATTATTCGCTGTTGTAACATTTTAACAAAACATTATATTAAAAGAATTAAATATTTTGTGTTTATGATTAAAATTTGTACTTAGTCAAACAAAATTTTCATTAAAATATATAATATCTGTGTTGATTGTGTTACACTATATTTAAGTTAAAGAAGTGTGTCAATTAGGTTTAGGGGTTGTCGACGTTCGGAAACGGTCGACTCAGAGATTCTAAAGCTCAGACTGTGATCAAAGTAATCAATGATAATAAATGTATTAAATGTGTAGTGAATATAGTTTGAGGTTGGTGTATTGTGATTAAAGTGGAAGAATGTTGGTCGTGGCAGATGGTCAGTAATAATAAAGCTAGCAATAATAAAAGAAAGGAGGGAGAAGAATACAAAGACAACGATTTTTACGTGGTTCGGCGAGTGCGTCTACGTTCACGGGCCACTCTGGTTCAATTTCGATAGAGTGATGGCAATACTAATGTTGTTCAACCCCTGTTACAATGAAAATCTCCCCTATTTATAGAAAAGAGGGAGATGCAATTAGAATATTATACACGTTTCTGATCATGATTATACTCACCTAACCGACATAAGTCATGTTGTATTTAATGCTATAACAATTATTATTCTCTTCATGCACACGTCTATATTAAATGCATCAGGTAATAAAATCTTCTTTTCATTAAATGAGCAGCCGCCGTAATGAATGATTTTTGGGAGCTGTTAAAGTTGCACCGACATGAAATTGGGGATCAGATTGACCCGGTGGCTGGTTTTTTCAAGGCACCTCTTAGTACGAGCTCTTTGACTTGGCGGGCTGCACGAGCTGAAGAGATGCATGGACGGACTTATAAACATAGGCTAGAGAGTCATTAAGGCAGATTCAGGCAAGTATAGACTGGAAATAAGCTGAAACAGGTTTTGGATGCTACGAGCTTAGCAAGCTCTGGATGGGCTCATTGGGCTTCTTGGGCTTCAGTACTACTCGCGTTCTTTAGGCCTTTAACGATCATTTTGTCTAGGTCGAGAAAACGAGCATAATATGGGTGAAAACAAAAATGACTTAAAATGAGGGTAAAGATTATTTGTCATAGAAAAAAATTTTGATCGTTTGTGTTCCAAAAAATATTTTGGACAAAAATACCTTTTCACTAATTTTATTTTCTTTAATCATTTATTTTTGGAATCTCTTTTCTGTGTGGTATATTTTGTTGATAGATTCTCTCTTATTTTCTTCTTCTTTTTCCTGCTTCTCCTTTTCTTTCTCTGCATTTTTCTTCTCCTTCTCCTCCTCTTCTTCTTTCTTCTTTTGTACTCTTATCAAAAAAGCAAACCTATAAATTTACAAATCTATTCACCATTAATCTCGACAATAGAAACTATCATTAATAATAATAGTTATAGTGTCATTGGAAATAGTATTATAAATTATTATTAGTAACGACATTATAAAATGTCATGAATCACAATAATGTATTGTTATGTTTAATGGCAGTTTGTACTATTATTATTAATTATAGTTTGTATGGCCATAATTAACGACAATACAAATTAGTAGTTTTTATTGTAGTGAATAATGACAGTAGCCTAAAAATTTGTAGATCTATTTTTCTAGGTGGAAGAGGAAGAATGAGAAGGAGAAAGGAGAAGAAAGGTGGAAGAGGAAGAATGAGACGGAGAAGAAAGAGTGATATCGGACAAAGTAGAAGAAGAGTGCATCAGAGAAGATGCCAAATGTTGAAAAGGATAACCGGAGATGGAAAAGAATAAGAAATTAATAATTTTTATTACAACAAATTATAAATTAGGTACATAGTTCAAACTTATTTTTAGACAGAGTAAACTTTATTGATTTATTACAATTTAACTTAACTACATGTCGTTAGTATAGGTTAGTCAATATTAGTCAACTTTATCAAATATAGGGATATTTTTGTCTTTTGACCTTATTTTTATGATTTTATTTTAAAATAAATTTTAAAAACTAAAATAAAAGATAAATTTATATAGAAAACTTAAAAATTAAAAAAATTAAAAAGATAAAAAAACAATAAATTAAAATCTATAATCAAATCGAATCTGGCATGTTGCTATAGTTGCAGCAACACTCCCTGTCTTTGCATGTCGTGTAATGGGCGCAGGTTCAATTCAGCTTGCCACCAATGGTGTGGCTAATTTTCCTCCTTTGTGAGTCTCTTCTTTCTCTTGTAGGGAACCTTTCTCCCTCCTATGAGAGCCTCCAATTGCCTCTTAAGAGGGCCCAACAATGTTACTTATACTATATTTGTACCTGTAATGTGTATGTAATATGTCAAAAATCTACAATCAAATTAAAAAAGATAAAAATATATATAAATTAAAAAAACTTTGAAAAAATAAAATAATCTTCAATTTCAAAATCATAATGTAAACATTGGCGAATTCCAAAAACAAGAACAGACAGCATTCTAACAATGTACACAACAAAAAAGATGAATACATTGCAATGTTTTTACATGCAAAACCATCATCAGTATACCATTTAAATTGAAACCAAAACCATTAAACCAAAAAAAAAAAAAAAAAAGACTTGACAGATGACGTTGGATATTGATGTAAAGCGAAACCATTCGAAACCCTTTCTAGATTTATATGAAATTCTTGTCTGTGCCATTCACTTCTCTACAATAAAAAACCAAAGACATAAATCTGTTCCCCATTTACTTCAATGTAACAATTTTAGTCTAACAGTTTCAAACCAAAACACAATTAAAAAGCAATCTCAAAACTTTGTAAACAATGTAAAGACCAAAGCATGTTCTACACATTTAAACTGATACAAGCACAACAATCTAAGCACAAATTACACCAACATTGAAAATAAAAATCGAACTTTTGAATGTCAAAGATAATTTGTATAAAGCAAAGAACAAAAAATATATATATATATATATATATATATATTAAAGATCATCAATTGGGTTCGAACCCAGATGAATTCAATTTGGGTTCAAATCCATACAATAAACATCATCGACAAACATCATTTGGAACCCATAACCCATACATCTCTTCAACAACCGAACCCATTCTATATCATCAAATGAACCCATTTTTAGTTTCAAAACCCATTTCTAGGTTTCCATGACTGGAAACCTGGAAATGGGTTTCAAAACCCGAGTCTATTGAGAGGAAAGGAGAGACGTAAGAGGAAAGAGAAGAGAGAGAAGGAAAAGAAAAAGGAAGGGAGCACTGTCGACAGTGAGAGAGGGAGTGGCGATAGGAGAGTGAGAAGAGCGGCGGCAAAAAAATAAAAATGATCATGGGTTCAAGATGAAGAATATCTTATTTATTTTTTCAATTTCTTTTAAATTTATATAATTTTTAAAAATCATATCTATTGTCCATCATCATATGGACGATTAAGATGTGATGAACTTTTAATTTGACCTTTTTGATTATTTTATTTTATTTTATTATTCAAAAGTATTTTCATCTTTTTGTACTTTGATACTGTTTTCTGTCAAAGCTAACGAACTTAGGCTAACAGTGGGTGTGTGATTTGTAATGCATTTATAAAATTGACTTCGTCTAAGAATGAATTTGAACCGAATAGCTAATTTATAATTTAGTCGGGCAATTTTGTCCAAATTTAAATGGTTTGGGATACAAGTGATCAAAAACTTGTTATGGGGAGGATAATGTATGGCCTAGTGGATAAGGCTTACCCTACCTACTATCTAATGGTAGGTTTGACCCTCATCAATCATAATATATGTTAATTTTCTCACTTATTTGTGGGTAGCCCTCTCTTAGTTTTGGGCGTAGATTTTCAAGTCACTTACTAAGCAAATTTTATTAGGAGTTCTCGTTAGATATTTAACATAGTGTTAGGAGATGTGATATCAAAAAAGAAAAAGAAAAAAAAAAAACTTGTTTTGGGACACAAATGATTTATGCAACCTTTTTTTTTTTTCGAAATAATATTAGGTCTTCAAATATTTTGCTTAAATTCATATATAAATAATGTAGCATGCGAGTTTTCTATGTCATATTAATCATCACATCATCTTATGATTTATTAATCATGAATAATGTTAGGCTTTTCAAATTTTTTGATTCATGCCTAAATTATATGACATGTGAGATGTCAATATCATACTAATTATCACATCATCTTATGATTTGTAAAATATTGATAATTTACATCTTATAAATAGTACTAGGTTTCCTAAATTTTTTGCTCAAATCCATGTCCAAATTATGAAACATATAAGTTGCTAATATCATATTAATTATCATAATATCTAATTTTCATGAACAATTTTTTTTTTAATTTTTAAGTCATGCTAGGCTTTCTAAATTTTTTACCTAAATGAAGTATCATGTGAATTGTCAATATTATATTAATTATCATATCATCTCATAATTTACAAGATATTGACAACTCACATGTTATATCATTTGAATATAGATTTTGACAAAAAATTTGGAAAGTCTGACATTACTCTTTTTAAGTAATTCTAGGTTCCCAAAATTTTTTGTTCAAATAGATTTTTCAAATTTTTTGTCCAAATTTATGTCTAAATGATGTTATATGTAAATTATTAACATCATATTAATTGTCATATTATCTCGTAATTTATAAGATGTTGACTGCTATAATTTATGCCTTTTTTTTTTTGAAATCGTTGGAATTTGTTTCTTAAAAGTGTGTAATATGAAACATTTAAATAAATAATAAACAAAATGTGTTTTATTTTATTCAGTTTTCGCACATTTATATAATGTTTGCTTCATACAAATATTATGTAACATTCATGGTTACTTATTTAATCTTAAACTAAATATATAGGTATTATGTATAAGAAAATTAAGTTTGAGATTAGTTATCTAAAAAGTCCGTGTAAATTTATAGTTGTAATTCATTTCACATTTGATACAGTGATCTTATTTGAGATCATTCATGTGGTGACATTAAAATAGAAGCATCTTATATAATGGAGATTATATAGAACTAAACCACAATAAAAATGAATTTTTTAATAATATCCGTTAAACAAAAAAATTCATACTTATTGACCTGATTTCATATATGAATTGATCTTAATCCTGAGTGTATTATGGACTTCTACTTATTGGGTCATATATTTTAATTAACATGGGTGAGACTGTTATAGATTTACGGTCAATAAGCTTTATATTTTGAAGATATGATTTAGTGTATATTTAGTATAGTTTATTTATTGACTAAAAATACTTTTTTAATATTAAAAACTCTACTTAATTTTTCTTATGTTATTTGGTTAATATCCTAATAGAGCTTTTGGGAAATTAAAAAAACTTAAAAGGATCTACTTTATTAATATCTCTATGCCCCTGTAACCCTATTACATTTTCTTTATAAATATTAACACATAGCCTCCATTTCATTTACTTTTTATTTCATAAAAATATCTAAGAACTCCTCTTTAACCAGTAAATTTTCTATATATATATTTTTTCAATTGGTTTTGACTGATAATGTAATTTTTTTGTTATTGATTCATTGATATATATATACACATTGCAATTCATAAATGTGAAAAAAAAAATAAAAGAGAAACAAAATACTTTTATTTCTTTTGAAAAAAAAAAATTAGACAAAGGAAATTGACCAACAGGTCTGAAATGTACAGATGAACTTTACGGGAATTATGAAATTGATTAAAAAAAAAGAGTAAAGAAATACAACCTTTTTATTTCTTAATGCTAATTAAAAAGTGAAAATTGACAAAAAGCAATAAAATTTTTATTACCACTACGATTGATTAATTTTTTATGGTTGATGTTAAAGCAATTATATTCTTAAAATAAATATACTGTTTCTCTCTGTCATATTTTTTCTTATAAATTAATAATCTAAAAGTACTTTAAAAATAATTTAATCAAACTGTCTATAATTTAAAAAAACTTTTTTAGTTAACAACCAAACAACCAACAACTTTCTTTCAAAAGATCTAATTCCAAAACATATACTTCTAAAAGATCTACTTAGAGAAGCTGTACCAAATGAGTGATTGAAAACATTATTATACACAATAATGGAATCTACTGCTTCTTATAAAAAATAGATAAGTATTTTCCTTAAGTGTTGATTCATGTCTTAAACAATAAGAGTGTTTGAATTTCTAGTTGATGAGTTAATGGTGCACCAAACAAAGCCTTAGTAAGTGGTTGAAAACATTATACACAATAGTGGAATCTACTCTTTTTTACAAAACATAAATAAGTATTTTCCTTAAGTGTTGATTCATGTCTTAAATAATAAGAGTGTTTGACTTTCTAGCTGATGAGTAAATGAAAAGATAAATTTATAAGTTATTATAGATATTATTCATTAGTGAATTAATGATACTTATAATAACAAGATATAATTAGAGAGGTATAATGGACTTTATAACCTAACTCTAATTATGAACCACTAAAGGATCGAGCTATATGCAATGATTCGATCAATGGACACTGAAGAATTTAAATTGTATAAAACATCTACTATTTTGAAAGTGTAACTTTACGTTTTTATTGGAGTAACTCAAATGTTAATAATGATGAATTATTTAATTAAAAATTTTAATTAATAATTTTGATAGTATTGGAGTTCAAAATTGTAGGTCCATTTAGTTCCTTTAATAGCTCATACTCATTACAAGAAACAATAAAAGAATAATATAATTGGAGCTTCCAATTGCATGTTTTACGCATGTAACACCATTATGTTCCTATAATATGTAAATAATATTGATTATTTATCTGCAAAGGTTATGGGTTTAAATCTTTGTGATTTAACTAAATAAAATATAATTTTTAATCATTTAATTTAATAGTAATAAAATAGTCACCCTAGTTGCATATCACAAAAGAAAACCAAAAACCCGAGAAAGAGTTTTAGCTTGACTGCACATATCAATCAACGGTAGGTTGGCCAAATCTTTTATGGTTGTGTAGCTTCATCGTTTTCTTTATGTTATAGAATTTCTTTTGTGAAAAGAAAAGTGAACGGATTCTTCAATATCATGTCTACACATAGTTTCTTAGTGAAGAGTCAAGTAGTGAAGAATCTGCAAACAAAAAATGATCAATTCAATTTTCATGCAATATAAGATTTGATCTTATTATTTTGAATTATTGAATTATCATTACTATTATCGATTGAACACGTTTTTGTTTTATTTTATTTTTTAAATCAACGTTTCAACATTAATCTAAAATCTATTTTTCTTTTTATTAACAACTCATATATCATATCTTTTCGGCATAAATTTGGGAAGTCTAGCTTTACTCTTTTTGAGTAATGCTAAGCTTCCCAAATTTTTATTCAAATTCAAACTCAGATAATATGACATATGAATTGTAAACATCATATTAATTATTATATGATCACATGATTTATAAATTGTTAACAAATCACATATTACATCATTTTGACATAAATTTAAACAACTCATGTAACATATCATTTGGACATAGGTAGGACAAAAAAATTGGGAAGGCACAACGGATGAATAGAGCTGTCCAACAATATGCCGTTGATCATGACCGAGAAATATAGCAACATGCTTAATTTCAACAATATTTTGCTGTAAACAAGTTAATGGTTAACACAGAGGAGCGATGAACAAGTCTTATGTTTTGGCATCCAGTTTCTTGTAACTGGGATCCAAAATCTAAGCCACTCAACTCTCCTATTTTTAACAGATTACCATGTCAATCCTCCATTGCTCTTCGGTTCCGCAGTCAAACCTCCCTCTCTCCCTTTCCATAATTTGCGCACAATGAGCTAAGCACTAACTGTTTGGATTCTTACTTCTTCTATTTATATAAGAAACCACCAAATTCTTCACTTGGTAAGGGAAAAAACAAATAAAAAAAGAAGAAGAGAGAAACAACATGTTTATTAAACAAAATATACTAGCGTTTGTTTGCAATCTAATTCTTGCAGCTACATTGATTAATGGTTCCGGTGACCATGAAAGAAAGGTACCTCATACTTTAGCTATTTGTTTTAAGCAACCTTTGAACTCCGTCAATGGTGATCAATGTAATGATGTTATACTAACATGTAACACTATACACAACAGCCCTACATTGTGTACATGGGAGACTTGCCGGATGATGGGCTAGCAAGCCTTTCTGTCATGGAGGAACATCACAGTCTGCTTTCCAGCGCAATTGGAGAGTAAAAATCTTAATCTTAACTTTAATGTGGCCTCCAAATTGTTATTTGTTTTTTTTAATTATTTACGTTTTTTTTTTTTTTCCAGTGAGAAAATAGCCAGAGAATCCAAAGTGTATACTTATGGAAAGAGTTTCAATGGATTTGTTGCTAGACTATTGCCAGAAGAAGCACAAAAATTATCAGGTATTTAAATGCAACAGTATTCAATGGATAAGACATTGAAATTGTACAAATTCATGGCTTTTTTTTCCCCTTTTCCTGGTATCTATAATTTATAGTTTCCATTGATACACAGAGGATGAGAATGTAGTATCAGTGTTTCCAAACACTCGGCGCAAACTTCACACAACAAGGTCATGGGATTTCTTAGGAATGACAAAAACATTAAAACGAACACCACTAGAGAGCGACATCATTGTTGGTGTGTTAGATACAGGTTGGTGTAATTTATCTCATTTCCTACAAATATAAGAATTTAGTTTCTTGCAATTCTCATGTCAAAAAAAAAAAAATAGCAATTAATTCGTTTCCCTCATTTATTTGTTGAATATTTTGCAGGAATTTATGTTCAATCTCCCAGTTTTAGTGATAAAGGCTTTGGTCCTCCTCCTGCTAAATGGCAAGGCAAATGCGTTACGTCCCAGAACTTCAGTGGCTGCAACAAGTACACTCTCACTTTCTCTCATCTCAAATCAACTTGCATGCAAAAAAAATGAACTAATTATTAGAAATATCTACAATTTTTTTATTAAAAAAAGAAATTGAAATCCAAATCTTTAATCAGTTATATAAATTAATAGAACTAGTAATTAATTGTTAATAAAAGGGTTTGGCTACCTATAAGCACTAGATTTAATATTTAATTCATAATTTATTAATAACATTTGCTATTTTTTTTAAAAACATATATTATTACTTGAGTATATAACGTGGGCAGCAAAGTGATCGGTGCGAAATACTACAATCTAAACAACGCCGCCGATCCTACGAGAGATGATATAAGTCCGGCCGACACGGATGGCCACGGAACCCACACATCCTCCACCGCCGCCGGCATTTCGGTGAACGGCGCAAGCTTGTATGGGCTAGCAGAAGGGACAGCACGCGGGGGGGTGCCGGCGGCGCGCGTAGCGATGTACAAAGTGTGCTGGACCAACGGTTGCTCCGACATGGACTTACTGGCTGCATTTGACGACGCCATTCAAGACGGGGTTGACCTGATATCGGTCTCTATAGGAGGGCCAAGCAGGTCCTTCCTCACTGATCCCATTGCAATCGGATCCTTCCACGCCATGAAGAAGGGTATTTTGACCTCTTGCTCTGCAGGTAACGACGGCCCTCTACCTGGAGCCGTCCAAAACGTCGCTCCCTGGATCATGACGGTGGCTGCCACCAGTATTGACCGCAAGTTTGAGACCGCAGTCAAGCTTGGCAATGGCGCCACATCTCTTGTAAGTTTGTTCTCTGTAGTATCACCATCACATGCATGCGAAAGCTTTTACTTTTAAAGTAGAGCTTATGGTCTATCCAAACCTATCGAGATCAAATACGGTTTAATATGTCTTTTTTACTAAATTATATTTTTGGTATGCATTCTGATGTTTATATTTGTTTGGGATGTGCTAGGGGATATCCATTAATACATATTCACCGAGTAAAAAGATGTATCCTCTAACTAATGGAGCCCATGCAGCCAATACTACTAGTGGCTATGGAAATGCCAGGTAAAGTTTGTAAAAAGTTATTGTTAAAGATTAAATTGAGAACCAATTCTAATGTTAATTATTGATAATTATGGCAGTGCTTGTGATTATGGAACTCTAGGCATGGATAAAGTGAAGGGAAAGATTGTGTACTGCTTGGGAAGTTCTGGCCAGGACTACTCTATCAATCTTCTGGGCGGAGTTGGGACTATTTTTGCCCTTGATGCGCCTACAGATACTGCCTTCACGTCTTTGCTACCTGCTACCAATGTCCTCCCTAACGAAGGCGTTAACATTGATCGTTACATTAACTCTACCAAGTACTTTATTTTACTTACACCAAAATTTGTAAATTGTCAATTATTCAATGTTATTGTATTGATCAGATGTCACATGATTTGTGTATACAGGAATCCACAAGCAATTATATACAAGACCAAAACTGTTAACACGACAGCCCCTTTCTTAGCTTCTTTTTCGTCGAGAGGACCTCAATCCATCAACCTCAACATCCTCAAACCTGATATTGCTGCTCCGGGTCTTGACATATTGGCTGCATATTCGCAATTGGCTTCCATAACAGGGTTTAAAGAAGACAACAGAATTGCACCATTTAACATAATATCAGGCACATCTATGGCTTGCCCTCATGCTGCTGGCGCTGCCGCTTATGTTAAGACTTTCCACCCGGACTGGTCCCCAGCTGCAATCAAGTCTGCTCTCATGACCACAGGTAAACACTCCCTAACCCCAGATTAATAGCATAGAATTTCTATATCCATCTTTAAATTATTTATTTAATTTGAAATTTGTCGTCCTAAATTTCTTAAAATGATAGTCTTAACCTGTGTAGATAGAGTAAAAGTAATCAGCAAGAAAATTTATATTTTCGTGTTTTTCTTGAATATATTAATTGATAAAATGTGTTCTGTTTCACAATTTACTTGTTTCCTTAATTTTTTAAAATGAGCAGGTCTGTCCACATAATTATCTACCTCAACGTAAAGATTTGTTACAAAGAATGATAAAAATAATCTTCTAACCAAAATGTCATTTGTTTGTGTCAGCCACACCAATGAAGATCAAACCTGAAGATGTAGAGTTGGGAACTGGATCAGGCCAAATCAACCCAAGGCAGGCAGTAAACCCAGGCCTCATTTATGATATTAACATGAGCTCATATATTAGTTTCCTATGCAAGGAAGGCTACAACGGCACTACCATTGGTAGACTTATTGGAGGAACAAAAAATATGACTGCGCTAGCTTTAAACCTGCACAAGGCACAGATGGCCTTAACTATCCTTCCATGCACACCCAGCTCAACAGCACAGCCCCTAGAATTTCAGCAGTCTTTTACAGAACAGTGACTCTAGTGGGGTCTCAGAATGCAGTGTATAAGGCGACTGTAACATCACAAAAAGGCCTCTCAGTTCAGGTTATCCCAAGCACTTTAAAATTTAAAAGGTTGCACCAGAAGCAGTCTTTCAAGGTGGTGGTGAAAGGTGGTCCGATGGCAAATGGGACTCAAATCTTGTCAGCTTTGCTGGAGTGGAGTGACTCCTGGCACAGTGTCAAGAGTCCCATTCTTATCTACAAGCAACTACCTATCAGTGGTTAAAATCTGTGTTTGTGATTCGATTTCCATAGTTCATAAGCTATTCACAAAAGTGATCAACTGGCTGGTACATCAAGATCTGAATACTCAAGAAGAGGTCGCTTGTGGTTTCAAAGTTTTCCTGGTCCCTGCCTGTTTGGTTCCTAAAACATGGACTCAAGTCGAGTTTCCGAGCTTCCTTTGGTGTTTTGAGAGGTAGACAAAGATACCAGCTTCCATTTTTGTGATATTAGAAATGAATTATTACTTCAATATAATTATAGTTTGTATCCTTCAAAAAAAATATTATGGTTTGTAACTAATGTTGAATAAAATGAAAAGGATGAAAGAAATATTGAATTTGATCAGCCCATTTCTTTGCATTCTTTCAAAATCATTTCTCATTTCCACATCTGGCGATCTGTTGAGACACACCAATTTTAGTTTCAAAGCTTGGAGAAATGGGGGCAACATCTACACGATATTTTTGTTTGTTCAAAGCTTGGAGACCTGTTGAAGCCTCCTTGAGGGATTTCTGTCAGGCTTGGAAAAAAACTTGTAAAAAAATTCGATTTTTGGTGCGTGGAAACAATTTGAAGCCGTCTTCTAAACAAGTAACCTCTAAACTAATGGTTAAGCTCAATCTCAGAAGAAAACTGCGCTAAAATAACATAATCATCATTAACTACATGACTAAAAACAAAAAGACAGCTCATAAGAACACTGAAATTACTAGAAAAGTCCTCCTTATAGTAAAATGATATGTATGTCTAGCTGAGAAAGTGTAACCAAATTGAATATTTGGTTACCTGAAAACCTATACTTACTGATACACTTCACTTGGTTCAGAAAGGTACAAAAGCTCTATATAATGGTACAATAACATCAGTTGAATTCATCTCACTCTCCATCAGAAGCTGCCCCTTTTTAGTCGAACTCCATCAAAATGGCAGCATCTTTTCTGTAAAAACTCATCTCCCCACAGAAAGCCGTCCCAAAATTAGTATACTCTCCCTATCTCTTCTAATCTGACTCAGCCTGGTTTATGTTAGCAAACAAAAACAAATAACTAGGCTGTCTTAATTTACCTAAAATTACAGCTCCACCTCCAAACAACCTTTGTTGAAATAGAAAGAGCCTCAAACCACCAATTTGTATTGCTCCCTTGAACAATCTATGCTTCTAGATTTCTGCACTATTATTCGCAGCCCCAACACAATTTTGGCGGAGAAGCTCAACATTGCATCCGACATTGATGACGACCATGGAGGTTCTTCAGCTTTGTAAGTTCCTTCCTCCTCTTTCTTGCCTCAGCTGCAGCAACTGCATCCACTAGCTTCTTACTCTGACAATTAACTGGTTCTTGCTTCTTGTCTGGCAGAACACTCACGACTTCTTCAGCGTTGCAAGTGTAATCTGCATGGAGTGCATTTTCATGTTTAAAAACAAAAGCATCTCCAACAGAACATGGTGGTGCCTGTGTAGGTTTTGCTTCTCTTGGGTTAGGTTCAGCGTGTAGACCACATCCATTCGGAAGGCATCCAACTGGCATGCCATTGAGATCAGTATTAGTCCTGGCTTCTGTTGAACCAAAAGCTTCATTTTTAATCCTTAAAGGGAGAGAGAAATGATGATTCTCCACACGTGTGACGCTTACTGAAGATGAACTAGCACCATGTCCATTATGCATGGAAGTTTCATCTTGTATGTTTTTTAGGCCATAGGGGGGTTGAGCACGGAATCCATTCCCAGTATCATGAAGAGGAAAGAACCAAGGGCAAGGCACCAGATACAAAGGAGTTCCTGTTGAATTAATATTTTTGTGATTATCCTGTTCCTGGGATGAGTCAACCTTAATGGTATTGGGAATACTTGGCGGAACACTGATGCCATTTTGCGCTCCGTGTTGTGAGTGGACAGGATGTGAAGATTGAATGATGGAAGGCCAGCCTAGTGGTGAAAAAGGATGGTGGTTATACAAGAGCAATGGAAAATTTGCAGGTTGAGATTCAGATATCTCAACATTCGCCGACTTTAGCTCTCCTGGAATTTCACCAACAGCAGGTTTTATTGCCTTAGCCACCTGCAAAAATGGGAAATCATGTCAGATGGGTCAAGAGTACATTTTCAAGCAAAAAATATAACCATCTTCTAACCTGCGCCTTCAAATGCTTATTCATGTTCTCCAAAGATTGATAGTCTTTAACGGCGAACTCCTTCTCCTTCTCAGAAGAAATGTCATCAAATGTGAAATAAGTCAATATTACAATTAATTGCCAGTTCAAGCACACAAAAGACAGCTTTACACTACAAAAGCAGAAGTATGTCTTTTTATCTACCACTAGCCAGGAAGAAATTGCAAAATTTAGGAAAGAGACTACTGCCTACCTTCTTCAAATATTCGTTCTCCTGTGATAGCTCAGCAGCCTTCCTGGTTAACTCCTCACACAAAGCCTGATCAAAAGTAAAAAAGGATGTGCTCAAAGTAAGACACAAAGCAGGCACTTGAAAGATAAGAATGCATCTCCATATCTGAGATATGTATATTTATACAGTAAAGCAATCACAGCTATGCAACACTGGCACTTGATTTTTGCTTGTGTGTCTTTCCAAGTGAACAAATAATAACATTAAACATGTTGTCTACAGTGCATCAAATATGACGGAAATTCATACACATTCGGTTACAGGATCAATTCACAGCTAGCACATTCAAATTATTCTCTCTACATGAAAAATTAACTGCAACAGGCATAATTATCTGATTTGTTTCCCGATTCAAAGAAACCAACTCCTTAAAAGAAAGAAAACTAATGGTAGGGAAATTAGGTTCATCTAAAGGCTCCACATTAAGTTATTCAGCAGTTACCAGTATAACCCTAATTTGCGAAGATCCATTGAGATAACAGATGAACTAGAGATAATTTATACCCTATTATAATTATCCTGATACCAAGATTCTTTTTTTACCAGTTTACTAACTCATTCAATTCCTATACTATTCAATAATAGCAAATTTATTGGTCTGCCATAAGGATGAATATGTGGCTGCTTGCAAGTTCACGAGATAAATACAGATGTCCATCAACATCACAACAGTACATATACTCCTAAATATTAACATATAAGCTTAAATTGCACGAGAAATTTGATTTTGAAGTATAGAATGTTCAATAGGTAATACAGGCAAAGTATACAAAGAATTAAGGTTGTTCCCAGACATTTTCATAATACTAGACAAAATCCGCAGTGAAAGAATGACCAAAAGAGATGTGAATTTAGCAAGAAAATCCAAAACTCAGGCAGTGTTGGCATGCACCCTGAACCTGAAAATATGCTATGTAAATTAATAAACTGAGAACAAACAGGTTACCTGTCTGCGACGAATTGTTTGCCTAGCTGATTCTCTGTTTGCTAATATTCTACGTATTCTCCGCTCTTCCTTTTCAGCCTGATTGGGAAAGCTTCAGTTACAAATAAAGAGAATTAACTGAGTAATAACCGAATAAGATGCTTCAAGTACCTCAGTCAAATTCTGTCTTGATCGGCCGCCACCCGTTGATGCGTACCTTGGGGTACATGTAGGACTTGGTTTAAGTGATTCAGCATCTTGTTCAGCTTTCACTTGTTTAATTATTACATCATTAGACATTGGTTGATCCTGCTGCTGGTCCATAATAGCTTGATCCTGCTATAAACAAAAATATTGCTCAAGTCCTGCACAAAATAGTGTGACTTGGTGACAGACCGCTATAAGTGTAGAACTAGACATACTAGTTTGGCTAGCCAAATTCACATTTTCTTAATGGTCATGAGTCTTGAGGTTCAACGGAACAGACATAGGAACAAAATGACTTAATAAATCTATGAAGCACAGGAGGAACTAAAACTCATCTTAAACGAAGCACTCAAGACATACATTAGTTCCCATTTGATCCTTGGCATTTATAGCAGAATTTTCTTACTTTTTTAAAAGGAAGGAGAAGCATTGAGAATCAAAGCAAAAGAACAAATAAACCTAATCCGGAATGCAATTTAACTTATTTTAAACACCAAAGAAATGCAATTATTTAAAAAAAAAGACAACTTTAGGCTTGTAACGAGTGTGGCATAAATTCTATATCCTGAAATGTTGTTCTTCAGCCACGTCAAGCATCTTCAGATTATATAATCTAGCAAAGTTTATATGTTTGTTGCAAGGATCCCTTTATGCTCACTTTTGGACCTGTTACATCATAATGTATCTTGATCTTCACTAGGATGAGACAATACTACAGCACATTAAGCCTACATTGGAGCATCTCCCCCTAGGTGTCCATGGTAATTATAACCAGAACAGGACACTATAAGGGAAGTCTTTAACAAACATAAAGAGAAGGATGACATAATGTATTTACATAGAAATAATTCAAGTAATTATTTATCATACAACGTTAGTCAAAGATCCAACCGATATATATCGGTCATATTACTTGCCATGCTCATTACTCATGTCTACCACATGAGCAAAACAACAAAATGACATTAAAGATACACAAGGCAAAAATGCATTGGCTGCTCATAAGGTTGAAATGGAAGGAGCATCCTACCTACTAACATCTCTCTTTTTTTATTTCCATTACCCGCCAAAAATGCAATATCAAATACTTGAATTGTAATGCATGTTTCAAGGTTGTTAGAGTTCAATCTCATGGGAAAAAAATTCACACCTCCGGTAACTAATTTCTTCAAACTGAATTTACCTAACTCACTGTGAACTTATCAATTGGTTAATTATATGGAAAAATCTATTTTACAACCTTTATGGAAATCGATCATCAATTATACATTATCGTCAATCATCAATACTCATCGCACCAAAAAAAAAAAGAAAAAAATGAAAGCAACATTTAACATAACATTCAACTGGATTTATGACTTGTTTCTACTCACAAAACTGCATTCAATTTTATCACACACTGCACTCTATTCTTCATCACATTCTGATCATCAAACCACACTCTTTACATATTCAACAACCATTGCAAAATCCTGAAATTAAAAACCATTATACTCTATCATTGCCATACTAATAAAAATAACCTTAAAAAAAATTAAGCAAGCAATATTAGCAGTACTGCACTTTCACCAAAACTGGCAAATTCAATATTTTGGACTTCCTTCCTATCAAAAAAATAATTTTGACTTCCTAATCAGGACCTACAAGTGCACCAAATTCAAACTAGAAAAGATTAAAACCAACCATCTAATTTACAAAACACAAGCCACCACCAAAGATAAAATCAAAACTAAAAGACAAAATTGATAAACATGTAGCAGGAGTTAATATTCGAAAAAACTAACATCAGCGGGATCTGAAGAGCGCACCACAGGGGGGCCAAGTGAGTTCAAGTCCAAGCCGGAGTGACTTGACGGTGACTCACTCTTGACTCGCTTCCTGACTCGTTTCCCTTTGCTTCCCCAATTGGTCGCTGTCTCCGTGTCAGGAGCGCCACTCTCTCTCATCGCTAAATGCGCCAAATCAGCCAACGCCTCCGCCGCCTCCAGCTCCATCTCCACCATCCGATCCTCCGCAACGTCCGCCGCCGAACTCGGCAGCGACGAAGAAGAGCCCGAAACCGAACAGCCCTCCAAATCCATACAAAAAAATAAACCAAAACAGAGAGACAAAAAGGAGGTGAAGAAGAAGAAGATTATCCTTCTCTTGAAAGAAAAGGGTTAGTACTACTACTGGGTCTGCTAGCTAGCACACAGGTTGTGTCTGATTGCCACGTGTCCTGCCAACTAATTGCTACACATCTGTGCTAACTGACGCCCATGTATCTCTGCACGACACGTATTATTAGGTTCCGGCCACATAGACGCCTTCGCACGTGCCGATGTCCCACGTACGAACTCGGAGTTTCAGTTCGGGGAGCACAAGTGTAAGCGTGGTCGCGTTACTGTGAGACACGTGGTGCTTTTGCCCTTTTTTTTTTATTAAATGATTATAAACATAATCCTTTTTCAAGATTGAAGATGGAAAATAACTTTTCTCTTTAAATCTTTTATTTTTATCGATGGTATTTTTGTCTAAGAATAAATTTTAAGAAAATAGGTTAATATTCAACTTAAACTTAAAAAATAATCATTTATAATAAAATATCTTTTTTTAGTTTATTTTTTAATGTTTTTAAGTTCAGACTTGAGGTTATGATTTATCGGGTCTATTTAGAAATATTTAAAAATACAAAGACGAAACGAAAAGTAGAGTTTCACTTTAGTTTACTGAATTTGTGTTCACGGTAAAAAATAATTTTTTTGAGTAAAGATTTTTTATCAATTTTTATTTATACTAAGTTTTTATAAGAAAAATTTAAATTTTAGTGATGTATAATAGAGAAAAAAATTAATAATTTTAATTATCTACGATTTTTATATTGATATATTATTAGATTATCAAAAATTTAAAAATATATGATTAAAAATCCTTACTTGTTTTAGGGTTTGATTTCTTTATTCAACTATTAGCTTTATTCTTTAATTATAATTATTAGATTTATTTTAATAATTATATTATAATCAATTAAAATTATAATTAAATGATAAGATTAATGATTAAATAAGATGGGTTTTTTTTTTTTTCCACTACATGTCTAAGAGGAGACGGAGAGTGTACAACTTGAACTTGCAGGTGTGCCCACGTGCCTTACAACTGCCATCATTTGGGTTGGCGGTTTTTGACTACCTTGGTCTGCCGTGGACCATTCCTCAGCCATGCATTTTTTTCGGTGACTGTTTTTTTTCTTTTTTGAAAATATTTAATTTCGGTTAGTTTAATTTGTGTCATTTTGTTATATCAAATATTAAAAAATAGTATTTTGTTGAATACTATTATTATATGCCAGATTGCCAGTGGCACAGAGCAGATATTTAAAAAAAAAACTGTATTTATATTTTTAAGGTAAAAAATTATTAATATATAAAAGGATAAATATATTTTGTTATTGAGTTTTAACGTGTCCTTTTACATTACTTTTTAAGCATAATAGCTATTAATCAAAATGTTAGTTGAATAATTTACTAATTAAATAGTATGAAATTAACAAGATAAAAGAAAAATAGAGATTAAGATTTATAAACCTAAGTTATTATGTATTTGGTGTGTGGAAAGACATTTTTATAATTTGTATTATAAGGAATGGACTTTTAAATGGGAAAAAAATTCTACTAATTTTGAGTTTTATTGAACTTCAAACAATCTTATGAAATATGATGATCATTACTGATGAATGGTAAAATTTTATTTTATTGCTATAATTTATACTACCGAATATAATGGGCCAATTTTCGTGTAAGGTTAACTAATAATATCAAAAAATCATATTTATTATATAGAAAATAATAATTAACCTTATAAAAAAGAAAAAAGATTTAAAATAAAAATTAAAAAATTCAGTGGTTTCCCTGTTGTAACTACGTAGCTATGGCATAGTCATTTAGACTCTGTTTGGCACACATGATTATAATAAATAAAATTGAATGAATTAGATTGAAATGGATTGAATTGGATTATATTCAAATGAAAAATCATTGATAGAACCTGTGATTAGATTAATAATGTCTCATATTATGTTTGATATAGCTTATGATTGAATTGGAATAAAATTAATTTAAATATTTTATGTTATATTTAAATTTAATTTGAAAATTAATTTTATAAAAAATATGGAAAAAGAGAAAAAATATTTTATTATTTTAAATACAAGGATTAATTTTAAATAGTAAAATGTAGGTTGGATTTGGATTAAAATAAAATTAATTTAAATATATTATTATATAACCTAGCTTATATTATATATAAAGTTAATAATATTTTAAATAAAATAAATCCTATAAATAATTTTTCTAAAAAGTTATATTGATGTTTTTTAAAATTATATTATTTTAAAGTATAAATAAATAAATATTAATTTTGGAATAAATTTCATTTGAATAATAACATTATTTTCAAATTTTTGTTTACATATGAGAAATAAATTGGTTGGTAGAAGAAACAATTTACGAGGAGAGAGAGAAAAATTCATTCTCATTGAATCTCATTCCCATTGAATCCTATGGTAGAGCTTGAGATTCAACATTCTCATAAGAATGAGATTGAAATGAAGATGAAATTGAGATTTTATTCCCAAATTGGCCACCCCAAATATGAGATTTAAAAATTTGAGATATTTTGAATCACAAGCTCATCTCAAATCTTATACACCAAACATAGCCTTATAGGTAATAGGGTAGCCTTAAGTGAAAATTTGTTATACACTTTGATATTTTTAAAATAAGTAATGCTCCACTACTAAAAAATTTATCTAAATTCATTGTCTAAATGAAATTATAAACTTATATATAATTATCATATCATTAATACATCATCCCAAAATTTTTGGATATATTTTTAGAAATATAACATTATTCTTTTAAAATTGCGTGTGTCATCTACTCTAGTATTCATAAATATATCAACTTCCATATTTAGCAAAGCATGGACAAAAAAGTTTCTCTCTTGGATGTGAGATTTGATACAACTTATTTACTGATCAAAAATACTTTAATAATGTCTAAAACTCTACTTGATTTTTTTTTTTACGTCATTTAGTTGTTATCTTTGTAGAGCTTTTGGATAATTAAAAAATGTAAAAAAAAAATTACTTAAAAAAGCTCAAATTTTAAACTTTTCCGAGTAGAATTTTTGAGCTTTTAAAAAAATTGAAATGTTTAATGTAATCCTAGTAATATCACTATACCTTTAAAATCATTTAATTTTTTTTTGGTAAATTTATAATCCATTTTTTTTTTTTAAATTGACAACTAAACAATCAATAACTTCTTTTTAAAAACTCTACTTGTAAAAGATTTATTTCTAAAAGATTTATTCAAATAAGTTGTATTAAACAATGGAAAATAAGGTTGAAAATTCTGTTGTGTACTTTGTTGTACAAAATGTAAGATTTACATTTGTATTTTATTGTTTGATGCTTCATCCTTGAAGATAAAATCACCATGTAGAATACTTTTCATTCTATTTTAGGATATATTTAATTTAAATTTTTATAAAATTAAAAAGTTAAAATGTATTTAATATAAACTTTTAAATATACATTATTTTTTAGCATAGGTGGTTAGACACATCCTCTCCATTAAGAGAGATGTATTCAATCTAAACTTTTAATGACTTTTACAGAGTTTAAAAGTTTAAATGTATTTAATAGAGACTTTTAAAGACTCTGTAGACTTTTAATGATTTTTAAGAAGTTTATAAAAGTTATGGTATATTAAATCAAGACTTTTTAAAAGTTTATAAAAGTTATGGTATATTTAAAATATCAATGACTTTATAGAGTTTAAAATTTTAATAACTTTTGTAGACTTTTATATTAAATTTATAATAATCAAGCTTCACAAATTCTCTTTCACTTCTCTTAAAAACTTTTGTAGACTTTTGTTGTTGATTATAGAAGCAAACCTCACAATCATTTTTACATTTGAATCTCCTATAAATAAAAATATTTCACTTATTTTAAAAATATACACGCGCGCGCGCACACACATACACACACACATATATTTTACTCCTATTTTATTGTGAATTATAATGATCAATATTATTTTTCCCATGTTCAAATTGTTAGCTTTTTAGTTTTTGAATCTTATTAAACCTCTTCCTTTTCAAAGAACATCAATTTATTATTTTATAAAATATTTCAAATTCAAATCAAAATTAGAAAGTTAGATCTCGGCGGAATAAATTTAAGAAAGGAAAACATTTTATAATTTATATTTATATAAATACAATACCAAAAAAAAAATGTTTAGATGGATATTGATCTAAATCATTTCTATCAACGTTGGAATTTAGTCGATTCAGAGATTCTAGGCCCAAACTACAATTTTAATAACAAGAAGCAATGAAAGCGGATAAAAACAACTAAGAGTGAAAGGGGGAGAGGAAGAACAATGCAAAGAAGACAATTTTTTACATGGTTCAGCAAGTATGTCTACGTCCACATGCATCACTCTAAATAATTCGACAAAGTAATGGTATCACTAATGAAAGTTGTCTGTAATACAAAGAATTTCACTTTTATTTATAGTGTGGGAATTTACAATTTGAGTACAACACAAATTAAGAAGTAAATTTTTACATTAACTACACTTCTATAATAATCTCCTTTGAATCAGGAAAGATTCTCGAAATTGAATCCGAGATTGTAGAGATTTAATCTACACAAAATTAGGAAGTTTGAATCCTTCTCGGATTTGATTGTTACAAGCTTCTAGAAGATTATCTGGCACGAGCTTAGCGAGCTGACACATCATTCTCGCGAGCTGAAGATGAATCAAGATAGCTTTGGTTTAAAACACGAGATGAAGAAAGAAGGAGTGAGTTCAATACTGTGACCTGAGCACTGGGCTTCCTGGGTCTCTTACCATTGGGCTTTCAGCAACCCATTTATCAAAGTCGTGAAAATGCCTATAACAATTTCATTATTCTTATGATAAAGAATACAACTATTATTAATGATTATATTGTAAGTTAATAGTTTAGTATTTCTTATGTACAAATAATGAAAATAAAATTCACAAATATACACATGAAAAATCCCATTGTTTTAAAATTAATGAAATTAATCAATGGAATATTTGTTTTTTATATTAAAAAATAAGAGGAAAAACCTCTATTTCAAATAAAAAAGAAAAAAAATTAATATTTGGTAGTTTTTAGCTAGTGATTTATTAAAAAAATTAAAATTTTGAATTGATTATTTAATTATATCTATACATGTGATTTTTTTTTTTTTAACTTTTATTCCTATTACGCACTTGTTGAGAAATTTCTTGAATTTTACTTTTGATTAGTTAATATTTGGTATATAGTAATCAATTTTGATAATTGTAAAATATTATAAAATTAACCAGCTTGAATTATAAAATATTAATTTTGATAATTGTTTTCCACCTGTTTATTTACATTATGTCAAAAGAAAATATTTTCATTGAGATAAGAATATAACTTACAAAGTGTATAATTTGCATGAACTTGTTAAAGAATATATTTTTTATTTTAGAAGTAAATGAAAATCTATAAAAATCTATTAATATCCATGAATTTTTATCATCTTAATTATCATTACTAGTTAATGAAGACGATGATTTTAACTCATTTCTTGAGACTCAAGAACAACAAAGAAAACATGCTAATGAATGGAGGGTTGTTATAGCTACTGATATGTGGAACGATGTTAGGATTATTAATAATAATAGACATTAGAGATTTTATTTTTCATAAAAGACATAAAATAAATAATGAAACACTTAAAATACTTAATATTTTGGTTATCAATTTATATAATTGAGATGACTTTACTTTTATTTTATGTGCCATATTTTTTCATCATTATTAACATAATAAATATAGTTTTATTAACTTATAAAATGTATATTATATTATAAGTTAGTAAAAGTTTAGTTTATGAAAGTATGTGAAAGTCTATAAAAATCTATGAAAGTTTATGAAAGTCATTTAAAAAAGAGTTTATGAAAATCTATGAAAGTCTTTCATGATTCCGTAAAGTCATTATAAGTCTATGAAATTTTACAAAAATTATTCATTTAAAAATGTCTTTGGAAGTATTTCAAAGTCATGATTGAATACACTCCATAAATATTAGAAGCAAATATAGTTTAAAACTTGTGTAAATAGTTTTATACTTTTATATATTTATTATTAGAATAATTGTCTCCCATTTGTGAAAGTAGATTTTCATATTACACAAAGATTTTTTTGTACATTTTCACTTAAGAAGAAAAGAAGGTAAATGAAACTTAAAAAAGAAAGAAAAAATTATTTTTTCCCTAAAAGAGAAAATAGACTTTCACAAACTGTTCACCATTATATGAAATTTCTCAAACCATACATAGTTATTGGTAAATTTCTCACGTATGCGGTTAGAAGTTGCAATAACAAAACTTAGTTATCACCGCATCACTACAATTTTCTTTCATAAATTTTTCATTGCTTTTCAAATATTTCTTCATTGAAGGTTTTATTCTCACCTTCTTTTGCTTTTATTTTCTTCTTGTGATGTCATTTTTCTCTTTAAAATAAATACGGTAAGTAATAATCCAAAAAAACCGAGTGTAGTTTGAAAAAATATCTATTTTATCACACTAGTTTCATTATTGTCCATAATCCCCCCTACAGTTACCAAGTTAACAGAATATCTAAGTCTGACATGTGCAGGGGATAAAAAGACGTAATTGCCCCTAGTTTTAATATGTTAAATGCAAATCACACTAACCAGACATATGTAGATTGAAAAAAGATGAAATTGCCATTGGTTATGATATTTTAACTGTAATGATCGAATTACCCCCTAAAATGACCGTTGCTTCAACGACTCTTTGCACACAAATAAAAACTCATCCATGCAACAATACAACACCATCCTCTCCATCACCAAACTCTGTGAAAATCCAAAAAAAAAAAAAAAAAAGAAAAAACTGAAATATTTGTCACTGTATTTAAATCCCTCACAAAACTCTGTTAAAACTATCTCACTCTTTTCAAATTTCTATCACCAAACTCTGTCAAAATTTTCAAAAATATAAAAACCCAGCTAATTCAATAACAACCTACATTAACAAAAAAAAAAAAAACCCAACAACCCACATTAACAAAAACCCAACGAGTATGTAGCAACAAAACACCGTCTTTTTTCTCGCCAAACTCTTTATCAAAAACAGTAACAACTACTTATTCAACAGCAGTTGCAATTGATTCAACTACTTATTCAAAAACAATAGCTAATTCAAGAACAATAACAACTACTTATTCAAAGCAAAAACAACCACAATAATATGGAATTAACAGCAAGTAGCACAAGCTCAAGATGCAACATTAATAGAAGAGTAATTTGGTTTAAAAATAGAAGATGTTAGTGTGGAAATAAAGCAAGTGTGAGAATATCAGAATCTGCAAACAACCCAAGAAAATTGTATTTCCACTGTGAGAAGAGACAATGTAGATATTTCTCATTTTGGGAACCAGAAGCAGATGAAGTTGAGTTAGATATGATGAAAACAAAAGAACAAAAAGATGCAACTAGAGTGCATAATCTAGAAACAAGAGTGGATAATATAGAAAGATGTTTCATTGACAAAATGCATAAATTAGAAGCAATGCAAAGATGGTTGAAGGTCATCATGGTCTGCAATACAGTTGTATTTCTTGTAGGCATAACAATTATTGCTAAATATTGTAATAAGCACAATTAAGATATATATGAGTACTAATATTGAAATGCATGTACAAGTACTAAACATTGTAATGTGTGACACTGCTAAACAGTGGCTATTCCAAAATGTATATAACTACCAAAACATACTGTTAAACATGAAGACCCCACTATCCTAAAGTCATCTCATAAATTGGCAAACAAAATATCAATTGTAAATCTAAGAAAAGTTATAGCAGTTTTGATATTCATCAAAATAACCATGAAATGGAGCAAAGTATTGAACAAATTAACATGAAAATTACTTCAAAATATAATAAACCTTGCCCTTAATCATCACTATTGAGCTTGTGAGACTTGTGTGAGTTGTGAGCTTGGCTAAGATGGAGATAAAGTTGGAACTGAGGCAATATGTGAATTTGATGCACCATCCTTTGATTTTGATTTTTTCTGTCAATAGAAAATCAATAGGAGAATTATTTAAGAAATAACAGTTATATTAGTAATAGTAAACAAACAAAATTATTTAAACAATGGCAATGTCAAAATTATTTAAACAAATTCTTTCAAAAAAAAAAAAAACCCTTCTGAGAACTTCTTGCTTGAGAAGTTGAGGTAGCCTTGGAACTTGAGGCACCATTTTTTGATTGTTTTTGTCAAAACAAATAAAAATATGAGGACAATTATGTGAACTTTGTAAGTAAGTGAAATCAGTTTCTTAGAATATATCTTCTGCCTTTTTGGGGATGGTAGGTCATTTTTGCATGATCTTTTGTTGTGTCCAACCTTCAAGCATTTGGTGCACTTCACAGTTCCAGACTTTGAACTTGAAGCTGACCTTTTAGCCTTCTCTTCAGGTTTTCTAATTCGGACCTTCTTTGGCCTACCAACTCTTCTCTTCAATGGGGGTGGGTCAACTAGATCACCATCAACATTGTCCCACATACGTTTATCTGGAATTGGGTGAATCATACAATTGTGGGTTTTAGAAGGTAGTTTGACTTAGGTATGGATGGACATAGTCCTTCAAAACCAACTGCAAGTCATACATAGTAATGTAGTGATTTATACATAATATTACATGCCCACAAGGCACACCACTGATTTGTCACTCTCCACATGCACACCTATATTGACTTATGTGACTATCGTAACTTTTTTCAGGCCCCACAATCTCATATTCTGTCCCCCCTGCATATATGAGATTATACATTCTTCCCTTCTCACTTGCTTTTAATAACTTAGACCTAATAGAATGAGGTAAATCATCTTTCCAATGTAAGCAATCTCTCTTTCTTTTTTGTATTAACTGCATTACCATCCTTCTTATTCACTTTAACAACTCCAAATATGACTTACACATATGCTTACCTAATATATTATTGAAACTTTCTGTCATGTTATTAGTAACATGATCATAACAAATCCTCTCATCAAAACGATGCCCACTCCAGTGGTGTGACTCTATTTGAGCTAACCAAATGCAAGCATCCTTATCGACACTAGAAATATCATTCATCACCTTATTGAAGTCTTCTAGATAGTAGGCTTTGCTAGCCTGCCAAAACATATTTTTCAAACGTTGCTCGAGGTACTCTTGTCTGAAATTGGCATAAATATGCCTTGCACAATACCTATTACAAACTTCATATTAGTACATTTTAATAATGCTAAAAACTCATTAAACAAATATACACAGAATATACAAACCTAGTATTACCTTGTACTTGCATAGGGAAAAACCTCGTCAATTGCACTGAGGACCCCCTTTTGCCTATCACTCATGAAGCACAATGGATCACCAACGGGGTAATTTAAGTGTGCCTTCAAATGGTTAAGAAACCACAACCAACTGTCCAAGCTCTCTCCTTCACATATGCAAACTGTCAATGCAAGCACTCCACTGTTTACATCCAAACTAACTGTAGAAAGTAGCACACCTTCATACAGACCCTTCAAGTGGCAGTTATCCAGACCTATGAAAGGTCTACAACCCTCTATAAAGGCTTGTTTTTAAGTATGAAAACTGTTAAAAAAACCCTGTGAAAAGTGGGATGCAGTTGCTACAAACGAATGAATGCCACCGTACTTGGGTTATGTTTTTGCACCATGCATGCATATTTCCTAAGCAATCTAAAACAATCAGCATGGTCTTGACCCACCCCACTTAGTGCTCTATTTTTAACTTTGTACAATCTTTTCTTATCCACTATCACTCTATAGTTCTCTCTCAACAAATCAGCAATGACTGATATTTGGATAGTAGGATTACTTTTAATTAACTTCTCAAACTTACTATATATCTATTTCACTCTTGCTTCTTTATTCTGACACACCCTTCTGACACCGATGTTCATCATTGTATGTCTTAATTTTCATGACCCCCCCCCCCTTGTAAGCATCTCAAATGCATGAATTCTCCATGGACAATCTGTACCTTTGCACTTGTATATCAATCTAGGCTTATCATTCACCTCCTTAATTAAAGTGACCCCCTCTTGAATGGCATATTCCCTTAAAACATCCCTCAAACTATACACACTATCATGAGTTTGCCCAACGTAAAACATAATCTGCCCTTCATCCTGTGGCTTGAAAGGATCACCTTTCATAAGCCTTGCTATTTTCTCTTCAAGTGTATCATCTTCTGAGTCACTACTAAACTCATCATCTTCACAAGATCTATAACCCTCCATTGACTCCCATTTGTCCTCCCTTACATGTGCCCCATCATTATTTCTCTCACTAGCATGTTTCTTTTTCTCATGTCCCTCACCCACCATCCTCATCTTCCTCATGTCCTTCCTCCTCACTGCCCTCATGACCAAAGAGGTCACCCTCCAAGCAACTAAAATCATAGTTGTTGTTTATATCATCCACTGTATGTGGTGATATAACTTGAACCTCACCCTCAATCTCCCCAATATCAGGTGATTTAGGAATGTAATGTTTAGCCTCAATTTTAAACTCAATCCTTGAGACATTTTTCTCCCTACACTTTTCAAACACATTTAACAAGCCCCTATTAGACTCTATCAACAACTTCTCTTCACTCCAATGTACAACGGCATACACCGTACAGTCATCTTTCTCTATCCTTTTTGTCTGACATATTTCACGTAATAACATTATAAGACCGATTTCATCAGTCTCACACTTAAACAGTCCAAGCAATGTACCACCTTAATGCACTACAATCTCTATCAGCGACATTATAATTGCATAAAAAACATATACACTATTAGATAATTAAACATGTTACATACACAGTATACAAAATACAAAATGCATTCACACACCCTATTATCATACAAACATGTAAATATTTGAACTCGTATCAACAACATATCACATAATATACACATAATGCACATAATATATAGATAATATACACATGCACCATCAAACACAATATGCACTTATCTTCAACCAAAAAACAAAAAAAAAAAACCTCAATATACACTTTAACAGCATCAGAATATACACAGTAAAACACCATATACTACACAGAATATATAGATAATATACACATGCACCATCAAACACAATATACACTTTTAACAACATCATAATATACACACATGGTATTTACAGAATATCAAACATCAACCAAAAATTTTTATTACGTTTAAGCCAAAATAATTTATACTGAAAAAATGTAAAACATCAACATATATGATTTTTCAAACCATTCATCACAATGAAATCTATTTTAACACGTAATATACAATTTCACACTACCAATTAAACTTTTCCAGGCTTAAATCGAAAAACCCCCAAATTTTTTGCTTTAAAAACCCTAAAAAATTACAAACCCTTCATCAACACAACATCACCAAAATCCATTTCAATAAATTAGTTTCAAACAACATTACAAACGAAAAAAACCTCTTAAAAACCTTACCTTCAAGTCGAGAAGAACGGTAACGCTTTAAACCATCGCTCGATAGTCACAAACAAAGGTATGAACACAGTACATAGGGTAGAGGGAACATGTAAGCAACAAATTACAGTTTAGAAAAACAGCATCACCAAAATCCATTTCAATAAATCAGTTTCAAACAACATAACAAATGGAAAATGCCTCTTAAAAACCTTACCTTCAAGTCGAGAAGAACAGTAACTGCTTCAAATCATCGCTCGATAGTCACAAACAAAGGTATGAATACAGTACACAGGGTAAAGGGAACATGCAAGCAACAAATTACAGTTCAAAGATGGTAGAGATGAACAGTTCTAGGGTTTCTTACGGCACGAAGTTGAGAAGAAAGTAGATGGTCTTTTTATTGAGTAAAAAAGCAAGTGGATGGTTTGATACTCCCACTTAGTGATTTTAATATTTTAGGTCCGTCACACTTCATGACGTGTCACCTCCCCCACCATTCATTATTTTCATTTTTTTTTTCCTTTTTTATTTTCCATGCCCAATTACCTTAATACTCTTGTAGCCAAATGAATATTAAGTGTATTTCTCTTTTTGCCTCTAGAGTCAAACGATCAACCAAGTCAATCTAACAAAATTTGTTACCGTCAAAGGTATTTTCGTCCTTGTACACGCCTCCGGAGGGTACTTTGAATGTTTTTATTAAGATCAGGGGTCTTTTGGGTAAAAGTCAAAACATGGGTAATAAAAATTGATATTTTTACAAACTACATACTGTTTTTTGGGATTATCCCATACGGTAATGTTGTGTATTTATAGAATTAAAAATCCATAATAAACAACTTAAGACGATTCATCAATTTTCTTATTGAATTGAATATTTGATGTTGAATTCATGATGAGGTATAAAATTCTAATCTAAAGATTATTCTAGATTTTGATATAAATTTTATGATGACTCGTTCAAGCCACTTGAGCATGTAATTTGTCTTGGCTTTATATTTCGAAGAGTCTCTAATCCTATAGTTTGTTTTATTTTATCGCAAAAACATTCATGATTAATGATCAAGTAAATTGGAAACCTGGTTTATCTATCATCGGCCTACTTTCATGTTGTAGTCTATGACAACATTACTTGTTGTTAAACTTATAAACTGATCAATATATGCCTCTGTTTATAGTTTGTTCATGTATTTCATATATCAGAAATTTCTTTCATTTTTTGACATAGAAATATATGTGATTTAGCATACCGAGGAGTGTGGAAATCAAAAGTCTATTCTAATTCCACGTTTTAAAAGACTTATGTTTTATAATGCTCATTCCACTTAAAGAGTTTCACTCTTTCTACTGTTATGTGTTTGAAAAATAAAAGTAATAAAGAAAATCAAATTACATAGTTTTAACTCAACAATTTTAAAGTTTTGTTATATAAAGTTGAGCAATAAATTAATATTAATTTGATTATGTAGTTGTTGTTTAGAAGTGTTTTTATAGCAAACGCTTCATACACTTTGTTTTTTTTAATATTGTAAAGTATTTACGAAGTGCACTCATGATACCAAGTGATTTTTACTTTTTCTTTTACTTTTGTAATAAAAACAAACAAACATTTTTTTTTAAAAAAAAAAAAAAACATATTTAAGATAGTCACACTAAATGAAAGTCTACAAAAATGAAAGACAATTTTGTTACAACATGATCCATATTATATTTAAAAAGTCAATTAGAATTTATTAATATCTATAAAGACATTTTAGAATAAGAGTCTATTAAAATTTATGAAATCCCATGGTTATGTAAAGTCTATTAAAGTTTATAGAAATATATGAACTCTATAAAGGTCAGTCATTAATATATATATATATATATATATATATATAATGTTTTTACTATCAGTACCTCCCAACTTTAAAAAATTAAGACGAACTAATCAAATTCATCTATATATTTGAATTAAATAGGAGAGAAAATGCAATTGATGAATTTAATTAATATGTCCTAACTTTTTAAAGTGAGAATATACTGATAATAAAAGCATATATATATATATATATAATTTTTAAATTTAGATTTTTTTTTGAAAAATTTGAAGTTTAGATTAGATGCACTCAAATTTATTAAAAAAATCTTTGAAATTCTAGACTGTATCCAGTAACTAGAGTGTATGGACATCAGTTATACTCACAAGAGTAAGGGTAATGATGGTTTTTTTTTTTTTTTTAAATCTCATTAAGGTAACAAATTTATTTATTTACTTTTATGATCTATCAAATAAATAAGTTACTAAAATTGTGCTAAACTTGGAGGTTATTTCCTCTCATAGTCTCACTCTTATTATTAAAATTTTCTTGTACCATTGAATTTCATTAAAATATATATATGTGTATGTGTGTGTGTGTATATATATATATATATATATATATATATATAATAGATAAGCATCACATTGAAAAATAAAATAAATAAAAAGAAAAAGTTTGGAGTTGGGCTTATCTTTCAAAAGTTAAGCCCAAGCACTACTGGCACATATATAAGGTGGTGATGTGTCCAACCCTCCAACTTATATATACACCCCAAATTTATAAATTTTTTAATATGGAGAAATTTCAATTTCATCTCTATGTTTTGGAAAACCTTCACTTTTTTAAGTACAAATTGATTTATAAATTCGTCATCCCTAAAGTTTTAGAAAATTCATAAGTTTTGTCCTGAACGTTAGTAAATGGTTGGTCAAACCTAACAATGGTGAGGGTATTTTTGTTTTTAAACATATTTAGGTCACATAAAAAATTAATTAATTAATTAAAAAATTTAACACATAAAAATGAAAACTTTCCTTTTTAAAAATAAATTTCTTTTCTATTCAAATAAATTAAATATAAATTTCCTTTTGAATAATAATAATAATAAATAAATAAATTCATGAGATCTTCAAAAAAAAAAAAAAAAAAAGGGAAAAAAAAAAATCAATCAGCCAAAAAAATAAAAAAGAAAGAGAAAATAAAATAATTAAAAGTTCAATGGAAATTTAGAAAAAAAGAAAAAAATGATCACCATCAGGAGAAGGAGATCCAAAGATCTCTATGGCTGGTGATCTTCGTTGTGACGATAGATCTAGATTAAATTCAAATTGAAAGTCTGGGTTCGAACCCAAATTTTAAAATCTAGATTCACACAGATGTTGAAAACTTAAATCTTCAACAGTTGGGAACCCAGATCTTGAAGAAACATACAACATAAAGCAAAAACCATTATCAGATTTGGCATATATAGAATTGAAAAACAAAATATATCGACAAAAAACAAAATAACCCATAATAGATTCAAGCATTTGGAAACAACCTAGATGGATATTCCAATAAAGACACCAATGCCAAATGCCAGAAGAAGACCACCAAACCCTCTGATCCAGCCACCATTGCTCGTGCCAACGCTATCACTGCCAACAACGACAAGAGTCACAAGACCAGCATCCTTCATTCCTTGGAGCAACAAACGGAGGAGCAATGCGGTCGAATAAAATTTTATTAATTAAAAATGTTTTTTTAGTTAAAATATTTATTACATATGTATCGACCATTTTACCCTTACTAATGTGTATCTAACGATAATTGACTAATGGTTGACTAATAGCAGGAGACAATTGTATTGTCCTTTTGAATTTCAAGGGAGGTTCGTGTTATTATGGTCAAAACTCACATGTTAGTATAATTTCATCAAATTTCAAAGAAGTTTGTATAATTTACCTAAATTTTTATTAGCAAAACTAAATTAAAAAAAAATGGTAGTATAAGAGAAAAATCAAAATCAATAGAAAACCTAGGATCTTTAAGGGGAGGATGCCTCCTCCAAAGCTTCAAAGGATGGAGGAGACAGTAGCCTCTGCCATTCTACACGAAGATGGTGGAGGCAGTTCCAGTCACTTGCATTCTCTCAAATTTATGGAAGGAATAGCTCCTGCTATATAAATATTTTAATTTCTTAAATTTTAATTTGAATTATTTATAATTTATTTGATTATAATATTCTTTCCAAATTGAAAGCTAAAGACATGTTTGGAAGTGTTTTAAGTATGCTGACAAGATAAAAAAATTTTAAAATTTTAATGAGATGTATATAAAAAAGAGTAATACTAGATTGTACAAAAATTTTGCCAAAATCTTTACTTAAATAATGTGACATGTGAATTATCAATATCATATAAATTATCACATTAACTCATAATTTATAATATCTTGACAACTCATATACTACATCATTTAGATATAGATTTAAATAAATTTTTTGAACAATCTAACATTACTCATAAAAAAAGTGATGCATATACAGTTTTTTAGGAATGCATGTTTCAGCACTCAAATCTAATAGAAGAACAAGTTCAAGCTTTATAATTAAGTTTGAATTTGTTTTGGTTTTGGATATATGATGGGTTAATTTGGCAAAAAAAAATTCTATATAACTGTATCACATCAATTATGAGACTACCTATGAAAAATTTTATTCTAAATTGGAATAAGCCCTTGCAAGTGTCGGGCATCGGCACCTGGGACTTTGACAGTGACATACACCACAACGTGCATGACAAAGGCAGGCACACACGGAACTGTGATGGCGGATTAGCAAGCATGTAATGCCCCGTTGAGAATTGAGATAAACAAGTCGGCACGCGAACAGAGAGTACAATTGGGTGATAAGATTTATCTTTTGCAGTGGCTTTGCTCCTGATACGGTCGGACTTGGAACCACGACAACCTCACCATAATGCTCCACCTGTAATACGTGCAATTATGGTGGTTCCTAATATCGCTCCAAACTCACTTCGTGGACAACCATACTAAATCTTCCAAAAAGTTTATTTGACTAACAAAGATATGATAAGATATTGCAATATTCCTTTCTATGATTTTCAATTTATATTTTTTATTTTAAATAAGAGACAAAGAATCTCATAAACAACTAAGAAAAGAATTTCAAATTTTATATTAATTCATGATAGGTTTTTTTTAATTATTTTGCAAACAATTGAGTTAATACTTAGCTCAAAAGTCAAAATTAAAATTTCGATCAGTATCATATTGAATGAATGAATACTTATGAAAGTATATATTAATCCAGTAAAAAATAAAAATAACCTTATTTTTTTCATCTTAGGTGCCTTTGCCCTTACACAAATTGTATTCCCACAGTGTACATTCTACTCCGAATTGCTAATATCTATAATATTATTGAATCATCACAATTTAAAATTTGGAGGACTTTTTCTCAAAAAAAAAAAATGGAGGACATAATTTGAACTATCATTTAATTGATATAATTGTGAGGGACGGGCCATTAAAACCTTTAAAACTGTGTTTCCTATCATTTGTCAAATGAATTTGGTAGACTTTGGTTCACAAAATATAAAAACAATGATGATTATAAAAAAAAAGTCTAGTATCTTGAGCGTATTAACAAAAAAGCAATTAAATCACACGTTGTTTTTGTTTCTTTTTTTGATCGACACATATTGGTCTCAAGGGGGTTAATGAGTACTTAGGAAAGCAACTGTAGCAGATGATGTGATTGGGGTGTGAACAAAAGAAGAGAAAGGCAAATACATTTTCGCTGAAGAAGTGGGACAGAGAAACTGTTTGACTTGGACATCACAGAATCTGCTATAAAAGGTAACCTTTTTCGACTTCTTCTTTTGCGCCCACGACAATATCATCTTCTCCAATAAATAATTATCGCTGCTATTAGGGTTAAACACCATCTCCAATCAAAAAATGGCTTTGCCCGTGCCCACACCACGCCTCACCACCTTTGTTCAATCCATGTTTGATGAGGTAAATAAATTTCCATCTGTTGTTTTGTTTTTTAATTCTCAGATTTTTCCTCTTTTATGTTGGTGTTAGATTGTATTTCATTTTTTAACTTTCAATATAGGAAATAATTATTTGGATTATGTTTTTTTTTTTAAGTTAAGGATTATGATAATTATTCTCTACTTTTCGAGATATTTTTTGAGTTTTTAATTTTTTTTTCAAATTAATTTTAATAATGAACAGTGATGTAGGAGTTGATGATGTGGTGTGCAGGGAATATTGGACAGCCAATTTGCTCAAATTCAAGCTTTGCAAGATTCAAGCAATCCTAATTTTGTTAATGAAGTGATCACTCTTTTCTGCAATGATGCTGAACGAATCATAACAGAAATGAACAACTATCTGTAATTCCAAGCTTGATAAGCTACTATAGTTGTATACATTTTTGCTGTTGCAGTTTGTATTTTACTATTTTAGTGTCATTTTTTTTATGTAGATTGGGTATTCTAATGGTAGTTTACATTTACAGGAGTCATTCAAATGTTGATTATAGCATGCTGGATTCTTGTGTTCATCAGCTGAAAGGAAGTAGTTCAAGGTTACTTATATATTCCGATTAATTTCTTTTCCTTGAGTGAAGTTTTGCTTATAAATCATATGTTGAACTCATATTAAAAAGTTTGATAGTCACTTTTAATAGTTTTTTATTTTATTTTTTCAAGATATAAAATGCCCTGTGAATCAATGTTTTTAATTATGTGTATAGCGCTCAGTATATTGGCAAGTGAGTGTAAGATTGACGGGAAAAAAAAAAAAACAAAAGAAAAAGACATCTTTGGCAGATGTTCTGTAACAAATTTCAATTCATTTTTAATAATTGATCTGCTGAGTTTTTCCTGTTTGCGATCTATCAGCATAGGTGCAAAACGATTGAAACTTGCGTGTGTCGAACTTCGTCAGGCTTCTGATGACAAAAACAAAATTAGGTAAGACGAGCACAATCGGTTTGTAGATTGCACAACCATTATGAGATTTCGTAAGGCTAGGTTTTTATTTATCTATTTATTTATATTCTTCAGTGAGTTCAATGTTCTTGCAGGTGCCTGCATGCCTTGACTATCATCACACAAGAATATTGTCTTTTACGAAGCAAATTTCAGACCCTAATTCAGGTAATGTATATTTCAACTCCCTGTTCTAAAAAGCAGATTCCAATAGCACTCCCAATAACTTTATTGTAATGGGTGCAGCTAGAGAAGGGTATTTCTGGCGTGGAGACCAACCAACAATAATTGTGACGGGATCCCGACCTATATTTTCCAAAAAGTGGTTGCTGTTAATATTAGTAAATTTTCTTTGGTATGTGGTTGTTGGGTTGTAACTGTAGCTCTCTTTTACCTTGCAGAAAAATGTCCGTGGAAGCAGTCAATCAGACAGCTTTTTTGTTTTTGCCAATTTATGTTTTATTTGGACATCAGAACTGCCGTATACTAATGAATAAACTATGATTGATGAAGATGATATTCGACTTGAGTCTTTTTATATGTTACCATTCAAGGTACATTTTTGGCAGAACCAGTGACTGCATCGTCTTGTAGAATTTGTTACAACCGCTTATTGGAATGCAGTTCCACTAAACATCCAGCCAGAAGATAATCCTGTTTCTCATCCTGTCTTCAAGTTTGATAATTTGGTTTTTTTCGCAAACCCATCAGGAAAATCATTCATCATAAAGATTACACCCGGTTAAAAGTTCAACAACACAATATTAAGAATGTTCACTCTTCGGATCTTGGTACGTTTAGGATAAAGACATACATGTCCATCACGGTGTGAAAAATCTACCTCAACTTCTTGGCATGAGAAACAAATCTTTGTGGGTGGTGGCTAATGACATAATTAGATGGAAATTTGGTAATGCTATCCGCATTTTAAAAGGCTAAAATGACATGAAGAGCTGTTCAGCTACATAAACATTGCTGTTAAGCTATATAAACATTCACAAAGTGTCCACTAGGCGCAAAGCATCAAAACAGAGACTACTGATAACTCAACTAAACAAAACGCACATCATCTATGTCAATGTAGGGTGAACTGTAGGTGAAGCAAGAACAGTGACTCCTTATAGTCCCAGGAGTTCTTGACAGCTAACAAACTCCTATGCCTGTATTCTCGGTTCTTGATGATGAACTAAAACAAACTCCAAAGCCTGTACTTAGTTATTGGAAAGAGGTGTGACAGGAGGTCTTGGAGAACGATCTGATGTGGGATTAGCTCCAGGTGATGCAAGACTGGTGACTCGCTTGGAGGTCCATGGTGTGGATGGCGTAGGAGGAGTTCTTGGAGATAAATTAACAAATTCGAGTGCCTGCACCCTCAATTCTGCAGGATAGTCGGCAACACAACCAATTCTTGGGCCAGCTCCAGTTGTCCATTTGAGTGATAGCTGATTCCCTAATTGATATGACTGTACTGCCTTCTTTGAATTGATTCTCTGCAATATGGCTGTTTTAGGCACCTCAGCTCTCGGGCTTTGGAGACCACCAGATAAAGTCCTTTCAAATTTACTTTCAGTATTCGTTGGTTTAACTTCCAGTGATGCCATAGACAGGTTTTGCTCCTCTTCCTTGGGCATGTCAGGCTGAGGAAACTCTGAATGTATTGGCGCTTCAACTGCAACATCTCTATTTGATGTGTTACCATTGTAGTTATCAGAATAATCTTCCGTTGGCTTGTGTATCTGGATAAGGAATGCCACATTTGAACTATTAATTATAAGATTACACAAAGAATGCTTGTGGGAAATGATAAATTTCATTTGATTATCAATTTAACTTGATTTTCAATGGAAATGACTGCCAAGTTTGAGAAAAAGTTTTCAAGCTGAATACAACATACAAGTTTACTAAATTCTGCATATTTATTATAGCCACTAACATAAAATTTGGATTTATTTTCAAAAAAAAAAAAAAAAACCATAAAATTTGGATTGAATTCTCTTTTCTACAATCCAAATTCTGGTGGGCAAATAAACATCTAGGTTTTTAGATTCACAAAACTGTTGGACAACTAAGGAAAAATAGAAGAATTACCTCAACTTCATCAAGGTTGACTCCATTTTCCTTGAGAAAGGATAAAAAGCTGCCAAGCCTGTCATCTGTTGGCCGGTAATGCCCACTATATGCAGACATGGACTGCAAAATAATTGAGGATCAGAAGCCATTCATAACCATGTTATACTTCGTTAAGGACAATGATATCCACCTACTATTTTTTTCATATACATCAGGACTTCGTCGAATTAATCTAGACCTTGAAATCTAAACATAAAATGAGGGTAAAGAAAGATGATCATGAATCACAGAGAAGATTTAAATAGAATTACATATACTGCTAAAATGCGATGAGACCACCTATAAACTCTCTACTGTTCAGTTGCAGAACAGATCTTTCAGAAGTGCTCCCGGTGTAGGTGATGTTACAAATTCGAACAATGGTATTTCTGCATAAATATATTATATATATCTCCCATCGAATCCAAACAACTTTCCCAATTTTATGGAAACAAACCTTAAGAATTCCCTGCTCTGCCTCAAGCCTTCCAGCTGCTATAGTAGCTCCTCCGGCCAAGAAACTTGAATGATGAAATGTTCCTTTCTTCTTCTGGAAAGTACAAAAAGTGCACCACTTATTATGGAACAGTTAAAGACCGTTTAGAAAAGAGAAAAGTGTCAAAAAAGTTGCGTACAGTTTGTTTTAGCACCTACCACACCAACATATATATTCTTTGAGGTACTCACAACAAATATCCACTTGGCCCCCTCTGATCCTTTATTTGTGTCGAAGAGATCTCCAGTTTGTTTGTGGATAATCGTCCCATCGACAACCACATATTCATAATGTTCCCTCTCTTGCTGATTCCAGCAAAGAAGACGAGGCAAGGAAACAGCACAAAAGGTTGTCAGTATAATTTAACTGGATAATGTTTTGTAATTTAACAAAATGCATTTTCCATAACATCAAATGCAGATAATTTAAAAATGGATTATAGAAGCACATACAGGTCCCAGATACTTAATGCATTGTTTTCGAAGGTTCAACTTGCTGCATTCTTTGAGATCAAGCTCTTTGCCATCTCCTACATCCAACCTGTGAAAAGTAACAACCCCAAAAAATTTGGCAGTCAACTACCTTTACCTTTGCAGAATTGAAGTTATCAAAATTTGACAAGAAAAAACTACATATCCAATCATTTTCTTCCTTTCCCCTGTTTCTTTTACATTTCCCCATTATCCATGTTATTAAAATAAAACTGAGCAATCATCTTTGGCATCCTGCACATATTTGACAAGTTCTGTAACTTCCAAAAGATACAATCGGAGAACCAATACAATCCTCAGTGGAATCGCTAAAATGTATTTACTAAAAAGAATGCTTAGAAAACCAAGCATCCATCGTATTTACACTACTATATATAAAATAAAATCATTAACACGTCTTTGAGGGTCTTGCCAATTCATCAGTGTCGTAATTCGTAAATCAAAAACAACTCAGTCAGCAACCTAAAACTGTCATCCATAACTAATTCAAGCATAGATAAAATTTCAAACTTATATGAGGGTATCTAGGCAACACAACAAAACATCTAAATCCTGAGTCCTGGGACAGCGTAATTATGCACTGTTCCTTTTTTCAATTTGTCTTTTCTTAATTAACCATGCACCCTTGTCTCAGAAAGTGCCAGTATCATAGAATGAAAAACAAAAAATTTGCTCACCAGTAGAAAAATGGTTGACCAGAATCAGATTTACACCATTCTTCATAATACTGATGCAAATTGTGTCCATACCGGTGCCGAGGATCAATCTACATCGCACCAAAAAAATATATTACAAATTAATTCATATTCAACTCATCAGAAACGTAAACAAAAAGACACGATATAGTGTAAACCAGTTTAATTCGATATAACCAAAAAAAAAAAAAAAAAAACATAATAATAAAAAAGCAGGGTAAGAGTTGGTGAAATTACAGCTTCAATCCAATGCTGAAAAGCCAATTTTTGTGCTTTTGAGTCTTTCGACAAACCCTTACCCACCTGCCAAAAAAATGTATTTAAATCCCAATAACAGTATCCAAAAAAATTTAATAAATTTAAAAATTAAAAAACAACAAACACCTTAGAAGCGTTGTGAAGAACACGAGTCCACCTAGAAACTGCAGTTTCTGGTTTGGAGAAATTAAAGAAGGATATCGTACTGTGATTCAGTCTTGCATAATCTATCGCTAGCCACCTGTAAAAATTCACCATTTTCATTTTCACTTAAAAAAAAACAGGAAAAAAAAAACAAAACAAAACAACCAAACAGGTACTGACACCATACCACAGCTCTTCCGCTACCACAGCGGAATCGGCTAACCTACGCCGGGTGCGGTAGCTCCTGTACACCTTCTGTACCTTCACGGCCGCAGTAGCCTCCGGCGCGTTCGTTTTCCCGGTGGCCGCCTCGCCAGAGAACTGGGAGTCCATAGTGGAATGGAACTCCGTGGAGGAAATGGGCGGGTAAGAGAAGGCAGACTTGGACTGGAGTTGGAAGTTCGACAGAGGTGGTGTTTCAACGACCTCCATTGATTCAAAGACTTGTTCAACGAGAGTGGGAGATAAGATCAAACAGTAGAGATTTTGGATACGAAGAAAGAAATATAAAAATAGAGTGTGGTGAATAAAAGGGGCGGGGATTATATACAGCAGTGGGTGCCTTGGTTTGTGTTTGCCGGGGAAATATGTTACCTACCTGTCAATTTGTTGCATTTATTTTTGCTTTTCAATGGAATATCGTGAGATACGCGCTCCAGTATGGGATGAGAAAACCACTCGCTCGTTTTGGACAGGATCAGTGGAGTAAAATAGTAAACAGTGTGGGTTGTTGGAATATAAATGGTGAGTAAGACTTCAAATTCTTGACCCCGAAGTTCACCGTGCTTGACGCGGTACAGCGCACACTGTCACGAAAATCTCCTCAAAGAAACAAAGAATATCTACACATATAAGTTAAAATATTGACTTTCCACGGCCACATGTGTCAAACTTAAAATTGAATTAGTGAAATGATAAATCTATTGAATTTGAGCTTTCCAAGAATGGGCAAAAATCTATATTTTAAGCTAAGATAAATGTCCTGCCAAAAAAAAAAAATTAAGGCAAAAATGGTAAATGTTTTATTAATTTAATATGAAAGCCTCAAATTTATAACATAGTTATTGATTATTGTTCCTGCGTTGATCTTCCTTCGAAGGACTCTCTCTTCCGCTTGACTGTTTGCCTTCGATCCTAGCAGCACGACAATGAGCACCTTTGTTAAGGTGACGCAAAGTTTGCTTCCGAAAATACTTTTCAATATTTAAGTCAATTATTTATATTTCTAAACTTAATTTATCTTTCTATCCATGCCTAATTTTCCCTCTATGTCTACAAATGAACAATCAAACAACATTTTTATATAAGGACAACTCACCTTTCCACCTATATCTATGCATGCGGTTGTATTTGAAACTTATCTTGATACTTGTCCTTTGTTTAACGCCTGACGGATGCATGTTGAACATTTATCGGACATCGATCACGCTTTCAGCAGCCGGTTAGGCTTCATAGTTTATTAAAGACTTCCTTTGATCCAATGATGTCTCTAGCATTCAATTGATGACCCGTTAGTGTTAGACGTGTATCTTTTCTTTTGAGCTTATGTGGTATCCGTACAAAGTATTCATACCTTATGTTTTAAGATAAAAATGTGATTTGAACCATTGATCTTTTAATATTAAAGAAAGTATCCTACCACTATTATTAAGAAGTGATGTATGATATAGATAGATATATATGTATATATATACCATAAATTATTTCTTAGTAAAAGTGATAGAATACTTATATTAATAATAAAATCAAAGAAACTTAAATTCTACCAAAAAATGAGTTAAGGAATGGGAACTTAATTCCTTTAGATGGGAGAAAGCAGTCAAGTGACCTTTTTAAAAGGCATTTAGTTCCTTAATCAAGCATGGGATCCATGTAATTCAGTCCCAAGAGATATAAGCAATGGAATCACAAATTATATAGCTATGTAGTTGCCTAAATGGTTAAGCTTTCTACCCCTTGCACTATATGGTGCAAATTCTACACTCGTGAACCACCCTTTTCCACCAATAATATATAGGTTTCTCTCTCATCTTGTGTGAACTTTCCCCTTATTTATGTGTAGGTTGTTCCCTCCCTTATGAGAACTACTTTTCAGGTCGTAATCCAGAGTTAAATTCCATCTGATCTTGATTGATCCATGAGATTGTACTAGCCATTAAAAAAAAATCACAAATTATGAATTAAAATTTATTTTCCTCTATTAATGGTAATGGGTGTGAAAAAATAGTTGGAAAGACCTATCATAACTCTTAATTTATAACTGTTATGTGAATATTTATTTTATTACATCAAAAGTTTCAATCATTAACATGACATGCAACATGTTCATCAGGTTTGTTTGATTTTGATTGTTAAACCAATTATTATTATTATTTGGAAACTGAAAACCAAATATTTTTATTGTAAGATAAATGAAAAAACTTAGTAATATTTTTTTTCTATAAGAAAATCGAGTACTAATTTGATTTTTACTAACTTAACAAAATATTTTTCGCTTAATCAATCCAAATTAATCTCATTAAAATTTGAACGCCAAGAACTCCAATCCCGGTTTCATTGATTGTCATATTTTAATCAGATCAACGGTTGGCCATATCCACTAAATTTCACCTAATGCTATGCACTTTTTTTTTTTCGTGAAACACACCAAAACTTTTACTATTCAACAATTATAATAAAGTTATATTTTCTATTTAAAATACTCATTTAAAAAAATATATATTTAGATCAAAATTTTAACGTCTTAATATGTATATTTTCAATCTCCTGAGGCATTATCAAGGTAAAAGAACATTTTTTATCCTCTAACCATCTTGTTTGATTTTTAAAAGTTGGTAACCATCTTCTACTTTTAACCTATAAATAAAGCCACATAGTCTCCATCTAACAAGATGCCTTCACCCATGTCTTGCAACCAAATTGAGGTTGTCTTATCATCTTGCATGGATCGTTCCTTCTATTGTTATATGGATTGATATTTTTCATATAAGAGCTATTTTTCGGATCGTACCATCAGTGTCTCATCTCGTATAATCCTGATAATTACTTGAATCAGTCCTAATGATAAAAATAAATTAAATTAAATTAATCACATCAAATTTTTTTACATTAAATAGGAAAAATTAAGCATTAATTTTGTATGTTAAAAATGAAATATAAAATCTCTTTAATCATGCTAGCTATCAATGATCCTTAGTTAAAATAAGTAGTGATGTGATTTTTAGGGACTCCGATCACTCCTCAAGTCCCCATATTAAATAGAGAGAGTATGAATGTCTTAATCAAATTTTTTCTACTATTATTTTGATGTTTAATTTAAACTATGCGATTTGAAAATTCTAATCATACTCTCTCTCATATTATTCTAATATTAATATTTAATAAAATGAAGATAAATTTTTTTATATTATTTTAATTTATATTTAAGTAAAATAGAGATAATAATTAGAGTTTAAGTTTTATATTATTTTAGCTAAAATATAGGTAATACGTCGGGGATGTCCAATCGTTTCATATTGAATAAAAACTTTGTCAATATGCCTTTAAGAGAATTAATCAAAGTCAAGGGGTAGGTGGACATTAATAATAATATATTCGCAGAGTACTTTTTGTCGTTTTCCAAATTAAAAAAATAAAAAATATCAAGCAGTCAGCAAAATATAATAATAGACAATTAGACAGACCCGCCCAGTGAGTCACTGACGACTTTCCAGGAAAGCCACGTTAATATGAACGCGCCAGACTGCACGTAGCATGGCCATAACTGGAACAAATCGCGTCTTACGTGGAGTATCTTAAGTGCGTCACTCCCACGCTCCGGTACGAGATTCACTTAGAGTTGACAATAAAAATAAGAAAAAAAGAGTGCGACCTTTATTTAAGTTCAAATAAAAAATATGAAAAAAGAAAATACAAAATCTGAAGACAGCGAACTTTAGTGCAAGCTAATTTTATGCTTTTTTTTATTCTCAAAAAAAAAAAATGTATGCTTTTTTGGCTCTTTGCTTTCCGGTCGCACCACATGCAATAACTTTTGTTGAATTTAGCCTTTTGGAGAGAATGTAAATTACCAAAATGCCGTCGACCGTAGACCAAACTTGAAGTGACCTCACTTGCTTGTCCTTGTCTCACCCACTAGAAAATGCGTCTAACTATCTTTGTCATCACTAGACAAGTGCCGTATGACGTTAATATATAATTTAAAAGGACTAAATAATTTATGTTACTTTTTGTCCTTTCCAACTTATCATTGTTTTAAGAGCAAGACGGTCCACGGTTGCATGAATAAAGAATGCTTGTTTATTGTTCCCAATAAATGGAGGATTAAAAAGTATATTAATCATCATCCCAAAAATCATTAAAAAAGAATGGTTTTTATAGTATGTTAAACACCTCACGTCATTGTGTATAAATATGTTAGTGCTTTTTTAACCAAAATGTGGTTTGTATAATTTTCAAAATTATGACAGCAGAAATCATTATTTGGCATGCCAACTTGTCATCGCAAAGATGACAAAAAAAGACCACTACATTTCTAGATATTCAAAACCACTGGAAATCCCTAATTATTGGTCACCGTGAGCAAGTTTCTTGATGAAAATGAATATCAAATGTGTAAATTCTTTTTTACTCGATAAGACACGGAAAATTTTCGGTCAAATTTAGCAACATCTGACTTTCAAAGATGTTCTTATCAAAACCGATATATGGAAAGTCTCAGTCGTCACAACTTCGGATGAAAATTCTTTCACATGACTTTATATAGATTCGTGGAAGCCTAGACAACATAGTCAATTGCTCTTTCTAGGGTGGACGGTGGGACTTTCGGCTTTATTTTGAAGGGTTTCACATTCGATTTTTATTTTTCTTCACATTTCAACTCAAATTGTCATATTATTTGTTATAGCATTTGATTATATAGATATAATTATGAAACAATTTTTGTAAGTAAGAATATAATGTTTTTGATGAAAAAGACTCGAATAAATTGTAATTTTGGGTGAGTTACTATATATATTGAACAAATTTTGAAATATGAAAGCTATATTTAAATTAACGATAAAGAGGGCTGAATTTATGCACACTTGACACTCCATCCAATTAGGCAGCAACAGGTGTTCATAGGTATAATAAATTGTATTTAATGCACTAAACTACCTCTCTACCACACAATCACCAAATTTTATTAGCAGTACTCTTGCATCGAATCATGAAGCCTGGCTGGCACATGAATGGCTACACTAATGGGTCCAATACTCCAATTATATATGTAGGACATATGTTTTGCGGTTGACGTAGGAACATGAAGGGACTAAGGGTGGATATAAAAATATAAAATCGATCCAATTCGATTCGTGGGTGTTCGGATCAGATTATATGTTCAAAAGTAAGGTGTTCAGGTCCTTATCTGTGAAAACACTATGTTTCACGGATCGGGGTATCCAAAACCGATCTGATCCGTGATCCTATGAACAGTGGTACATACGTAATTTCATATGTCCCTATATAAAGTCCACTTAAGCTAACCCTAACATCCATCTCTCACTCTTTTTCACTTTCATCTCAGCAGCTTGGTGAGTCTATTTGTAGCTTTAGCTTGATATTCACATGATTGAGTGTTAGTGTTTTAGTGATTTCTATACTTGTTTGTTGTGTTCTATTGTTGAGTTACATATTTCACTTACTGATTTTATATATATATGTTATTGTTGCTGTGAATAGATAGAGAAAAGTATAAAGAGTGGTGAGGAGTCTGAATTTGATATTGATGAGATTAATTCGATTGGAAAAGTCAAAATCTTGGGATAAAAAAAAAATAAAGAAGAAGATGAAGAATGAAAGTAGTCGTAAACTTAAGTCAAATTGTTGGGTGTATTTTGAGTTGTTCGAAACTAAGGAGGGTAGAAGAAAGTCTTGGTGTATACATTGAAATTGAAAGCAGGTGTTCAAACGTAGAATCGATCCGATCCGATCCACAGACTGAGTGTTCGGATCGAATCGATTCCTTCCCTTTGATGGATTATGTTCGAATTCAAAAATGGCGATCCGTAAATTTACCATGTTCGGATCGGATCCAGTCGGAATCGATCCGAACATGGTGTTGCCCACCCCTAGAAGGGACCGTATCAATTATTAACCTTACGTGCATGCATCTGAATTTCGTTACTCAGTTTTGATAAATTTAGTCCGATCTTATCTACCCCAATTTTATTTAATCTTGCCTCATGAAATTAGTTCAATCAAATCTTATATGTCAAACACACTTTTAAAGCTTATTATTTTGTAATCTAAATAGATGTGATAATAATTTTTAAAAGTACGTAAGACACTGCTTTTATTAGTTAATTATGAAATAATCTATTATAAGATATGAAACATTTAGGCTACATTTGTTTCACAAGATTTGAGGCGGGATTGGAAAAAAAATTTTCTCAATCCCACTCAATCTAGTGTTTAGAGAGGTTGGAAAGGGATTCAAAACCCAATCCCAAAACTTTTCATTCCTACTCTTATGAGAATGGTCATTCCCACTCTAACTCGTGGGTTTCGACCGAATTGGAATGACTCTCTTACTCTTCTCATTCTTTCTCTTCTCCTCCATCTATCTTTCTCTATTGAACTCATCTCCATCAACCGCCATTGAACCTAGCAGCAACTGCCCTCTCAAAGCAGTAAGAAATTTTGTCACCGTCGTCACAGCAACAACTGCCATCGACGAACCCAACAATAGAAGTAGTAAAGCACTGTCACCATCTTCTTCCTTCCTTGTCCTCCTCCATCCATCTCTGTTTTTGGATTTTTTTTTTTTTCTTGATAAATTTTGTGAAAATTTGATATGATTTGGATTTTTATTGTGTTGGGAGTTGATGATGTCGTTGATGTTATTGACAATGTTGTTGTGGAAGATGATGATGTTACTATTGTTGATGAAGTTAAATGATGTTGTTATGTTGTTGATGACGTTGAAAATAGTGGGATGTTGTTAAAGACAGTGGAAATGGTTTTTTTTTTTTAATTAAAAAAAATGATTTAGGTTTTTTTTTTTTTTTTTTTTTTGAACTGGGTTTTTGATTCAACCTTTTTTTTTTCTATTTTTTTTGTAGTTTTTAAAGATTTTTCAAAATTAATTTTAAGTAAATAATAAAATATTTAAATTAATTTTATTTCAATCCAATCTCAACCTATACCAAACATAATATGGTATAATTTTAATCAAATCTCAAATTTTACAAACATGAAACAGTAATTTTTAATTTCATTTCAACCTAATTCAATCTCAATCTCTTTTAATCTAATTCTCATTTCAATTTCATGTGCCAAATGTAGTCTCAAAGGCTCAAATCATATTTTCAACCTTAATTTGAAAAAAGTATTTATATTAAATAAAATTTAAAAAATAAAATTACAAAATAGTTGGCATAGATTTGGGTTTTGACAAGTAGAACCACTTTTATGTTTTGCCAACGAACAATTCCATACTATTAGAGTCAACTATGGTTGATTGTTAAAACGAACTGGATGAAAGAGTAATTCGGTCGTTTGATATAAAAATTAAATAATAAAAATTTAAAAATTAGATGGACTTTCATCTTCATCAGACTTCACAAACAGGTTTTTACTAACAGTTAGGGGCCAATTTGTTACTAAACATAAGTTTGTTCTTATCGTCAAAAGCCAGGCCTGAGATAGCTAGGGTGTAACTTTCTCAAATTAAAATATCATATTTTTATGTTCATTTTAGATATTATATGAATTTACATCAACTAACGTAATATTTACCAAACCTATTTATTAATATTGAGTTTCATGACAATTTTAATACCAAACATTCCATCTAATTAACTTTACACGAGATTATTAATTCCGTACATTACCAATGGTTATTATAAAGTTATCCAAATTATATCATTAAGTTTTATACATCTAGTATGTATTTTAAACCCTTGAATTACACTTCATACAGCTTAGATTATTCCAAATCATACACTGTTGTAGTTTGACCCCGAATCCACCGGTTTGCAGTTTGGCGTATTTCATGAGCGTATTACTGTAGTGGCCACAGAAAATGGATAAGCCATAAGCGCCTATATAATATATATATATATATGTGGTGAATGAGCAATTAAATTTCAAATTTCCAAGAACCTGCCTTTAATAGCAAATCAATCAAATTGACGTTGTCTGGTCGTTTTTGATGGCCATGCACATGCTTTATAGTGCTAGTCTTTTTCATGTGTTTTTGTTCAACTTCAATAATTATCTTCTCTTTCATGTCAAGGACAGATTGACATATCTTATATCTATAAGATAAATTCAAAAGCATGTGATACATGTCCTTATTATTATTTACCTTTTCTCCTTTCTCTCATATAACGCACAAGCGCACAACGTGAATCACTTCCACATATATACGTAAAAGCCATGTCATTAATTATATTTTAATTTAATACTTTTTAATTAATCGAAGTGATATATTATTTCAATCTTTGCGGTCGTTAAAATTGTTAGAAGAAGAAGGGGGGGGTGTACGGTATATTAGGGGTGTCTCACTTTTCTCCTTGCAATTTAATATAAATGTTAACTACCCAACTACCCTCCGCTTGTTTCGTATAATCAGATAGTCGTATTTTATCCTTTGTTGTTATATTGGTTTCATAAAAGTGCATTATAATATGTACAGTGATAAAAAGATCAAATTACCCCTTTTTAATAGAGAAAGCTACAAAAAGACCCTCATAGTTAATAAATACAAAAATTATATTAGGAATTAATAAAGAAAAAATTAATATATCTTAATAAAAATAAATTTAAAATATAATTAAAAATAAAAATATATATATTTATAATTTTTAAATACTATAAGATTTTCACCATCCATCATGTTAATGGAGAATAGACATCATTTTAAAAAATGATCAAAAAGGAAATTAAAAGAAAAACTTCAAAAAAATTGAAAGAAAATTAAAATTGGATATCATTCTCCAATTGATCATCAACACAACATTATCAACATCATCCCATTCATCACCATCATCAATATCATCTCATTCATCACCATCATCAACATCAACCCATTCATCACCATTATCAATATCAACAAAAATTCATCATTGACATCAACAACAACAACAATTTTTTTAAACAAATTTTTAAAAAATGAAAAGAAAAAAAATCTTCATCTATTTGAAGATCTTCATCTGATTTTCAACTAGATGAAGATGAAGATCATTGATGATCTGGGTAAACCCAAATCATTGACTTTTGGGTTTCAAAACCTTGAGAACCATATATGAGTTTTGAAACCCAAATCTAAACAAACTCAAGTGACCTGGATTAGTTTGAAGGCGAACGATCATTAACCTACTTTAGGTTCATTTGAAGATGGACAAAACCAAGTCGCTTGGATTTGTTTGGTTTTTTAGAGAGAGAAGAGAGAAAAAAATGTGTCAACAGAGTTGGAGAAGAGAGAGAGCAGACAAAAGTCGATAATGATGGGTCTGATTTGGTTTTTCAGAGAGAGAGAATCATTGGGTGGATGATGATAGGTGGGTCTAGTCTGATGGGTGGATGATAATTCTAGGTTGTTCATCAATTGGAGTGGATCTCCACCTCTATAAAAGAAATTTTTTTTAGGTTTTTTTTTTTATAATTTTTTTGGCTTTTTAAAATGATCTCCACTCACAATAATTTAAACAAATATATTAATATTTTCCTTTATTTTTAATTAATTTTTATTTTTATTTTTATTAAGTTTTATTTAATTTTAATTTTGATATCCACCATTCATCTTTAAGATGGATAATGGAGATTTATTTTATTTTTCAAATATTAAATTTTCCTTCAAATATTAATTTTTTATATTTTATCTTACTTTGATGATTTTGTCCTTCCACACTAGTAGTGTCAAATTTTGACTTTTAACGTTAATTTTGATAGTAAGATTTTTTGACCATTTTTATATACTATAGGAGGATATTTTATCTATTTTATAAATTAATAAAGAGAATCTTAATGATTTCTCAAAATATTGGAAGGTTTTGGTCATTATATGAAACTACCGCAGAGAAAAATAGATTATCCCAAAATAGAAAAATAAAGTGAAGGAGAGAGACAAATATTGCAGGCTTTCAGCTATTGATCCCCGTTAATATCTTCTTTGTCTGTTCTTCAACCAACTAGTTCTTAAAACGAAAGCTTAGTCCATATTTAATACAATTATCCACATATAACATCATTCAATCATCAAAGAGCTTATTTATTTATTTATTTATTGAAATAAATCATCAAAGCGTTTTAATAACAACAAATATACCTCCATGCGCTGGCTATATTGTTAGCAAATTAATTTTTGTTAATAAATCATTTGTTGTGGAGTTATATTCCTTCACATGCATGCACACGTAGACACCCTTGTCTTCTGAACTGTATCAAGTCTTTCTATTAACAGGATCTTAAAGTAGTAACATCTAAATAACATGTTGATTATGTTTATATTATTATTATAACGATGACAAAAGCCAGAAAAGAGATTCTCATGGCTCCATTGATTTTATTTTTTCAGCCTTATTAATTTGGTGGACCCTCAACGTACGAGAAATAATTGATAAAACAGAAAGTAATGTGTGTTTTGTTAACACACCTTTTTTGTGTATTTAACATACAAACTTACTCTTTACAAAAGCGAAGAGGTTTAGTCAGATACAACTTTTTGCACTGATATACGGTTTAATTTTATGGGCCACGAGACTCACGCTTTTTTAATTTGTGTGGACTCTGCATTTGGTCGCTGAATACGGCATGACTTTGTACAGAATTTATCTTAAGTGAAGTTTGATGTCAAACAACAACAAAAAGGAAGCTTTTAAAAAAAAAACACAACAATAAACAACAAAAAGGAAGAGAAAGACTAACTTATTTTTTCGCTATTGTGCAAAAAATAATTGCCTCGACAATAAGAAGCACTCTAAAGTCTAAACATCAATCAAACCACATGGTTATTTTCCAGGAACTTGTATGAGAATCATTGGATTCTATTAACACTGTAACTTAAAAATACATATTAATAAAAACAGAAATTTTTAGCAATTACAATCTAGTTAAAAATCATAAATTTAATCGAGTGCGATGTAAATTTGGAAAAAAAAAAAAAGAAAAGAAGATTTCTTATCAACATTTCATGTCACGAATTTCTTTTTAAGTCAATGGTCTATATAACATAAGATACATAAATTTTAAAAGAACCCACCATGGTCTTGTTTAGAAATTTGGTACGAGTGTCGGTTGATGAAATCATGGAAGGATCAGAAATTTTCAAATACAATAGTCATTGACTCACTGTTGATGTTGAAATTGGGTGCACTAAACTGCTTTTTTAAATAAAATAAATAAATAAAGGGAGAAGGAGAAGAAGAAAGAAGAGAAGGCGAAGAAGGCTAGCCTAAATGTGGAATCAGGGTGGTTGAGTAGGTAACCTTAACAGTAAGGACAATAGTTAAGTTGCACATGTTTGCATTAACATATCATTAAATTGTTATTTTGTTTAACAGGCTTAAGTCAATCCTTTTCACAATTTGTAATCACAAGAACAGCTTTATTCGCAAATTATTTTGAGACTTGATTGTTTAAGTTTGCCTAAAAAGAGTCGGGGTTGTTTTATGTTACGCTAATTTACTGGTTTCTATTGCACCACTTCTCCTTATTATCCAATGCGTTTGGGATTTCCTTGAAAAAAAAAAGAAGGAAATTAACCAAGTTTTATGAGTAAAATTTTTTAGATGGACTCCCCTTTTATCTAGACCGGATAATTAATGTTTTTATAAATGTTAAATTTATATGTAAGACCCTTTTATTTACAAACCAAATCCACATATTCATGTTAGAGTTATCATTAGAACTTTTAAAGGCTTTATTACGTGAAATAGATATATTTTATATCATTTTCATTTGTTAATAGATTTTTTTTTAATCATTTCCTTTAGTTATCAATCAATCACCTATTCAAGTTGCCCATTTATTAATGAAAAATTTTACAATTACACATCTAATTGTTATTCACCTCGTTAGTTTCAGCATTTACAATTGGAAGAAGATCCCAAATTTCCTTTTATGCAAATTAACCAAGTTTTATAAGTAACATAATTTAAGATGGACTCTCTTCTTATCTATGTCGTCTAATTAGTATTCTTGTAGATTTTAAATTTATATGTAAGACCCCTTTACTTGCATATCAAATCCACACGCTCGAGGGTAATCAGTGTTCTTATTTTAAATTTATGTAAGACCCTTATATTAACAAATCAAATCCACATTTGACTTACAGTTTTGTAGAAACTTTTGAAGACTTTATTCTTGACTTTATTGCACACAATAGATTTTTTTTTTTTTTTTTTAACCATTTCCTTCTGGTAATAGATATATTTTTTTAATCATTTCTTTTTGTTATCAATCAATCACCATATTAAGAAATTGTCCGTTTATTAATGAAAAATCTTACAATCACAAATCTAATTATTGTTCACCTGATCACCTACTTGAGAAGGTTGTCCATTTATTAATGAAAAATCTGACAATCACACATCTAATTATTAGTTATTCACCTGGTTAGTTTCTTTAATATTCCCTGGGAGGGGTTCCTTTTGTTATCAATCAATCACCTATTTAATAAGTTGTTCCCCCAGCCTCTTTTAATTCAAGAAGTTTGTTGTCCATTTACGCATCGAATTATTGTTAATTGAAGGAGTGTCATTTATTAGCTTTTTAAAAGATTGTGTACTTGAAAGAGAAACAAACTCTTGACGGCCGACAATAAGAAAAGCAAGTAATCCACCAAAAATTATTAACACACACAAAAAAAAAAAAAAAAAAACGCAAATGATAGTATAATGTTAAAAGAATTTGCGTTAAGGTCTTTGGCCTTCGGATTGGAAGCCTAAACAGACTGTTGACGAAGTCAATATGTGTTTTATGACGAAATTTCGATCAGATTAGATTCATCATAGAGGAAGAAATTAAATGACTTGGAGAAAACTATTAGACAGGGGGCAAAAAAAAAAAAAAAAAAAAAAAGAAGGAACAAATCTAACACATTTGTCTCGTTAGACAAAAAGAAAATCTTAATACTGTTATCAAGTATAAAAACCAATAGCAATTGTTTAGACTTGATTCAAGTTTGACATGAAGAGATTAAATCAGTGAACTTACAAAATCATACTAACAATAAATGGGAAAAAGATTAACATAAAGTGGTATCTGCAAATCGGATTATTGACCTCACCGTACGTCTAGCATCACTGGAAAACAATAGTGGTCGGTCGTTGATGAGCAAATGGAACGTCAAGTGTCCATTGATTTTAAAAGATGGAAAAAGATGAGCAGAAATTCAAATTAGATTAAAACTAGGACCATTGATTCATGTAAAAATCGCATATAAGCATACAGTTAAAAGGATATTAGATTAATAAGTTGCAACAAATTTTTTATTGTCGGTGTCAATATAAACTCAAAAAGCGAAGAAAAATGAGAATGTGAATTTTTCTTATATAAGGCATTCTCATTTTTCTTCACCTTTTGATTTTATATTGATCCCAATTCATTAATGGACATATATGTATTTATCATGTAGCACGCCCAAGCTTTTTCCGTCACTCTTTGATAAAAAAAGACAAAAATAATTTATTTATATATACAATTCAGCACCATCCAAAATTCTACACCAATTAATGTGAAAATTTTGGACATATTTGAGTTAAAGTTGATGGAAAATTGTTGAATGTGAATTTTAGTTTTATTTCTAGCTAAAATTTTGATGATCATGCGAATATGCGATGATGTAATCTTGAAGTTAAGGTCTTATTTTTGTTACATGATTTATCTTTTTTTGAAAATAAATTTATTTAGACGAATTAGAGAGATGGGTGTGGCTTCCACGTTTGCATGTTACAGCCGGGCTTGGGCCATAGGTTACGGCTTGGGCTCTGAAACAAACCCTAATTGGACCCCGGCTTGGATGAATGAAGAGTGAACATTTCCGTTACCCTCTAATATGCATCTCTTTGTAAATAGACCTCATGAATTTTCTTCTAAGAAATTTTAGCTCGTAGTTACAACCCATTTTCAAACTTAAAAGTATTGTTTTGTAAGGAAATTTGTTGTTTTACACTTTTGTTATTTATTTTTTCTGTTCATTCAACATGCATTGTTATTTATTTAAAAAAAAGGGTTAATTTATTTCTATTTTTTATAAAATAAAAATAAATAGAAACCATATATAGATTTGAGATAGAAACTATATAAACTTTTAAAAAATAATAAAAGTAAACCTTCAAGTATTAAAAAGGAAAAAAAAAAGCCAAACTTATGAAAAATAAAAATGTTAAGCGGAAAAAAAAGGAAAAAATATATTACGTTAATAGTAAAATAAATTTTAATATTTTGATTTAGAATATAATACAAAAAAATTAAAGAAAATGTATTTTGGAAATTAGATGGATTTCATGTATAAACTTTTTCTAAAAAAACCTTCTTTTTTTTTGTTTTGTTTTGAAATTTTCTTAGAAGACTTTTACTTGGGTGACACTTAGGAAAAGAATTGCGCATACAGTCCTGTGTTAATTTGCTTACGGGACAAAATACCTAAACAAAAGTGTAGGCCCAAAGTTGAGTACGAATACTTTGGACTGGGCTCGTATTGGGCTCAGAAGGTACAAGCCCAACTAAAAAGGTGGCCAGTTAGCGCGTTTTGGATTTCCGAGTCCAACTAAAACCCTAGCTCTCTCTCTTTTATGTGCTCGCATTGTATCTATAAATATATGTAACTCCATCTTCAACGATCTCCGTTCGCGTGTGCGCTTCTCTTGCAGCTGCAGATCCAGGGGCCTACCTGGTACGTTCTCTCTCGTGTCTCTGCTCCATTGATGTCTTATTGGGTTTGATAATATAGTGAAATTGGCTATTTGATTGTCTATAAACAGTTGAGAAAGCAAAAATGAAGGTGATCGCAGCTTTTTTGTTGGCTGTTTTGGGAGGAAAAGCAAATCCTTCTGCTGATGATATCAAGAGTATTCTTGGCTCTGGTATTTTACTTTGTGTTTCTTTACGTTTCATGTTTATTTTCCTTTGTTGCCCTGTAAACTAGTTTATTGGATGATTGTTTTGCTCTTACTAATAATTTCGATTTCTTTATTGTCTGAAAAATAGTTATTTGTTGATTTAAATTGATGTTAACATACATTGACTGATTCTATTTGGTGAATAAATGATTTTTGTGTTGATTTAGATAGATCACCAATCATGCCTAGCTAGTCAAAGTATTTTGATGTAATGACTTGTCCTGTGACTTATGTTTACTAATGAAACTATGTGGTGTCTTTTTTTAGTATATAGTGAATTTATATGATTGTAAGTTTTTAGAGAACATTTGAACTTTTTTTCTTCTTCTCTTCATCACTGATTCGATTAGCTTGTGGGTTTACTTTAGGTGAGAAATTTTTCTTGTTGTAAAACAATGGCTTATCATATTATTGAATTGAAAAATATTGACAATAGGATGTGGTTATGTTCTATGAGCTTTTGTTGGTCTAAGGAGTGTAATGTTTGATTGTCACTGAGGGCTTGTATTCTTTGTGTGTAGTTGGAGCTGAATGTGAAGAGGAGAAGATTGAGTTCCTTCTATCAGAAATCAGTGGTAAAGATATAACAGAGCTTATTGCATCTGGGCGGGAGAAATTGGCCTCAGTGCCTTCTGGTGGTGGTGCAGTTGCGGTGGCTGCATCTGCTGGTGCTGCTGCTGCTGCTGCTGCTCCTGCTGCTGCTGAGTCTAAGAAAGAGGAGAAAGTCGAGGAGAAAGAAGAGTCAGATGATGTGAGTTTTGTGGGAGACCTCTGATTTTAGACTTATTATATTATTAATTGCTAATTGCTACTTTTTTTAATCTTACCCGTCAATTATCATGGTTTTACTGAGTTGTGTCAGTTAAATTCGCTATTTAACACTGCATGATTGACCATAAAAAGTGCTTTGGCAATTCTTTTGAAAAATTACATGTAAGCCTGTCTTGAGGGGTAATCCACATAATGAAATTTTTTTTAAGTTGTTTATCTCCTTTTCGTAACAATAAATTATTTATCAGCATAGTCAATAGCTTTTGTACATGTATCAGTTTTCATGTCTCTGTTTAATTAAGGATCTGGTGGGTTTGTGGCTGTGAACCGTATGTAACAATTTTCTTTTTCTTTTTCTTTTACTTTTCCTTGATATCTAATTGCCTTTTTCTTTTCCTGTGCAGGATATGGGCTTCAGTCTCTTTGACTAAAGGGTTCTTCAGTTCAATTTCGCAAAACCTTTTTCTTCTCAATTTGGAGCTTCTACCTTGACATTAAAGTTTTGTTTTTCAGATTTATGTAGCTCTTGGATTTACACATTTGGTAGATGAAACTTTTGACAAGCTAGAGATGTTATTTGCCCAATTGGCAATATGTTGGAATTTGATCTGTTCTTCAGTCAATCGTTTGCTCTATTTGGTGTGAGTTATTTTCTTAATATTTGGTTATGTGCATGGGTGCATGATGTTTCTACTCTGAAAAATAGATTCATTGCTTGCTGCATGAGCTGTAACATATCCAACTGTTATTGTGTAGGCTGTCGCATAATCTGGAAGTTAGAAACAGTGTTCTTCATGGAATTTTATGCTTTATGAGGCCTCTTTAACTTAAAATGACCTTATGGTGAACTGAGTATTTGCAACTGTATACGAGTGTTTTAGATGAAGCAAATGCCATTGTTTGATTCTTCTATGAATGAAAAATTCTTCAAGTTATCTAATGAGAAATGAAAACCTAAATTCAAAGAGAATTCTAGAGATATTATTGATTAAGAAAATGTTTGTATATATTTGTTACAAACCAGACTGAAAGACTAATATATATATTCTAGAGATTGCTTAAATTTTAACCAACTACTCTTTACACTTGCTAGAATCTCATTGGATAAGACAATGTTGATCTGTACATCTATGACTAATTCTCTCGCCATATTCTTTTGTAATCTGCTGTAGCTCATACATGAGGAATCTCCATGAGGTGCATTTGATCATGCTGTTGAAGACATCTTGATGACAACTTATCTGCTGCATTATCAGCTATTGTAAGCTGATGATGCTGACCTTGTACTCTAACATCCCCTCTCAAACTTAATGGGGAATTTGTCACCTTAAGTTTGTCTTTAAGAGCTTGAAATCTGGGCATGGACAATGACTTGGTGAAGATATCAGTTACTTGAATCAATTGAGGGTATATGATTGATCAAAAGCTCTTTTTGCATGATTTTGTCTCTAACAAAATATAAATCCAGCTCTATATGTTTTGTTCTAGCATGCAGAACTGGATTGTTGGACATAGCAATTGTGCTTTGGTTGTCCAACCAAATTGTAGGCAACTTATTTTGTGGAAGTTTGAGCTCATGGAGGAGAGACTGTATCCAAGTAACTTCTGCAACTGCAGAAGCTAGACTTCTATACTCTGCTTCTGTTGAGGAACGAGAAATTGTATGTTGTTTCTTTGCACTCCATGCAATTAGATTAGGACCAAGATAAACACAGAAACCGAATGTTGATTTTCTGTCATCTGGGTTTGATGCCTGGTCTACATCAGAAAAACCAACCAAATCAAGAGCTATCTTTGGGTTCTTTGGTCTGTCAAACGCAAGTCCCTGTGTAGTAGTCCCCTTTAGATATCTTAAAATTCTCTTCACTACCTTCCAGTGTTCATCTAAAGGTGTGTTCATAAATTAGCAAACCTTATTGATTGCAAAGGTAATTTTAGGTCTAGTAATAGTAACATACTGTAAAGCACCCACTACAAACCTATACTCACTTGAGTTATCAATTGGATTGCCCTTATAAGCTGAAAGCTGATTTCCCGTACTTGCAACCATTGGAGACGAGAAGGGTTTTGCACTTTTCATCTTTGTCTTCTTTAACAAGTCCTGAATGTACCTATGTTGAGACAGATGAAGCCCTGTATTGGTTTGTTGAACTTATATGCCCAAGAAATAATGAAGCTCACCCAAATCCTTTTGTGCAAATAAATTATTTAGTCTTTTAACCAACACTTCAATTTCTGCCTTGTTTGAACTTGTGACAATAATATCATCTACATGCACAAGTATGTAGATACAGACTTCATTTGTGATCTTATAGAAAAAAGACTGATCGGCTTTGCTTGATGTGAACCCAAATTGAATGAGAGCAATCCTAAATCTATCAAACCAGGCTCGAGGAGCTTGCTTTAGCCCATAAAGAGCCTTGTGCAACCTACAAACTAGCTTACCATTGCCCTCCTCGAATCCAGATGGCTGCTGCATATATACTTCTTCATCAAGAATGCCATTAAGGAAGACATTATTGATGTCAAGTTGTCGTAGTGACCATCGTTGTGACACTGCAAGGGAAAGAATAATGCGAACAGTAGTTGGTTTCACTACTGGATTGAAAGTTTCAGTGAAATCAAACCCTGCTAGTTGATGAAATCCCTTGGCTACAAGTCGAGCCTTGTGTTTAAGGAGGGTTCCATCTGGATATCTTTTGACCTTAAAGACCCATTTACATCTCACAATTTTTCTTCCACTCGAAGAAGACACCAATGACCAGGTTTTGTTATTTTTGAGTGCTTCAATTTCAGTTTTCATAGCTGCTAGCCACTGAGGATGAGTCATTGCTTCTTGCAAAGAGCCTGGTTCTTGTTCACTTAGCTGTGCAGTCCAAACCTTTGGCTTAAAAATTCCTGCTTTAGCTCTTGTGATCATGGGATGATGATTTTGAAGAGAAGAAATACCGCAAGTTGTCTCATTGTTTATTGAAGGAGTCTCATGAGATGATGTATTTGTTGTTTGCTGAACTTGCTCATTGTTCAAGCTGACAGACATTGTAGCATTTCATTGAGTTGTAGATGTAATAGCTAAAATTGTAGGAGGGAAAAGAGAGACCCTAGCAGCTGCTAAATTCTTATCTTTATTTTTGGTTTCAGTGACTTGTTTAGAAAAAGGAAACACATCCTCCTTGAATATAGCATTTCTTGCAATAAACATCTTTCCTGTTGAGCTTAAACATTTGTAGCCTTTGTACTGATTGTAGTAACCCAAAGAGGTGCACGGTTCACTCCTTTTTTGCAACTTATGCTTATTATATGGCCTTAAATGTGGGTAGACAAGACAACCAAATACTCTAAGAAATAAGTAGTTAGGATCTTTTCCATACAATTTAGTATATGGAGTCTGTCCTTGCAAGATAGGAGTTGGCATATGGTTGATCAAATATACGACAATGGGGAATGCCTCTGACCAAAAACGAATAGTAGAGATACCTGTCAAAGAAGACTAAGCCTGGTTTCAACAATGTGCCAGTGTTTTCTTTCAATCAGCCCATTTTGCTCATGAGTGTAAGGGCATGAATGTCTGAAAATAATGCCACATTCTGCTAGAAATGATGTTAGTACCATAAACTCTCTTCCATTGTCAGTTTGAAGAGTTTGTATTTTAGCAGAAAACTGAAGTTCAACTTGAGCTTTGAAGAGCTTAAAAATCTGTACAACCTCACTTTTATATTTGATTTGAGCAGAAAAATCCATGTATATCTACTATAAGCATCCATCAAGCTACATAGTATCTTGAACCATTTGTAGATGTCATAGAGGCTAGTCCCCAAGCATTAGCTAAAACCAATTCAAGAGGGCATGAATATGATGTTGTTGAATTCTGAAATGGTTGTGCATGAGATTTACTAACTTGACAATCATGACACAAGAATGATTTAACACCAGAAAATGAGATTCCACATTTATTCAAGATGGTTTTTAAAATGGATGAAGAGGGATGTCCTAATCATAGATGCCAAAGCAGCAGATTAGGATTATTTCCTATACAAGAATTGTCAATTTTGACAGTGTTATTTGCATATCTAGATGACTTATTTACAAAGACTTTGGGATTTTTATACACCTCACATGGTATACTGCTAGTCCTAAGCTCTGAAATTGTATCTCTTCTTGCCATCTTCTTTACTTCACTTCAATGATCCAAGGGTAAATCAAACACATATAATCCATGCTTAAGGACCCCTTGAAGAAGTACCTTCTTCGTAGCACGGTCCTTCACAAGACAAACACATGGATGAAATTCAATAAAGACATCATTGTCTTTAACAAACTTGGATACACTAAGTAAGTTTTTAGTGATGTGAGGTATATGCAATATATTTCTGTGCAGGACTGCATGCTTATTTAGTGTAAAACTATTAGAACCAATGGAGGAAATTTCCAAACCTACTCCGTTCCCCATGAAAATTCTTTCCTTCCCTTGATAATCCAATTTGTTCATGAGATTGAAACTTTCTGGTGTGCAATGATCAGTGGCTCCACTGTCCGGGTACCACTGAGAATGTCCAATCTGAGAGTGTCCAAATGAGTTTGTTGTATCTGATCCAACCATCATTGCGGCCATATTCACATTATTTCCACCTAAGAAACCTGATCCTGAAAAACTTGAGCCTGTAGTATTACCTCCACCACCTGTGTTTGAAGTGAAATGAGGTTGAAAGGACTGATCAAATCGATAGTAGCACCTTAATGCTCCATGTCCTAGCCTATGGCAAATGTGACAAGATTGTCTATTATTGTTGTTTCGTCCTCTACCACGGCCTCGTCTTCCCCCTGAGTTATTACCACTCTGCCTTCCTTCATAGTTGTTTCCATTAAAAAACATATTATCTTTACTTGATCCACCAGGATTAACACCACCATTCTTCTTGTTCATAGCAAGATTAATGCTCAGATTTTCTCCTTGTGAATGTTTTTCGATTCTTGCCTCATGAGTAAGTAGCAAAGCTATGATCTCAGCCATTGAATGATTTATTGGAACTAAGGTAATGGATATCACAAAAGGATCATATTCAAGTCCTAAGCCACTCAAGATAGCCATGATCTTGTCTTCTTCGCTCATCACATAACCTGTGAATGACAAAGCATCTATCACACTCTTCTTCTTTGTTAAGTACTCTGTCATTGACAATCCTTCCTTTTTCAAGGTCTGAAGCTGAAGCTTGAATTGCATCACATTGGCTCTCAATTGTGACTTGAACATCTGTTCTATAGTTGTCCAGGCTTGGCAAGAAGTTTCACATCCAACCAGGTTAGGGAGGATCTCTTGACTCATAGACGATAACAGCCAACACAACAACACTTGGTCTTGTTGTTCCCAATAAAAAAATGCATCATTGATGCTTCCATCGACATTAATTCTATTTGGCGGTGAAAAAGATTGATCAATATAAAGTCTGAGTCGATTACCTTTAATCGCTGCAAGAACTTGTTGTCTCCATAGAAGGTAGTTGTTATGATCCAACTTCACTGTCAATTCAAGTTTCATCGGTGACAAGAACCGCGAATTAGCAACCAAAGTAGCTGGATGAGCAGCATCTTGACTGGAAGCAGAAGACATGGCATGATTATGCTCTGATACCATGTTTGATTCTTCTATGAATGAAAAATTCTTCAAATTATCTAATGAGAAATGAAACCTAAATTCAGAGAGAATTCTAGAGATATTATTGATTAAGAAAACGTTTGTATATATTTGTTACAAAACAGACTGAAAGACTAATATATGTATACCAGAGATTGCTTAAATTTTAAGCAACTACTCTTTATACTTGCTAGAATCTCATTGGATAATACAATGCTGATCTGTACATCTATGACTAATTCTCCCACTATATTCTTTTGTTATCTGCTGTAGCTCATACATGAGGAATCTCTATGAGGTGCACTTGATCATGCTGTTGAAGACATCTTGATGACAACTGATCTGCTGCATTATCAGCTATTGTAAGCTGATGATGCTGACCTTTTACTCTTAACAGCCATTAAACTTTTGTCGCATAAGGTACTGCTTTATAAACCATGTTACAAAAATGTGACATGTTAAAACACTCCGGTGACTACTCTAGAGTATTTAACTGGGGGATTGTGCACTTTGGAAGTATTTTTCTGTTTCACGTGTTTTTGGTTCTATAGTAGAGGACAATCTTCAATTGTAATTGTACGTCTATACTCTAGCTACCTTCAATTGATGCCTTTTTTTGGATAGCAAGCTGCCTACTGTATCTTCAGGTGTCCTTATAACGATTCCTGTTTCTTACAAAAAGTATACGTTACATAACATTTTTGATCGTTTGCTATTTTTTATATTTAATTATTAAAAAAAAAAAAATGACACAATTTCTGCCCGAGATTTAGAACCTTTATTAAGTTGGTTGTAGGTTAGGCTTTAGCTGAAAAATATGTAAGCACGTGTCTGCTATGATTGTTGGTGCTCTGTTTTTGTGCCACTATGAAAATGTTAAAACAGCCCTGCCATTGAAGAGTTGACTGATAGTGAATTTATGTGGAATGAAGAGATTCAATGAAGGTTTTTCCGGATATTAAAGCTCTGGTGGATATTTTATGCCACTATGAATATGTTAAACAGCCCTACCATTGAAGAATTGACCGATGGTGAATTTATGTTGAATGAAAAGATTCAACGGAGGTTTCAGAATTCTAAAGCTGTGAATATTTCATAAATTAAACGAAATCATCCTGAACAAGCTACTCTCGCTGAATCCGAATGGTAAAAGGCTGAGTACAGTGAATCAAAACACAAGTCGGCTCTGAATTGTGGGAATGTCTGGACCAATTTTACAACTCGGCCCTGAATTCTGATCTATTTATTAAGGATTGACCTGAGGAGATGTGCAGCAGAAACTGCTAGGCACTGAGTGCTTTATAGACATCTTCATATTGTTTCCTCCTTACATTAATTTATCTACGGTGCTTGCCGCTACGCTGCGTTAAGGATGGCAAGTCTAATAATTGCATCAGTATCCAGCGTCTTTAGGTTTTCATAGTTAAACATGTCCACCGAAAAAATAATCATCATATTATCTCATATCATAGCACAATCTTAATCAAAAGCTTAAGAACTTCATGAGAATCGTATTTGAGTATAGAGATGAAGGTTGTAGCTGAGGAACCCAAAAAGCAGATCTGAGAATTTATTTAATGACATCCAAGGTGCACTTACAAAACAACCGGAAGAAAGAAGAAGATAGTCAAAGATCAGGAAGAAAGCAATCATAGAATGTACGTAATCACAACCATGAGACAAATCCGACTACAGGTCACTCCCATACAATCTACTGTCCTCAAATGATGCGGTTCTATATTTTTTTCAACATACGCATTATTATAAATTACCCTCTTAAATTACAAGTCTCAGATCTTGCTGGCAAAGCCAATACCCTCCTTTATCAGCAGATCCAAATTATCAACTGGAGGCTGGACCCTGGCAACTTTGGCTATGGCTTTGTTTTCCTCTGGAGTCCCGCTTTCAAGGAAAGCTCCAACAACCTTCCCATCTTTGATCCAGTATGTACCAAACTTATGGGTTGGTGATGCAGGATCATTGTCTCCAAATAGCACTGTCTCGCCAACATTGTCACCATAGAACTGCCATGACAGGTCAAAGGAGCGAGAATAGAAGTATGGAAGGTAGTCATACTCTTCAATTGTTTTCGCTTCCTCACTTGCCTTAATGGCCTGCAAAATCAAGAATTGTCATTCTCATGCCATTTTGCTAAGGCTACATTAAAGGAACGTGGATTGAGTTTTTTAAGTGTACATAGCCCAGGAAGGCTTGGTTCTCTTAAAAACTCCACCAGATTATGAACGTCAAAATGTTAAACAAAAGGCAGAAAAGGATTATTGCTAGTAAAAGATTATAAATAAACAAGCTGCATACCTTCACAGCCTGCTCAGCTGATTTGCGAGCATGGTCAACATGTTCAACTCTCCTCATCTCATTGTACAATTTCATAGGGAAGGTAGCCACATCGCCTACAGCATAAACATCAGGTACACTTGTCTTGAAAAATGCATCAGTCTGCAATTAGAAATGTCAAGTCATAATCAGACGACAAGCCAAAATCACTACGTATGAAACTCAGATGACAGATGTATCTGAAGGTTAAACATGACGACCCTAATTAAAGATGCCAAGCTAGACTGTAAAATACTATATAATTACAAACATTCACACAAAATCTTCGATCACTGACCTTTATTCCACCTTTATCCTCTTCAACCTGCCCTTTAAATAAAGTGATAAGTGGTCTGCCTCCAACACCAACAACAACAATATCAGCTTCTAGCACCCTGCCATCCTTCAGTTTGACTTCCTTTACCTGAATCACAAGAACAAACACCATATAGAATGAACTCAATGCTCAAAATATGGAATCAACCAACATAAGCTATGCAAATGGTTGACTGAATACCTCTCCCTTAGCATCAGCAGTAAACCCAACTGCAACTGTTCCCTTAATAATTTTGACCCCTTTATTAGCATAATAGCCCTCATAGAAAGCAGCAATGCCAGCAGTGAAGAGCCTAGGCACTGAAACAACAGGTCCAGGTTAGAAAACCAAGAGCACACTGAAGATTCCAAAATATTTTGCTTATCCAATATCCATATTCAAACAAGCATATACAAAAAAATTTGTTAATTGGCAAGTTTTCACTTACTGCACCATGGTTCAGGATAAACCATGCTAACATCAATGTCATTCACTCTTAAAGCTGCACTAAGCTCAAGGCCAATGTATCCTCCACCAACAATCACAGCCTTCCCCCCCTTCTTTGCTTTTATTACTTCAACCAATTTATCGGCATCATCAATTTCTCTCAGGTATAAGATATTTTTGGCATCAGCTCCTTGTACACCAAAATCTGTCAACCTAATAACCTGAAAAGGATTGTAGTTGGCATTTCAATATTCACAGAAAATTGATCAGATGTACAATGATTTGTCTGTAAATTGTTGAAGTTATTATGCTTACCGTAGAACCAGTTGCAATGATCAAAATCTGATACTTAAAGACTTCACCAGCTGCACTAATGAGAGTCTTGGAAGCAAGATCTGCTTTGACTATTTCTGTGCTAAGGATCAATTCAATTCCTGCAACCATGAAACCACAAGAAGCATGTTGGTTCCTATCCCGTTGACGTCACAAATTAAATCGATCAAAACTGAGAGCAGCCGACTATTGAATGGGAAATGATGGCTCACTTGAAAGTCATAACTGCTACTAGCATCAGCATATCTATGTTTTTCATTTCATAAAACCCCCTTGCATATTAAATAGATAAGAGGAAAATAGTGGGTGGCAGAGCAAGTATTACCTTTCTCCTTGTACCACTCAGGAAGCAGCCTCTCTCCTCCACTTCCAACACAGACATGAAAACCAGGAAGTCTAGCAGTTCCTGAGAAAAGGAAGGAAAAAAAAAAAGGAAAAGAAAAGAAAAGAGATCAAAATCACCAAGTTACACACTACAAAATGTGGCAAATAAGCTAAAGTTGAATCCCCATTATGTGTTTGTAATTCAAAGCCAAAGGTCATCCACAACTTAGGTACAACTCCAAATCAATAACCATTGTACACACATAACATGACTCACCCTGAGGGAAAAGATAGGCCTTGCTGAGGGCGGGGCGTTCATATGGAGCCACCTAAGAGAGCAAAAAGCATAAATCAGTATACATGCAATAGATGTTAAAGGAAAGAGAAAGATCCAACATTATGCGAAGCATCATAGCAAACAATGCATCACATGGCCAGAGTTTCATGAGCAAGAAGCAGTCCAAATTCAATCAAGTCAGTTTCTCAAATGATGACCAAACTCCAAAATACAAACAGAAATGCTGCTAGGTCTAATGAGAAAATGACAGTACTACTAGTACATGATATAAATCACCAAAAGGCATACATGCACCAAAAAAGGGAAAAAAAAAAAATTCCAAATCCTCCAGATAACTAAGTAGTTTGTAGTTATATATATTGTGTAAGGTAGTAGCAAGCATACCGCCTCCTTGGAGATAATTGCCAGCTCTCCTGGCTTAACTCCCTGCTTGTGAAACTCCCTAGCTGCATATCCCTACAATGCCATATATCAAACTTGAGTTAATCAAAGAATAAATTCCACAAACAATATCCTAATTAATACATTGTATCCATTTATATAAAAATCAGATTACACTCCACAATGCTAGATCAAATAGCTCAACAACAAGGCATCCAAATAGCAAATCAATCGTCATCAAATATGATACTTCCATCAGATTTGAAGTGCACAGATGACAAAGATTGACATCAAACTATGCATTTGTTCAAGTAAGATTGTAGACTAAATGAATTATGTTGTCCTAAAAAATGAACCTATACAGGTAACTTTATCGACTATTTTCTTTAAAAGGAGCTTATCGATTATCTAGATGAAAACTTTAACTATCTTTTAGTCGCTCACAACGCTAACTCAAATCTACTGTCACGTTAGTCAAAGTCTTCCGTGTAATTAATTGATCACGTAGATCTGCAAAAGTATTAATCGAGCGCTCATTTTACGTTAAATTCTTGCAACAAAAAATTACAAAAATCTACGGATGATAAATTAGAATCATCAAGAGACACGAAAATGAAATGAAGAAAAAGAATCATAATCGCAGATGAAAATAAGAGAATCGATGGAAGAGGACTCACAGCAGCCACACCGCCACCAACGATCACGTACTTGAAGCTCTTCTCCGCCATTGCAGTTCGATCCAGAAAAAGCTCTCCTCTGTTAATTTTTGTGCCTTTTTTTTTTTTTTTCAAATAAACGTTTTGAAATAACTTCTTTCTGTTTTAGTCGATAAAATAAGGCGAGGAGGTGCGACAGTGCGTGATTGGTCAGATATTCTAGGCCGACTTGGCTCCTTATTGGCAGATGGTCTTAGCAAAGTTTTTCTTCCACGTGGCGATTCTAGAACCGTCCATCGCCGCTGACTGCGCAGCTCCCACGATGTCCGTAACCCATGATTTTTGTTTATTAATTTGACCAATTTTGACATATACTGTTATTTTCTGGAAAATCTGGGTTTAATAGTCCACGGTAATTTCACCTTCCTTACGGTGTGGATCGTATTTGACCAGGCCCATAATCCAAAGTTTTTGATCATATCCATTAACTATTTAACAACAGTTTATTTTTATCTAATAAAACTAGAAAATTTTTTAATTAAAGACCGAGATTACTCCTGTATGGTAACAATATAGATGCTGGAAATGTATAATGCATGAAAAGATGTACAAGTTCATACATTCAATATTTATTTTCTTTTTATCCAGTACGAGTGTGAAAGGAATCATAGCATTGACCGTCAAAGTCTTTCTTCTATTTTTTTAAGTTTAATATTTATTTTTTTTTTTTTTCGGGAGAGAGTTATTTATTTTCTTCTTGTTTTTTAAGTTTGTTGTTGTTTTGACTGGTTTTGTTTTAAATTTTTTAATTCACCAAAATGTCCTCAACTTGAACAATATGAACAGAAAGGGTGGGTGCTGCCACGTAGAACAAAGAAGCGTCAAATTTAGGGAGCCGATGTGACGTCATGGATGATGTCAGGGGCAGAAATGTCAAGATACTTTGCAAGACGGGGCACACTGCGTGGCCACGTTTAACTTTTCCGTACATGTAATGGGAGTGTTTGAATGGTGTGTCGTGTTAGTCAAGTCGAGGCCACGTGGTGGGAGATGTGGGTTGCGTGCTTTGGGCTTGAGCCTATTTGAAATTCCACAAGTTAGGGTTTTGGCCCAAACTCAATTTTAAAAAAGAGTGGCGATATTTCCACCCTCATAAATTGTGTACACTCCCTTAATAAATACACCTCTTTCATGAGTACATATCATCAAAATATTAAAAGGTTTTTAGTTTGTAAATAAACCCCAATTAATATCAAGATTACCCATCTTTTATTGTTTTTGTACTATATTTTTGTAAATATAACCCATAATTTTTATTTTGTTATTTAATTAATTTTACTAAAATTTTGAGTTTCTTTCACCTAATAGATAGTGCAACTAGATTAAGATTTTATTCTAATAATAATTAATTTAAAACTTATCATTTTAGAATTGATTTCTCAAGAAAATTTTAAATTATTCTTCCTACTTTATAATTAATTTGTATTCTTTTAAAAAATTTTGATATTTGAAAAAAAAAAATCAACTTAGAGAAGTCAGAATTTAAAAAGGTATAGAGAGTTTTATCTCAGTTTAATTTTTTATTGGGTTTCATTTTTTGAGTTATATAATAACATTTAAACAAGTTTATTGTCATTTGAGCAAGTTGTAATTTTTTTTATCTCAATTCAAATGTATTGAATTATGAAGCAAAAAGTTTGAATTGATGGATGATTCCTTATAAAGTATATTCTTGATATATGTTCATAAAAGTTTTTTCAAATATGTTTTCCTTCTTAACTAAATACTATAATTTAATCGTGATTTTGATTTATTTTCAATATTCTACAACTAATTTGTTTCTTTGAAAAAATTTTGATATTTGAAATTAGTATTTTAAAATCATTTTTAATATTTTGTAATTAATTTATTTCCTAAAAATTGTTTGATATTTGAAATTAGTATTTTAAAATCATTCTTAATATTATATAATTAATTTATTTCCTTAAAATTTGTTTGATATTTGAAATTAGTATTTAAAGGAGAAATTAAAGGTTTGAGAAAGTAAAAAATTTTTATCATATACATGAAGAAGTGATTAATATTTGTGGATGTAGTTACAAATTAATTACTCTTTTTAGTTATTTTGTTTAAAGATAATATAAGATTTTCAAAAATAGATCATGTTGAGGTGTGCATACAAATTTTTAGCGGTGTAACTAGCGTCACTCTTCCAGAAGTTGGGGTTTTGGCCCAAACTCAATTGTCAAAAAATGCAACTTGGAATGGACTTTTGCTCAAGTCAATAAATACTGGTGCTTTCTTATCCAGTGAGCTATTTATTTTTGCAATAATTTTATTTTTTGAGTTGAGGAGGGTTGATTTGAAAAGTAACAATACTTGCAGCCCACTAAGATTATATGAACATCCCTTTTATAATCACACTCCGTTAAAAATTATTTTAAAAGATTATAATTTATAATTAGACTAATTTATATAAAAAATATCATTTTCTTAATTTTTTGTTGAATATTTATAAATAAACCTCTTCAAAACTATTTTTTATGTAAATAAAGAATTTTTTCAAAAATATATAATGGGATGCACTACTAAGGGGTACGTACAGGTGCGTGGGGTGCAAAAATGGATACTCTGATTTGAAATTGAATGTCAACGTGGGTCAAAGATGTGTTGCAATTATCTTTATGTATAAATATCTTTAGAAATTTTGTTTAATAATTTTAATTAAAGAGAAATTTATCATTGATGAAATGAATATTAAATTGGAGTGTGAACAGATATTTAAATTTGTGAAGGAAATGTAAAGACAGTGAAAGTCAAATGTTATCAAAATAACAATCATCGTGTTACCAGTTACATGAGCCTGGTTAGGTCGATTAAGCTCTTGGATCAACAAATTGAAGATGTATTTGTTTCACCAAGTCAAAAAGCCTCAAAAATTCTTTGAGCCCTACTAAAATAAAGAAAATTTCTTTGAGCCCCACGCCCCACTTCCGTTTTTCTTGTCTTTGTTTTTGTTTTTGTTCTTGTCTTTTTTTGTTTTTGACAGTAGCCCCACTTTTGTTGTTTAAGTGCTCAAGCGCTTTACCTAAGAATTTAAATATAAAGTAAAAATATTATTCTTATAAAATAATGCTAGATTTTTAAAAAAAATTTTATCCAAATTTATGTCAAATGATATGAAGCATGAATTATTAACACTTCTTAGATCGTGAAATTATTTGATAATTAATATAGTATTAGTAACTCAAACATCATATCATTTGAGTATAAATTTGAATAAAAAATTTTGAAAAGTTTAACATTACTCATTTTATTAACATTTTTTCATTATTATTATGAATCTTCCTATAGAGTTTTAGTACAAGTAATATTTTATTGTATAAATTTTTCATAAATAATTCAAAAAAAAATGAATTATAGACCGCACCATTCAGAGATAAATTTTAAATATAAAATATCAACAATTTAGCATGGTTTTGTTGATTGATAAAGACAAGTAGGAATGTCCGTAATCAATAATCATCCAATACATCATAATTTAATTATTCAGTTGCCTCCAATTTAGCATTGCTAAGAAAGTGTCTACATAATGGTTTATATTGATGTTAAGTTAATATGTATTTTTTAAGAGAATAAAACTCCTCATGCATGTTAATCGATTAGGTATAGTAGAATCGAAGCTCTAAATAAATGGGAAATGGGAAAAATTAATCATACAAGCTGATAAATTAGTATAGTAAAACTCAAATCTTAAATAAGTACGAGAAAACTCTTCAAACACATTAGTAAATACATATCGTGAGATTTGAATTCCTATCAAAATATAGAGGTAAAGTAATCTAACTACTTGAATTTTAAGTCGATGTTTTCCTTCGACATTAAATGAAGAATACTCTTTATAAATGCTAACAAATATGCATAGTGAAATTGAAATCCTAAATAAAAAGAGAAATCTCTTCATATATATTAATAAATACGTATGATAGTATTTAAACTCTACACATACTGGTAAATTAGTATAGTGAGCCTCGAATCTTGAATAAGTGAAAAAACTATCTACAAATATTTGATAAATACATAAATGAAATTCAAACTTCTATTAAGACATGAAGGCAAAGTGCCTAATTAATTTAACTCTAAGTTGATGTGTATGTTAAAGGTGTCATTAGATTTTGAAAAGATACACTAAAAATTTGTATCTATTTACTTGGAAAAAAAATAATTTAATTATAGAAAAGTATGAGCTGTTTTGTTAATCTTTTGGGCGGTTATAACAAAGGCAAAAAAAAAAAGAAAAAGTTCCTCCTAATTTGTAATATGTATATTAAGGTGCTAAGATATTGAAAAGGTTAATAAAAATAACAGTATTTCTTTTACCATGATTAGTTATTTATGCATTAAAAATGTAAATATAAATTATTTTTTATTTTTTATTCTTAATGAATGTCCTAAGAAGATGCCAAAAAAAAAAATAAATAAATAAATAAACTATTTTTTAATTCCTCAAATCTCAAGACATGCTTAGGTAATGGAGAAATAATATATTTATGGAATAATATCAAAACATCCATTATAGTTTATAAAAATATCAATTTTATCATCTATATTTCATTTTTTTCAAAATCACCCCTAATGTTAAAAAATTAACAAAAAATATTATTTTTATCTTTCATAATTTTGTCATCAATTTATATCCATTGAGGGCATTTTCATTATTTTACATATTTTTAGGGAATATTTCGAGTATTTTTATTAATATCAGAAGAGATTTTTGATAAAAATAAAATTATAAATAATAAAATTGATATTTTTATAAATTATAATGGATAATTTTGAATTATCTCTATATTTATTTGATTAGAACATGTAATCATTGAAGATGTGATTACGCAATCCGTCGAATTGGTTGGCACAAAAAATTGTTGAAAGATGGGAATGACATGACATGCATGAGACTTGATTGCCCTTCTTCAAACAAATTACATCGTTTGTAATGATAGGTCATATAATTTGATTTAACATCTCTTGAACAACCGCCATACTTGTAGATTCATATGTTGGCAGGTAACGTCACCATCGCCTTAAAGGTTGAAAGCTTTTAATGCGTTTTATGGTAAAAGTTGTTTGGCCTCTGTCCGTCCGAGTTTAATTACAACTATCCCTTTGTAACTTTACATTGATCCAAAACCACTGTTCCATTGGATCAACTTGTTCTATGATTCTACCTCTGGAAGAGAACTTTTCTACATCCGAGCTTGTAATTTTTCGATAGAAAAAAAAAAAGAAAGAATGTCTTTTAGAGTCCATACACTCTCCTGTAGTAGATAATTCAAAACTGTAAAATTTAAAGTTTTTAGTTTGAGTTAATACAACATAATGTATATATTTATTGTTTGTATCTAAATTCTACTTTTGGATAATGATATATAAATTAAATTCAACTACAACATTCTTTTCCTTTTAGACAAACCTTTTGAAAACTTAAAAATATTTTATTGGAGTATAATGGCAAGGACAATCTGAATTTAATAATTTATGCAATGGTGTTGAGATGGAAATGGACTAATAAGAAGACCAACCACGGGGACCACAAATGCGAGGACCACGCATGAACTAATACGTTTGAAAAGTTCCCAAAATGTTTATGTCGACGTTGGAATTCAGTCGACGAGTAATCAATGCCCAATACCTGCAATCAATGTGAGAAAGCACAAATACCGAGGAAAGACAAAGACAGAAACAGAAGATCAAACGAGGAACACGGAGCTTTTACGTGGTTCGGTAATAATTGGCCTACGTCCACGACTGTCTGTCTCTTTAATTCTGTAGAGTGACAGTATATTATTCAATATCGTCCCCTGTTACAATGATCTCGATCCTTATTTATAGGGAAAGAAGTGTTACAATTCTGATTGTAGCAAAATTAGGAAGAGAATCCTGAATTAATTACATTCCCTAAACAATTGGGAAAAATAAGGAAAAGAATTATAAATTAATTATGTTTCCTAATATTTTTAGATAATATTAGGAAATTACTATATTTATCTCAAGATAATGTTGACTTGATTTTGAATTTGAATTGATCTCCATATCTGACGAGGGAATCATGGTTTGATTGGACAATTGCCATATTTGGAGAGAGAATCACGTTTGAACTTGGTAACTGCCTGTTCTGGAAGATATGATGCTTATCACGTGTCTGAGCGAGCTGACGTGTCATGGTGATCCCAATCTCGAGCTCGCTGAGAGACGAGCTGCGCAGGCGGCGAGCTGCGACCTGGCTATACTTATGGGTCTGTTGATGCCAGCTGGAAATCTTGATGGCCTTTGAGTCAATACTGGGCCTCATCTGATGGGCTTTGACTATACTGACCTCATTGGTTCTTCTTATCGGGTTTTAAATGGGCCCAAATTGGACTTTTACCAGCCCAACTACTGAGTCCGAAAAATATGCATAACATTAGCCCCCCAGCTTCTCAGTTTGCTTTAGCGAGCTGGGAGCTTGAATTGCTGGTAAAAGTTGGCTTCCTTGTCACGCTTACTTTTGTAACTGCCTCTGTGCACTTTCAAATTCCACCTTTTCAGTTGCGACACGTGGCGATCATGCAGGTGGTAACTGAAACGACGTCTGCACGTCCTTTACACGCATATTTAATGCGCACGTCCTTCAACTGACGACTGCATGATTTCCAAAGCCCCGTTCTGCGCTGCACCGTCAGATCTATGACGGTTACACTTTCCAAGAATCTAACGGTTGGGACTCACGCTTGCTTGTCTATATAAGCCATTGGCCCCTTTCCATTTTCTTCTTTCATCTGTCACTTTCTTCCAAAGCAAACAAGCGTTTCAAGCTTTCAAGCAACCAGGACCCACAATCCTTTCTCGAAATCATCAGCTTTTCTCGCCGTTTTCTATCTCGTCAACAGTTCAAGGTGAGGCTTCTTTTTCTTCAAAATTTTTGTTTTGGGTTCATCTAGCTCCATCACCATTGTTGTTCCTGCAATGATATATATATGTATTTATTTATTTTTAGATGTCTTCAAGTGGAACTCGCAAGGGGATGATTCCAAGTAATGAAGCTCGTGAGCATGACAAAGCCCGAACTCATGCTATTCAGGGAAGAGAGGCTCGTGAAGCATTCGCTCGTCATCCCACATCGCTAAAACGTCCTGAGGTGGAAGGACTTGTCAAGCAATTCCATATTCCCTTCGGTTGCCGTATACTGCTGCCTGATTCAAACAATCATGCATGCTATCCACCCAGGGGATTCATCGCTGTCAGCACCCAGCATCTCGAGCAGGGGTTACGGTTCCCCGTTCCACCGTTCTTGGTCGAATTTCTCAACAAAGTCAAGCTCGCGCCATTTCAACTGACTCCCAACTCTTATACGCAGTTGATCTCGCTGGCTGTAGCCTTCTTCAGGAATGGCCTTCATGCCCCTACACCGAGGATTATTCAGCAGTTTTACTCTTTCAAGGCTGTGTCTGCGGGAGATGGAGAGAAACCGGATGGCATCTATTATCTCACAGCTCGCCAGTCGCAATACAAAGACCTTTTGCCCAAAGGAGAAGCGAAAGGCAAATCCAACGTTGGGCCGTACAAGACGAGTTGGTTTTATATCTCGTGCCCATCTCTTGCAGATCTCCGAAACTTCAGCTTCGTCCTAAAACCAGGTACTCATAAGAAAATTTAAGGGAGCTGACTTTGTCTTGTATCTTCATTACTTATCATTCTTTGACCATTTGTTGTGCAGTGCTGAAGATGGACGAGTCTCCTCTTAACAGCGGGGAGGAACGAGCTCTTGACAAGCTCGCCAAATCGAGCAACGCGGGCATCAGCAGCAGATTCGACGATGCCCTCCTTAGAGCTTACAAGCTTGCTCCTCTTACGGACTCCCATCTTCTGCGAGCTGGGGAAGATATAGGCAAGATGAGTGACAGGCCTAGACTTCCTTCTGTTTTTGAGGTTTCTGTTCAGGATGCGTCTACTTCCCGACCTCCGCCAGCAGTTTCTTCATCGTCAGAGGATGTCATTCGCTCGGATAACATTCGCTCGCCTTCTCCACCTCGGAAGACTTCATCTCGAAGCGCTCCTGCTCGCACCTCGTCTAAAGCGAGATCTTCTTCAGCTCGCACACCAAAGAAGGCGAAGCCGTCTTCAACTCGCACTCCTTCAAAGGGTGCGTCTAAAAAAGGTTCTTCTACAGATCCTGCTCCAGTTCGGACAGGTTCAGACCCAGTCCCTGCGGCTTCTACTGCACAGGCTGATCCATCATCTTCTCCACATCACACATCTACTCCAGGGGCTTCGCTGCCATCCCCAGCTCGTGCTCCAGCCCCTGCTCCTTCTTCTACGAAACTCCCAGCCAACAGGAGGAAACTTATACTCATGAAATCTCCTCCTGCAAGTCCCTCTGTATCTAAAGCTTCCTCGACTCCTTCAACAAAACGGCCTGCCGAAGACTTGGCCACTCCAGCAGCACCCTCAAAACGCTCTAAACTATCTGCCCAGGACCAGGCTCCTGCAATTGCTGCATCCAACGAAGCGCCTGTTGTCGCTGAAGCTGCTGTCCCTGCGACCGCCGCTCCCAGCGAGGTGCATGATGCTGCTAAAGCCACTGCTTCCTCAACTGTTGCTCCTAACGAGGTGCCTCTCTCAAACGTGTTTGCAAATCTTCAGTCACCTCCTGCTTCCAGTTCGCAGCCTGGGAAAAGTGATGCTCCTTCTAAGGTTGCTCCCCAGTCATCCCGAGCTGGCCCCAGCGGACATGCAACTAAGCGTACCGTTGTATCGCGACGAGGTGGTTCTTATGATGATGCACGCGATATCCCGGAGCGCGAGAGAACTCCTTCCCCAACCAGATCAGACATCGAGCTGGGTCCTGGAGGAAGATATTTAAATGCCTTCCTTGACAACTGGGCAACAATTATGCTCAATCACGCGAATGTCTTGGAAAATAGGTGTCTTAAGGGCGAGGACCTAGATGAGTTCGCGGCTCGCCATTGCATGCTGGTAAGTTATTTTTCCTCATCTGTTGATTCCCTTACTTGACTAGATTTTAATCCGTTCATAATTTCCAAGGTGCCCTTGCTGCAATGAAGCGAAAAAGGGAGACAAAGGCTACCAAGGATGAGATGAGGAAGCTGGAATTCGACCTGGAGGCGGCTACTGAGGATTTAGCTAACTTAACCTCGGGCAGAATAGAAGGTCAGGAAGCTCAGATCGCTAAGGCGAACGCTGCAAGTCAAGCCTTTGAGGAAGCTCTAAAGAAGATGGAACACGAGCATATCATGCTAAGAGACGAGCTTCTCAAGGTGAAAGAGGACCTGAGGCAGTCCGAGCAGCGAGCTGAATTGGACGAGCAGAGGGCTTCAGCTGCAGAAGAAAAGGTCGAAGTGCTTCATCGCCAAGTTGAAACTGCCTTGGCGCGGGCTGAAGCTGCTGAAAAACAGGTTGAGGAAGCTGCAAAACGAGCTGATGAAATGGGAGCTGCAGCTAAGAGTGCTGAGGAGGCTGCAACCAAACGGGCTGAGGAGGCTGCAACCGTGGCTAAGCGTGCCGAGGAGGCTGAGCATCGAGCTGAGGTGCTTAGGCAACAGGTGGCGGAGGCCATTCAGCGAGCTGATGCTGCGGAGCAATGTATTGAAGACATGAAGAAAGAGGCTGAGGTCGTCAATCGTCTCGCTGATAATGCCTTCGAAGAGCTGTCGGTCTTCAGAGAGCAAGCAGCTCAAGAACTGGAAGTGCGGGTTGCAGATGCAAAGGACGAGGCTGAGGAAAGAACAGGTCGTGATTTTCTCTTCACATTGTGGACGTCCCACCCAGGAATGGATTTTTCTATCTTTGGGGATATAGGTCTTGAAATTATTGAAGATTTTAAATCACAAACCACTTTGTCCTCGGCTGGTCCAGTCCCTTCAGAGCATGCTCCTGGTACGTCCTCCCAGGCTGAGCCCATTGCTTCTCCGCGCAAAGTACCTTCAACTGATCCAGGCCCTTCAGCTCGAGACTGAAAATTTTGTTTTTCTTTTTTACTTCTATCTCTTCAGCTTTATACTTGTAGCCAGTTCTCATTTTTAATGAAATTTCTTTCATTACTCTTCCTGTGTTTGAATATTTTTAATTTTCTGCGCATAACATATTTCATGCCTTTAATCTTTAGAGTTACCATATTCCTTGCAAGCTGATTGTCAACGAGCTTTAAATCAAAGTAATTGCCTAATCCAACAATTAATAAAATTTGGTAAGTAACAGTAATTGAAACGTTAAAAATTTGACGAGCTATGCAAAAACACCCAGTCACTTTTGCTTTTAAGGCCCTTTCATTTGTAGCGAGCTATGCAGGGGTCGTCACCTTACCTGCTTTTTAGGCTCATTAAGCGAGCTATGCAAGGACACTTAGTCACTTGCTTTTTAGGCTCATTAAGCGAGCTATGCAAGGACACTTAGTCACTTGCTTTTTAGGCTCATTAAGCGAGCTATGCAAGGACACTTAGTCACTTGCTTTTTAGGCTCATTAGGCGAGCTATGCAGGGGTCGTCACCTCACCTGCTTTTTAGGCTCATTCATTTGTAGCGAGCTATGCAGGGGTCGTCACCTCACCTGCTTTTTAGGCTCATTAAGCGAGCTATGCAAGGACACTTAGTCACTTGCTTTTTAGGCTCATTAAGCGAGCTATGCAAGGACACTTGGTCACTTGCTTTTTAGGCTCATTCATTTGTAGCGAGCTATGCAGGGGTCGTCACCTCACCTGCTTTTTAGGCTCATTAAGCGAGCTATGCAAGGACACTTAGTCACTTGCTTTTTAGGCTCATTCATTTGTTCTTTGAACCGTTGAATTTGGAGCCCGTTAGCCTGGTGAGGAAAGTTGAATAAAAAACAGGGGAAGAATGGAGCTATCATTTATAATTAATCCATATTACAAATAATGAAAAACTTATTGATAATAAGGGCGGAGATGCTCGGCATTCCAAGCTCTGGGGACTTCTGCCCCATTTACATTAGCTAAGCGATAAGCTCCATTTCCCAAGGCTGTTTTGACAACATACGGTCCTTCCCAGTTAGGGCCTAAGGATCCGTCACTTGGCTTGCGGGCTCCTGGTAGAATGAGGCGTAGGACTAAGTCTCCCTCATTGAATCGGCGAACCCGAGCATTCTTATTGTAGTACCTCGCTATTCTTTGCTGATAAACAGCTACCCTTAGCCTGGCCGTTTCCTGTGTGTTCTTCAAGCAGGTCCAGATTTGTTGCAAGTAGCTGATCATTGTCATTTGGATTGAAGGTCGCTCTTCTTTGCGAAATGACTTCAAACTCAGCCGGGATCATAGCCTCCGATCCGTATACCATTGAAAATGGAGTCTCGCCAGTGGAGCTGCGAGCTGTGGTTCTGTAGGACCATAAAACTTTTTGAAGCTCATCTACCCATGCTCCTTTCTTTGCTTCCAGTTTCATCTTCAGGGTCTGCTTGATGATCTTATTCACTGCTTCAACTTGGCCATTGGCTTGTGGATGATCCACTGCTGAGAAGCTCTTAACAATTTTAGGTCGTTGCAGAACCTGAGAAACTGGTCACTAGCGAACTGGGTCCCGTTATCGGTTATAATCTGCTGTGGGACTCCGAATCTGCAAATAATGTTGCTCCATACAAACTTCTCAATCTTTGTTGTGGAGATTTCAGCTAGCTCCTTCGCTTCCGCCCACTTGGTGAAGTAATCTACCGCGACCACTGCATGTTTGCATCTTCCCCGAGCCATTGGCAGGGGTCCGATCAGGTCCATCCCCCAGATCGCAAAGGGCCACGGGCTCACCATCTGTTGGAGGTAAGCTGGTGGAGCTCGCGGAATATGAGCAAACCTCTGACACTTGTCGCATTTCTTTACTAAATTGATGGAGTCCTGCCTCATGGTGGGCCAGTAGAAGCCTTGCCGAAGTGCTTTTTGAGCTAGAGACAGCCCCCCAGCATGGTTCCCGCAATGGCCTTCATGTATTTGTTTTAATACTGTTTCACATTCAGGACCATCAATACACCTTAGCAGTGGAGCTGAGAACCCCTTCTTGTACAGCGCATCGTCATAGATGCAATACCTGGCTGCTCTAGCTCGAAGACGCCGAGCCTCCAGCTTGTCACGAGGTAGCTTTCCATCCTGTAAATAGCTGAGTATCGAGCTCATCCAGGAGTCAGGCTGCACAATGATGGCCATTGTCACATTCTTTTCCTCTGTACTTGGAGCTGGTAGAAACTCAACTGGGATTGCCCCAAGGAAATCTGTGTCTCGTGTAGTCGCGAGGCGAGCTAGTGCATCAGCATGCGAGTTCTGAGCTCGCGGGATCTGTTTCATTTCGTACTTGTGGAATGCACCTAGCAGCTCGTGAACTTTCTGGAGGTAGAGGGCCATTTTTGGTCCCCTGGCTTGATATTCCCCCAATACGTGGCCGACAACGAGCTGCGAGTCACTAAAGATCTTCAAGCGTTCAGCTCGCATCTCCTTGGCCAGACGTAGACCCGCGAGCAAGGCTTCATACTCAGCCTCGTTGTTTGTCGCTTGAAAGCCAAACCTTAGGGCACAAAGGATTTTGTGGCCTTCAGGACTAATTAGTAGAATTCCAGCTCCAGCCTTCTGCTCGCTGGCTGATCCATCAACATATAGTTCCCAAGCCGGACCTTCGGAAGACTCAGCCTCGTCATCTATAGATCCTGTAAACTCCGCAATGAAGTCCGCTAGTGCTTGGGCTTTGATAGCCGTCCTTGGCTTGAATTGGATGTCGAACTGTGCGAGCTCCACTGCCCATTTCAACAAACGACCTGAGGTGTCTGCTTTCTGCAAAACTTGCTTCAACGGATACTTGGTGAGGACTTCGATGGTATGAGCTTGAAAATAAGGTCGCAGCTTCCTTGACGCAATCACTAGGCAGTAAGCCAGTTTCTCCATCTGCGAATATCTGGTTTCAGCATCCTGTAACCGTTTGCTCACATAATAGACCGGAAGCTGCGTCTTTTCTTCTTCTCTCACCAGGGCGGCACTCAGAGCCTGCTCCGACACTCCCAAGTATAAGATCAGCTTTCTTCTTCTCTGGGCTTGGAAAGAAGTGGAGCTCGTCCCATATACTCCTTCAACTGCTGGAAGGCTACTTCACATTGTTCAGTCCACTCGAAGCTCTTTGCTTTCTTCAGAATGTCAAAGAAAGGGACACACTTGTCTGTTGCCTTTGAAATAAACCTACTCAATGCTGCGACCTGGCCATTGAGGCTCTGTACGTCCTTTACCCTGGTAGGCGACCTCATGTCAATCAGTGCTTTGATCTTCTCGGGGTTTGCTTCAATTCCCCTACTATTGACCATGAAGCCCAGGAACTTCCCTGAAGCTACTCCGAATGCACATTTGAGCGGATTTAACTTCATCTGGTAACTCCTCAGAATTTGAAACATCTCTCTCAGGTCGCTGACATGGTTACCGATCAGCCTGGATTTCACCAGCATGTCGTCAACATAGACCTCCATGGTCTTTCCAATCTGTTCTTTGAACATCATGTTCACCAAGCGTTGATAGGTCGCTCCAGCATTCTTTAAACCGAAGGGCATCACCTTGTAGCAATATAACCCCCGATCAGTTATGAACGAGGTGTGCTCTTCGTCTTCGGGCTTCATTGGGATCTGGTTATATCCCGAATATGCATCCATGAAGCTCAGGAGCTCGTGGCCAGCTGTAGCATCCACGAGCTGGTCTATCCTTGGCAGGGGAAAACTGTCTTTGGGGCATGCTTTGTTCAGATCGGTGAAGTCGATGCAAGTTCTCCACCTCCCGTTCTTCTTTTTTACTAGTACAGGGTTGGCCACCCAGGTCGGGTAGTAGGCTTCTCTGATGAACTTGTTAACCAGAAGCTTGTCTACCTCTTCTTTTAGTGCTAGGTATCGTTCCCCTGTCATTGCTCTTCTTTTCTGACGAACTGGCCTGAAATGAGGATCAATATTCAGCCTGTGAGACATCACTTCTGGATCTATTCCCACCATGTCCTCATGATTCCATGCAAACACGTCCAAGTTCGCCTTCAGGAAGTCAGCGAGCTGGATTCTCAGTTCCGGAGTTAATCCCCTTCCCAGCTTCAAGCATCGCTCAGGATCTACCTCGCTGACTGGTACATCTTCTAACTCCTCAATTGGACCGGTAGCTTGGTCTGCATCTACCTCGCGAGGGTCTAAGTCGTGGCTGACTCCTTTCTCGGTCATAGCTCGTGGCTCGCCTCTTGAGACCACGTTCACCTTCTTTCCCTTTACACCCATCTTCACAGCATCTTCATAGCAACGGCGAGCTAGGTGCTGTTCTCCTCGAACACATCCGATGCCATTAGGAGTTGGGAACTTCACTGTCAGAGTTCTGGTTGACGTAACCATGTCCAACTCGTTCATAGCAGGTCTTCCGAGGACCACATTATACGCTGATGGGCAGTTGATTATCAAGAAGTCTGTCAAGGTTGTTGCCTGACGACCTGCCTCCCCAAGAGTCAATGACAACTTAATCTGCCCCACTGGTACCACAGCATCTCCAGTGAATCCAAATAAAGGCTCCGGGGATGGTCTCATTTGCTCTGTTCGCAGCCCCATCTGGTCAAAACAACTCCTATACATCACGTTCACCGAGCTCCCGGTATCGATCATAATGCGCCTAACTTCCGCATTGCTAATTTTAGCTCGTACAACAAGCGCGTCGTTATGAGGCCAGACTACTCCTCTAGCATCTTCGTCCGTAAACACAATCTCGTCCGAGGTCGGTTTTGCCCTTTTCGCAGGCCCTTCGGATCCATAGAGCTGAAAAGAATGATTCGCCTCTCGGACATACCTCTCATGCGATCTGTTGGAATCACCTGCGATATGAGGGCCACCATAAATGGTAAAAATGGTCCTTACCGCCGGCTCGTGGTCTGGTTCGGAAGCTCGTTGAGGCTGTTGATGGTGTGTTGGCTGTTGCTGTTGAGGTCGTTGTTGGTGAGGTCGCTGGTCAGCAGGTCTTGCCACATATTCTCCCAGGCGACCTCGCCTGATCAATTTCTCAATGGCGTTCTTCAACGCCCAGCAATCTGAGGTACTGTGCCCGACCTCATTATGATAGGCACAGAATTTGTTCTGGTCTCTGTGCTGAATTGGAGCCCTTATAGGATTGGGCCTCCCAAAATCCTCCTTATTCCGCTCGGCAGCGTAAATCCTGTCTGGTGATGTCGTCAGGACGCTGTATTCTTCCTGGCGACCCCAACGCTGAGGTCGTTCATATCTTGGCTCTCTCCTCGCTCTTTTGGCGATCTGATTACTTGAGCCGTTATTCCTTCCTTCTTCGTTCCTGCCATTGTTTCTCCTCTTTGGCTGGCTGGAACTGCCCGCTTCGTTCTTCTGATTCTGCTTTTTCGGGCCGAAGGTCTCTTCCCATCTGATCTCTTTCGCAGCTCGCTCGTAGAATTCTCCCAGATCCTTCACTGGGGTCTTGTAAATACTCTCGTATAATTTTCCATCCTTGCGCAGCCCAGCTGAGATCGCTGTCAGTATGCTCTCATCTGATGGATGTTCAACATTTGCGACCTCGCGTCTAAACCTGGTGATATATTCTTTCAGTGATTCACCCTGACGCTGAAAAATCGTAGCTAGGTGGCAGGATGGAGCGAGCTGCCTTCTCAGTGCCCTGTATTGACCAACGAACTTCTGTTGGCATTGCTCCCAACTTCCTATGCTGCGAGCTGGGAGATTCTTGAACCACGTCCTTGGAATATCTCCCAATGTAGCGGGGAATACTCGGCATTTCACCATCGGGCTTCCTGTCTGCAGGTCCATCTGAACGTTAAATGCATCTAGATGGTCATATGGGTCACTGTCCCCATTGTACTGCTGAATGGTTGGCATCTTGAACCTTGGAGGGAGAGGTTGTGTCTCAATCTCCCTTGTGAATGAGGTCCTATCTCCGTAGAGCCCACGCTGTTCCAGAACTCCAGGTCGCGCTTCCAACTGCCGGACCCTTCGGAGGAGCTCCTCTACTTGGGGGTCTCGGAGCTCATATCTCCTCCTGTGATCATGACTTGGAGCCGGATGTTCAGGGTCATACCTTTCGTCTTCCTCGAATTGGTCCTCATGATGATGGGACCTTACCTGCTGCCCATCCACTTCATCGACATAACGAGCTACGGCTCGGACTCTGCCTTGGCCAACTTCTATCCGCCTGTTTCCATCCTGGCTCATTCTTGCTACCAGGCTGTCAGGACGTGCGACCTCCCTTTCGTGTTGAACAGGGTGTCTTCCGGCCCTCGAACGCGCATTAGATGAGCGAGCCGAGTCTGCAGGTCGCGGGACTTCCCTTGCTAACCTTTCAGGTCCTCGCGCCGCTTCAGGAGGCTGGGGCACTCCCTGTGGTGCCTGAACTTCCACCCTAGTCACGTTCTGAGCCTGGGCCTGCACCAACATGTTGACGGCTTGTGTGAGCTGTCTAACCGTATCCTCCAAAGCTTCTTGTCTCTGCAACAACGCATTCTGTCCTTCGGCCATCTGGGCGACTGGAACCATTTGACGGTGAGGCAGAGGAGGGATGCCTGGCGCAGCCCCGAGTATCTGTCCTTGGGACGGGCCTGCTGCATGCGTGGTTGCATCTTGCCCAGGCTGTAAGTTCTGCTGAGATTGGTTCATGTGACTTTCTGCCTGGTCATCATCTCCAAGGAACCTGTTTGATCTAGTCTTTGCCATATCGTCAGAAGTTGATGAACTGAGATGAAAAAGATTGCAGTCTGGGCCCTCCTTCTAGCGCCAAAATGTCGACGTTGGAATTCAGTCGACGAGTAATCAATGCCCAATACCTGCAATCAATGTGAGAAAGCACAAATACCGAGGAAAGACAAAGACAGAAACAGAAGATCAAACGAGGAACACGGAGCTTTTACGTGGTTCGGCAATAATTGGCCTACGTCCACGACTGTCTGTCTCTTTAATTCTGCAGAGTGACAGTATATTATTCAATATCGTCCCCTGTTACAATGATCTCGATCCCTATTTATAGGGAAAGAAGTGTTACAATTCTGATTGTAGCAAAATTAGGAAGAGAATCCTGAATTAATTACATTCCCTAAACAATTGGGAAAAATAAGGAAAAGAATTATAAATTAATTATGTTTCCTAATATTTTTAGATAATATTAGGAAATTACTATATTTATCTCAAGATATTGTTGACTTGATTTTGAATTTGAATTGATCTCCATATCTGACGAGGGAATCATGGTTTGATTGGACAATTGCCATATTTGGAGAGAGAATCACGTTTGAACTTGGTAACTGCCTGTTCTGGAAGATATGATGCTTATCACGTGTCTGAGCGAGCTGACGTGTCATGGTGATCCCAATCTCGAGCTCGCTGAGAGACGAGCTGCGCAGGCGGCGAGCTGCGACCTGGCTATACTTATGGGTCTGTTGATGCCAGCTGGAAATCTTGATGGCCTTTGAGTCAATACTGGGCCTCATCTGATGGGCTTTGACTATACTGACCTCATTGGTTCTTCTTATCGGGTTTTAAATGGGCCCAAATTGGACTTTTACCAGCCCAACTACTGAGTCCGAAAAATATGCATAACAGTTTATAACATAGACAGATCAAAGACAGATAGAGCGCAGCATTGAATTGCAACTGGCAACAGACAGAACGGGGTTGTTTTTAGTTGCAGTGTTTTCTGAAACAGAGAAAACAGATCCAGAATGGGCGAAACCATGAATGGGGCTTTTCAAACTCATATTCGGTCACTTCTCTCAATATTGGTAGAGCAAAAATTCAATATGCTAGGTATATGTTCGGACAAATAACTGTCATATAATATGATTTTTAAAAAATGACATATAACATAGTGTTGGTATTTCGTATGATTAGATACTCGTATTACTTAACATAATTTTACAAGTTCACAATCTTAAAATCGCACAATTTTGGTCTATTGATTGATGGATCATACTATTTTGAAGGAACCAACGATCTTATTAGAACAAAAGACAATCAATGGATTCTAATTAAATGATTTATTAAAATAACATAAATTAAAGAAGACAAACCTCATAACTCCCCATTAACTTAACTCATCGATTTAGTAGTGCAGCCATACCCTTCACGATAGTACCTGCTTCACCTACCTTTCTTCAATCTTCAAAACTTCCCACATGAACTCGGCATGGATCACATGCTACTTTTGAATGGATTGAAAATGAAATGAATGAATATCCATTAAAAAAAAAAAATAGTGTCACACAAATGGGTAGGCCACCCCAAAAGTTTAAATCAACTTACTACTGAGAAGTGAGAACAAACATCAGTTATTGGAGGTTTTCTTATATATCATTAAATTAATTCAGTTGATTATTTGAGGTATAGATATAAACATTTTGTATGTAACATTGAATTGTTAATACTTAAAACATGAAGACTAGTTAATTCAATTTATGTGTAAAAGCTGACATAGAATAAAATGTAAAGATTAGTTAGCTTAAGTTAAAAAGTCAATTGTTATCTATATATATTTATTTGTATTTTTTTCGTTTTTTACTGATGACACTAAATAAGTCAAAGGTTGTCAAAATATATTTAAATTAATCACTGTTTGTATAGTATAGATATTTACTCCTACAGTAGGAGAAAACTATGTAAGATAAAAAAATTACTCACGCAAAATTTATAAAATATAATAATGGGATCCATTATTGAGGTGCACGAGGAAGTGCGCAACCCCACTTGATATGAGTTGATGACTTGATGTACTATTATAACCGTCCGCTATTAAAATGCACGAAGAGGATGTACAATCATCTATGTTAGGGGTTTATATATTCTCATATATGTTAAACTAGAACATGATAGTGTGGATGTCACATTACTATATCTGTGATTACATTTCTAACATTCATAATTTAACTACACAATTATACTGAATTTGGTTAAAAAGAAAAAAGTAATTTTTGTTCAATAATTGTCAGATTGTCATCCAATAAGACACATATGGACGCTCGCCATCTCAAGTTCTGTAAACTGCTTATTAATTTAAGACACATTTGGATGTAGTTGGTTAAAAGCAAAGTCTGTAAACTGTTTAAAATTCTCCTTACTAACACTCGCTATTTTTTTCTCTCGTCTTGTCTCTGTTTTCTTTTTCTTGATAGTGCTAACGAAATTTAATAACCTTTATTGTTGTTGTCTTCAAATTTCTTTGTTACCGTGGAATCTTGTTGCCGTTGCTAGCAAGCCTAGCATAGATATAGAAAGTAACTTCTTTCACCTGGTCTCTACCATATTAATCTAAAATAACTGCAACAATTTGTCCTAGAAAAAATCTCTACGGTATTAATGCAAAATAACAGCAATAACAGCAACAATTTGTCATAAAAAATTGATGATGAAGCAACTACTGGATTGTTTTTAGGTATTACGTGAAGTGGCGGATTTGAATTTGGAATATTCTAAATAAATGGTATTTGAATACTAACAGTGGTTCTTACAAAAATAAATAAATAAACAAATAATAGCAATGATTAAGAATCATTGTTTATATCGTCAAATTTCGATAGTATTAAACTCCTACTAGTAGTTGAAGGATAGACCCCACCAAATACCAATTCCAGCGATAGCTAATTAAAGTAACAACCATACATAATAAATTATTGTTGAATAAGGCACGACTGCATTATTAAGGTTTGGTGAAATCTGCAATTAATAATGAATACATTGGACAATTTATATTTTTTATAAAAACCCAAAAAGAAGTAAAGTCAAATATCAAAGGATAAATTGCACAAAATTCCCTCGATGTTAGGTGATATTGTATCCATATGGAGCTTTTACTGTTAAATCTTAATTGCATAAAGTTTCCTCTAGTTTATTTATTATTTTTTTATAACTTACGTAGTTGTATTCATTTTTATTTATTAAAATGGTTAGTGTTCAATTTTAATAAAATGCATTTTACAATCTCAGGTACGTAATTCTCCCTCAACCTTATGAAAATAAATTTTTTGCAATCATAAAAATAAATATTTATGACTCATAAGTTCAAAAAAGAAAGTTGAGAGACCAGATAAGTACAACGAAAATAAATACAACAATTTATGGATCTATTCTTCAATTATCATAACTTAGCTTGAGAGCCAAGACAAACACCGACCATCACTTTCTAGGAAGGGGACACTGTATATAAGGATGATATTATGTTTTCTTTTTTTTTTTTAATATATTGTAAATTGAAATTGATCAAACACTAGTTTGATTTACATCTGGTCCCCCATCCCAACCCCTCCATACTCCACCCTCGCTTCATTTGCTTTCGGTGGATGGTGAGATGTTTCAAAACATTTATTTATTAATTTTTACTCCTATTTATTATTTGTATCAATCAATCCTTTCAATGTTATCATGAAAAACACATTTGTCTAGTAATGACTTATAGTGTTTTAAATATAAGCTAAAATTTTCAACTTTAATTTATCCAAATTTAAATCAAAACCTATTTAAAAACAGTTATAAAGGTTTAGGAGACTTTACCAATTGAAATAGTTAGCAAGTAAAACAAGATTCAACTTTGTAGAAGTCACTGTTGGTCATCAATTTATCGTAGTTACAAATTTGTAATACTAACAAAAAGTTTTTGATAAATTTCAGTTCTTCAAATTTATTTCAATATACATAATGTGCTAGAAGACATCGATGGAATTTATTTATTTTATTCAAATACAAAATTTTGAGATCAAATCTTAATAATTTTATTTTTAAATTAATGGAATAGAAGATTATTTTCGTCAATGGATCCGGAGACTTCAAACAAAAAATAAAATAAAATAAAATAAAAATTACGAAGTCATCCAATTCTATGCCCATTAACTTCACTACGAGGTCAAGTGGGTCCAAATATTTCATGAAAATAAAAGTGAAAAATAAGAAGGATAAACATTGACATTAAAGAATTGGGTGGGAATCATAGGATCCAAGACCAGATAATGTAGAAATAATAAACAAAGTTTGGTAACGTCAGGGCATCATTGCAGGAATTGCTATTAAAATTTCTTGCTTTGTTTGCTTTTAATTTTTTATATTCCTAATATGGATGCTTGCCCAAGACCACATAAGACATGCACATCATTATTTTCTACCCAACAGACTGCACCTGATAATATAAGTATATATTGATATGGATGGCGTTCTAATTGTGCAAATTTTTAGCAACATTTTTTTAAGATTTAGTTAACATGTAAATAATATTACTTTTATTTATTTTCCCATCTTTGAATAATTGATGAGATTTAGCACTGTTTATGATAATATATTTTTTAAAAATATAATACCAATTATCATAGAACTATTAAATTTAAATATTTCATTATTACATACTTGATGAAAAAACTACTTCTGTAACATAAAGGAAATATTCACCTCTCATAATATGGAAAACATTTACAAACATATTTGTGTATACATATGTTATGACTCGGAATTCTTATTATATATGTAAAAAGATAATGGAGGATCATTTGAGTTAATGAGTGCACGTGTATACTTATAATGAATTCGATATAATATTTTATATGGCTTGGTGGTTGTAACTTGTAACCATGATTCAAGTTCAAGTTTTAGCAATTTTCATGACTCAGAAGAGAGACTTTAAAGGAATATTACAATGAAATAAATTTATTTGGATTTTATTTGAAGGATACAAAATATTATTATTTATTATTATTATTATTGTTATTATTATTTTATAATATAGTGGTAAAAATCAGCCCCATATGGCCAAGTTAATATGTGAATTAAGAGCGGCAATATTACCACCCCTCAAAAGTTGTATGTACACCTCTCTTTGTTTGTGCACCCCATTAATTTTTAAAAATTATTTGTTTTTGTAAGCACACCCCATTCTATACCAAATATGCCCTTTCTATTATAAATAATTATCTTTCAGCTAAAAAAATAAATTAAACCTTTCAATTATCTTTTTAATAAATTTATTTACACAATTTCTCTCAAAAGCATGTATGTACTGAATTTGTGCTATCTGTGGTATCAAACAATGGTGAACGTAACAAAGACGAAGAAGACATACTGTAAGAGCAAGGAGTGCAGGAAGCACACCTTGCACAAGGTGATGCTATACAAGAAAGGCAAGGACAACTTGGCTACTCAAGGGAAGCGATGCCGTTACAATCGCAAACAGTTAGGTTCTGATGGGCAGACCAAACCCATTTCTCGCAAGAAGGTCAAGACCACCAAAAAGATCATCTTTAAGGTTGGTAGTGCCATGGTTGCAAGCATGTCTCCCGACACCCCATCAAAAGATGCAAACACTTCGAGATTGGTGAGACAAGAAGGGCAAAGGAACTTCTCTTTTCTAAATGCCCTCTCTATTTTTCATTTTTGGCCTTTGTTATTTTGATGTTGTGTTTTTAGAAGGTTGAGTTGATGACTATAACATAAGTTGAATTGATCTTTGATTTTTTTTATTTAAAAAAAAATGATTTAAGGGTAAATTTTGGATTTTAAAATATATACAAATTTGAGGTGTACATACAATTTTTAGGGTGTGGAAACATTATCACTCGTGAATTAAAAGGTCTAATATAATAGCCTAATTGATGAACCCATAAGTTGATCTAGCCCAAGTGAAGCCCATAAGATGGCAGCCCACAACCTAGGATAATGGTCGAACAACTCAGATCTCCTTAATATGAGTTGACCTAATTAAAAAGAGAATTTTAGTCATATTACGCATGCATTCAACAGGGGGTTCGATTGGTTTCAAAGAGAAGATTCTCTTATTAACATAGGGGCGAGGATCGAGGAATGGATCCGTTGATTCTCGTTGCTTTTATTCTCTAACAACTCTTATAGAAGGGAGAGCAACCAAAAAGAGAAGGATCCAATTTATCCAATACTATTACTCTATCAAAATACTCTACACCCAATTAATACTTCAATCTTGTAATCACAAGATGGCTAGTTGCACTCTCACTCAAAGCCTAGCTAGCTTGTCATATGACCATCGATCAAAATCTAATCTCGATAAACCCTTATTTTCTCACACGTTGAGTGACATTACCACAAACCTGGTCGTACATACTCTTTTTACATTTTATCTATTATAATGATTTTTTTTTCTAACTTGAACGTTAGAGTACCTTTGGCGTGCACCACCCCGGTATCAAGGTAATAATTATTCTTTCGTTCAATTCTCTTGTTGGCTGTTAGGCCTCTTGCTGATCGTATAGTCTAATCCTCCATATCAGCATCTATAGAATTGACCATTTATATGTAATTAATTAAAAAGGTAGAAATTTATTAAGTATTATATTTATTTGAAGATGTTAATGTGTAAATTATTAAAATCTTGAAGTAATGAGTATGATTTTATCGTTGGCTTTGTAGATATTAATATGTGTCATACTGAATAATGAGGCATATTAACATAATTTTTAGAAAGTATTTAAGAAAGAAATAAAAGTAGAAAAATAACACATTGGTTTTACTGTGTAAAACAAGTAAACAACAATGTTGTTGTATACATATTTGAGACTGTATAATTAGGCTGGTAAAAGTTAAGGAACTGATCCAATGGATTGATTTAATAAATGAAGGTCCAGTTCGTTAACACTCAGCTCGCAGGAACGAGCTCTCAGTTCGCTGTTACAATTCTTAGATCATTAGTCAACTATGGTCAAGACTACCTTATACTCAGCTCTAGGTCGCCCAGAACGAGATCCAGTTCACAGCTCGAAGTGTTCGTTAAAAAAGTTTTTCCAAAAAGGCAATAGTTTAAATTGAGAAAGAGTCAATTACCAGAATTTGAAGTAAAATTAAACTCTTATATTAGTGGAATCTATCCCTAATATGGTGGACACCAGTTTTTGAATGTAATTAATATGAAATTCTTTCCTATTTTATTTGCACTCAAATTGTAACACCCCACATTATAAACATGGGTTGAAAATTTAATTGTAACAATATGAAAAAACAAGAAGCAATAAGATACTGTGACTCTGCCAAAATAACTAAAGAAACAGTCGTGGTTGTAAACATCTTTTTGAACCGAACCACATAAAATTCTCCTTGCGTTCATTGTTTTTCCTATTTTCTTTCTTTTATCTCTATTTTTGTTTTACTTTATTTACAATATTGAGTTAAAGAATTTGGACCGATCAAATTCAAATGTTGACAAATGTATACTGCAGTAAGAGAAGCTGCATCATTGTCGAGTGATTTATTGAATGTCCATCAAGTTCCTAAGGCAAAAACTGACCATCAAAATCATTCAGTTACTTTATCAAGTTGGTATTGTAAGGGCCAAAGAGAGTTTCTAAGAAACAGTCTGTTATTATTATATAATTTGAAATTCAAAACACTTTTTTATTTCTTCCAATTATTTCAACTGTAAAAAAGAAGTAAGTTGTGGTTTATTGCAGGAAAAGGCCAAAAACAGATGAATTGGACATAGAAAATGTGTGCTCCTCAATCGATATGAAAGATCTCGAAATTCTGCTTACTCTGACAAATGTTTTTTATCTTCAATTATTGATAGAGTAAATTTGTATATAAAAACACTGTTATTTTGTAATTACACGACCGGGGTCCACTGGACAACTGAGTCGGCAGTGCTATGAAAGTTAAGGCACAAGTCGGTTGAGTTATGAGTTTCTTTATTGAAAATGGTTGACAAGTGTTGACTGAGACATGATCTCTGGTTTGGACGAATTAATAATGGCGTGTGTCTCGCAATGAACAGTATATCACAGAGATCCAGCTTTTTAAATTTACATTTCTTGTGGTCAGGGTGTATTTGATATATATATATTTATTATTGGAACTTACTCAAAGAATAAATGCAATCAACTATGATTAGACGCTGATATCACGGTCAGAACATAATTTTAATAATAAAATATGATATATTAATAATTTTAAATTTATGGATATTTTAAAACATTTTTAACTCATAATGTCTCTTGTATCTCATAAGGCCTCCTGTGAAGCTTTTCATAAAATATGAGAACGCAACTATTCAATATATCTAGACATCCACATTAATAATATTAAGGGTTTCAATTTACACCCATAATCCTTAAATTATAATAGTTATAAAAAAGCAAGAATACTATCTATGAGTCTTTGGTTGCCGGCCCCATTGGTAGGCGCCATCAACCTCCATACCTTCCATTATGAGTGGCATGGTTTCGACACCCATCCTCAAATCCAAATATAATAATATAATAAAATATACAACAACAACAACAATAACAATAATTCTCTTACCATTATACGAGGGTCCCTTCTAATTGGGATTAATATTACATATATCAAAAAATAAAAAAAAAAGCTTAGTATTACAATTTTACTTATTTATATCAATTAAATTATAAATACTATTTTTTTTTAAAGTTGATCATGATGAATTATTTATTTATTTTTAAAATTAATATATATTGATGTAAAATTATGCATAAATCAAATTTATTTATATAATCTAGTATGCGAATTTCATAATTAATAGATATCCATTATAAGATAACAAATAAACTCTGATATAATAATAAGATATTTACTTTTATAATAATATATCAAAGCTTATAATTTAAAGTATATACAGTTCTAAAATTATAATAATATTATATTATGCATTATAATTTATAAGTGTATTTCAGGTTTTTTTTTTTTTTGTGAAGTGGTATTCCCTTTTTTTTTTTTTTGAAAACAGGGTTGTTAAAAAGATAACAATGTCACTTCAAAAATAAAAAACATAAAAATGTTTACGTAAACCTTTTTTATGAAATGACTGATGCTCACGTTTTGTTAAAAATTATATGGATGTCGTTTTCTGGTGATTAATTATTCTATCACAAACAATCTCACTCCTTGCCATATTAAATTTAATTTAATTTGTATGGGGCGAAACGTAATTTAGAAAAAAGTTGCCGACACGTCGATTGTCTATGTGAGACCCACAACATATACCGTGGGCCCTCCATCTTCAAAATAATCAGAGCCAGGATGGAAAAAAGAGAAACACTGTGTTTCTTTGTAATCTTCCTCTTTCTCTTTCTCTCTCAATTCTCCAACACGTTTTCTCTCTCTTAAAATTCTAGGGTTTTTCAATGCTGAATCTGATTCATTACACTTTTCCCGTCCCGCAAATCTGCCCTCTACCTGCCTCAGGTAATCTCTGTTTCCGATCTCATTTCACTTTCTGCACTTTATGTATTTCTGCCATTTTATGCTTTACCACTCTCTTGCACGCATTTGTCTATAACTTTGCATATCTTTGCCGGGATTTGGATGCTCTATTTTGGGTTCATGTCATTTTTTGCTACTTTTGTCTCATTTATCTAAAGTTTTTATTTTATTTTATTTTTTATTTTTGGTTTGTGATTTGAAGTGATGGAGATGTTTTGTTAGTTTTTTTCAATTATTGTATACTTGCGGCTGGCTTGATAAATCAGTAATTTTTTTTTTTTTTGTTTAGTGAGATTAATCATGGTTTAGGTCCAACTTAGACAAAAGATACCAGTTAGGTTCTGGTAAACATCTTCTTATGTTGCACTATTTTTTATTAAGAAAGGTGTGTATGTGGTTAGGTTTGTTCACCAAAGTTGCTGTTTTTGTTATATTTGAATCTGGAGGCTTGAGTCAAAGAAATAGTTGGTGGTGCTGTGAGTTTATAGTGCCCTCTGGGACATGTTGATATTGTGCTGGGGTTAATTGGAGATTGGGATTTAAAATCTGTAATGTTGTTTCTACTAAAGATCACTCTTATTCTCGTGTTTTTCATGTGACGGTTTATGTTAAGATTAATTAGATTCAAGACGTGCGGTAAAGATTGTTGCAATGTGTCACGCTGTTATTTATTGTTGGACACTTGTGAGCGTACGGTTTGAGACATTCGAGCACATGCACGATCGAGTGATGGATAGAATTTGCTGTACGTGTGCGTGGGATTCTGGAAGTGCTGACGTGTAATGCTGGCGAATATAACATTTAACATTTTGAAGGCATTCTATTGCTTGCAACGTTCTCGAGACTGTCCTGCGCTGAACATCATCAATGAATCAAATTTGACTTGCATTTAACAGTTTTTTCATTAATGTTACTGATGCTCTTGAATCTTTGCAATCATGTCAGGTTCAGGTGTTGCGATTTTGGTGTGCATGAACAGACTTGACGGACATTAGGAGCTTTGGAGTTTCTATAATCATAGGAGATCTTGAGAACATGTGTCCTCCACTCAGATATCTGAAATCTGTAAATATGAATTTTCCAAAAAATGGATTAGTTTAAACTGGCACTGCATATCCAACAGTTTCTCCTGTTCTACATCTTAGTGAATTCAGCAGCGTGTGTGACTAATTGCAGTAATGGGTTCATTTCCCGGTACTTGTGAAATTGTGGAAGCAGGGGAAGAGGTGAATTCATTTCAACATTCTCGAAGAACTTACCGGCCAAATTCCGGGTCAGGTATGGCTGACAAGGATCGCAAGCTTCCTAAGCTGAAGTTGGGATACAAGGATTCTCTAGAAGATGATATCAATCAGCTTTTTGAATCTGTAAGTCTTAGAAATTCATTCAAAAGTCTGGGACCTTTGCATGAAGCTAGCACCAGTTCAAGCCCATTAAGAAAAAATGCTTTGAAAAAGCCTATCAGCGTGCCCCATTCACCACGTGTTGGAGTTTCTGAGTCAATCTCTCTGAAGCAGGCATTCAGGGAACTTTCTATCAGTAAGGCATCAGAAATGGCTGCTATGAAACGATTAGCAAAGCCGACAGGTTCTCCAGGGGCTTTGGAAGCTATTAGGATAAAGAGTTTATACAATGCAAAGGTGATTGATCCTGCTAGTGGATCTGGCCAGTTTGTAGATGAAGGTAAAGGGAGTATGGTTGAAATATCTCTGGTGCCGGAAGAAAGCCCATCAACTTCTTCTGTAAAGATGCCCCAAGCGCCTCAAATGCCAAAAATAAAATCAGCAAACCCAAACTCTCATTCTCCTCAATTTACCATTCCAACAGTGCAAAATGCTACAAGAACCAACCATGCCTCCCATTCATCTACTCAATTAGCCGTCCCAACAGTGCAAAATGCTACTGCAACCGACCAAAGTTCTCATTCTTCTCCTTGTTTTGATGTTCCTGCCATGCTTAATTCTAGGGGAGCCAACCGAGGTGCTCATACTCAGACCACTGTACCAACAACACAAAATGTTGTTGGAACCAGCCAAAGTATTCATTCTTCTCCTCCATCAGCTGTTTCAAACCAAAGTGGTTCTAAGAACACATTGATGCATGATGAAATTGTTCGAATGACAAAAGAGGTAGAAGCTCTTGCAATAAAAACAGAGCTGGCACAAAAGGAGAAGGATGTACCTGCACCTTCACCATCTTCAAATCCTACTGACATACCAGAATTGGGGAAAAATTCTCATGCTGTGACCAGATCAGCAAGCAGAGCAGCAGCTTTTAAGTCAGGACGGAAAGCCAGGTTGCATATAGTACCTTCTTCTGGTTCAGTCAATGGCGGCAGGGTAAGCAAGCTAACTAGAAATACCCCACGTATTGCCAAACCAGTCCTCAGGAACAAGAATTCTTTGAAGAAGAAAATAAAACAGGATTCACCTTCTGCTGTCAGTTCTTCTAATACATACAATGACGTTCGAAGCAATTTGGGCCCTAGTACCACTCAGCTGGTTTGCCAGAGATGCCGCTGTGCTTTGAAGAATGCAACTAATTTATCAAATCAGGATTCACCAAAGTCTAGCATTATTGGTGTTAGTGTTGACGTTAGCTCTGTAAATGTGAATTCTTGTACAGATGGACCGGACTATAGTGACAATAGCTGTAACAGAAGCCAAGCTGCTGTTACAAAAGCGAAAAAGAACCCAAAATCAAGTGAAAAGGGGGAATTTTCCCAAAGCTCAAAAAGTAGCCTTGGTGAATATAGTAGTAGTACAAGTAACAGTGATGACAGTAATTTGAGTGGGTCTAGTTGTGGCAACAGGCCTCACATGTCAAAGGATGTGAGATGGGAAGCTATCCGGCATGTTAGGATGCGGCATGGAGCCTTGGGGTTGAGACATTTTAATCTTTTGCAAAAGCTTGGTTGTGGAGATATAGGAACTGTGTATCTTGCTGAGCTGATTGGCACCAATTGCCTCTTTGCTATAAAGGTCATGGACAATGATTTTTTGGCAAGAAGGAAGAAGATGCCAAGGGCGCAAACTGAAAGAGAGATACTGAGAATGCTAGATCATCCTTTCCTCCCTACATTATATGCCCAATTCACGGCAGATAACTTATCATGTTTGGTTATGGAGTATTGTCCTGGTGGAGACCTGCATGTCCTTCGGCAGAAGCAGCTCGGCAGGTGTTTCCCTGAACCAGCTGCAAGGTAGGTTTCTTTGATTGAAGTTCGGTCATTATTATTTGATCCTTTTGCTCGTAATGCATAACTGAATATTTAATTTGTGATGCATATAATAATGTTTAGTTGTTTATTTTCTAGATATTTTGTTTGCACATCTGATGGACCTATTGGCATAATAAGTACAATCAGATGGTTGTGCATTCTTTTGAATGCTTTAGTGACAACAAACATGTGATGTAAGTAATATGTTATCATCAGTTAAAGTCAACATATGCATCCTCTGAAGAAACCTATGGGTTGGCCTAGTGGTTGAGGGTTGGGGCTTTTAACCATGAGGTTAAGCTCAAAAAAAACCCTTGGAGTCACCTATTAAAATTTTAACAGTTTTATGCTTACCAAGGTTGTAGGGTTTAATAGTAGCCCCAAGGTTAGAACTCTAGAACAAGGGAAAGGTTGGGGGAGTTCTAGGTATTAAAAAGAAAAAAGAAGAAAACATTTGCATTTTCAAGGCTTCGGTGAAGAGGTCACATGGCGTTGATCATAACTCAATTGGATTGCTGAATTTTAATTTTCTGTTCATTGTGCTAATGTTGAGGTTCAAAATATTTGTTCCATCATTATTGTGATGCTGAGATCTGATTTGGAGAAAGTTGGATGTTTTGTTGGGTTTTAGTAGTGTCTGATGATCGATCCTCTTGGTGCAGTTATTTATTTCTTATTTTTAAACAAACTATGAATTGGTTGTGTAGGTTCTATGTTGCTGAAGTCCTCCTTGCCTTGGAGTACTTGCACATGCTTGGGGTTATTTACCGGGATCTGAAACCAGAAAACATTCTTGTTCGAGAAGACGGCCACATTATGCTGACAGATTTTGACCTGTCCCTAAGATGTTCTGTAAGTCCAACTCTGCTGAAATTGTCTTCATCCAATCTAGATCCCGCAAGGCTATCTGGTCCATGCACGGAATCTAACTGCATTCAGCCTTTCTGTATTGAACCCACCTGTCAAGTTCCATGCTTCAGTCCTAGGTTTTTACCTGCCAATGCAAAAACAAGGAAATCAAAAGCTGACCCTGTAGCCCAGTTAAGATCATTGCCACTGCTCGTGGCTGAGCCGACTGATGCACGATCCAATTCATTTGTTGGGACGCATGAATACTTGGCTCCTGAGATTATCAAAGGTGAGGGTCATGGAGCTGCAGTTGATTGGTGGACTTTTGGAGTCTTCCTCTACGAACTTCTATATGGAAGAACACCGTTTAAAGGATCTGGGAATGAAGAAACATTAACCAATGTGGTACTGCAAAACCTAAGGTTCCCAGATAGCCCTCTTGTTAGTTTTCAGGCGAGGGATCTCATCAGTGGTCTGTTGGTGAAAGAGCCTGAGCATCGATTAGGATCGGAGAAAGGGGCTGCTGAGATCAAGCAGCATCCATTTTTTGAGGGGTTGAATTGGGCACTTATACGGTGTGCCATTCCACCAGAGCTACCTGAGTTCTATGATTTTGGAGTTCCAGAAGTGGCGTCTCAACAAAGCCCCAAGTATTTGGAGTGTAAAGCCACAGGAGAACACCTTGAGTTTGAGTTGTTTTAGCGGAAAACGTCTATTTTTAAGTAACTGGGGGCTGCGTTTGTCTCCCAGCTGTTGTAATTGTACGTAGCCACTAGTCTGTAGTGTATATCTGATTAAGAATGTTTTAGCAAATCTCAAAGCTATCACCAGAATTTTGCAATGTCAGACATCAAAATCCCCTGTTTAGCAATTACTCACTCATATATTTCAACGTGGATTGGAGCTACAATTGCTCCTAATAATTGACATTTTGAGATCATTCATCAGAGGAAAAATATATTTATTTGAGTTTAAAATTTGATGATAAATTAGAAAACGTATTCTAAATTCTTCTTGGCTTAAAATTCGGTAATGAACTAGGTACAAAAGTAAATCAATAATCAATACTTCTGTTTATGGCTGTATTTTTCCTTCATTTCAACTAATTAAACAAGGTAAAATGATTTTGAAGAAAACATTCCTGGAGTACAAATTACAAATGATTTCCTGTAACATGCCACGAATCGGCGCGCTTTCGAGAAAAAAAAGAGAAGAGAACGGTGCCGCTTAACGACCAAAGAACAAACGTTTAAAACGTCCGTTGTCTCCATCCATTCCTGCACCCTAACTTGATGGCTTCAATCTCGAGCGACGATGAATTCATCATTCTCCTTTGCACAAACCAAACTCCAAACGAAGCTGACATTTCGTATCACACTGAAATCTCCATTTCAACGCATGACATCAAATGCTGGGATTTTGATACGATTCTTCGTCACCAAACGGTCAGACTCGAAGCGGATCGCAACAGGTCCAATCCAAGTCCTTCCCTTCCATTTCTCTTTCCTCTTTCAAATCTCGCTTAATTAACTCCTTCTTGATACATCTCCACAGTCTCTCTCAACATTCTTCCTATTTTCGTGGACTTCTTACTGGAAGCTTCAGGTAAAAGTTTCTGTTGCATCGAATATATATAATTTTGTTTTAGTGTGTGATGGCTGCTCTATGAATCGATTTTAACTCTTTGGCAGTGAATCAAGCTTGGGCTGTATTGAAGTGCAGTGGAACCTGGAGATGTTTATAAATGTTATAAAGTGTATATGTGGTTGTCCAATTGATGTTACATCTAGTAAATTTCTCCCACTTTTTGAGGTAAACATTTTAGTCTATTGGCTAAAACTTTGAAGATTGAATTAGGCAATTTTTGTTGTGATTTATGTAGTTGAGTGAAAGGTGTCTTTTGTTTTTACTTGCCTTTTAAATTAGGGTGCGCTTTATTTTGGAGTGGATATGCTTCTCTCCAAGTGTAGAGCTTGGTTTACGGGGGTTTGTTTGTCCAAGAATCCTAGGTCACAAGAGATCATGTTGGATGATTTGATTCGTATATGGAACTTCGGTTTAGAGCGTGGTAAGAAGTACCTGAGTTTTAGCTGTTAGAGTTGATAAAAGCGTTGTTGTGATGCAGAATAACTGATAGTATAATGTTTGATATTGACGTATTGATGGATAATTTGCTATATGTTGCAGCAATTGATTTTGTTCCAGCATTATGTGTGACCTATCTTGCTAGAAATTTTGTATGTACTTGACTATACCTTTTTGCTTTAATTTATCATCTACGGAAGCTGACGCAGGAGTCATATTTGCAGATGTGGGCCATGTCTAATAAGTTTTTTCGAGCTATTCCCTATAATTTGTTATTAGATTGTGTAAGGCATCCTTGTCTTACGGTGGACAGGTCAGCCAACCCTCATTAAATTGGGCAGAACGATTTTTGTGTGGGCTTTTTAGAATTCTGATGGTCCTAGTGATTTTTCACAGTGAGATGCATCTTTCTGATGCACTTTTAATTTGGCTCGATTCTAACACAGAACAGTTGGATTGCTGGAGCAGAAGTGAAGATGATTTGACTGAAATTTTAAAAGAGGTATGCATTGATTTTTACTTGTTAAATTGGGAACCTAAAATGTTGCTCGATTTTGGGGGATATGGATGAGTTACCGTGAGAAAATCTATTGTGAACTTAAGATAGCTCGTATGGAATTCTTTTGCACATAAATAGGTTTCCACATGTGCAATACAATAAGTATGAGAGAGGCTTGGTTTATTGCCAGATTTTTTGGTAAATGATCAACATCAATCATGTAAAATGACAAAATGACTCGTTATATCTTCCTATATAAAATGGTGCTTTAACTTTCCACTCTTTAGTATAACTGGTGTTTTAGTTGTACCAATCTTTATTTTATATGCCTTGAGGAATGATGCAAGCCACTGAAGGCCCCCCAAAAATTTGCACCATCTCATAACATGACAACTATGTTTTAATTTTATAAATGGACTATAAGAAACAATATACCTCCTCGTATCAGTAAAGGTTATAAGATATTAGAGTACACTGAGAATTTTATTTTAGAAGAAGGTAAGGAATTGGACAAATATTCAAGAACCTGGAAATATGATAGCACAATTAGCATATGATCAAAATTTTGCCACATAAAGCAACCTGTTGATATCATGATAGATGGGTGTGAGCTTCAGCCTCAGCATGCCCTTTTATTCTTCATGAGTAAATAAACATTGTTGAGTGCATCACCTCTCTTTACAATTGGAAAATTGAAAATTGAATTTTAGTGTAAGTTCATCACTTCAATTAATTTATCCAGGTGAGGAACATATTAAAGTAATGGCTAGATTGCTGGCAAAATATCTTGTTGCAAAAGAGAAAATGCCTTACATTAATCATAGATAGTTAGTTCAAAAGGACAGTAGTAGTATGATTCTACCTTTACCCCTTAATGGTAGAAATATTTGTCAAATCTTCCAGTTGATTATGATATCATATGTAAATACTCAATAGTTAGTATTTGATCATTGACAGATTCGAGTAAGCATTCTGCCACTGTGGTTTGCTGCAGGTAGGCCGACACTTTCAAGTTGTTTTACTTACAGCACTTGTAGAAGGATATATATATATATATTTTAATCAATTCTATTAATGGTTTTAGTTGATTTTTGATTTTTTTTTCCTCTGTAATTCAGGGAAAAGAAGGTCATGCTATTTTTCTAAGCTAGCAGATGAGAGTGTTGACTCAATTCTACAACTAGTGAAAAATCCTTCAAAAGGCTTCATAAATATCTTAGGTGATTTTAACCTGAAACATCTCAGGATTCGGTTGACAGAATATTCAGAGGTATTCACTTTACTTTTTTGATGTGATTTTGAGCCCATGCAATGACTTTGGCTTTCTTGAGGGTTCGTTTCATTAGGTTGTAAAGCAGAGGTTGTACAGGTGCAGTACAACAATTGCATCTTGGTTTCTTCATGTCATATGACAAAATTTTGCATATTTGGGCATTATTGAATCTCATTTTTGTCTAGTAAGTGAAGGAAGTTAGATTCTAAAGTTTTCCTCTCCCTCTTTCTTTCTGTCTCTCTGGTTGAGGTTGTTTCTGTTGTTCTTGATAAAGTGTACGAAATATCATCAATGTCTTTCAGGGTACTTGGCTTTCTATGACAGAGTACTAGACTGATATATGAAATTCTTACACAAGTAAAAAAGAGTACTAGAGTATTCCATTATAATAATCATGGGAAACCTTTCGACAAAGTATTTGCAACATGCGTGAGTTTATGATCTTTGGAAAAGAATGAATTCAATGGTAGAGATGTCACTAACTTATTCTTTCACAACGTATTTGAATCTTTCATTTGGATGGAACCTGGGGTTGTGTCGCTTGACTGTCTTGATTGGTGTTCTTATCATGATTATGTAACTTATCTTTTACCTATGCAGAGAGTGAACCTTTCAGGCTGTCCTCAGATAACATCAGCAATTTTGCTCCTTTCTGTGCTTCATTCTTCTCATATTATGGACCCAACATCAAGGAAGATCATCAAACAGTTAAACCTTGAATGTCTTGACAAAGGTCGAATCTCACTGAACTTGCTGCCAACTTTGTCTTTTGAAGCAGTACAGGAGATTAATATTTCCAAATGTCCTAGGATACATCTTGAAACTGCCATTGAGTGCTTTTCCAAGTCATTTCCATCATTGAGAACAATAAAAGCAGCTTATCTTTTGAACTTCAAGACAATTACTTTTTGTAAATTGGTACAGAAGTGTCCACTAGTCTGTGAAGTTGACTTGACAGTTGATCCTAGTCCAGTTATACCGACACAAATGTCAGTTGTATCATCAAGTTCATCCCTAATGCCACTATCATCCAACAAGACGTTTATTGTTGGTGATAATTCTTTGGACATGGCATCAGTTTATGATTTAAGACCATCACTGTCAAATATTACAAAACTCATATTAGAGGGCCGAAGTGATGTATGTGGTGAGTTCTATGTATAATTGTTTATTGCAGTTTCTGTTTATTGAATAAAGTAATTTATTATTTAAATAAATTTTATTTTGGATAAACACATTATGGAATTGGTGGTGGCATACAAATATATCTGAAATTTCCATGTTAAGGTTTAATGGAGAACGAAAAATCTATAGGGTAAATCAGTAAATGCTGATTCTCTACTTAGGCAATATATAGTCCTGAATGTCTTAACTAATCAATCTATTTTTATATCTAAAAGTGCCAGTGAAAGTCCATCTAATGTACAGATTGTCTTCGATTCTTGAAAACTTAATTTGGAATATTTATGGCAAGAAATTAGCACTAACGCACCCAATTGTTGTCCTGACAGTGCAGGGATATAGCATTATATGAGCTACCTGGGTGAATAGTATCATATTATGTATATTACTTTTAGAGAATATTGAAACTTGCCCTTCTTTATGCTGTCTTTGAGGTCTTCATGGAGACTTATACTTACTGATGTCTACATATAGCATTCATATGAAAGACTTTGTTGTTTTGTCCAAGCACATAGAATCTTTGTGTGCTGTGACTCGTGATGGCCTCCTAACTTTCATTTTTTCTTTTCTTTTTCCATGTTTATGTCAGATTCAGATTTGGAGTTCATCTCAAAACACTGTGTTTCCTTAAGTTACCTAAACCTTAAAGGGTGTATTTCGGTAACAGATATCTCAATATCAAATCTCGTCTGCAGATGTTTTAAACTACATTCCATTGTAGTTTGTGATACTTCTTTTGGTATAAATTCAATTCAAGCTCTTTGCTCCGGTATTCCTAAATTTGCTAATGCTTCTGCTTCACATCTTGGAAATAGGCATTTTGATTCCTTGGCAGCTAATCTTCAAACACTGCATATGGGTTGTTGCAAGGGTACTATTTCTTATCTTTAGTTTCTGTATTTTAAGTGAGATGGGCTTTAAATTGTCTGCAGGGAATCTCTGTGTTTCAAAGCCTTGCAACAATAGGTGAAAGTGGGTAGCACCGTGGCAGTCATTCTTTTTTTTTATTTTTGATAGGAAACAGACTTTTTTTAATAATAAATAAAGAAGTTACAAATGTGAACCAGAAGTCATTCTTTTTATCCTTTATAGCATTTTAGTTTGGTAGTCAAGTTACCTCATCTATTCTTTTTTTATTGAAAATTATTGGCCACTAGAAACCTGAATAGCAGTAACACAGCTAGTGGTGGCTACTAATCAAAATTACAGCTTGACTTACAATCGAATGGTTGTCTTCACACCTCTGTGCTGCCTTTGATGTGAAAGTAGTCTTTTGTTAAATTAATGTTTGAAAGGAATTTGGTTATTGCGGAACAGAAGTCTAACATCATGACTGATTCCAGGAGAAAATTTGATCTTCTGAATTTGTGCACCATTATATGTGTGATCCAAATATAGTTGCACGTCAGCTATTCTATTTGCATTGTAAAACATGTTAGAGAAGAACTTCATCAACCTCCACATCTAATTCTTAATATCACTAGGAAAAACTCATAGTTTCTATTGTAACTAGGCTATCATGTCCTTCACAGCCTTTACTCACATTTTATTTGGCCTCTTCACACTTTTCTGAAGTTTATTTTTACGAGAGAATATTTGTACGAGAATAGTGATTGATTATAATTTGAGAGAATATAAGGTCTTGTATGTTTTAAAATTCTTGAAATAACCATGACACTAAAATCTTGTTGAACTATGTGTATGACTTGTCAAATCTTGTGCAGGTGTTGATGAAACTTCTCTACTAGAGCTAATGTCTCGAGCAAAACTGCTGAGGAGTCTTAGTTTGAGGAGCACTCACCTAGTTGACAATGCTCTCTATAATTTCTCAGGTTCTTCATTGGAGATGCTTGATGTTTCTCATACTATGGTGAGTCATCCCATTTATGGAAGTTGATTCTACCGTAGAAAGTCGTACTATATGGATATTGAATGTGGAAAAAATTAGTCCAGGTGTCAATTGGTGTGAAATCTGAAGTATAAGAAACATAAAAATAATTGCCAATAAAATTCTTCTTTACCTTTGCAACTAGAACATACAATTTTGTCTACTGATTATCTACTTAATAGATACTTTGCATACCACATGAATGTTCTTTTGACAGAAAATGTATGTTGATGGTCATATTCATCTGTTTAACTAATACAACTTAGGAGTTAGAGTTGCTGTTTCTCTAGTAACTCTTTTGAATTAGCCAAGTCAATTTTCCTGCATGTTTGCATTTTGCGAACCCACCTTCTCTCATGCCACAATTGTGTTATCTGTGACATTAGTTCGTCAACTCATGGCAGCTCATAAGACAAATTTTGAAATTTTATTTGATTACTGCGCTTAAGACTTAGGCTCCGTTTGGCACGCAGGATTGGATTGGAATGGAATGAGAAATCACCATCCCATGTTTGGTAGAATTTGAGATTGGATTAAAAATTATACTGTATCATGTTTGGTATAGATTAGGATTAGATTGAAATAAAATTAATTTAAAATTTTCATTATATAAAATTAATTTTATAAAAAAAATCTGAAAAAAAAAAAAAAACAAAATAATCTCCCATTTCTTCAATATCAAAATTCATAATCTTTCACAATTCAACATCAATAATCACAATTCATCAATATCATCTCCCACAACAACAACAACAATATTATAACATCATCAAATCATCATAACATTAACACAAAAAAAAAAAAAATCATGGCATTCTGTTCTGGGTTCGGCGACGAACCCAGAACCATCCCAACTTGGGAAAAAAAGAAGAAGAAGAAAAGAGGGAGGAGAGGTTTGATGAGAGAAGGAAGGTGAGAGAAAGAGAGTGACAGAGAGAAGAGAAAGCTGTGAGAGAGAGAGAGAGACGGGGAGAGGAGAAAATAAAATTCAAATCCAATCCCTTCCAATGACATAGTTTGAGTTGGGATTGGGAAATGCCAAAAGAATGGGATTTGGAAGGAGGTTGGGATTCTTGAATCACAATCTCATTCACTCTCCAAATATGGCATTCAAGTGATTTGGGATTTTTGAATCCCAATCCCATCCTTAATCCCATGTGCCAAACATACCCTTAGTGATCATGTAGGGCACAACTAAAGAGATGAAAAATGCATACTCTGGAGGTTCCTATTTCTTGTCTTTGCAGCCTAGGTATATGCTATAGAGATGGAATAATGTCTTAACAAAAAATGAATTGTGATGGTAAAATTGCAGATATCAGCACCTGCTTTAGCTCATATTGTCCGTGGAAATTCTGGTTTGAGGTATTTAAATGCAAGAGGATGTAAAAATTTGTTTCAACAGGGAAGTGACACCAGAGGAGTGGAGTTCTCCTTTTCACATCTATGTGAGGAGCTCTTTACTGACTTAGGCAGGACATGCAAATTAGAAGAAATTGCACTTGGTTGGGGATTCTCCTATTTCGCTCTGGAAGCTTTGAAACCTGCATTTATGTCACTAAAGTCAATAACTGTGGGTTTGGGTGCAACATTAGGTGAAAATGCGTTAAGACTATTATCCACAACTTGTCCTATGCTAGAGTCAGTTAATCTTCATTTTCAGGTATTACTTTATTTATAAAATTTAGAGTCAGTTAATCTTCATTTTCGGGTACTACTTTTATCTATAAAATTTGTCGATACTTTGAATGTGATACCATATTTTTTGTCGCAAATGAACACATAGTTCTAATCTGGACTTTTGGAAATTTATCCAAAGATCTTCTCAAATTTTCAATTAAACTTGATTTCCAATCTTGAATCTTGATTATATAATAATATGAACTGCCATGTTGTGGCACAAATGAAGAATTGCTTGAACTTTGAAAAACTATGTTTTTTTCTGATATTGCATCCATCTTATGTGTAATGCCTGTTCTCTTTTTATCATCATCATTTACAATCATTATGGTTTATATGGCCTTTATTTACTTGAGTTGCAGTAATCTGTCAAGAAACAGAAAGGTTTAGGATCTAGATAGCATTCCATTAAACTTTCTTATTTCGGAGTGTTGGATACTGAATGTTCCTCTTAACATACTGTTTCTGACTGACATTTTGTGCAAATGATAATTTCATTTGATTGAAACAATCTGACACATAAAGGTACCTCCTTCTGAGGTAGGTTATTAGGTTCTCTTTCTACTTTCTTTTCTGATGCAAGAAAAATATGTTGTTTGGTGGGTTTCTCATATGATGAGACCAATATGAGGTGTTGAGATGATTCTTGATGATTGTTGTCATTTTCAGATTTCTTGTGCACTTGTTCAAACTCTTTGTAAGAAGCGTATTATGTTGTGACTTGTGAATGTGGATTTATCTTTTTGTGAGACTTTGATTTATGGTGATGTCTTTGGTCCTCAATATACAAAACTTTCTGCTCACGAAAGTTCTTTTCTGGTCCTATTTCTTAGTCATATATATTTACTGTGAATGAATTCAACAATTAATGTTCTGCACAGGTGATATGTGATTCTATCTTGATAAGCATTATGGAATCATTAAGAAAGTTAGAAGATTTGGCCTTGTGCTACTGTCTTGGTGATATATCCATGTCAAGCTTTAAGGAACCTCTTCCAAATCTGAAAAAGTTGAAGCTTGAAAGGGTGACACCTTGGATGACCAATAATGATTTGGTGCTTCTGACACAGAACTGTGCAAATTTGGTTGAGCTTTCATTGACAGGATGCACACTTCTTAATACAGGTTAGCAGTTATCAATTGTAAATCATACGATCTACACTTGCATATTCCTTTCATATGATTTAAACATCCTCTCCTCGTAGTTTTATAAGATGAATCTATCAGAAAAGGGTCTTGAACTTAACTCCATTACAAAAGTTAGCTCATCAGTGGAGGTGTACCCTTACTTTATAAATCAATACAAATTTACTTATTCAATCAATGTGGGACTATCTAACACAGTCTCTCACGCACAACGTGTCCACTCGGCAGCACCCGCACCCGTGCAACTGAGTTTGGGTCATGTAAATTAGATAAAGCTCAATTCAAGCTCTGATACCATATCAGAAAAGGGTCTTAGGCCTAACTCTATCACAAAAACTAGTTTATGAGTACAGATTTACCCTCACCTTATAAACTAATACAAATTTACTTCTTCAACCAATGTGAGACTATCTAATAGAATCTCCAAAATGGCTTAAAGCTTAATAGCAGGTTTATTGAACCTGTATTGATGATTTCCGACCACTGCTGCATTGTCAATTTCTTTAGTTATGTTTATCTAAGAAAGCCACATTACTACTTCTATGTTTTCTTCCTCATTCATTTTCTTATCAGATTCTCAACTGATTATATCACAAGGATGGCCGGGCTTGATGTCTATCCATTTGGAGGTTTGTAATTTCTTTACAACATCAACCAACTTCACTGTGTACTTATATTTACTTATTAGAAAAAATCTTTATCATAACTCAGGTTTTAATTCTTAAAAAGTCTTTCAGTCATAGTGTAGGAAGGCATATAATTAAATTATCAAGTTAATATTTTAATTAGTGATCTTGTCCCTTGTGACAAACACCGGGCATCTTCAGAGTGGAACCATCGTTATGCACTATACTACAATCATGCAATTAAAGGAGAGGTTTGTGCTGTGGTTTATTCGATGCAAGTCAAAGGCTTGAAGAAGCTAGACAACAAAGAGAAATAGGGGTTGAAAGAGGTGAATGAGAATGGAGATGTTAATTTTGAGAAAGAGGGAAAAAACAGCCTAATTTTGGGAGAAATAGGATGGATAAAGAAGAGTGAGGAAAGAATAAAGTGGAAAAGGTGGGAAAAAAATAATAATAAAGCAGGAGAAGAAGAAAGAGTAATTAGAAATTTTCAAAAGACCAATTTATTCAGTCATTTTCTTCTCTCTAATATAACTAATACATCAAAGCTTATTAATGGTCTCTAGAAATCAAATCTGACCCAAATAATAAAATTAAATCTACTCCAAATAAGTAACCTAATCAATTTTATTATTATTTTTTTTTGGTTAAAAAAAAATTCAAATAAGTAACTCCAAAATTTCTAGATTGAAAATCTCTAGTATCTTTACATGTCCTTTCTTTTTTTTTTTGGTTTTTTTTTAAGTATTTTTGGGTTGTTTTCTTGGTGAGGCCTTTTTGGTGTAGTTAGCATAAAGTTCTCCAACTGGAGTTAAGATGTATCACTATCATCAAGTTTTTGCTTCAAACTATGCAATTAAGTAAATAAAGAGAAGAAATAAATTGCTGTGTGTATGGGCTTTGGGAGAACATTGAATGCTTTAGTTAATGGGCATTTTGATTGTTTTGTCAGCCCCAGTCTCATACTTGTACATTAGAATGATTTCTCTGATTAAAAATTTATTTAGACTGACACAATCTGTTTGTTCCCCAATTTTTGTTGTGTTATTACAACTGTAGAACTAGAAGTCACAAATTATTTCATGTTCTTGCCATTTAAGTTCTCATATTCTTTTCACATGTGAGCATTTTGTTGCTCAGGACTGTGGAGGTGTAACTGCAAAAGGGATTACTTCTCTTTTCGATTGTCCCGCTCTTGAAGATCTCTTACTGCGTCATAATGTGAGTCTTCTATTGCTACTTTTGGTCTCTCATTTTGCATTGATTTTTAATTACTGTTGGCTAAATTGATGACCATACCGTTAGTCTGCTACTACTTGGAAGATTGCACATAGGCATTTCCTAGCCGGTAAGAGGAAGCCTATGTATTGTAATACATTTGTTCAAGGGGCATTGGTGCGTCTGTGTAGAATATGACTAGTGTCTTTTAATTTTGTTTGCTACTGACTGGTACTCAGCAGAACGGACATGAATATGTGAGCCCTGTTCAGATTATGGAATGAAAAATTTATGTTTCTGTAGTTTGGACCCTTCTCATTTCTTAACGCCTTCTCAGAGGAATCATGCCTAAATGTGTGGGCATGTATTGCTTATAATATGTGATGGGTATTTATCTCCTGGCATCATGTTCAAATGTGTTGGGGTCTACGATCTTAACTGTTGCTGAACTGCTCTTTCTAGGGAAAGCTATAGCTTAAGTTCGATGCCTAAATCAAATTGGAATTTCTTCTCATTAAAAGTTCTAAAATCTATAAAATGTCAGGGTCATGGGTTGCAGAGAAACTTCATTCTGGATGCTGCTTCAAAGGTAATTTCATATATGCAAATATTAATTGCTAGCTCCTGCTGTTCTTGGTGAAATCAAGTTTCACAAGTGTAAAGTGATGTTCCCTTCTGTTATGATAGATGCCTGTGCTTCGACAAGTATCATTAGACTTGTGTGATGCAAGTGATGGTGACTTTGACATTCCTGATGTAAGTTACAATAAGATTATCGCTTTCATTATTCTTTTCCTTTCATTAATCCTTTTTTTTTCTTTTATTTTTGTACATATGCTCCAATTATCTGAGTCTTGTACCAGAAGTCTGATATTGAGCACATACCAATTTATAATCCTTGTCCAAAGATGTGCTTGTCTAGAAAAGATTTCCCCCTAGAATTAATGTTATGCCTTAGAGGTTTAGAAAATTTTTCTGCATATTGTTAAGAAAGGAAATGGGAGATAGATGCATCCTTCATGATGTCTTGTAGGCTGTCTTCTACCTCCTTTTCCGTCTAAGTAGACTTTCGTTATAGCCGCCAGTTATTGTGAGGCTCAAGGAGAAAAAAAAAAAAAAAATTGTGTATGCATTTGGAGTTGCAGAGTTCCTTGTTTTCTCCATGCCTAGTGGTCTTTGCCTCTACATTTTGCTTGAGATTCCCAGTTCCCCAGTTTCTTGTACAAATGAAGCACTGGAATGTATATTCTGACAATTCAAAATTTGTCTCAGTGCATTGACAGGTATTTTTTAAGCACTCTGAAGATAGCGAGGTGTAAGTCTAAAAGATGCGCTGTAGACCTTCATCATATGAAGGCTCGTAGACAGCCAGTGCACGAGGAGACCTTGGTTCTAGTTTGGAACAGCAAAAATCTCACTAGAACAGTATTGAAGGAAAGACTGTAACATGCAATGGTTCTCTCATGTAGAGCCAGAACCAAATAAATTTGTGCATTTAACAGTGGATATAGCTTGAATTAGACAAGTCCACTAAGGGGTTTATTGAAGAACAAAAGAAAATCATATATATATATATATATATATATATATGTATATATTCTACACAGGTCTTATCAAGTGATGGCCATTTTTTGTTTTTCACTTTTCCTTCTTTCTCTTTTTTACGTTGGTACACTGTAAGAGTGAAACTATTGAAGAAAGTTTAAGATCCTGATTGAATGGGAATCTGTCAAGGTTGTTTCAAGGACTCTCGGAAACATATTGAAGAGTGAGATTTTAAAAATATATGACACTGAGAGATAGAAGAAATTGAAGTTGTTAAATTTAATGATAAAAGTTGCAATTACTACAAATATGTGGACGTCTAGTACAAAAATGGGATATATGGTCTTGATTGACTATGTACTTTATCGACAAATCATAGGTATTATACAATCGAATTATGAGATTTATATATATATATATATATATATATATCAAGTCCATGTGGTATTGAATCACTGGTGATTAATTCTTGAAGAGTTGGTTTGATTGGAATGTACATAGAAAGTTATTTTCAATTTAATATAGATAATTGTTTTACTAATAATTCTATAATTGATAAAATCAAGCATAAGTTTTTCGATACATTGTTGTTAGGTGGAAAGTTTTTTTATATGCAATGTTGTGTGCATATTTTGAATTTATTAGTGCGAGATGGGTTTAAAGTGATTGCGGATGGTATTAAGAAAATTAGAGATATTGTTTGCTTTTAAACAACATTGAGTTTGCGTCAAATCAACTAAAAATTAAATATGCCAAAAAAATAAACCTTGTGCTTGATTGCCCACTAGATGAAATTCCACATTTTTCATGTTTTTAGTGGCTTTGATGTATGAGAATGGTGTCGATAATGTCCAACAACGTGAATCACAATATAAATGTTTGTAAGAGGAATCGGAATGAAAATTAGAAATAATCATGGTGAAGTATTTGCAACTCTTTTACAAATCATTTTTTATAAAAGGAATGATTGATTTTCTAATGCCAATAGCTTTGCCTCTGCTAGCTAGTTATTCTCGTTACTTAGATAATAATTAAATTTTAATAAAACTTATTGGCTTTTAAAATGAAGGAAAAAATGAATAGGTGGCATAAATCTCTTCACATTCTAATACAAATAATGGAAAAGAGTATGATTATCAAGTTTGAAAAGTACTGAAAATAATATTCCTAGTGCAATTGTCATTACAGGGGTTTTAAACCCTAAGTATAAGATGTTGCAAGTCCAATTTCATTTTGATAGATTATATGGCTCTAGTACAAATCATCAACAAGAAAAAATGCGTGAAGTTTTAAGGAGTTAACAAAAAAGTACGAATTAGATATTTTTATGGGTGCTATTTTTAATGGACAAATTGGTGATTTTTCTCTTAATCATTCTATTGATGTCCTAAGGAATGGCAAAAAATATGAATCATACAAGAGCCAAACCATTCATCGTATGAACAAGTTAGAGTTGGAGAGGTATTTGGATGAACAAGCTAAAAATAACTCTCCTAATTTTGATATTTTGGACTACTAGATGTCCACATAGTTATAATAATGCAATTCTACCATCAAAACTAACTAATAACTTTAATATCTTCTCCTTCTCACTATTATATATTTTGAAAGTTTCACTTTCAATGTATCTCTACTCATTGATTCAAACAGTTTGAACTAGTGCTAAAAATTGTTGTATAAAGTTAGAAGTTGTACATTATTGATTTCTTTCTTTAATGCTTTTTGTATGTACATGGATTTTGAAAGCCATTTTCCTTTTTCGGTGCTTGAGAGTAAACAATTTTGGGTTTTAATTAAAGATGGAAGTGAAAGAGAAAAATGGGCCTAATGATGAATTATGAATAAGATCATACTATTAAAAATATCGAAATTGATTGTGCCATTTGTTTTATTTTGGATAAAAGGTGTAAGTTCACAACTCAGGCTACAGTAGCAACAGCCAAAGATAGAGGAATAGCCACTCAAATGATCGTTTATCATCCTGGCCTTCCACATAATTTTTATTATTATTATTTGAGAAGAGGATTTGAATTCAAAACCTTAGATTAATTGAGAAGTATAAAGGTATAGATAATTAGGCTGTACCTGCAGACACATCTAAGTGTGCTTCTTAATACTATAGTTCTATGTAATTGTGGTTGTCTTTGACAATTTGCAACTATTAATCACAAATAAGCTTAACTAAACAAACGAAGATTGAAAAAAATTTTACAAACTTTATTTCCATTTTCTTTTTTTTGCATATTATATATAGATTACAAGTACAATCACAATATACGTAATATTATTGGACTCTCTTAATTAGTAGCCCGAAATTGAAGGCTTCCGTGGGTAGAAGAAGGGCTTCTTAGAAACGGGAGGAGAAGCCCACAAAGGATGGGAAAATCAGTCACACTTTTAGATGGCATCATGAGTCTGAACTGAACCAAAGCCATCGGGGTGAAGCTTCCACTCCAGCAATACACGAAACTCAAAATCTTGCAACCTTAATAGATGCGTGGCGAGGTGAAGTAGGGATGGTAAATGGGCTTGATGTCCATATCTGTGTAATTCGGTTCGGTTGTTCCCGACCCGCATTGTTCTAGACCCTTCAAAGATCCGGGTGTCTTAGAGCCACAATACTTGCGGGCAGGTGTGGGTCTACACGCGGGTTTTGCCAGACCCGCAAAAGACCCATTAGGTTAAACTAAAAAAACCTGTCTCTCAACTTTGAAAGACCCAACCCCGACCGCCTGGTATCCTCCATTGTTCGTTGCATCCACATATCCAATCCCGACCAAGGCCACCGACGCTGCTCCAGCCTCCTGTCGTTCCACCACCAACGCCGCCATCCTCTGGTCACCTTCCTCTCGTTCGCTCCAACCAGGTAGAGAGGTTCATGTTCTTCTTCGATCTTGGCTTTGGCTTGCTTTTTTATTTTTATTTCTTTTTAGTGTTTCTTCAATCTCACGCTGTGTTAAGCTAATATTCTATCCAGTTCATGTGCTAACATCCAATTTAATTTTGCTGCTTGATCAAATTACAGAAAACCTTAGTAGCTTCGGTTTGGTCTCCCTTAATTTTTTGCCCTAATACAAAGGAATTTGGGTTTTTCTTCCTGCCCCAACTTAAAGCAACGTTTTCCTTTCCTGCTTCATAATTGTAACTTAAATATATGATTGAGGTGCAAAAACAATCTTTTGCAAGCATGACCCAATCAAAACAATTTACCCATAGTATTCGCAGTTGGACTTCTTGGGCCTGCCAGATTGAGTAATCCTTTAAGTGATATAGATTGTCCGAGATTTGTGGGTCACAGAATCATATTTAGATAACTGCAGTTGTTAGTGCAGTTGCAACTAGATATATATAATGATTTAGTTATTGCAACCACTTACTTTGTTATTGTTGTTTTCAATTTACAAACATTAAGGACTTGTAGGAGAAACACTTGGTATTTTGTATCAATATCAATTTTCATCGTGTTTTTTCTTTTTTTATTTGGCTTTGATGGTAGGTAGAGAAATGCCAAAGGTAAAGACAAATCGTGTCAAGTATCCTGATGGTTGGGAATTGATTGAGCCTACACTTCGTGAATTACAAGCAAAGATGAGAGAAGGTGGTCGTCGTCACTCACATGAAGCATACTTGGTTGAATGTGTTGTAAAGTTAACAATATAATACAATTGGCTTTGTAAATTTGTACAACTATTAATGGTTTTCACTCTTTTGAACAGCTGAGAATGATCCACATGATGGCAAGAGGAAATGTGAGGCATTATGGCCTATTTTTAAATTAGCACATCAGAAGAGCCGCTACATTTTTGACCTTTATCACCGTCGGAAGGAAATATCTAAGGAGCTGTATGAGTTCTGTTTGGACCAAGGCTATGCTGACCGCAATCTAATTGCAAAATGGAAGAAGGTTCGCCTCATAATCTCTCCCTTGATGTACAACTATGAACTGTGAAGTGTATGTGCTGTGGCATCTTCATGCATCTGATCCACATAGTGAGCATGTCTGAAACTAAGAAAATTGCTAGTTTAGAACTTGGTAATATACATGATAGGAAGTAATTACTAAAATGAAAGTAAAGTTTTGCCTTGAGTGGGGGTAAATATGTGTGCTAAAAAATTGTAATCATATTTTCATTTTGAAATTATTATGCACGTCAAGAGAATTATTGAAGTTGTACAGTTATTATTTCTTATCATGCAGTAATGTGGCAAGGAAATCATTAAATTTGCTTGGTATCTTGAAGTTCACTGTTCTCTTTCTTATATTTGCTGTGAGCTCATTGATTCAATTTAATTGCTACTGATCTTTGTGTTTTTATGTCTGGTGACAGCCTGGTTATGAGCGTCTCTGTTGCTTAAGATGCATGCAGCCTCGGGATCACAACTTTCAAACCACCTGTGTGTGCCGAGTACCAAAGAACTTGAGGGAGGAGAAGGTTATAGAGTGTGTCCATTGCGGTTGTAGGGGCTGTGCAAGTGGAGATTGATTAATCGTCTCTCCTGATGGACTAATGGATACTTAGCCTGCCTTCTACACTGTCAGATATTACTCAATGGTGCTTTTAATGTTTATCAGATTGTCATCCTCCATTCAGATCTCTGCAACTGCAGTTACTACCGAGTGATATTTTATCAGACATGAGACAAGTTCGAAAATTTGGCACCAATTTCATCATTGTTAATTGATGAATTTGAAAGATGAGTAATGTTGTAACAGTCACTATGGTTGTGTGTTATTCTTAGTAGTAATAGAATCCTTGCCTGGAACTTGGAAAGAAGTCGGAGCTATTTTCTTCTGTTTTTTTATTTTTGTTCGTTTGGTTCAAAATTGTTTTTAGTGAGTTGTGTGGATGCAAAAAGAAGAAAATAAAAGAAAAATTAGAAGGATAGACAGTGATCAAATTTTATTGAACTGGCAACGGGTGATAAGGTGATATTCAATTATGGAAGCTTGTGTACCCATATCACTTGTAATATAAGCACAATTAATTGCCAAATGGCATAGGATCACAAAATTGTGCTCCAGAAAATCATAAGTAGGTGTAGTGAAATACATGGAGGTGCATCTATACCATAGCTATATTGAAAATCCTAGAATTAAGTGTTCTTGTGTGCAGCCTCCTCCAAGCGGCCGGGGCACATGGGCTGGAGTGCTGGGCTGAAGTCTGATCCACTATCTCCTAGAATTTGCATTTTTTTTAATAGAATTTGCAATTTAACATTCCCTTTCCTGATTTTCTAGTTATAGTTTTTTTTTTTTTTCCTTTCTTAATGTTATTTCTTAAGACATCCAATTTTAGAAAAATTAAACTTGTAAAATGCTCATTTGATCTTTTTATACTTTTTCTTTTTAAAATATTAAATTTGTATAATCGCTTTTTCAGAAAACTCTTAATTTTTTAATATTTAATTCTTAAATTGTGTTTAGTATTCCATGAAGGTTACTGTTAAGATGCAACTCGAAAATTAATTAAAAATTTACGTTTTAGAAAGTTGGCTTCCTGTACAAGAAAATCTTCTATCATTTCATAATCAAATATTGCATCAAAGCTACGGGGAAAAAATAAATAAAACTTTTAGGTTTTTGATTTATGAATTGTGGAATATGTGAAAATTTGGTAAGATACTATGTATTTTAAAGATTTGTTTATAATTATCTTTAATATTTTCTATAGTAACTTTAATGAAAAAAAAATTTATCATTAATAAAAATTTTAAAATAAATTATATAAATATTTGGTAGATTGTCGTTTTTCGATAACATCACTTATCCATTTCCCTTAGTTCTTATATTTATAATGCAAAATTTTTAATATCGATGACTGAAATAATCAAAGATGACTTGAATACCCAATATTTACATCATGCCATATAATAAATATAATTGACTGACTTGCTCGCACCATGTACGGCATGACTTAGGTGGGGGTGCACTGTGCATGATGCATTAGACAAACCGTTATCGCGGCTTTTTTGTTTCAACACAATTTAGGTAAATACCCACTACAGTTGCTCATTTGTGTTTGTCAACATGGCTACTATTATGGCAACGGTGGACTTGTAAACAGTGTCTTATAGTCAAATACTTTATTATTATTAATCAATTACTTTCTTGAATGGATGTCTCGATTCTTTGAGTTTTATAAACTTACTGCCCAAACAAAACTCCTTGAGGAATAGTCATATCTCGTTCTAGAAAGTCAACAACAATTTGGCATAATATTTTAGGCATGTAACTTCCTCTTTTTTCTGAAAGAATTTTAGGCATGTACTTTGATTTTCAGGTCACCACCGAAAAAAATAATTTTTTTTCTAACAGAGCTTCCGTACATTAATATCTCATATAGTCGAATCACAGTGGTGCTTGCCCTTGTTTATGGGCTGGGTTCGCTGCACCATAATCACAAATTTATGGCCAATTTTCTCTCGTTCTATGTGGACGGTTTCTTCCTCTTCTCCAACTGTACAATCAGAGTCCTGAGCTCTATATAAAATACATTTATAATATATATGAGTTATACGTCAAAAAAAATAATAAAAAAATATCTCATAGAGTCACATACTGCGGCTTGACTACTGTTACCAATTTCGTAGTGGAATTGATCAACTTCTTGATTCCAGTGTACCATTTTATGTAAATTTCAACCACTTTTTCCTCTATCTTTCCATGGAGTTTTCGTCCATTGATGTCTCTCATACAGTCATATAGCCGCTTGACTATTCTACAATTAACAATTTTGTAATGGTATTTATCTACTTCTAGATTGCCGTGTACCATGGATTTCAACTGCTTTAATTGTATCTTTCCATTATATATTTTGGATGCAAATATTATCACCCAATAATATAATTTATACATCCAAATTATAAGAATACTCATCATCAAAAATTTTAAAATCGACTTTACCATAAACACTCAATCTAATACAAAAACTAACCTTATGAAAGTAAATTCATTTATTTATCAAAAACATCTAAATAGATTATTAGTAAATCTAAATTTAAGTTTAAACAATTCTTTACACTTAAAAAAATAAATAAATAAACTTTTTTCATATATATATTTTTTGTTTTATAGAAAGCCTTAATTCTAAATAATTATGTTTCTCAATATCAATTTATAAATTTTGAATTATCAATTTCACCTTTATTTTAGTTCATAAGACTTGTATCTGATATACTTATTAATCAAAATTGAATAGCCAATACAAATACAAGTGTTATAGTATTTTTTTTATTTATTGAAAACATCAATCCTAAATTAAAATATAAAGGAAAAAATTAAATATTTTTAGAACTAGAATATTTATTAATTTACAACATTATCTTTTTATTCTATAATGGACATTTTATTTTAGGTTATTTTATAATATACTTTTATGATAAAATTTGGATGCGTCGTAATTTTATATGGCAATATATGCATCCAAATATTTTTTGTATTTATTTATTTATTTATTTATTTTGCATATATCTAATATATTTGTAAAAAAAATATGGCACTCACCAAACGGTTTTTCTTAATTGAATACTATCGATGTTCGGAATCGGTCGACGTGGAGATCCAAAGGTCCAGACTGCGATCACGGTAATAAATGGTGTTTAATATAGTTTAAGGTAGGTAAATACCAATAAAGGGAATTAAATGTTGATTAAGGTAGATGAGTAATAATTAAGAGACGGTTAATAATAAAAGAAGGGAGAAAGAAGAATACAAAAACAGAGGTTTTTACGTGATTCAGCGAGTGCACCTACGTTCATGGGTCACTCTGAATTGATTTTGGCAGAGTAACGATAATACTATCGTTCAACTTCTTTTTATAATGAAAATCCTCTCTATTTATAGAGGAGGGGAGATACAATGGAGTGTTTTACACGTTAAAAATCATGATTATTCTCAACTAATTTGACATAAGTCATACTGCATTTATTGCTACAACAATGATTATTCTCACATGTCCATGTCTGCATTAAATGCTTTAAGTAAAGTCTTTTCTTCATTAAATAAATAGCCGCCGTATTAAATGTTTCTCGGGAGCTGTTGAGGTGGTGCCGGCGTAAAATCAAGGAATTAGGCTAACTTGGTATTGGCTTCTTAAGGCACTTTCTGGCGCGAGCTCATCGATCTAATTATTCGTGCGAGCCGAAGAGATGCTGAGGTGGATTCTGGCATTGACACAAGCTGGAAGGCACTGAGACAAGCTTGTCGTAGGCACGAGGTGAAAGGTCCAGCGAGCTCACCGTTGTGACCTAAGGGTCAGGTTTTTATTGGCCCTTTGCTACTGTACCCATCTCTTGGGCCTTCAGCGGTCCACTTATCTATATCGAGAAAACGGGCATAACAAATACCATTCATCATCCACCATTTCTTGGAAAAAATGAAAAAAAAAGTAGTGACTTGGTTTATGCGTTCATATTAGGAATACCACCATGAATGCTAGGAATAAAACACACGGACTGGCCAACCTAAAATGTTTTTATTATTATTATTTTGAGAAAGATTCGGTCTTGAAACAAAGTGCACCAAAGGGCCAACCTAAAATGCTTTAGGTAAAGTCATTTCTTCATTAAATGAATAGCCGCTGCATTAAATGTTTCTCGGGAGCTGTTGAGGTAGTGTCGGCGTAAAATCAAGGAATTAGACTGACTTGGTATTGGCTTCTCAAGACACTGCCTGGCGCGAGCTCATCGACCTAATTACTTATGCAAGCTGAAGAGATGCTGAGGTGGACTCTGACATTGACACGAGTTGGAAGGCACTGAGAGGGGCTTGTCGTAGGCACGAGGTGGAGGGTCCAACGAGCTCACCGTTGTGACCTGAGGGTCAGGTTTTTATTGGCTCTTTGCTACTGTACCCATCTTTTGGGCCTTCAACGACCCACTTGTCTATATCGAGAAAACGGGCATAACAAATATCATTCATCATCCACCATTACTTGGAAAAAAAGAAAAAAAAAAGCAGTGACTTGGTTTATGCGTTCATATTAGGAATACCACCATGAATGCTAGGAATAAAACACATGGATTGGCCAACCTAAAATGTTTTTATTATTATTATTTTGAGAAAGATTCGTTCTTGAACAAAGTGCACCAAAGAATATGCTGGAAAATTATTTTTGAAAGGTTAGTTTGTAAAAACGATCAATACTGCGGCTAGTTCAAAAAATCTCTACTTTGTAGAGTTATATGTATATATATATACATATATATATACATACTCTCTATTATTATCAGATCCAAAAGTATAGATAACAAATGACAGACATTTATTAAACGTCTTGAGATCGACATGTGATACGTCCCGCACGTGTAACGTTGATGAGTGATAAATAATGGACACATACTAAACATTTCTTATCATATAATATGTGCAACGAGATGGTTTTTAGATAAAAAGAATGAGAGAGAGTTTGAACTAAAAACTCTCAAACTGTGATATTATGTTAATTATCATCAAATCCAAAAATTTAAACTGATAAAAAATAAAAGTTTAATTATAATATTTAAGATTTTGAGTTGACACATGACACACACATATATATAGATGTAGATATATCTGTATTTGACAGTTATTAATAAGAGGGATTGTTTTATGTATTTTTGGGGGTAGTGCATTATCTTAAACTCTTTTTAATAGGTGTTGAGAAAATATTAATTTAAAATAAATATGACGAAATAAGTAGGTAATGTATTTAATTATTTTAATATAAGATTACAACTAAAATTATTTTGCCACTCCACAACCGACCACAAACAGACACTCTCCCTCTCTAAAATTCATTGGTCGCCTTAACCCATAATGTAATACTTTTCTGGCATGTTTTGGGGAAAAAATTGGGCAATTACTTTTGTTTCATTCGTATGATGATATTAAAGATATTTTTCCTGTGTTTAGATATAAAGTTAAATTCCAAATCATTATTAAAATTTTTATTTACTCTCTTTTTAATACAAATTTAAAATTTAGAGAAAAATATATAATCTAAATTTACAATTTTATGTTTACGTATGAGTAACTAACCATTAAACCATTTCAATTTTTATATTTAATATTTATTTTTACAAGGCGCACATATGACACCATTCATTTGTAATTGGAACTTTTGTCGTTTATAAGTTACTCATTTACCTGACGAATTCAGGCAAATCTTGGACACAAAATATTTCAGTCCGCATTCTTCCAAAAAATATATATATATATATTTCAGTCCGCAAACATTCCTTTTTTTTTTTTGAAACTAGTCCGCAAGCATTTAATTTGACTGAGGTGATGAGTTGACATGGAACGTTAAAACAACAGATTTAGAGTGGGTCAAATCTGGCCTGATGTTGATTGAAATCAGTCTTTAGGTAATAACTGACAATCTAGAAGCCGAAAATTCAACTCAAAAACAGTGAGACCTATTGCTCTATGCAATGAACTTTCGCATTTATATTATAATCTATTAATTGCACATCTTTCTTTGTCATTGGAAGATAATGTTGATCATTCTTGAAACTAAAAGGAATATTAGCCAATTCGTTGCTTGTACTAGTTCTCTTTTAAATCTGTATTTAAAAAAAAAAAATGAATTCATTAATTGAACTACAACAGATATAGTAGAGATTAATATCCTTCCAATACAACTATCCCAATTCTCTTTCGAATCTTAATTACTTATTTGATGTTTTTAAATGACCATTTGAGTAAAATATTACAAGAATTATTTAGGGGGTGCAGATATAATATTTAAAATAAAATTTTGTATCATTTTCGGGTTAAGCCATGTTATATTACTTCAAATTTTATTTAAATTTATTATCAAAATAATATGTTAGATTTATATATAATTATCATGTTATTAATATATTATTTTAAAATTAAGGTTGTTGTAAATTATTTTATTAGATCATTTAAGTAAAAAAAAATGGAATTTTTCTTTTTGAAAATGTAGCTTTATTCTATTTAAGGCAACGCGGCTGGGGGATGATTTAGGCAAGGAGGGGTGGGCACAAAAACATAGAACCGATCCGAACACCCTGATCCGATCCGATCCGTGGGTGTTCGGATCGGATCACATGTTCAAAAGTAAAGTGTTCGGATCCTCACTTGTGAAAACATCATGTTTCACGGATCGGGGTATCCAAAACCGATCCGATCCGTGAACCCGTGAACAATTATACATACGTAATTTCATATGTCTCTATATAAAGTCCACTTAAACTAATCCTAACATCCATCTCTCACTCCCTTTCACTCTCATCTCAGCAGTTTGGTGAGTCTATTTGTAGCTTTAACTTGATATTTATATGATTGGGTATTAGTGTTTTAGTAATTTCTATGCTTGTTTGTTGCACGTGTTTGATGTTGATTAATTTGTATGAATGTTTACAAATTTTGGGAGATATGTATTATAATTCACGAAGGCACACCAACAAGATATCTCTATTTATCTTCTTATCATAAGTTGAAATTGAAAGTAGGTGTTTCGATCCGGTCCGATCCGCAAATTAGATGTTCGGATCGAATCGGTTCCTTTTTCTTGATGGATCATGTTCGGATTTAAAAATGACGATCCGCGAAATTATCATATTCGGATCGGATCCGATCGGAAACGATCCGAACATGATTTTGACCACCTCTATAGGCAAGTCAAAGCCCATTTTGTCCTTACATGTGCTATTAATAGCTTTCTAAAATCTCGATCTGGATATGATTTTTTTTTGTAAAGAAATGATCTCGATCTGATTTTAAAATGCGAAAGACAACAAAGACTTTAAAATTAATAACTGACAGTAGTCAAAGATGTCATGTGCCTGAGATGTGCTTTGGGAGACCAAATTATGTTTAATATTTTATTGTGTTATAAAATCAGGATTATTGTCGTCTGACACTCCATCATTTCACAGCTCACTTCTGTTAAAGATTTATAGTTTCAGATCTTGTTAGATCAGAGGAAACTCAAACTGTACTCTCAAATCACTGTATTTTTTCATTTTTCATTTTTCCCTTTTAACGTATTATAAATACATTTATTATTATCAAACTTATTTAATTAAAACATTAAGATCCAATCCGAAACTAAAATTCTTAACATCAAAAGAGACGATCCACACGGACTGAGAAAATCGTCCACAATTAAGGTGAAAAAACTAGAATTTGAACCTTAGACTAGAAACTCAAGAGAAAACATACCAAAGGGATGGATGCCCCTCTGCATCACCAATTGCTCAAATCATTGTATTTAAAGACACAAATAATGTATTAAATATTCATTTATAATCAGTGGTTTTTATGGTCCACGTGTCCTCATTGAATTTTTTGTTTAGTTGGCTAAACATGAATATAAAATTTGATAAAATTTTACTATATTATATAACTTAAGTTTTTTTTAATAATTATAATAAACTATTGTATTATTTAATATATTTGCTATCCAATAATACGGGAGTAGTTTACGTAATGGGTTTCCCTCTTATGCTACTATGTCTAAACATTATATATGATTGGTTGTTTATAATAACACATGAAGAGATGGTGCCCCATTCAATGACATATTGGTACTCTTTTTCAACCATTAGGTTCTTAGTTCACAAAACAATCTATCGCACAATTTGAAAAAAGAAAAAAAAATCAATCTAATAATTTTTCCTTTGGATTTATCTACTTGGCCTCTTATAACATCTTATGTTATAATGATGATTAACGATTCATTTATAATTAGTGGTGTTTATGTTCCACGTGTCCTCATTGATGTGGCTAAACAGTTTGGTTTTTTTTTTTTTGAAGTAAACAGTTATTTTTCTAGTTGGCTAAACATGGATATAAATTTTGATAAAATTTTACTATATTATATTACTTAATTATAATAAACTATTGTATTATTTAATATATTTATTATCCAATAACACGAGAGCACTTTACGTAGTGGGTTTCCCTTTCATGCTATATTATATAAAGATAATATATGATTGGTTTATTTATAATATTTAATAACACATAAAAAGATGGTGCCCCATTCAACGCTATATTGGAACTCTTTTTCGTCCATTAGGGTTCCTAGTTCACAGGACAATCAATCAACATAAATAATAATAATAATAATAATAATAATATAATCTAATAATTTTTCCTTTGGGTTTATCTGCTTGGTCTTTTATAACATCTTATGTCACTTGCGACTTTTCTATTAACAATTTGATGTTTTTGTTGTGTGTTGATTGATACTTCATAACTTTTATCTCAACTTATTGAATATAAACTATATTAATTATGTTATAATATTAAGAAATAGTGTCTTTCTAATGTCAAGAATCACCTTATTGGAACTGCTTTTCATCCATTAAGGTTCATATCACATAATAATCTCTCTCTCTCTATAAAAAAAAAGAAAGCACAATCTAATAATTTTTCCTTTGGTTCTTCTACTTGGCCACTTATAACATCTCATGTCATTTGCAACATTTTTATTGACAATTTAATGTATTTGTTTCGTGTTATATTGATATTTGGTAACTTTTATCTTAATTTATTGAATATAAAATATATTAATTATGTATCCTATGTCATAATATTAAGAAATAGTATCTCTTTTATGTCAAGAATCCCTTTCACTTATATTAGAAATAGGATAATTGATTATCTATCTTTTTATCATCAAATTATTATTATTATTATTATTATTATTATTATTTTGCATATATAAAATTCAAAGTAGTCATTACTTATATTTTTATATATTATATTATATTAATATAATAAAATCCTCCTCACCTTTATGGGGAGTATATATTATTACTTAGACTTTTTGTAAAATAATAAGAAATTTTATCCGCCAAGCTAACTAATAATTAATTATTTTTTTCATTACTTTATGTTTTTGATATAATTACAAGTTAAATGGAAATTTACTTCTACTAATGGTTAGGGGCAGAGACGGGGACAGAGGGGGAATCAAGGGGGCTCACAATGCCCCCAAATACTATTATATTTTTTACCTTTCCATCAAATATTTTAATGCCTTATTTAAATATTATACATTTATTGATCAATTCCCCCAAATATCCCTAGATAGATTTTTCTAAGTTTGACTCTGATTAGAGGTTTGTCAAAATCTATCGAGATTAAACATTATATACGGTTTAAAACGTAGAGGAACCTATCAGTAGCTATTGATATTAAATTTATATGAAGTCCAAAATCTACTTTTAAAAGCAATATACGCTAAATATATTATAAGATTTGATCCCCTTAATAGATTTAAAGAGGAGTGCACTCAGGGATGACTTATGAATGGATTTTTCGTTACTTTATTACTTAAAAAAATAAAAATGGTAAATTCGATTCTATACCTCAAACAAGCATCATGATCTATCTACTACATGCATCAAAAAGAGTTGGTGTGTTTATTAGTAGTGCAAAGTGTTCCTAGTTTATTTATATATTTATTTTTAATTTTTAAAGCGTTTGTAGTTTTTTTTTTGTTCAAAATTAAATTGTGCTTTGCATTAAAACAATTTTAAATACTTTAGAGCATATCCAATGCTATCATATATTTTTAAGTTTCAATTAATGACATATCAATGATATCTTTTAATAGGAATTCATCTTGACAAGAATATGTGTCACATTCTTTTACATTTTATATATTACAATCAAGAGGAGAGAAAATAAGATAAATTTTTATATTTTTAATTGGTTAAAATTAAAAAAAAAAAAATTAGTAAGCATTTTTATGAAAGTTTCTTAATTCAGAAACTCATATTTGCATTCTTTATATATATATTTTTAAATAAGAGGAGCGGTGTTGCCTGTACCACCTAAAATCATGATCCAACTTGCAGGAATTATTTAATCTAGGAAGATTATTTATTTCCGCATAATTAATCTGAAAGATTTTAAATAAAGAAGCGTCAAAAAAAAAAAAAAAAGGTTCACGATTGGGGGCATCGAATTTAATTCGGAATTCATGGTGTTAGATTGTGACAGCTCAGAGTTTTAAATTCACTACCTACTCATGAAGTCTTTTTTACTGTTTACTTATCTAAGTACAGACTTAGAAATGGGACCCAAAAAAATGGGAAGATTAATAATTGAGCACACAGTACGTAGGACAAAATTCATAAATAGTTATTTTGTAAAAAAATTGAATAAATAGCCTTTTCATTATTCTTTTTATTTAATTAATTAAGTTATTTTTTAGTAATACGTTAGGACAAACTAATTAAATCTCCTGCACAATTGGGAAAAGCATGAATTCAATATTCAAAGATACATCTGTGTTAGCATGGGTAATAAGACCAAAAATTAAAAATTAAAAAACATGTCATAATTAAAGACCGTGATTTTCCTACTATTAGTCATCGAAAAATCGTTAAGAGATTGGTCGTTACATTGATTTCACCTACAATGGTCGAGACAACCTTTTTTTTCTTTTTCTCTTTTTTAAAAGAGAAAATGAATATCCAAAACAATATTATTTTGGACACCCTAAAATGACATCATTTTGGTTAACTACTTAAACAAACATTTGAGGCAAGATGAAACCCTAACCAAACTTCTTTATCCCCCTCTGACTTCATCCAAAGCGGTAAACTTCTGTAATGGTCGCCGACTTCGCCAAACTTCATAAATCCTCATCACACCAGTCAACACCCGACTTCGTCCAAAGTAGCAAACTTTTTTCATGACCCCAGTTATTCAACACCTCACTGGTCACCACCACTGCATCAATCACCGTTCGTCTCTGATTTTTTGATCAGGTTGACTATCATAAATGTTTTCAATCTCTACTTTTCTCTGTTGTTTATGCGTCTCTCTATTTTATTTTGTTTTATGGATGTGACTCTCTCTCTCTCTGTGTTGTTTTATGAGTATGATTTGCCAATAATTTTTTTTGTGGTTTGACCGGTGGTTCGTTGACCACCTAATCGGGGCCTCGGCGCTAGGCAGCCAACCGTTGGCGTTTAGCCCTTTATGAAACATTGAGGAGCATATGTTAACAACTAAAACATTTCAATAAATAATCTATCAAATAAAAATAATAATTAATTTATGTTTATTTTTAATGTTTTATTATATAATTTTTTATATCTGAACAATAAATATAATTTTTTTATTTTTTTTCTTATTTTTTTTAACATATGCATTAGGGTTCCATATTCCATTTATTTATTTAAGATTTTAAGTTATAGGAAAGTTATATCATTATTTATACATATTACGGTGTGTTTACTTCAATTGGATGAATCGAAATAGAAACCAAAATTATCTGTAATCGAAATGACTTAAAATAAGAATAATATATCGAAATTAGAATAAGATGTTTACTTCAACTGTAAAAATTGAAATCAAAATTAGTAATATTATTATTAAGCTTTTAATTTGAAATCAAAATTAGTAATTGTCGACGTTCGAAAACGGTCGACCCAGAGATTCTGAGGCCCAGACAACAAACGAGGTAATTATTGGGTTTGGTCGAAGTTAATGCGTGTTTGAGGTTGGTATGGCTTAATGGCGATTGCAGGAATGTCGGTCGTGGTTGGTGGATGAGATTTATGAATCAGTAATAAAGAAGGGAGAGAGAAGAATGAAGTTTAACACAATGAGTTTCACGTGGTTCGGCGACTGCGCCTACGTCCACGACCACTCTGAAGTAATTCCTCCCGAGTGACAATTCACTAGTCTGTCTTTCTACTGCTTGCCTCCCTTGTACAGTAAAAATCTCCCTTATTTATAGAGGAAGGGGAGAAATACAAAGGGAATAATAAAACAAATAAAAAGAAATACAGGCAATGACTATTTCAACTAATCCCGACACAGTCATGCTGTTTTAAATGTAAAATCATCATTCTTTCTTACATGCGCGTGTCTGTATTTAATGCTCCTAGAGAATTCTTATCTTCATTAAATGCAGAGCCGTCGTATTAAATGCATTTTGGTAATGGTGTAGACAGTCTCTGGCGGGAAATCGTGAGAGTGGGTGACTTTGTTGACTTGTTACACATGATATCTCATGAATAAGCTCTCTGGTCAGTCAAGTAATGCATGCTGGAGAGATGTCGACGTGGCCAGGAGAGGAGGTTATGCGGTCTGGGGATTTCTACGATCTCGCGACCTGGACAGCCTCGCTAGCTTGACGAGCTGACGACGCGGGCAGGAGGCATGCTTGGGAGGTCTAGAAGCTGTTGCGAGCTCGTGATCTGGACGGCCTCACGAGCTAGGCCTGCAACTGCTGATCCCGATCTTGGGCCTTCTGGGCCCCCGCTCCTGTCCAAGTATATAGGGCTTATACTGGCCCATTTAGACAAATCGAGAAAATGAGCATAACAGTAATATTATTATTAAGCTTTTACTTTGTGTTGGAATTGAAATTAATCGATTACAAATTACAAAAATGTTATTGATTAAAATTATGGATTAATTATTGTCGACGTCGATTTTTTATCTCGGTCGACTGGATAATCCAAAGCCCAATACCTGCAATCAGAAAGCACACCAAAGAGAGGAGAGAGGAAGAACAAGAGATGAAACACTAAGATTTTTTACGTGGTTCGGCAAAATGGTGCCTACATCCACTGGTCACTCTCAATATTTTTTTTCAGAGTGACTATAATACTAAAAATTTTCAACACACCTTTTACAATAAATTTCCCCCATATTTATAGAGAATGAGGGATTATAATTGAGTGATGTACATGTAAATAAATCAACTACTCTGACATAACATTTATTGCATTGACTAACAACTCTGTCATAGTCATTCTGCATTAATTGCTCCTCGGGATCTGGAATATCATGGAGCTAGCTGGTACGAGACTTGAGAGCTGAGAGCTCCATCTTGCTAACTGAGTTGGAGGCTGAGCTAGCTGCGAGCTGGAACTGAGCTAGCTGCAAGCTGGAACTGAGCTAGCTGCGAGCTAGAAGCTGAGGAGTTGCGATCTGAGCTAGCTGCGACCTGCGACCTGCGAGCTGAGAGCTGAGCTAGCTGAGGAGCTGGATGCTGAGCTAGCTGCGACCTGCGACCTGCGAGGCTGATGAGCTGAGAGCTGGGCCAGCCTATTTGATTGGTTTTCTGGGCTTTTACCAGCCTATTTTTGCAGTCCCAAAAATAGGCATAACAATTACAATATACAAAATAGTATTTAAAATGCATACCATATTTTTATCATGTAACTCGCCATAATAAACTAAAAAAATGAACTTTCTTAACAATATTATTGTAAGCATATATTGTATATATTTTTTTAAAAGTATATGTTATGTATCCATATTGTATATCAAGTCGTGATTTTTTTTAATATAAAATATTACCTAAATTTGTTTTGCTTTTGTAAATGTAGTAGCTTAGCAACCATAGTAGTGGTAGTAACAGTTATCATCAATACGTAATATTCTTCAATTCAACACGAAATTTGAGTGCTACTTTTTGATCATTGGAATTAAATATAACACTTTGCATTAACATATTTTTTTATGAAAGCTTTTAGTATATGTAAATATTCATATTTATAAATATAAAAACAACAAAGCACAAGTTCATAAAACATAATAGTCTTTTTTTTATTAAAAAAAAAGTTTGTATGAGAGACTTTTTACATTAAATTTGAAAATGTGAATATGATTCTTAAATGAAGTGGAGGAAAATAAGATTTTCATTCTACCATCTCAAATTGATGTGAAACTCACACTTTTATTCTTATTATAAAATAAATTTTAAATAAATAAGTACCATCAATTAATCTCATTCTTTATTTTTATTTTTGAATCCATCAAGTAAATATATTATAAACTTTCTTGTATTGTAATTATGTTTTGATTTGGATATTTTGGAAAGATAAAACGTCAACCGCTGTCGACCAGAAAAGTACACAGCAAGAATAAGAAAATGATAATGTCGTGTGGAAAACGTCAGGGAGGGGTCACAGACTTACAAAGTCGTAAATAACAAATAAATGCAAGTGATTGATACCAAGTCATGGGGAGAGAAACGACCATGCAGGATCCATCATAAGATTTTGGGATAATCCCAATTTCTCTCATATAATTTAAAAAATAATTAAAATTTTTTTTTTATTTAAAAAAATTAATAAATATAAAGAGAATTTTAATTATTTTCTTAAATTACAGGAAAAAAATTAGAATTATCTCTAAGATTTTCATCCCATCATTTCAAATTGAAGTGAAATTCATACTTTATTTTTATTATAAAATAAATTTAAAATAAATAAATACTATCAATCAATTTTATTTTTTATTTTTATTTTTAAATTCATGAAATAAATATATTGTAAACTTTCTTGGATTGTTGTTATGTTTTGATTTGGACTATTTTCGAAAGATAACACGCGCACCGTTGTCGACCAGAAAAGTATACAGCAAAAATAAGAAAATGATAATGTCATGTGGAAAACGAAAGGGAGGGGTCACAGGCTTCCAAGTCGTAAATAACAAGTAAATGCTTGACAACAAGATATGGGGAGAGAAACTACCATGCAGGATCCATGTCATCAATCCATAAATCATAACTATCCATACGTTCCTGGATAGAAAGTCGCAAGCGGCATTACGCACATGTCGCCCCCACACCGCCTATGTCAATTCACATCATTGCGCTCTGTGCTTATTAATTTTTTGGAAGGAGTTGGTAACCCTATAATCCATTAGTAAATTTTTAATTCAATTTATATTCTATAACATGACTGATCAATTATATTTATTTATATAATAAATATTGAACCGATTTATGTACTTTAAAAAAACCGTGCACGTGCGCATATTTATATATGTGTGTGAGACCCTATTTTTTAACATAAGATTTGACGTTTTTTTTTTATAGAGACCCTATTTTTTAATATAAGATTTGACGTATTTTGTTATCTATTAGATTTTAGTTGTTTTGATGGCCAAACTTGTCCATTGGATTTTAGTTATTTTGATAGTGAAAATTTAATCTTTAGCTTTTCCTTCTTCATTTAATAGTTGTATTTTCTCTCCCCTACTTTTAAGATAATGATAAATATTATATGCCCTAAAAAGTTTTATCAGAGAATAAAGCTGTGGCGTGGTGTTAAAGCGATTACTCCACTTATAACTTCATTGAAGTTATGGGTTTTAACCTCACCAAAGATCCATTTATGTAAACATTTTCCTATCACACGTGTGTTTGTTAACTCCCATTTTCTTGAGAGTTGATCTTCAAATCGCACCTTAAAGTTATATCGTAATTGATCCTGACTGTACCGAGCTAATTCCAAAAATGTCTAAAAAAAAAATCATCACAATAAAATCGTACATAAATATAAAGTGAGATGAGACTTTTACCAAGAGTTGATTTGTGTACAACTAGATAATCCTGAAAACCATCATTGATACCTAATTGCACCTTCTCCTTGATAATTTTCCTTTTTCTGTTTTACACTTCAATTATTAAAATTCTTCCCACTATTCCTGAACAGACAAGCAAAAAATAATACGGTTTCTTTCCCTTAATTGAAGACCTTTCTTCTTATAGATAATTAAAGGTGAACGTTTGTCGGATTAAATTAGATTGGATCGAAAATCTTCTAAAGATCTTCATCTTCGAAGGAGATCCAAGTTTGAAATCTTTTCAAAGATTGAGAACCTAGAGACCCCAAGGTCTTTATCTTCGAAAGGAGACCTTAACTGTGGATTTCGTTCAAAAATGGTCTTAGCAGTGAAGATTCCATCTCGGATCTCCACCTTCAACTTTTTATTTTTTTTTTATTTTTAAAAATTAAATTATCTCTATATTCTATCATAGAAATGGATGATGAATATTATAAATATTAAAATTTTCAGTTTTTAAATTAATTTTGTATAAAAATAATCAAGTTACCCTTCCATTAGTTATTTTCTACAATCAACCTTGGTCAAAATTAATAATATAGAGTTAATTTGTTAATAAAGTAAGAAGTTAGTTTCTCTCGTCTAAAGCTAAACCTCATATAGTTTGGATGTAATTTTCTCTTAAAAATATTTTTAATGTCTTAATGAAATATACCATACCATTTGGATTGACATAGAAGACTAGTTAACTAATTAGTTACATTATAATAATACAAATTGATAAATCTAAGTGGTTGGTAATGAGTGAAGACAACTATACGTGAGATGCTCCCTCCCATATGAAAGCTACTCTCTAAATCATGTTTCAGAGTCAAAATTCCGTTTGATCTTGATTGTTTTCTGAATTTATATGGATCATAAAAAAAAGATAAATAAATGAAGTTTATGATGGGTTATTAAAGGATGTTTATTTCAAACCAGTGCATACGAAAAGGAGTTAGTTGTTGTCTGATGTGATCGTGTCATTCTGTTGTTTTTTGTTTTTTGTTTTTTTTTTCCTTCCTTCCTTTTCTTTTTCATTTTACTCTACTACTTGAAGACTGCTATGGTGAGTTGAAACTTGAAAGTTGATCAGAAGCAGACGGTTCCGGTCTGCATGCCTTCACTTGTAGCTGCTCAAGCTTATTCCATTTGTACGCATATATATATATATATATATATATATATTAAGAGTATGAATTCTCTGTTAGGTTTTTTTTTTTTTTTTTAATTTAAATTTTAGATAATTTAATGATTCATTAGTATAAAAATAGTGGTTGATTAAAATTACTGTATTATTTTCTTTTATAAAAAAGCCTAAACTCATATATTAATCAAATTCCATTCAATGGTACCTTTCACATACAGCAATCGCAAGGAAACTGAAGCTGATTCACACAAAACCATAGCGGCAGCTTGTGCAGTGGGCAAATAGCGACCAATGGAGGATCTGTCACATGTGGGCCACCTGTAATTCAAAAAGGTGACTCGTTATGGTCACTAACGCAGCATTACTACGGCCAACCTTTTTTTTGAAAGGGTACTACTGCTACCTTCTTCTTTTTCATTTCATTTTATTTTTAATTAATTATATTATATATTTGAAACTAATTTAAAAAACAATCAAGATCAAATTAGATTATTATACACTAAATATACATCCCGAAAAGAGATTTTTAGATAGAAAAAAATGATTTATACATAAACGAGAGGACTACCCTCACATAAAAGGAAGAGAAAATCTCATTGCTTCTTATTTAATATGAGGATGAGGTGTGTTTGTCGAACTCATGATTGGGTAGTAAAGGGGTTGTAAGCTTTTACCACTGACTTTGACACCCAAGCGCAAAACTACTGCCACCTAAAATTACTAAATTTTGAACTGCCTCCTTAAATTACTAAATTTTCATTATTAAAAAAGGAAGAATTTCTCATAACCTACCTACAAATTTGATATTCGTAGGCGGATACAACCTTTTTATATTTTTACAGCGTCCTCCCCTGATTAATGGATTGATCGTTCAAAAGGTATTAAAAGACAAAATTATCCCTAAGTGCTATCAGATTGTTGTGTGTTGATTTTGCAATAAAATGACTATTCTACCCTTCAAGCTCATAACATTGACGGTCAAACCCAATCAATCTATTAGTCAGGGGAGGACGTTGCAAAAAAACCGAAATGTTATATGCACTTGTGAATATCAAATTTACATGAAGATTGTGAGTAATTCTCTCTATTAAAAAATATAGAAGTTAAAACTAGCTTCAAATGGAAAAATTAAACACATAATCATTTATTACAAGTGATTTGTCATTTCCTTTATAATAGTGATAAAAAGCATATATTCAGTTATGAATAATGTTTGAGAGTTTTATCTCAACTGATTATAATAGTATTCTGATATGATATCAGTAATAAATAAATATATATATATACACATTTGAAGTAGACTGTATTCGGATCCCTTTGGTATTAATTTAAAAAAAATAGTAATGAATATCTAAACAAAATTAATAAAATTAAATGTAGAGCTGATGAGAATAATAGAATCCACTCTTTTTTTTTTTTTTTTAAAAAAAAGGTGGATACTTTCCCACGTTACGTTTGTACCAAGTTACCAACAAACTAGTCATCTCCTTAACGAGGTTAAGAAAAAAAAAGTCATCTCCTTAACTGCTTTTCTACAAGTTGTACAATTCTGAGGTGATAGAGATGCTGAGATGTTTTATCTGATCAGATGTTGTGTGGTTTTATTAAATAGATTCAAAAATTTTAAATTTTAATTCCATTTATCCGATTACTGAATTAAATTAATGTAGATAGTAAAACAGTCAGTTTTATAAGAATTACAGTAAAATATTATATCATCCCGTAAATATTTAGGAGAGAGCCGTGAAAAGAAAATAATTCAACGCGATTGACTTGAATTGCACGAGTTTATCATACCTTTCAAAGGGCGTAGTGTTTGAGTTAGTTACGCAATTGAACACTATTATGATTTTGAAACTGCAACTAATATTATTAAATTGCATTTATATAATTGGATATAGTATAATAATTTCTAGGGTTTACCGTCTAATGATTTGATACGATTACATGGAGATGGATCACAAAACGTGCCCGAGCTAAATTTTCTCTGTAAAGCCAGTGAAGAAGTAGCCAGTAGGAGTTCGTAATAAACAACAATAAAATATCAAATACATAAATGGCTTCTAGACGAATATGTAGACAGCTGCGTGAATCATGGTACCATTCTTGCGTCCCACTCCGAAATCCAAATTCAATTTGAGTGTCTCTCTGGTCATCGAATATTATGTCACTATTGGCGTCCGTTTAATATTATGAATTAATATCAAGTCAAGCGAGAAGCTCATAAACGTAGCATACTAAATATTTTCGTAAGAAAGTACTCAAAAAAAAGATTTTCGTAAGCAGATTTGTTAATCTCTCTTTATATATATATATATATATATCAGACTTTATATGTAAATTTTCATACACATTATTACTCTTGGATTAAAAGATTATCAAATAGCTCAGATCAATTAATAATTTAAGGAACACAAATTTTTGTATGTTCAAATGGATACATCTCTTTTCTCCTTTTCCTTACATATTTCTCTCCTTATTAATAACAATAAATTTATATATTTTTTTCAACTCTGTTTCTTTTTTCTGCCCTATCTCCTCATGAATGAGCTCTCTAGAACTCTCTCGTTCAAACTTCTAAGAACTCAACTCAAATGACTTTTTCTTTCAAATTCCTGACTACCAAAGGAATTGAAGGTTTTAAAGTAAAATCAAATTTTAATATGTATCACGCGCATATAAATAGTCTAGGAAACATCACAATAAAAAGGACAGAAACATGAATGAATAGAAAGCATGAACCTGAAATTTTACAGCCTTACCATATTCATAACCAAAATTTTAAAACCCTTTATGTATAAGAATACATGACCTTCCGATTAAAATAATAAAATGTGTTTTTTGTAAAACAAAAATATATTACTAATACATATTCAACAGCAAGGTTAATCTCTATCACCAATGCTATTAAAGATGATTAGTAGAGAATAGACATATAGATGGGTGATTTACAAATTAGGCAAATAGGTATAAGATTACTCTCAAATATCAATTAAAAAGTAATTAATTTATAACTCATATTCATAACTTGGATTATATACAATATGTTGATGAGTTTTACAATGGATTCAATGCTAACGACTAAGATGGAAGTAAGAGATGAGAAAAACTATATAGACGAAATATGAGAGAGCAGAGATCTCAAACATTCAACTTAATTACTTTTTTTTTTTAATTGAAGAAGAGAGAGAAAATATATTTAGGGAAAATAAAAAAAAACACATATGAAATAATCTCATTTGACCACTGATTATTTTATTTTTATCCGAAATACTATAAATGTTATAAGTTAATAGAAAAGTTTAATAAAAGTTAAAAAGATATATTTAGTATTGAGATTTTTATTAAAAAATATAATAATCATAAAATAATATTACAAAGACAACACATATATATATATATATATGCAGGGAGAGATTTAACTTAGGCCCAAGCGAGGCTTGTGCCCTCCCTTGGAATTTTCTCAAAGAGTGATTGAGTTTATGATGTTAATCATTAAATGTTTAAATATATAAATAAAATGGTATGCATGGTTGTAAACACAGAACAGCATTGATGGCAGGGGCTCGTCTTCTTTATTATTTTCCATCTCGATCCCTGGTTTGATCCTTCCCACATCAAAACATTTTGCCCTCCTCTCTCTCTCTCTCTCTCTCCACCCCCCCCCCCCCCCCCCCTCTTTTTTTTTTTTCAAGTCATTGGATGCATAAAGAGAAAAAAATTTCGCTGTACACTATCAGAAGATTGAAAGGGTGATAATGGCATGTGTTTTTCCTTCCTTTCTTCTGCCTGGGTTCAATCCCTACTCATGCTTTTCCCTTCTCTATTTCCCCCCCCTCCCCCCCCCCCCCCCCCCCCCTTTTGATATTTTATTTTTACTTTTTTTTTTTTCTTTTTTACTATTAGCAATTGATCTTCAAATTTGAAATATTTTGATTTTACAAATTATTATACCTATTTTAAATTATATTTTCGTAAACTATATCATATTTACATGCAGTATTGAGAATAAAACATATAATGTTGTTTCATCTTAATAGGTATTGGTTTACTTATGATTATTAGTGTGTGAATTATTTTTCTTGAGCATAAATTATTTTATATGATAAAGTTCACAAATAAAAAAACTTATATAAACTATAACTGTTTTTTATCTTTGATTTTGATTTTATTTTACTTTATTAGAAATTCACATATATTTTTTAGATAAAAGACTACACGTGTAGTTTGATTAGTAACTTTCATAATAAATGTATGTAGTTTTATTACATATATTTATTTGCAATATGAATAGTAATTCCCATTATAAATAAGACATATGCCAATTTTTATTTTTTTTTACTGAGATGAAATTGATTTTTTTTTTGCTAAGAAGAAGAGGATTAGTACACGATTAACTCACAATTGGTATGCTTTTATTTTTATACTTGTATCAAGAATGTTCATGAAATTTTGATTATAATATTGTAAAGGATAAAACTACATAACTCTTACTGATTATGTATTTTAACTAGCTTTATTTCACATTATGTCTTTCTGACAATTGAAGTAAATATTGTAAATAAAATTTCATATAACTTAATTTATTGATGTTATAATTAACATATAAACGTGCCCCCTTTCATATAAATTTCATTGTTTGTCACTATATATGTGTATTAAATATATAATACAAACATGTACTGTTAATTAAAAAAAAAAAACATGTACGGTTAAAAAACAGAATGAGTTCACACACTAAAGGAAAAAAACAACAAAACAAAATGAGTTCACTGTTATTTGATGTCAATTAAACTGCAATATAAATGGCAATTAATTAGAACCTAAATAATTATTCAAAGAGCATATGCATAATTAATAATGCATATTTTTTTTAATATTACAATTAAATGGAGGTTAAGGAAAGAAGAGATGACTCAAATTCATGATCTTTACAATATAAATGTGATGGATATATTATTGGATCAACATCGTTTTGTTAAATAATGTTTAGATTAAATAATTTCTTTTTGCAAGATATAATATGACAGTTTAGCCTTTGCTAGTAGTAAGTAATGGAAATGGTTATTGTTGTTTTCTTTTTTTTTTTCCGCAAAAGGATGAAAAAACAGATTGGGGTTTCACATGTGAAATTTCTTACGAGTACAAAAATATCTATGTCTACACTGCACAGAGCTTGTTCTCCACACAAGGAAGGAAAAAAAAAACAAAAAAGCGAAAAAAATACACGTGAAGAAAGATGTACATAACACCACATGTCCACTTCATGAGCCAAAAAGTTGTTTATATAAACAAGAGAAACTTAACCAATAATACATTAATGCAGATCATCACAGTCGTTATATCTTGATGTAACCTTGACTTCTGATGTAATTAATGCAGTATAAATATCTAATATCAGTGACATCATTTAAATAATTGAACTTTCCCTATGAATTACTTCTATGGTAATTGAAATTAATAGAAGATTGATCTTGTAGTGCAGGCAAATTACTTGAATCTGGGCATGTGAACACATTTATCAACTTTTGTATTCTTGTGCTTGTGCAGAAACCTTCAACGATCTAGATGGTCATCGATTCCTTTAAAAGTATATCTACCGCGTGACTCCAGAATTGAGATTTCCGCTAATTGGACACTACCAGCTTTCCCCACTTTCTGTATTTGAACGGAAGACGATTATAATTGCCCAATTGGTGAGGGAGTAACATAATTAAACTTATAGCACGAAGAAACCTCTTTATTGGCATTTAAATAATATTTTTTATTGACTTTAACGTAAAACTGTTCATTGACAATAAGTGAACCCACCCAATGAGATGCAGGAAAAGTGACGGTGAGTAAGAGATAAAACTCTTTTAATGTAAAATGAGAAGTTGGAAAAAATTAAAAAGACAAATTACACGACATACCTCACATTTTGTGGGATATCTAAATAAAATAAATTTCTGTCAAAATTGTAAAGTACTACCTTTGGCTTAACTTTCTTCGTAATAATTCTTGAAATTATTCAATTAATGGAGATGTACCTTATGATCTCTTTCTTACTGATTACACTTCTTTGGAAGGAATTTTATGTAATTTAAAAACATGGTACGCTAGAATATATTCTAGAAAGATATTTAGGTCTCCCTTTTTAGAATGGAATCCACTGATTAAATGTTTTTGTTGAAACTAAATCTGCAGACTAGATGTTGATAAAAAATTGTGAAACGACCATTGTTGATAAAATAATTGGTACATGAGATCGTGTCCATAGTTAATAAGCAGATGAAAAAAAGAATTCTCTAATTAAATTTCAACTTTTTATATTTATCACAACTCTAATTTTTATGTAGATTGGTTGGGTAATCTTACTTATCAATTACATCCATTAGATCGACTTTAAAATGTGACTTTTGAAGCCGATCCAATAGATATATTTGATGGATAAGATTATCTAATCAGTAAAATAACCAAATCTATTTATAAATTTTGCATTTGAAATCAATTACTATTTTCCATTTCAACAATATAGTTAATGCTCTTTCAAAAATAAAAACAACATAGTTGATGCCAACGAGAGAATAATATCACCATTCTTTTAAATATAAAAAGAGTAAAATCCATATATACGACCTTCTAGAAATTAATATATATGAGGTACTTCGTTATAATAAAAAAATGGACTATAAGAAAGTCTTGGTCAGCTCTAGCCAAAATTCCAAGCTGTTCAGATAAAATGCCTTCTGCGCTCAAAAGAATTGACTCCCTCGCACATTTAGAGTTCAACCATACAAAAACTTGTTCAAGTTTCCAAATTACTTCTACTCATTTATAATCCCCGCAACCACCAACCAACTCTTCATTCACATCAACCTTACCTAAACACAAATTTTCGATCTCTCTCTCTCTCTCTCTCGCTCCCTCTCTCCCTCCCGCCCTCCTTATTTATCTTCATAGAGTACAGACTGGCTTCTTTGACGCCAAAGCACCAAGATTCCATATACATTAATAATTTTTTTTTTTATTTGAAACACATATACATTATTTCGTTTATTATATATATATATATATAAACATATCCACAATAAATTATAAATAACAGTGGTTTTCGAGTTTAATTTAGATTTTGTGAGCCAGAAGAAAATTGACAGCTTTTATTGATACATAAGGAAAACACCAAGTAGTGAGGGAAAAACAGTGAAAAGCTATATTAGCATGGCAGCAGCTTTGGCTGGGGACGATCTAGCGAGGTCGTTGAGCAGTCGGAGGAGCTTCGCGTCAACCAGCCGCCGGAGCTGGGTGGCGTCAGCGAGCTTCCGGGAGGCATGGAATGCGCCGACAGGGGTGTTCAACCAGAGCGAACGGCAGAATGACGAGGAGGAGCTGCGGTGGGCAGCTATCGAACGGCTGCCGACGTACGACCGGTTGAGGAAGAGTGTGATAAGCCAGGTTCTTGATAATGGGAAAGTTGTTCATGGTGAAGTTGACGTTACTAAATTGGGCATGCAAGACAAGAAGCAGTTGATGGAGAGTATATTGAAAGTTGTTGAAGAGGATAATGAGAAGTTTCTAAGGAAACTTAGGGACAGAACTGACAGGTTTAAATATATACATGTCTGGTTATCTCAATCTATATATATATATATGCACACACATGTCTAGTGTCTTCGTTTGTGTTATCATTTGACGATATTGGTTTTTGACAAATAGCAACTATCTTTTTGTTTGGTGAAACAGAGTGGGTATCGAGATTCCAAAGATTGAAGTTCGATATGAAAATTTATCTGTACAAGGAGAAGTGCATGTTGGAAGCAGAGCACTTCCCACTTTGATTAATGTTTACATGAACGCTATAGAGGTAAAAGAAAAGATGTTATTTTGGTGCATAAGTACAGAAAGATAAAATGTTCCTGGAGTTTTTTTTTTTTTTTTTTTTTTGTGATGTTTCAAATGTTTTTCATGAATTGGAAGTAAGTAAAATTTCGTGAAAACTTCGAGAAATGACTCTGTTTTTGTCACAGTACTAAAGCTTGAGAGCAGGAGCAAAGGATTTTGTTTTTTCTTTTGTCAAGACTCTTGAATTCCAGTCATACTATTTGTTCTTCTCTTTCTGTACAATCAAGAGACAAGCTTTTCTATTATTTTAACTTGATTATGCAATTGTTATACTTTACTTTTTTATCAATTCTCGTGTTAATAGACTTTATATATAATAAATACTTTTGAAATGATAAATAATATAGTGTCTCTGTTTGGAATTTTGATGGACAACAGTATGCTTTGGGATTTCTCCATCTTATTCCATCTAACAAAAGAAAAATCCAGATTCTTAATGACGTTAGCGGAATCCTCAAACCATCCAGGTGATTCATGAAATGCTCTTTGTATATTTATATATATATGTATATATATATATATATATATATATTTAAATTGTAGTCGTTAGTGTGTTCAAATTGACAGATAATTTGAAGTGAAGAAATAGATTGCTTTATTTTTTTTATATGTAATGTAATGTGCCATTGATAGTATGAGAGATTCAAATGTATGATTTCAGGATGACACTTGTTCTGGGTCCTCCAGGAGCTGGGAAAACAACTTTGATGTTGGCACTTGCCGGGAAGCTTGACAAGGATCTAAAGGTGTGTTTATGTTTCTCTTATCATTTCTTTCTTTTGTTTGTATATTAACTTGCATGTGATAGTAATAATTTCATGGTAATTTGAGACAATCTGCCTGTAAATTGGGGTTTTGAACAGATGGCTGGGAAGATCACCTACTGTGGCCATGAATTGAATGAGTTTGTGCCTCAGAGAACCTGTGCTTACATTGGTCAACATGATCTTCATTATGGAGAGATGACAGTGCGTGAGACATTGGATTTCTCGGGACGCTGTTTAGGTGTTGGCACAAGGTATGACTTGCTAGCAGAACTTTCAAGACGGGAGAGAGAAGCAGGAATCAAACCGGATCCTGAGATTGATGCATTCATGAAAGCCACAGCAATGGCAGGCCAAGAAACTAGTCTGGTTACAGATTATGTTCTCAAGGTTTGTTCTGCTTTTCATTTCTGTTGTGGTCCTCGTATTTGTAGTTTTGTAGACCTGACATTTTGGATATCTCAACAGATTCTTGGCTTGGATATATGTGCTGATATTATGGTTGGTGACGAAATGAGAAGGGGTATTTCTGGTGGACAGAAGAAACGTGTGACTACGGGTATGTTTTTGAGAACCATTCTTGGCCATTCTGTTTCTCAAATATGAGTTTCTCCTAGCATAGCAACTTGTTACTCATAAAAAAATGCTTATTCTTGTGTCGGTTCTGCTTTGATCAAATGTTTATTTTGCTTAGCTTCAGTCTTATTGGTTGGCTCTATTGCTTATGGTAGCATTTCTGAGCATAAGTTCTAGTTTGATGTGACTATCTAAAATGTCTCCAATGGCCAACCATTTTTTTTCTCATTTTTATTTTCTATTGTTGTAACTTGTACCTCAACATTTATAATTAAATTGGCAAGTCTTAAGCAGTGTTATTGTTCTGACTGAATGCAGGAGAAATGCTGGTGGGGCCTGCAAAGGTTCTTCTAATGGATGAAATATCAACTGGATTGGACAGTTCCACCACGTTTCAGATTTGCAAGTTCATGAAGCAAATGGTTCATGTCATGGATGTAACAATGGCCATTTCTCTTCTGCAGCCAGCACCAGAGACATACGATCTCTTTGATGACATTATTCTACTATCAGAAGGTCATATTGTCTACCAAGGTCCACGACAGAATGTCCTTGAATTCTTTGAATATATGGGTTTCAAATGCCCTGATAGAAAAGGAATTGCTGACTTTCTGCAAGAAGTAACTTCCAAGAAGGACCAAGAACAGTATTGGTTCAAGAAGGACCAGCCTTATAGATACATATCAGTTGCAGATTTTGTGCAAGGTTTTAGTTCTTTCCACACAGGTCAACAGATTGCATCAGAACTTAGGATTCCTTATGATAAGTCGAGAACCCATCCTGCTGCATTGGTGACAGAGAAGTATGGTATTTCAAATTGGGAACTGTTCAAGGCATGTTTTGCAAGGGAGTGGTTGTTGATGAAGCGCAGTGGTTTTGTTTTCATTTTCAAGATTGTCCAGATAACAATCATGTCAATAATTGCGTTGACTGTGTTCTTAAGGACAGAAATGGAAGCGGGAACTGCTTTTGGCGGGCAAAAGTATTTTGGAGCACTGTTTTTCACTTTGATTAATGTTATGTTTAATGGGATGGCAGAACTCGCAATGACTGTTTTTAGGCTTCCTGTCTTTTTCAAACAACGGGATCACTTGTTCTTTCCTGCGTGGGCTTTTGGTTTACCCATATGGCTCCTCAGGATCCCATTATCATTTCTGGAATCGGCGATATGGATTGTTATGACATACTACACTATTGGTTTTGCTCCATCGGTAGCCAGGTGAAGCAGTTTAGATGTCCTTTTTTTTTTTTTTTTTTTAATATATATATATATATATATATTAAAAGATGTAATATTATGTGCATCATACTGTGGCTGGAAAACTATTAGATATTAGATTTTTGTCCTGAATGAGCTACATGAAAATGCTTATCTGCTTTTTTCCCTATAGGTTTTTCCGACAGTTCATAGCTCTCTTCGGTGTACATCAGATGGCTCTGTCCCTCTTTCGATTCATTGCTGCTTTAGGAAGAGTAGAAGTTGTCGCAAACACACTGGGCACCTTCACCTTGCTATTGGTTTTTGTTCTTGGAGGATTTATTGTTGCCAAGGGTAAGTAGTCCATCCCTTTTTTACAATTAAGTTGGTTAGTTGTCAAAACCAGCTGTTTATAGTCCAAATGATTATTGCTTACTTTGGATAGCAATTATACCAAAAATTGAGTATAATATCTGTAGGTTTTCTTGTTCTTTATATAATATACACCAAAAATTGAGTATAATTCCTTCTCTGCCTGCAGACGATATTGAGCCATGGATGATATGGGGTTACTATGCTTCTCCTATGATGTATGGACAGAATGCGATAGTTATGAATGAGTTCCTTGATAAAAGATGGGACGCGGTAAGATCTACCATAGTTCGAACATAATTTTTCGTTTCTCATTCCGTTTACTTTGATAATTGCACATACACATAAACTGTGGCATTTTCCTATTGTTCTGGCCAAACTTTGTCAGCCAGATCTTATAAGTTTTATCCAATGCAGCCCAATCCAGACCCCAGCATCAATGCAACAACAATTGGGGAAGTACTTCTTAAGTCTAGAGGCTTCTTCACTGATGATTATTGGTTTTGGATTTGCGTTGGAGCACTATTTGGGTTTTCTATTCTCTTCAACATTTTATTTATTGCTGCATTGACTTTTCTGAATCGTAAGTTCTCCTCTCATCTCATTCGACGGCATGTTTCTTGTATGAAAATTGAATGTCAATGTTGACCAACTCTGCTTATGTGAAAAAATAATTTCAGCTTTTGGTGATTCAAAAGCAACTGTCATTGAGGAAAATGGAAACAAGAAGAAAAAGCAGAACCCCTACGGACAGAATAGAACAGAAGGTTTGTGCCCTTTCTTTTTCCTGTGTTCCACTACATCTGCTGCTAATTGTGTTACGTTCATGCACCAGACATTCTACTCTGCTATGAGGGTTTGATGCATATGTATGTAGCCACAATGGAGGTGTCCAAATGACTAGTTACAGATATATTTGCTTGCCATGAGAACTGTAGTTCTTTTTCTTCCCCTACATCCCTCTTTATGCTCCATGTGTTTTTATCCTTGTTTGTTGAGAGCCAATATTGGCTTGCTAAAATATTTTCGGCGTTTATCTGACACCTTATTACTCTATCGCCCAAACTTTTTTTTTTTGGTTAATAAACCTTTGTTAAGTTCTAATTCGTTGATATAAAAAGCTAGTACTTTATAAGCATAAACTTCGAAAGAAAATTACACAACGCAGAGTTAGGTAAAAGACATGATGTACCTATGAGGGATATATCAACTAATGTCCAGTAGCCTTTGGCATTCCTAGTGATAAGAATATACAACATGCTGCCTAGTCGTTTGACTGTAGAAAAATTAGATTGATACCATACTTCTCTAAAAAGTAAACTTTTTTGGACAATTACAGGTGTGAGAAGTTCATCAGAAATTATTGGGGCTGCTGAACATGCAACTAAAAGAGGAATGGTTTTGCCCTTCCAACCGTTGTCACTTGCATTCAACCATGTAAACTACCATGTGGATATGCCGGCTGTAAGTTCATGATCTCTATTCATGTAATCATCTGGCATCTATATGAGGCTTCTTATTCAAGATGCCTTATATTATTTGAATATATATATGTATATATATTTTTTTTTTCTGAAATTAAACCATTGCAGAGTGGCTTATCCTAGAGATCCCTTCCATATTTCTCATGCTTACAATACATTATTTTAGTTGAAATTTCTCTTTGGCATTGTTGAACACTTCCATCTAGTTGTTTGATGTTGTGAATGACTAAAGATTCTTGTCATTTGCTAACATCAAGACCTGATTTTTATGTGCCAGGAAATGAAGAGTCAAGGTATTGAAGAAAATCGTCTTCAACTGTTACGAGATGTTAGTGGTGCTTTCAGACCAGGGATATTGACAGCACTAGTGGGTGTAAGCGGTGCAGGGAAAACAACCCTTATGGATGTGTTGGCAGGAAGGAAGACTGGAGGTTATATTGAAGGAAGTATTAACATTTCTGGTTACCCAAAGAACCAAGCAACATTTGCTCGTGTTAGTGGTTACTGTGAACAGAATGACATTCATTCACCATATGTTACAGTTTATGAATCTCTTGTGTACTCAGCCTGGCTTCGTCTTTCTTCAGACATTGATTCCAAATCACGAGAGGTAAGTTGAATTTATTTTATAAAATTTGCTACTCAGACTGTAATTGGTACTCTTCCATCGTTATCACCTAATTTTGAACTGCTACCTAGTGTTCTGTTATGGTTAATATTTTTCTACGTGTCCTGTAGATGTTTGTTGAAGAAGTTATGGAGTTGATTGAGCTCAAACCATTAAGGAACGCCCTAGTTGGCCTTCCGGGAGTAGATGGTCTTTCGACAGAACAGCGGAAGAGGTTGACAATAGCTGTAGAGTTGGTTGCTAACCCCTCTATCATTTTCATGGATGAGCCAACATCTGGCCTTGATGCTAGAGCTGCTGCAATTGTTATGCGTACTGTGAGAAATACAGTCGATACAGGGAGAACTGTTGTCTGCACAATTCACCAACCAAGTATAGACATCTTTGAAGCATTCGATGAGGTAGTGCTCAATGCTTATAGATTTTCAAAAATTTTTGCATTCTATACTTTCCATATTTATTTGTGATGTATGTATTCAACAGTCAAATCTTTAATCATTCTTGTTACAGCTACTGTTGATGAAAAGAGGAGGGCAAGTCATTTATTCAGGACCTCTTGGTCACCATTCTCACAAGCTTGTAGAATATTTTGAGGTGAGCACGGTCATAGTTCTGTTTAGCTTAGGCAAACTCATTCATTATGTGTCATGTCTACACTTGTTTTCATTAGCAAATTTCTCAGAATTCTTTGCTTGGAAATTGAACAGTAAAGAGAGCCTTATCCATGATAAATCTCAGTGTACACTAATACCTATTTTCTATTACAGGCTGTCCCAGGAGTCACAAAAATTAAGGATGGATACAATCCTGCAACATGGATGCTTGAGGTCAGTGCTCCATCAGTTGAGGCTGAACTGGATTTGGATTTTGCTGAACTTTATGCCAACTCCTCTCTTTATCAGTAAGTTTTTAGGCAGAATTATGATTGACATTGTTTGTTTTCATCGATATGCCCAAGGATTTCAAGTTTTGTCTTATCTAATTTTTTTCTTGACAAAATTTCAGGAGAAATCAAGAACTTATCAAAGAGATTAGTGCTCCAGCACCAGGCTCTAAAGATCTTTACTTCCCAACTAAATATTCCCAATCATTTCTTAGTCAGTGCCGTGCTTGTTTTTGGAAACAACAAAGGTCTTATTGGAGGCACTCTAAATATAATGCTGTTCGGTTTGTCATGACAATATGCATTGCTGTTCTGTTTGGTCTTATCTTCTGGGACAAAGGACAGAAGATGTAGGTTTTGTTTTCTTTTTCTTTTGTTTTGTTCCATTGTTTTGTTGAAAGTTTGCATTTTAAGTTTTAGATATAATTATAACAAATCATTGGACTTCCAATATCAATTTAAATGTTACATTTATTGTGCTGATGATAGCTTGGGGTTAGTGTTGGACGTTAATTATTTTGCTTCACCTTTACCAGATCCAAGCAACAAGATCTGTTCAACATTCTAGGAGCCATGTATTGTGTTGTGCTTTTCCTTGGAGCCTCTAATGCTAATGCAGTGCAACCTGTTGTTGGTGTTGAGAGAACGGTTTTTTATCGTGAAAGAGCAGCCGGAATGTATTCTGCCATACCTTACGCATTCGCTCAGGTACCTAAAATAGAACATGAACAACTGATAAATAGTAGAAGTTGCAGGCAGCAAAATTCCCTTCTTAGGCTGGAATCTGGAAGGCTAGTCGCATGCTTTTTGTTAATAAAATAAACTGGTTAAAAAGTTGAAAATGTTGTTTTATTGGATATACATGTGTTAAGCCACCAAAAACTTCACTAATGAACTATTCTTAATTTCGCAGGTGGCCATTGAGGTTGTATATGTGACAATTCAAACTGTCATGTACGCTCTTATCCTTTATGCGATGATTGGATTTGAGTGGCAGGTGGGAAAATTCTTTTGGTTTTTCTACTTCATATTGATGTGCTTCATCTATTTCACATTGTATGGGATGATGATTGTTGCATTGACTCCGGGCGTCCAAATTGCTGCCATTGCCATGTCCTTCTTCCTGAGCTTTTGGAACTTGTTTGCTGGTTTCATGCTCCCCAGAGGGGTAAGTGACATTAAACGTAATACATATTCTCTTTGATGTTTATAACATATTACTGTCAATGTCATCCTGAACATCACAGCTAATGCTTTGTTTGCAAACTTCTCGTGTTATTTCCAAATAATAACCAAATTATTACATTTGCTTCACTCACTTTTAAAATGCATGAACTTTAGTCTGCTTGAATTCTCCAACTTCTTAAGATGTCTTCACCACTATTCTAGTTATAATATTTTGTTGCATGAAAAACTCATAATTCCGTCTTAATTTGCAGCTAATCCCTGTGTGGTGGAGGTGGTATTACTGGGCTACTCCAGTGGCATGGACACTCTATGGAGTCATGGCAAGTCAAGTGGGTGACATAAATACTGAATTGCATTTGACTGGAGGGGGTAGTGGCATTACAGTGAAGAGGTACCTTAAAGAAACTTTTGGGATGGAACACAGCTTCCTTCCATATGTTGCCATCGCACATCTTGGCTGGGTTCTTCTCTTCCTTTTTGTGTTTGCCTATGGCATCAAATTCCTCAACTTCCAAAGGAGATAGCCAGCTTTATAATACTTTAACATGATTGTTGTAGATTTATCCATACTATAGGAAACCTTTTGTGTAATTAGTAATGAAACAAGAGGTTACCTCATTTTAGTGGTTCCCTTTTTTACTCGTGCATTGTTATTCTTTTATGTAGGTTTTTCTTTTCGTCATTCTATGGCATTCTTGATGTAATGTTTTGTAATATGGCGTACAGCAGACTAGCAATTCAGTCTTCATTGGAAATCAATGTATATCTGTGGTGTGCAGAAAATCTTTGAGAAAATTACGCCAATAACCATTTTTTTTAAAGTTGAAGTCGAAAAGTAATCATCTCTTGATATTTCATATTTTTATCTAATGTATTTTTATCTAAAAGCAGTTACTTTTGGAAATCAATGTATATCTGTAGTGTGCAAAAAATCTTTGAGAAAATAGTGACAATAACCTTTTTTTTTTAGGTTGAAGTTGAAAAGTAATCATTTGTTGAGATTTCATATTTTTATCAAATGTATTTTTGTCTAAAAGCAGTTATTTTTACAAGATTTTGAAAAAAATGTTAGTATTCATCTTGTACCTAAAAAAAAGGTCATTTAGGGAAAAAAACCCAAAATCTTTCATGTTTTTCTTCTTCTTTTTTTTCATTTTTTAATGGCGGGAGAGGAGATTAAATTTTAAGAAAATTCATACATTATGTTTTAAGATAAAGTTGAAACTTAAATCTTTAACCTCTTAAAATTAAGAAAAATGTTAAACTATTTCTATTAAGGAAAATAAATCTGGAATCTAGAAAAATAGATTTTGAATTTGGAGAAATTGGTTCCAAATTCAAGAAAATAAATCTCGAATTTATAAAAATAGGTTTTGAATTCGAGGAAATCGATTTAAAATTTGAGAAAAATGGTCTTGAATTTGGAAAACTTATTTTGAATTCGGGAAAGTAGGCTCTGAATTCTTAAAATGTAGGTCCCAAATTCAAAAATATAGGTTCCAATTTTTTTTTTTTTTTTTTGGAAAGAAACTTGGAATAGCATTAAACATCCCAGAAATGGGAACAAGAACATACAGATCAAACTTCCCATAAAGGGAAACAGGAAACATACAGCCCAGGCATCCAATCTAGATGAAATACACCAGATGAAGCGCATATGCCTAGAACAAATCAAGTACCCGACCAAGAGCAGATACAACATATGAGGCACACATGACCAGAACCCACTGAGGGGAAGAAACAAAAAGGCTAGACCAACAGTCCTGCGATTCCCAAGCAAGGAAGAGCAAAACGTCCCTGACACCAGCCAAATACAAAGGCCATACATCAAAAAATACATAAGCGTACTAACAAGAAACTGTAAATAAAACCAGCGGCTACACAATATAAACAATCCAAAACAGCCCTCGACCACCGAAAACAGCAGCGGAACCGTCGGAAGATCCAAGGTGCGCCACTGCAAGCAGCCAGCCAGGAAGCAAGTGTTGACCACCAGTGTAACATCCCAAAATTTCTCTATTTAAGAGAAATAAAAATATATTAAGATGAATAGCATTTTTATGATGAATAGTGATTATTGGATTAACAGTATTTTTGGACGGAATAGTATCCATGTGAATAGTAGATTTTTCAGAAAGCGGACCTCGAAGTCGAAAAACTCCGGAATAAGTAATGGAGTCTAAGGAAACTGAAATGGATAAAAAATGAGTTCGTTTGAGGCAAAACGGAGCGGTTTTCGGATCCGATCAGGAACCCGGAAAGATTTTCGGAAAAATTCAAAAATTTAGGAAAGTGTCGTAATAAGTATTAAAATGCTCATGAAGCATTTTAGAAACTCAAAAGACATTTTCCAAGGTGATTCGGATGGAAATAGAATCAATTCAAAAATCACTGGAGACGATTTAGTGACTTTATGAAGAGCTCATAAAGAGCATGGAATGACTTTTAAGAGTAACTGAGGTTACCAGGAGTATGTAGGCAGTCCGAATATATGCCCCGGTGAATTTTGAGAGGATTTCGAGAAACTTCCAGAAAAGCTGAATCCGAGTATCCCAGAAAAGTCAAATAAAAAGAGACAAGAAATAATAAATATGTGACATAAGGGAATTATAAATTGAGTAAATTAAAAAGATAGTGTGGTAAATTTTAAGATTTAAATTGTGACTTTTAAGTGATAAAAAAAAAAAAAGGAATGAGATGTTAAAAATGACATGATTATATTTAATTGTAAAATATATGTACAATGACATTTCTATAACTCCCCGATCTAATTGGATCTAAGCGATTAATTGAGATTCAATTTATTGTTATTAATTGAGTTTGATTTTAATTTTAGAAGTATAAAAGTTTGTGGATAAATATTCTATTGAATGATGTTTTTAAAAGAAATTAAGAAGATTGGATTAAAAAGAAAAATGTCATAGGGTTTAAATTGAAAATTTGCATATATTAGAAATAAAGAGGGTCGGTGAGATTTTTTCATAATAATAAATGTTGTGGGCCCCGTTGGAGAAAAAAATAAATAATATATATAATATATAATTAATTTATGGTGGGACCATTTGAGGAAAAATAAAAATAAAATAATAAAAAAAGAAAAAGAAAAAGAAAAGAAAAAGAGGCAGCAAATGGCTGCCGTGTGAAAAATATATATATACATCTCTGTGTGTGTGTGTGTCGGTTGAGAAAAGAAAGAAAGAAAAAAAATAAATAAAATAAAATAAAATAAAATAAAAAAGAAGAAGTAAATGCATGAGGCGGTGATGGGTGAGTGTATATATATAGAGCTCGTCACAGGCAAAACAAACACAGAAGCTATACGGCAAGCAGCATCAGAAAAGAGAAAAAAAAAAAAGGAGAGCGAGAGGCCATTCGGCCAGGAAAAAAAAAAAAAAAAAACTTAGAGAGAAGGAGAAGCCGGGAAGAAGAAAAGAAAGAAGAAAGAAGAAAAATTTTTTGGGGTGCTCAATTTATTTAAATATGTAAGTTTATTTTTAATAGAATTTAGATTTCAGAGAATTAATTTATTTTTTCTATGAGTTAGAGATTAAGTTATGTGTGATTTTAGGGTGGATCTAGGATGATAAGAAAATCAAAGGAGTTAGATGAGTGGATATGCTACAGAAAGCGTCCAAAAGGTTAGTGTACACTTATCTTAAAAACTTATTTTATTTGTGGAGATTTTGTTTAATTCAGTATATGATTTTATTATATTTTAATTAAATAAATTTCATAAATATGTATGAATTATATTACGAATAAGTTTTTGTTTAGGATTTGATAACTAAATTTGGAAAAGTTTGAGAAAAATATGTGTTTTTGTTCAATTTTAATTAAATATATTTCGTGACTATGTGTGAATTTTAGTATGATTGATTTTGTGACATTTTATGTGTAAGTGATATTATGATGAATTTTGTGGCATTGAATAATGAAAAATTTGGAAAATTTTGTGAAAGAAAAAGTATTGACCGAATGGGGAATTTAAAGGATTTGTGAAATTATTTTGATAATTTATTATCGAATGGCATTGGATTATGATTTTTAATAATTTTCGAAGGAAAATGAAAAAGAAACGAAAAGAAACGAACACGTTAGTGCCTTGACCGAATGTATATCGGAAGAAAGACACAACGATTTTGATGAGATTTGATGAGTAACTTTAAAAGGAAAATGATGTGTTGTGATGCTTATAATGATGCTTCGAATAAATAAGAAAAATATATATATTGTTTTGATTGAAAAAGTGTTTAGAGTTTTTCCGAATGAAAATTTTTATTAAGAAATGAAAGTTGTGAAAATATGAAATTTTTGATAATAAATGAAATTATAAGGGCCCGAGTAAACCTGAACATTGGTAGGTGGGGATTGGTAGTTGGCATGCCAATAGGGTGATATTAGCAGTACTGCACCGATTTGCTTATATATGTTGATACGAAATTCATGGACCTTGCGAGGCACTGAGTGTCCGGTCCCAGAATTTATGTGATATGTGAAACGTGCCCCGGCGGGTAGTCACCAAGTGTCCGATGCCGGGGGAAACGTGAAACTCGTTTCCAGTCCATGGTATCGTGTCAGAGTTTACGAAGGACACTGATAAAATTATTAAATGAAAATCGTATAACTATGTTCAAAAATGATTTTTATGTGTATATATATGTATTTATTAATAATGGGCTTTCGGTGTGATTTAATAAACAAGTTCGAAGGTATCGTGTTGATATATTTGGAAAGGTTTTTTTTTTATGAACTATATGTGCTTTCATTAATAAAGTAAATTCCTTACGTATTATTTTAGTATTTTGAGAAAACGTAAAAAGATTGTGTTACCCTAAGATATTTTTTGTGAAATAAGGAATTTAAAACATTAGTTTATATGTGCAATTGTTGATAAAAATGACTTATTTGTGAATTTTAATGAAAGTTTGAGCATTTTAAAAGTTTGATTCTTAATATACGTGAAAACAAATTTTATGTGTTTTATACGTATAATTATTGATAAATGAAGTTATTTATGAATTTTGATAAGAACTTAAAAATTGTGAAATTTTGTGTTACAATAACATAATTTTTATGAAATGATAAAGTTTGAGACTGATGAAATTCTGTTTGACAATACGGTGATTTTTAACAAAAAAATATTTAAATTTCAATAGTGTTATACTACAAATTCTGTAAATGTTGGAACTTTGAGTTTGTGTGATTGTATGATAGAAAATTTTGAAAAAAAAATATTAAATGAAATCGTAGAGATATGCTTGGGAAATAAGTTTTATGTATTTTATATGGATAATTATTAATAACGTATTTCCATTGTGAATTATTATAAAAATTCGAAGAAATCGTGTGAGTATGCTTGGAAACATTTTTATGTGTTTTATGTGAGCTTTATTAATAAAATGATTTCTTTATAAAATACTATAATATTTTGAGAATGCGTGCAAAGAGTGCGTTACTTTATGGTGTTTTGCAAAAAAATGAAGAAGTTAAATTCGTTGTGTTATGTGTGCAATTACGGGTGGATGGACGTATTTGTGAAGTTTGATAAAAGTTTGAGGTTTAGGAAAATTTTGTTTGACAATACGATAATTTTTAATGAAAATGGTATTTAAAAACTCTATTATGTTTTCTTACAAATATTTGAAAATAGTGAAATTTTGGTTTTGCAAGGTTATATTTGAAAAATGACTTTTAGGCATTTCATATATATGTGTTTATTAGTAAATTGATCTCTTTATAAGTTATTGTGAAAAATTGATAATTGTGAAATCATGTTTTAAAATCTTGTATATTTGAAATTGACGAAATTTAAATTTAGTGTACACCCATTAAGTAGAAATACTTAGCGCGTTGGATTTTCCATGCGTAGGTTAAATTTGGACGCTGTAAATAAGGATAGACGAGAAGATGGTTGCCACGCTTTCTGCAAGTCATATCCCTCTGTCCTTGATAGTTTTACTTTTAGTATTGTACAGTGGTGTTTAAGTATATGGAAATGCATATATATGTATATGGATTTATGAGATTTTATAAATAATAATGTGTATAAGTTGTGTTAAAGAAGGTTTTTGATTTGTAAAGAAAGTTTTTAAGTATCATTTGATTTATTTTTAATTTTGATGAATATAATTTTTATTAAATGTTATGGTTATAAATGTTTGTGTGGCGAAGTGATTTTGGAATCGGACGGAGAGTCTGAAATGGAAGTTGAGAAAATGAACGTATTTTAGAAGTGTTTGCTTTTGAAATTTACAGGTTTTATAATTTTGAGTTTTTCAGAAAAATAGAGGAAACTCTGCCGGATTTTCGAAAAAAATAAATAAATTTTTAGGACATATATGTAAATTAATAACGAATAAACCGATAAAGGTAGCATCCTCCGACTCGGGTTTCCATTCGAAAGGGGAATCGGATGGAGGGTGTTACAACCAGTCTGCTATCAAACGACGCGAGCCATCAGCCGACGAGCGTGACAAAAGGGGGTGCGATGGCGAGATCTAGAAGATCTAAACCCAGCCAGGGAAACCCCAGAACCCCTACCATAACCCAGAGAAGGGGACGGAAAACGGGGAAGAACCCCGACCATGGCTCTGCAGTAGATCCGCACGAACCGTCGATGGAGGTTTTAAGGGGTAGATCCAGAAAAACTCTGGATCCAACCCTTAAAACCCCTAAACCGGAAGGAGGTCGCCGAGAGGAAAGGGAAAAGTAAAAAACGAGGAAGAACGGCGCTGAGAACGCTCAGATCTACGCAGAGAGGCAACTAGGACGAGAGCCTCTCGCTCTAGGAGGATTCTAGAGAGAGACTCAAACCCAGACTTTAGGTTTCATGTCTAGGTTCCAAATTTGAAACGATTGGGAACTTATATTCAATATAAATGACCTATTTGTTAGGTTGAACGTGAATCAACAATTCTGGATCCCAAAGATGGGCCATTGGTTCGAACCCTACTCATTTCAGCCCCTTTTCCTTCCATTTCAAAAGCATAATAACGTCAATTTCATGAATCCAATCAATTCGATTGATAAGCCCAAACTCGGATAAATTCTTTGCCATCACCGTTCATTGCCCTTTCGCTGTCGCCTTCCACTGTCACTGTCCACCGGTAGCTGTTTCACATATCATTACTTCACCGTCCACCGATTGCTGTTTAACAGATCATTACTTTCACCTAACGTATATGTCGAACAACTCAGACCAAACTCAAGACACAAGAACAGTCATCTGCGTAGGTGACATCCATGGATACATCTCAAAACTCCAGAAGCTCTGGACCAACCTCGAAACCCTCGTCGACCCATCGGCCTTCAACACCGCTCTCGTCATCTTCCTGGGCGATTACTGCGACCGTGGCTCAGACACCCGCCAAGTGATAGATTTCCTGATATCATTGCCCACAAAGTACCCAGACCAGAAACACGTCTACTTGTGTGGAAATCACGACCTGGCATTCTCGGCGTTTGTTGGGGTCCTGCCGAAGCCGAGTGACGGGGCGGATTTCAAGGACGGGTGGAAGGAGTATGAGCAGAATGAAGAAAGAGAAGGGTGGTTCAAAGGTGATGGATATGAGAGCATGCACGTGCAAGGAAGGAGGTGGGCTGGCAACATCAAGGACAAGTTTAATGTTGCTAAAGGTTTTGAATATAAGGGATCCATCTATGATGCTGCTCCCACTTTTCTCTCCTATGGTGTTCCTCATGGATCTGCAGGTATGCTTTTCGCTCCATGATAATGGTTTCTAGTTGTTTATGTTGGAATGCTTCATGTCAATGTTAATGGATGATTTCATAAGTCATAATTGCTGTTGGATTTGAACAAATCAGCCTAGGAACAGCCCAGAAAAATCTGTACGAAACAATCCAGAAAATGAAGAAAAATCTGTACAGTTTTTTAAAACCTGTAGAATTTTGCCATCCAATTTGACAGCCCAAAACAACCTTGCATTCCACTCAAAACAGTCATCAAAATTCACTAAAAACAGCCAAAGTAACCTGCACGAAATAGCCTTGCATTCCACTCAAAACAGTCATCAAAATTCACTAAAAACTGCACAAAAAAACAGCCAAAGTAACCTGCACGAAATAGCACAAACAAAGTAGCAAAAACTGCAGATAAATGGCTTCAAAATGCGTAGCAAAATTGCTTTCCTTAAGACGTTATTGGCCTCCACCAATTCTATGATGCACCGAGTTACGAATACGACTTTAGCATGCAATGAAACCTTTTGTTTGTCTGCAATGTGCACTAGGGAAGATAAATCAGAACACTGTCGAATGATAACTAGTCTATTGTTAACAATTTTATATTTCTGTAAAAAATAAAATATTGCTTATTTTGTTTGTGAAAAATAAAGAATATTTTAGAAGAAAAGAATGAAAGATATGTTAGAGATATTTGTGTTGATTGTGGCATTCATATATATATATATATAGATTTTTAATAGGCACAACATTTTGTAATACAATGTGTCTTTTTATTTTAAAATTTAATTTAATTTAAAAATTTCTCTAACAATATTTCATAATTGCTTGTGCAAAATTAGTTTCAATTGATCTTAAGAATTAGTACGCGCTTGTTGAATTGGAAGAGTTATTGTTGTGTTCAGATTTGGCCAAGGCAGTTCCTGATGACCACAAGAAATTTCTGGCTGATATGGTCTGGATCCATGAAGAGGTAAGGCCTTTTATCTTTGCCATGCTTGTCATTTAGAATTCTCATCGGTTATTTATGTATTCCTAGTGGTTAAATTAGGTATCCCCTAAAAGGTAAATTTTGTGCATATAACCTTGCAGTAATGCAAGACAAAGGGGCTGATTGGTCTTTCCTTAATTTTTTTTCTTCCACTTAAATCTTAATTTAAGTAATCAGTAGTTTGTTTGTCCTCCATTTATATCTTAATTTAAGTTAAAAATTATCTTTTTTAAAAAGTCAAATTTTTTTACTTGTATCTTAATGAAAAAACTTTTACCAATAAATATAATTAGTTTTCCAAATTAATTTTTTATTATTATATTATCATCAAAATAACTCTTAACAAAATAAATCCCCAATTTTAATCAAATCCAAACCTAATCTTAATAACCCCAACCATAAATCTAACAACCCTAGGATCAACGGCTATCGACATCGGTCCCTAATAAACCACCGGAAGAGGCTGGCTGGCCTTCTCTTTGCGTTTGGAGGAGGAGGTCGACGACCTTTTGAATAATAGGAGGAGGTGGCAACCTCCTCCAATTTGAATGTGAGGAGGCCACCGACCTCATCCATTCCAACGATTAAGGTTGTCGGCCTCCATGTCAAAGGTTGGAGACCTTAATGGCCTCCTCTTGCATCGCAATTGAGGCCACCGACCTCATTGTCGATCCAAAACAGTGGACGAAGGAGAAGGTATGGCCTCCTTTGTCCACTGTTCAAATTTTTTATTGTTTAATTTTTTAAATTAAAATATTATTTTATCTATATAAAATAAAATGATTATAATATTTTTTTTGAAGCAAAATAATTGCAATATTAAATATTAAAAATAACAAATAACAGATCTTAAAATAATAATATATTAAAAAATAATAAAAATTAATGTTTATATGACAAAGGGTATAACAATTGTATTGGCAAAAAATGACCCAACGGCCCTATATCGAAAAAGCTCAATAACAAGTGATACAAGACATGCACCAACAACATAAACGCGGATCACGTTACGGAGCCCAATAGTAAGCTTAAGTGCCAATTAACTGTGGCCTGCATGATGGGTCTTAATTTGGTCAGACCATGACGCTAGAAATAGGGAATGAGGTTAGTGGATTCTTCCCGCGATCTTGAGACCGCTCTGCCACTAACCAAAGAAGAAGAAGAAGAATTTTTTTTTTTTTAAAAAGAAGAAGAGAAAAACTGAACCCGATGCTTATAAAAAGGACTTGAGCAAATTAAAAAGGGAAAAGGAGAGGGAGGAAATCGAAACTTTGCCCAATTGATCACTCATTAAGTATCCTTGTTCAACTATTCCTGTATTCATTCCAATTCTGTAAAAAACCATCCCCATATTTAAATTTCCCATACCGATTATTTGATTTTTATAGCTGGTTGTTGGTGACCAAAAAAGTTTGAGTGTGGATCCAGAGTTCACTTCAACAACTGTAGAAATATACCGCTATAATAGTAATAATCCAATAATTCTATAGTTAGGTTTAGGAATTCTAAATGAAAAAACAAACAAAAATCACTATCTTAACTACAAAGTCTTATTAAATAATTATTTAAATTAAGTTCTATTAAGATTTAGGACGAAAGAAAAAAAAAAAAAACCACCAAAGTCTTTAAACGTATTCTCCATGTTTTTGAAACAATAAAATTCCAACTGACTGTAGTTTGATGTGAACTATATAGGAAAGGCTGAAGTTGTGGACATTGATAATGTATTTTTGTTGCAGGATGATGTCTCTATAGAGACTGAGGACGGAATAAAACACTGTAAATTGATTGCCGTGCATGCTGGTTTAGAGAAAGGCAAAAATGTCGAAGAGCAAGTAGAACGCTTGAAAGCCAAGGACACCCGAGTGCCCAAGGTAGAAGCTCTCAGTGGGCGGAAAAATGTATGGGATATACCACAGGTGATTGCCCAGTGTCTCCTATTGTGGGCACTTTAACTCAACTTTCTTTTTCTGAGCTTTTTAACAGTGGTAAATGGTCCTTCAATCACAAAAGTTCTTTAATAGCAAATAAATTTGTTGGTTTTATAGCTGGCATGTAGTTTATATCACCCTTATAAATCATGATATCCACTTGAGATTAAATGCATGCTGTTGATTAATATCTCAACAGGAACTAATGCTGTTGATTAATATCTCAACAGGAACTAATGCTGTTGATTAATATCTCAACAGGAACTAACTGTGAAACCAACCATTATTGTAAGCGGCCACCATGGAAAACTTCACATTGATGGCCTTAGGCTTATTATTGATGAAGGTGGGGGACTACCAAATAATCCAGTGGCTGCAATCGTGCTTCCCTCAAAGAAGATTGTGCGTGATACTGATAATGTGGTGAAAGAGCTTTGACTTTGTGAGGGACAAAAGCAACTATATGCCTTTTGAATTTAGCAAAGCATATAATTCGATATAAAATAATCACTTATTTCATAACAGAAATCAATAATACCCTTACTTTAATAAAATTTTTATAAATTAATAATTTATTTTAAAATTAAATTATTTAATTTGTAAAATTATTATTAAAATAAGGGCATTATTGACTTTTTATTATAAAATAAGTGATTATTTTATAAGTAGATTAAAATTTTCATAAGAGGAAAGTTTCTGGTAATCACTCTTGTTATACCATTAGATGCCCTATCTCAATTATACGCTTTCTGAAGAATAGGCAATAACTCTTCACTGTGCTCCTTCTATTAGAGTATATCAATAACATGCAGAGCGGCATATTCTCAACTAAACTTTAATGCCAATGCTTTGTTTCAATTAGTTGAAGCTCTGAGAAATCAGAATTAAATCATCTATATAACAATGCAGGCCTAGTTATCATATTAAGCCAGTTAATTCGCGATCCAGCTCTGCTTATTCTTACTCAACAAGGTTCACAATTGAGTATGAGTTCAGCTAAGAAAAGTGAAGCATTACATGTCATGTCAGTTAATCAGTTTGTCTGGTAAAGCTTAATTCAGAGGTTAGCTCAGCATCTTTAGACCTCGTTAAATCATGGATCGTTGCGACTCTAAGCTCAATGCAGATTCTTGAACCAAATATTTACTCAATGTGAGTTATTAATTTTCCACTCTAGGCTACATCATTAGTGCGAATTAGCCACAGATTGAATATACAGTGGCGATTGAAGAAAATCTCTTGAAACAAAGCTGTAGTAACCGACATCTGCATAAAGTCGCTAGAATGTGCAAAACTTGGCTAGAGAGGGGGTTGAAGCAAACCATGATTAGGGGTATATGTTGAGTAATAGGAAAACCCGCTTAATTTGCTAGTCTGGCATGATAGAAACATTACAGTCACAGTGATTGATGCGTGTGATTAAAGCTCCAAAACTTCCATCTTCAACTACCAAAGTCCAAAATCTACTCCAAGCTAAATTATGAGATCTTATGCATGTTAGTGTTGGCTTGTTTCCTCTTTCTAACATTTAAGAACAGTACACTTTATGACTTGAAAAAAAAAAAGAAAGAACACTACTCTTTATGCGAACAAGTTTTGATTTTTGTATAATTTACCTATGTGGGGTATTTTGTTTTTTGTTTTTTTTTTGTTTTTTCTATTTGTTGCAAAACCAGGTGAGAGAAAATAGCATGATTTGAACTAATAAATAACAACTTTATTATTTTTCCAAATATGTATACATATATATAATAACAACTTTACTAATGTCGGTGTGAGATTGTGAGAAGCATACATTGGGTCAATTTTATTTCTTCCCAATGTTGGGTACTTGTATAGGTGTGCTTAAAAATACATCCATTATTATTATTATTATTTTTTAATAATGCATACCAACATGATGGTTATATGAGAAAATGAGGTTAACGGAATATATATCCCTCATGCTTATAACATTGAAATTGTGATCTTAAAAAATGTTCTTTCCTTTAAGGTCCAAAATTTAATTTTACCAGTTAAAACAAACATTAGCAATGCATCAATGGAGGTGGCTATGTTAGAATATAAAAACTGAAATTTGATGTCTTTTAACAAAAAATGAAAAAAAAATTGACGATAATTTTTAGATGATATTCTTCTATTTAAAAATAAATTGGATCATATTTCAAAGAAAATAAATAAATTGGATCCTTAATCAGTTGCCAAGGCCCAACGCAGTCCACAAGATCACTGCATAAGCCCTCTTTAGGTGAAAGTAGCAGCACAACCCATGTAAAGTTGTATGTATACCCATAATTTATGTAAATTCATATGTATACCCGTAATATTTTGACATTAACATTAGATTAAAGTATTATTACTTCGTTTAAAAGGTATTATTTTGATTTTTTATAATTTATATTTTCGAATTTTTGTTGGGATGGGGAATAACGTGTCTATTACTTTATACTAGAAAATTGGTTTTATTTTTTTTTTTGAGATAATTATATTTAAAAAGTTATTATCATGATCATGATCATCATCATTATTATTAACTTTTTAAAAAACATTGTATATCAAGTTCTGTTATACCCATTTTCTGGATCGGCCAAAATGGACCAACACATGCCTTATTAACTTGAATAGAAGCAAGGGCCCAGGAGGCCCAAGGTTGGAACCAGCGGTTGCAAGCCCAGCTCGTGAGGTCATCCAGGTCGCAAGCCAACAGCAGTTCCCAGAATGCCTCCTGCCCGTACCTTCAGCTCGTGGAGCTCGCGAGGTCGCACATGTCGCGAGCTCGTGGGAACCTCCAGACCGTCTTACCTCCCCTCCAGTGTGCATCACCTGGCTGATCGGAAGGCTTGCCCTGGGGATATCGTGTATAGCAAGTTGTCAAAATTACCAACTCTCATGATTCCCCGCCGGAAACTGTCTGCACAATTACCCAGAAACATTTAATGAAGTAAAGGTCTCTTCAGGTATATTAAATGCAGACTCGTGCAGGAAGAGCATCATCATTACCTTTACAATTAATGCAGCATGACAATGTCAGGATTAGTTGAAACTAGCCGTTGTCAGTAACGTGTATAACTTTCTTTTGTATTTTCTATTGTCATCTCCCCTCCTCTATAAAGATGGGAGACATTTTACTGTACCGACAAGTTGAATATACTAGAGAACTGTCACTCTGCCGGAATGACCCCAGAGTGACCGTAGATGTAGGTGCAGTCACCGAACCACGTAAAAATCCTTGTGTTTCCTCTCTCTCTTTCTCTTTAATTCCTCGCTAATCATCTCATTAAATCCAACCAACCTCCAGGACCGACATTCTTTCACCTGAATTAATCACCACTAACCTTGAACTTAATTAATTGCCCATTTACTATCCTTCCATCAGTACGATCAGAACCTTTAATTACCAAGCTCGCCGTCTAGGCCCCAGAATCTCTGGTTGACCATTTCCGAACGTCAACAAGTTCAAATCTCAGTTAATATTTTATAATTTATTTTATTTTTATTTTAAAGATTAATTAAAATATCTATTATATAAATTTTTATTTTATAATTAACATAATTGTTTCTACACATTATTATGTAATCTTATCACCTATATTCAATAAATACAAGACAATTATAACAAATCTAATCCAATAATGCACCAAACGCAATATTTATTATATTAAATTCATCCAATTCAATCTAATACCATATATCAAATGTAATTTAAAAGATACGTACTTCTATTATACAAAATGGTTATTCCCAATATATATGTTAACTAAATATGATGCAACTCAAACTTATATTAAAATTATGGTAGGAAATATCTAAAATGACAATGAATCTTCGTTTGATATCCGCATATTCGATCATGATGTACTGTGTGATTGTGATAATCACTGTGGCAGTACTGTTCCCTACTTTCTCACAGACAACCAACCACTCATCACAAGACATGCTGATGCAAATCGATGCAAGAGGACGATGGACAGGACATGACATCGACTGCTATTTGCAATAAATATAGAGGAGAAAATCTTTGGTGTAGTCCTTGCAATGCAACCGAACACTGGCATCGCGTTAAAAAATAAATTTCATTAGTTATTAATATTACAACATATAATGATTGGATAGGATGCCATAGTTCATAATATACAAGATAAGTTTTCTCCAGTAGATGAATGCTATGGACATTGAAGGATTCGCAAGAAAATGACTTCTACTTGTCTTCTTCTACGTGCTTTCACTTCAACTACATTCTAGTTGGCTAGTGAAGCTGGAAAGAACCGACCCATAATAATTGTTATTTGAAATCCCAGAGCAATTAATTCATAAATCATAATGCATATCTCTCAAAAAAAAATAAATCATAATGCATAATTTAAAAGTACAGATTCTTGATTAAGGAAAAAAAATACCTAACTCACGTGTGAGCAAAATCCAACAAGTTTAAAAGAATTGTCTTACCAAATTCCACACATATTACAAAATATAAAATTAAAAATATTAGTGATAAAATCATATATTTTTAATTATTTTACCATTCTTTTTTTAAGGATAATTATTTAACCACTCTTGTCATGATGAATTATATAATGCAATAGCACAAATTCAGAAAAATCTCATCAACCAAGTGAAGATATTTACTACAAAAAGCAGAGGCGGCGATGTGTGATTGGTGAATTGAAGATAGAGCAAACATTTCACGGAAGAAAAACAGCAGCACAAAAAAGGCCCCTCTTTTGGTTTCGAAAAAAAAAAATGCCCTTTTTTCGGATTAAGAAAGTGGAGACTCCAAAATGCTTAATCAACAGCCTACGCGCATCCCACAGCCTTACGTTTCTCATCTTGTATTCCTGTTCCAATGTTCCCATCCCTACATGAACAGAGCCCAGTGGCGGGCCCACAGCTTCCTATCTGGGATCCAAATGGACGAGGGAGAATGATCCTGATGGACCCACCCATCCCTTCGCCATGCAATAACTCCAATAATCTACATTCTCCACTGTACACGTATCGCTCCTGCCAGCAACTACTAATAATAACTCTACATTCAAAGATCTCACTGAATTTTTTCTCTTTCTTTTTTTATTTTCGCTTCGCTTCGCTTCGCTTCGCTTCACGCTGCTCTCGGTGCTTCGAATTCAGTGAATACTGAATAATCTCCAGATCCGTCTTTCACGAGTCAAGTGACGTTCTTGCTTTTACACACACGCACTGTCTCTCTCTCTGAAAATAGAAATCCCTAGAAAATGGTTTATACGTCAGGTATTCGGTTTCCGTGTGTGCCGTCAGTGTACAAGTCGACTCACACCGGCTTCAATGGTGATCGCAGGCTCACAACTCTCTCAGTCTTCTCCAAGGATCCCTTTTCACGTACTTTCTATTATCTTCATTTTTTTTTAATAGCTTTTCTTATTTTCCTTATAGGTTGATTTGTCGTGATGATACTCTCTCTCTGTTTCTAGAACCAAATTCAATGTGATGATCTTTTTTTATTACAGAGACGTCTGATAATATAACTGTGATCGAGATTTAGTTCAGTGGACTGCTAACTGTTACTAGCTCAGCTGAAGGATGGCCTTGTTATTATTATTTTGCTCTGTAGGAAGTTGGTAAAAGCGCTGGAGGAGTCAAATTTAGAGAAATTGAATTACTGTTAAGAGTGTTAGACAATGCCAAGTTTTAATTAGTGTTCACTGTCGCCAGTTATTTTTCGTTACTTCATTTGCTGCAGCTTTTGTGCTTGAAATAGCAATATGATCCTTATCTGTCCTTTTGGATTATTGAAGACTCCATTGTGAAAATTTCGATTTTATTATTTGAAAATCAGATTCATAGCTCTCTCACGTGTGAATTGCTTTTCTGATCATGTGAATGGAACGACTGTTTGCTTATGTGATAATGATGAAATGTAATTTTCTTGTATATTTGGATGTTTTTTCAGTGTCCTCTTCTCTGAGCTATATGTGTAAATCTAATTTAATGCTTGTTTGTAGGGAAGATCTTTGCTGGAAAGTTTTCGTTTGATCACAATGCTTCACAATTGAAAGTTGCTGCGTCGGGGAAAGTCCTTGTTCCTGGAAGCCAGAATAATGGCTCTTCATCATTGACAGATCAATTGGAAACTCCAGAGATTGTATCGAAAGACAGTGAGGTTCGTGATTTTCTTGTACACATCACTGATTGTTGTTATATGGCATGTGTTGGTGGTTGTAGAGTTATATGTTTTTAAATTAAATTTGAATGTATATATGCATGTATGCACAGGTTAATATGCTCATGTTTATGCTTTTAAGTGCATGCATAATATGTTCAAATGTAATAAACGCATGCACACACTGTACACTATAGAGACATCAGCTTGTAGAAGGATGTTTAAACTGAGTTTATAATGTATTCAGAATACTTTCTTACTAGACTAAAAAATTTTTAAAAATTGAAATAGTAATTAGTTACCAATCAATTTTTTTTTTTAATTATTAAATAATAATTCAAGCACAATATTGATATGTTTCTTTAATGACTTCTTGTTCCACTTATTCATGGCATAACTTCACTGGTGGATGAAATGTAGGGTATAATGTGTTAACCTTTAATTGTATGCTCTTGTCCGGTTTCTGCGGTAAATAGAGTAACCGCTTATTATTGACTCAATAGACTAGATTAAACATCCTATATCTTTTTGAGGATCCTAAGAATTGAGTGCAACATGCAAATTATCTTTGTATTTTGTTGTAGTGGACTTTTATTCTGTAATTTGTAGTTTTATATTCGTTAGTAGAATTATATACATGTGTGTATATATATTGAAAAGAAAAGAAGACTAGATTGGATATCACATAAGTATCATAAAAAATAATAAATTCTTCTACATTTGATATTTGAATGATATATTTGTGTTTGCACATTTGAAAATTTGCATGATAAGTTGGTTTTTTACTGAATGGATTTTCTCTACTTAACTGCCATTTTGTTATCCGTTTGTTCTCGTCTCAGGTACTTCCTGATGCAGATAATCTTCAAATGGAAGATGATGAGAAGGTTGAGATTGGAGAACTAGACCATGTTTCTTCTGCAGTTGCAAGCGATGATGAGAATGATCAGAGTGAGGAGCCGTCTGTTCCATTACAGGGGAAAGTAAGTACCAAAAAGAGTGAAATTAAAACAGAAATCAAACCACGGTCTGTTCCTCCACCCGGCACTGGGCAGAAAATTTATGAAATAGATCCAACTTTAACAGGTTATCATGGACATTTTGATTTTAGGTGAGATAATTTTCTATTCTTTACTCTTACTAGTAGCAATTTTAGTTTGTTTGAAGGGCTCAGTGATCTAGGTCTAAAAGGTCATGGGTAGATAGTTGTTTTAGCTTGTTGCGCTGGATTTTTGCTGAGTAAATTCTACTTCTTTGTATGGATGCATTTTGGTCATCTTTGGAGAGCCACTTGCTAGTATGTTGTTAATGTGTTGGTGTGATCTGTTAACGTGGAGTTAATAACTTCTTTATCCTGCATCAGTACATCTGGGCTTGAACTTCATTTTCTCATTCGATGCTTCTTTCATATTTTATGACATAAAGTAATTATTAATGACTCCTTATTTGCATAAATATCTCATTCGCATGCAAGTTCTCTGACTCACATCCTCAAGCACTTATATCCCCGTGTAAAGATGTATAATTATGTGCTCTCATGTGGGTGAGTAGAAATATGCAAACTTTTTAAGAAATGAGAGAGATTGTGTGACAACATGTTATAATCTGGTTATTTTATTATGAGCAAACCTTTTTATGCTCCTTGTTGATTGAATGTTTTGTCATCTATGCATCTACTTTTCCTTTTTCCTTTCTTGAATATAAGTCCAAGCTATGTCTAAAATTGCCCTACTATTCTGATTGCAGATATGGACAGTACAAAAGATTGCGTGAGGAAATTGACAAATATGAAGGGGGTTTGGAGATGTTTTCTCGTGGCTATGAAAAGTTAGGCTTCATACGCAGGTATCACGTTCTTCCACACTCTTGCGGTTAATGTGTTCGCAATTTTCTAATGCACTGCATAGAGATTGTTCCTTCCAGAGTGTGTGATCACTATTTTATATTTAAATGTAATATGTTTTGTTAGAGAACTCACTTGTGAATCTAGAGGTGATGAAAATGAATTCTGCATTGAATAGATAAAAGGTAAGAGAAGGGTGTATATAATGCTGAATGCCACAGCCTACTATGCTAGTCATTTGGGTTGTATGACTATCCACCAATATATAAATTGTTAAAAATATTCTCCCATACTTTATTTATTGAGAAAAAATACTATATTATAGGAGTTCTGACTTCCAAGCTAACATAAATTAGGATACTAAAATAAAGTAGAATACTAACACAAATTAAGAAACTAAAACAAAATAGAAAATTAAAATAAAATAGAAAACTAAATTTGGAAACTTTCAATCTAATTTTAATTCCTTAATTTTGTGAGGAATCTGGCAATACTCCCTCTCAAACTGACGACTGGATATTATCCAAATCCAGCTTGCTGTTAGTATCTTTAAATGAATGACTTAATAGACCCTTGGTCAAAATATCAGCAAGTTGCCCACTCATCCTCCCCATAACTTGGTCCTAACTGAGCCAAAGAAACTGAGGCATAATCAGCAAGTTGCCCAATCATCCTCCCCATAAGTTGGTCCTAATTGAGCGAAAGAATCCAAGGCGTAATCATTGAGTCCTCATCCCAAGGACTAAACTTTAGATTGTCCTTATTTTGTATAGGTTCAGTTAAATTGCTTAGCCTCCTTTTTCTTGTTAAAAAGGTCTTCACAAGTTGAGACCAAACCAAATAATATCGGTCATTAAGTCTAAATGAAACTTTTTTTTTTTTTTTGGTTTTAGTTTTTTAATTACTGTCCTGGTGGCTGGTAGGCTGGATTGTCAGATGGTATATTAGGAGTTATTTTTGAGGTTATAAGGCTTAAGGAAATTTTTTGCCTACAAAAAAAATATAAAAATTCTGCAATTGGCAATGAAAGTTGAACAAAAAAAAAAAAAAAAATAGCAGTATGAAGGCTGAAGAAAGGAAAAAAATTCTGTTGTCAGCAATTAAGGCTGAAGAAAAACAGAACGCGTTGCCAGCAATTGAAGTCTAGCAGCAACAAACAAAACTACAAAAGGCAATTAAGGCCAAAAGAGAAAACAGCAAACACAAAACAACAATGAAGGCCAACAGAGAAAAGAAAAGACACATCAGTGAAGACCAAGAGAGAAAAGACATAGAAAGAGTACCAATGTGCTAACTATTCCAATTGATATGTTGATCAGCCAATGAAGATCTTAGCTCTGATATCATATTAAAAATAGTCTCTTATAATCTATTAATGAAGAAAAAATACAGTATTTATAGGAGTCCCAAGCTAGCATAAAATAGGAAACTAAACTAAAATTGGATACTAACACAAACTAGGAAACTAACACAAACTAAGAAACTAAAACAAAATGGGAAACTAAATGTGGAAACTTTCAATCTAATTTTAATTTTCTAATTATATGAGGAATCTATCAATGTATTCCTCATTTTGTTTTCAAATGAACAACATTTCCCATCATTTGCATCTAAACCTTAAACTGTGGTGAAATGGGGAGTTAACTTTTTCCAACTTCATTGGCAGGCATAAGATGTGTGTTTCATTAACATCAATTTTGGCCACTGTAATTTGGTTGCCTGGGAGCCAATTCTTCATGACTTGTGTCATCAGACATGGCTTACCTCTCCTGGAGTCTAATCCAACCACAAGCCTATGTAAACTTGGTCCATGGATTTAAGAAAGTGATGGATATTTACCCTTTTTCTACCATAAGAAAGGGATACCTCAGCTTGCGTTTGCAAATCTTCTTGCAAATCAACTATTTTTGGATATGATACATTAAATTTGGCAATCCTTATATTTTATGCTTATGTAATTGTAATGTAAATTAGGCTGTAGGTCTAACAACAAAAGAGCTGGACTGAAAGAAAACTTATGCTATCCTATAAAATTGGTTCTATGTTACTCCTTTATGGTGTCACTTCTGTTGAGTGTATTAATACATCACTGTCTTACACTTTTTCACACATATATTGTTCTCTTTGTGATTATTGTACTATTTCTATGTCTTTTTTCTTTATTTGAATTTATGTTGTTGTCAAAATTTTGTGCAGTCTCCTTACTGCAATCAAGTATTATTTCCTTAAGATTAATTTAATGCTAGGTAGATGTTTCAGTTACTGATTAGATGTCAGTTGGTTTTGCAGTGACACGGGTATAACTTATAGAGAATGGGCACCTGGAGCTAAGGTTTGTTTTGATTATATTATGTGTTTTTTATGAATCCTCTACTATTCCTCTCAAAGAGAGAGAGAGTTCAAATATACAAGCCTAATAAATAACAACTATCTATACAACCACTAAACATCATCTAATTAACAACTAACACCACCTAAACAAGGATACTTATCTAACTAGTAATAAATAAGACTTCTTGATAAAGTAAAACTTTATCTAACACCTAACTTCAACACTCCCTCTCAAGCTGGGTCATAGATATTGACCATGCTCAGCTTGGAGCTTAAGTTTTCAAAAATTGTTCTTGGGAATGCCTTCGTGAATATGTCTGCTGTCTGCTCTGATATTGGTGCGTAATTTAGACTCAAAATGCCACCTTCAATCTTCTCCTTGATAAAATGTCGATCTATTTCAACATGTTTGGTTTTATCGTGATGGAACCGGGTCCTTGGCCATGCTAATAACAGCCTTGTTATCACACAGTAGCTTCATAGAACCTTGAACTGACACTTTCAGATCTTCAAGTAATCTTTTCACCCACAGACCTTCACACAATCCGTGAGCAATGGATCTCAGCTCTGCTACGAGACACCACAGTTTACTTCTTACTCCTCCATGTAACCAAATTGTCCCAAACATAAGTACAGTATCCTGAGGTGGATCTTCTGTCCACTGCTGCTCCTGTATAATCGGCATCTGAGAGTATGTCTAAGCCATGATTAGTTGATTTTTTGAAAAATAATTCTTTCCCTGGCATCATCTTCAAGTACTTTAGGATTATGTGAACTGCATTCAGATGCTCCTCAGTTGGAGCATTCACAAATTGTCTGACAGTGCTCACTGTGAAGCCAATGTTAGGTCTTGTGTGGGAAAGATAAATGAGACTCCCTACCAGCCTTTGAAACTGCTCTTTATCCACTGGTGTACTGTCCTTCACAGTGCCTAATTTGGTGGTGTAATCCGTGGGTGTTTCTGCTGGTTTGCAACCTAACATACCTGTCTCCTTTAACAAATCCAGCGTACATTTGCTTTGACAAACCGATATCCCTCATTTTGAGCGAGTAATCTCCATTCCCAAAAGATATCTCAGTCCTCCAAGGTCTTTAATCTCAAACTCCTTAACTAAGTAGCTCTTTAAAGCTCGAATTTCTTCTTCATTGTCACCTGTCAGAATTATATCATCAACATAGACTGTAAGGATGGTGATTTTACCATTTGGATAATGTTTCACAAAGAGGGTGTGGTTGGAATGGCATTGTGTGTACCCATATTTCTTTACAGTTTGTGTAAACCTACCGAACCATGCTCTAGGGAACTGTTTCAGTCCATAGAGCGATTTCTTGAGCGCACACAGTATGACACCCAGTTTTCTTGTCATACCTTGCTGGAATCTCCATGTAAACTTCCTCTTCTAATTCACCATTTAAAAAGGCATTCTTTACATCAAATTAATGTAAAGACCAGTCCAAATTCATTGTGAAAGATAAAAGAACTTGAATCGAATTTAATTTAGCAACAGGAGCAAATGTCTCCTAATAATCTATGCCATAGGATTGGGTGTACCCTTTGGCAACTAAACGAGCTTTGTAGTGTTCGATGTTGCCATCTGGTTTGAGTTTGATGGTGAAAACCCATTTACATACCACAATACTTGTACCCTTTGGTAGTGTGGTGATCACCCATGTGCCATTATTCTCTAAAGTTTGTAGTTCCTCTTCAATGGCAGCCTTCCACTCTGGAATTTGCATAGCATCATAGACTGTTTTTGGAATTTGAATATTTGTAACACTTGCAGTGAAGGTTCTGAAGTTAGGTGACAATCTTTCATAGGAAATGTAGTTACCTATTGTGTAAAGTGGACGTGATCTACACTCCCTCGTCCCTTTCCTCAAAGCAATAGGTAAATCATCATCTCTGACAGGCTTGGTTTCTGGTTCATTTACTTGTGCATCAGCTTGATCAGGTCCTTGAATTACTAGTGAAGATTCTTGGCCCGGCTCAAGGTGTACTCTGTCTTGTACTTGCTTCTGAGTTCTGTTTTTCCTGGTGTAAACAAGCAAATCTGGTTTGGCAGTGTTAGGTTCAGGTTCGACTTTGGTTTGAACTCTATTTTGTTGATTTTGATCTACATTTGTGTGGGCTGATCTGTTTGGTTTTGGTGGACATCATTATGTTTTGGTAAGGTTGATTAGTCGGATGACTCTTTTCCTTCAAAGTATAGGTGTCTCACATACACTACGAACTCTATCAAATGAGAATTCTTAAGTTCTACTTTGATCACTAGGCACATAATCACTCTCAAAAGGGACGAAAACTTGATTTTCAGACACTTTATATTTCTCACAATTATCTCCTTTGGTTTGCTTGATGTAAAAAAATTTATTCTCCATAAATGTTACATTCATAGTAACATAGAATTGTCTAGTTATTGGGTAGTAACATTTATGACCCTTTTGAGTTGCAGAACAACCCAGAAAAATGCACTTAATTGATCTAGGATCTAACTTGCTTCTAAATTGAGAATAAACATGAACAAATGCGGTAGTCCATTGTTTTAAAAGGCGAGGCGAGGTGGCTCCTTGACCGCCTTGGAGTCCTAGGCACCTCAAGGCGGCCACTTTAGGCGATAGAGGTGTAAAATCCCGCCTTGGGAGCCTGAGGCGGTCGCCTCAGGGCCGGCTTGAGGCGAGGCTGGCTGAGGCGACAGTGAGGCGATTGAGAGAGGGAGGAGGGTGGAGCCGGTTTTCAAGGAGCTTCGGCTGAGAAAATACGTTGCCAACAATTTTTGAAGACAAATCGGAGCTCGATTCGGCGACATCACCTTGATTTGAAGGTTTTGACAAATTTCGGCGGAGAAAACATGTCGCTGGCAAGAGAAAATGCCTTCAGGTGGGTCGCCGGCAAGAGAAGATAGTTTCTGGTGAGTCGTCGGCTTGAAAAGTTGCTTTCCGGTGGGTTGCCAGCAAGCACATGCCTTCTGGTGGTTAGACGCAGCACAACAGGGAGGAGTGGCAGGGAAGATGACAGGGAGATGGGTGGCAGTTGGGGGCTGATATTAGGTTTCCCAAACAAGTTTCATACAACATATATATGTACATTAGTAAAAATTATGAATGAACCCCAACTTTTGATAAAATTATCAATCAAAACATTTATTTTGAAAAATATGTAAATAAACCCTACAATTTTTTTAAAAAATTATAAAAATCATAATATTTTGATTTTTTTTTACAAAAAGGTGCCCGTCACATCCAAAAAACACGCCTTACACCTCGGGCTCCAAGGCCCTTTATGATTTCATGATATTTTGAGATTTTTTTCAATGTTATGAATGATTTTGTAAGTTAGAGATTTTTTTTAGTAGTTTTTTTTTTTTTTTTTTCTCATCTTTAGTCGAGGCGGTCGCCTCAATCGCCTCAAGGCGACCGCCTTGCCTCGCTGAGGCTCCATCGTCTCGCCTCGCCTTTCGCCTTTTAAAACATTGTGCTGTACAACAAGAGACTTTAAAGGGAATTTGTGGAACAATTTTGCTAGTGGGATCATAGTTTTGAAAAACTTGGTATGGGGTCTGAAAATTCGAAACTTTTTAGGGTAATCTATTGATCAAATAGGTTGCTGTTAGTATAGCATTGCCCCAAAACAATTTTGGAACATTTGTGGCAAACATCAATGATCTTTCCACCTCTAAAAAGATGCTTGTTCTTCCTTTTCGAGATCTCATTCTATTGAGGAGTTTCCACACATGAACTGTGATAGATGATTCTTCCAACTAACAGATAGTCCTTCAAGGATGAACTGAAAAATTCTTTTGCATTATCCGTTCTTAAGATTTGAATTTATTCTTGAAGCTGAGTTTTAACCAAATTGTTAAAATTTTTAAAAATGTTCCCAACTTTAGATTTCTCTTTCATCAAGAAAACCCAAGTTAACCTTGTGTGATTATTAATAAATGTGATAAACCATCTTGAACCAGTAACATTGTTAATCCTAGAGGGTCCCTATACGTCATTGTGAATTAATGTGAATGATTTAAATGGTTTGTAAGGCTGAATTTTATATGAATTTCTAGAATGTTTTAACAATTCACACACTTCACATTGAAACAAACTCAGACATTTTTTACCAAGCAAAGTAGGAAATAATTTCTTCAAGTACATGAAATTAGGGTGACTTAATCTAAAATGCCACAACATGATGGAATCACTTTTACTCATCCTAATATGACAACCGAATTGATTCTGATAACCGAAACAACTAGTTGGTTGAGACTGGCTAATGTTGTCAATTGTCCTTTCAATATCCAAGTCTTGAAATTCATAGTAATCAGAGAAAAATTTAGTTATACATCTTAACTCTTTTGAAAGCTTACTAACAGACAACATATTGCTATCCAATTTTGGCACTAATAACACAGTGTTAAGAGTTATATTCCATGTGATTTTCACTGTTCCAGTTCCAACCACTCTTGATAAAGAGCCATCTACAATCTTAACATTATAACATCCATTACATGGATTGTATAAGTGAAATAATGAAGCATCTCCTATCATATGGTCGAAAGCACCCGAGTCTACAATCTATGATCTAAGTCCATGTTTTGCAGAGGTCAAAGCACAAGTAAATTTACCTTTTTGGGCTACTATTCCAGTGCTCATCACTGTCCCACTAGTGGCATTCTGCCGTGTGACAAATTTTTGCAATAACTCCATCAATTTTTGGCTTTGGGTTTTGTTCAACCTGGTTTTGAATGTCTGCAGTGGAGACAAGATTGCTGCTGCTTTCTTGGCTATTCTGGTACCTAGTCGGCTTCCAATTAGCCGACTTTCCATGAATCTTCCAACATTTTTCTTTTATGTGGCCTGGTTTTCTGCAGTGATCATACCACGGTCTCCCCTTTCTCGATATGTTATCACTTGCAATGTACTGATTTCCATGCACTGCCAATGGTGATCCTTCTCGACTGCTGTCAGCCTTGCTTTGGGTCCCCAATGTTAATCTCCTCCTGCTCTCTTCTCTTTTAACCACTAAAAAAACACCTCTAATTTTTGGCAATGGCTTAAGACTCAAAATCCTTCCACGAACTTCATCAAGATTTTGGTTTAAACCAAACAAGAACTCGTAGATCCTTGTTTCTTCGATTACTTCTCTTTGCAGTGCACCATCTTCAAGGCACTTCCATTCGAGTTGCTTATACATGTCCACTCGCTGCCAGAATCTAGTAAGTGTATTGTAGTACTGTGTCACTATCATCTCATCTTGTCGCAAGTCATGGATTATGTTCTCTATGCTGACTATCTCAGCCCTGTTATCACTATGAGAATATGTCTCCTTAGCAGCCTTCCAAATCTCGTGTCGTTTCATAGAGAAGAAAATTCTCACTTATGTCATTGGTCATTGAATTGGTGAGTCAAGACATGACCAAACTATTGTCAATATCCCACTTCTTGAATTCTGAGTCTTCCTTCATAGGGACTAGTAGTGCACCAGTCAAATACTCCATTTTTCCTTTGCCTTTCACGAATGTTTTCATAGATTGGGGCCACTGGATATATTTATTGTCATTGAGTTTATGACTCGTAATGGGTAAATGAGGAAGATTGTTATTTCTAGATCATCCTCCAGAACGTCCTCCATTGTTTGAAGAGTTTGGTTCTGGATTTAGAGAGATTTCGGAGGAAGAGCTTGGTGAAGCCATACTGTACTACTATTAAAAATGGTATTGCTCTGATACTATGTGTTTTTTATTAATCCTCTACTATTCCTCTCAAAGAGAGAGAGAGTTTAAATGTACAAGCCTAATTAATAACAACTACCTGAATAACCACTAATCATTATCCAATTAACAACTGACAATCACGTAAAAAAGGATACTTATCTAACTAGCAATAAATAAAACTTCTTGAAAAAGTAAAACTCTATCTAACACCTAACTTCATCATGTTATAAGATTTTAGATGTTGATCTCCTTACCTCAACAAGGATGCTGTTGTAACTAACAATATCTTTCTTTTTGTTTTCTTTTCAAAAGAAACAAAATGAATTTTGTTTTGAAAATTTAGAACATTCGGATGCATTTCTAGTCTTCTTGCTTTGAATACTATGAATTAGATAATTTATGACCATTTATAAAACTCACAACTGATAATAAATAGTCGATTACCTACCGGGCCAGAAATTTCTCAACATGATGGTAATCATCTGGGTTTATGTTGCAATTTTAATTTGCTAAATCTTATAACCTATGTTTAAAAATAGATGGTTTTTCTATCATTATATTGGCCTATAATTTCTATTGAAACTTATTTTTATGTTGATATATGAGAATGGAAAAATGAGGTCAAGACTTTTTTTTTCTATAGGAAACAACACTTTATTAATAGAAAAGAAAAAGGAAAACAAAAGTGAACCAAAAGTCCACCAAGAGAACAAACAAAAACAAAACAAAAAGCAAGATTGGAAAAAACAATTAAAGAATAGCAGTTTTCCAATCAAGCATAATAAAAAATAATGAAAGATCTTTAAAATCTTCACTAGAAGAAGCCCAAAGGGAAGTCAAATAAAACGCTTTATCTCCTAGAAAATTCTCCGTCTCTTCCAGATCTTCAAAAATTCTCTTGTTTCTTTCCTCCTAAATCACCCAAAAGGTGGCAAAGATTCCACAATTCCAAAGAATACTAGCCCTTTTACCTCCTCCTAGCACTTTAAATTCTTCCAAAAGGAAGGAACATAGAGAATTCGGAGCAGCCCACCTCAAACCCACTAAAGAAAATATCTTGTTCCATAACCAGCTAGCCACCGGACAATAAAGAAATAGATGATCCAGGGTTTCCCCACTATTCCTACACATAATGCACTGAGAAGGATAGATACAAGTACTAGAATGTCTTTTTTGAAGATTGTCACAAGTACTTAATTTCCGGTGCACAATAATCCAAACTAAAAGTTTGATTTTGTTTGGAGCTTTTGATTTCCAGATAAGATTAGCATACTTAAACTCAGGAATAGACTCATCTTGAACCAACTTCTCGAAGGACTTGTACAAAAATATACCATTAGAACTTAACCTCCATTCCTTATGATCTTCCGACCCATAATTGGCAACAACACCTTCAAGAAGAGAAATAAGGGAAGAAAATTCCTCAGTCTCCCTATCATTTAAATTTCTTCTAAAATCAAAAGCCCAACCTCCATGAGTAGAAGAGTAGTCCCATCTATTTACGACTGAAATCTCATGAGAAGAAGCGAGCTTAAACAACCTTGGGAATTTTAAGCAAAGGGGTTGAGGAGCTAACTAACAATCCTCCCAAAACCGAATTCGAGTACCGTTGCCTACAACGAACCTCAAATTACTCGAGAACTCGCGATAGCCTTGCATAATAGTTTTCCATAGACAACGACTAAAGCCTTTAAGAACCTCATTGGAATCCCATCCATTTCCTTGAATTCCATACTTACTTTTGATCACTCTATGCCACAAAGAATTAGGTTCCAAAGGAAATCTCCACAGCCATTTGCCTAGTAAAGCCAAATTCTTCTTAACAATGTTTCTGATCCCTAAACCACTTTTATTTCGAGGACGACAAACAACATCTCAACCAACTAAATGAATCTTCCTTCCTTCACCCATCTCATCCCACAAAAAATTTCTCCTAATCTTCTGTATTTTTTTTGCCACCCCAAGAGGAATTCTAAACAATGAAAGATAATAAGTAGGAATGTTGTGCAACACCGTCTGAATCAAGACCAATCTTCCACCCTTGGATAAGAAGGCATTTTGTCATCCCTCTAATCTCCTCTCAACTTTCTTCATCATAAGAGCCCAAAAACTCAGAAGATCTCTGATTACCTTCCAAAGGCAAACCTAAATAATTCAACGGCCATCGACCAACCTCACACCAAAAAGCAATGGCCAAACTAACTTAACTTTCGATTATCACAATTAATCCCTACCACAATACTTTTGGCCAAATTAACCTTAAGCCCCGAAATTCGACAAAACAGTCGAGTCAACTCAACCAAAGAACCAAACTTCTCTTCATTGCTGGAAGAAAAGAATACAGTATCATCAGCAAATTGTAAATGAGAAACCATAATATTCTCTTTTCCGACGCTGAAACCCTCTACTAGGTGACACTCCTTAGCTCTATCAATCAATCTTCCCAAACAATCCACCACGAGAATAAACAAAAAAGGGGAGAGAGGATCACCTTGTCTAAGACCTCTAGAAGCAGAAAAATTTCCCCTAGGTTTCCCATTTATCATGATTGATAAATTTGTGGATTTTAAGCAACCCTTGATCCAATTTCTCCATTTTAACCCAAAGCCTTTTGCTTCAAAGATGAAATCCACAAAGTCCCAATCAACATGATCATAAGCTTTTTCAAAATCAATTTTGAAAACAATACCTTCTTTTTTCTTCATTCTGAGATCTTCCACCATCTCGTTAGCCACCAGTACAGAATCAAGAATTTGTCTACCTTTAACAAAAGCAGACTGACAACTAGAAATAGTGCTATCCAACATCTCTTTCAATCTAAGAGATAATACTTTGGCAATAATTTTATACAAACTAGAGACCAAATTAATTGATCTAGAATCGCCAATCTTCAAAGAATTGGATTTTTTTGGAATAAGACAAATGAATGTCGCATTGGTTCTTCTATTAACTATCCCATTCTCAAAAAATTCCAGGAACACATCCATCAAATCATTTTTAATGATCTCCCAACAAGCATGGAAGAAATCAAAATTAAAACCATCCGGACCAGGAGCTTTTTCTTTGCTGCATTCCACCACTGCCTTCCTAATTTCTTCTTCCTCAAAGGGCCTTTCCAACCAGATAGCTTTATCTCCACCAATACCATCCCAATCCAAACCTTGAGTAAAAGGTCTTACCACCTCTTCTTTAGTATATAAGTTTTGAAGGAAATGGATAATTTCGTGTTCAGTGGTCCCCTCGTCTTCAATTATAGACCCATCATCTAACTCAAGCTTATCAATGCACTTCCTACTCATTCTCCCATCAATGACTTTATGAAAAAATTTCGAATTGCAATCTCTTTCTTTAACCTATTTAACTTTAGCCTTTTGTCTCCATAAAATTTCTTCCTTCAACACCAACTTTTCGAGCTTCAACTTCAACTGAGATCTTTTGGATCTCAAAGAATCGCTAAGCAGCCCATCAGCTTCAAGTCTATCCAAATCTGAGATTTTTGACTCAATCTCATTCTTCTCCTTGAGGATGTCTCCAAACACTTCCTTATTCCAAGATCTCAACTTCAATTTGATCCAATCAAGCTTTTTCATAAACCTAAACCCCTTCCACCCTTGGAACTCCGCTTCGCTCCACCACTCAACCACATTTCTAACAAAGGAATGATGCTCTAGCCAAACATTCTCAAACTTAAAGGGAGTAGGGCCCCATTTCCTATGAGAAGAATCCAGCAAGATGGGACAATGATCTGAAATCGTTCTCACTAAAGTGTTTTGAGTAACCTTCCCCTCGACTAACTCTTCCCACTCATTTGTAAACAAGAATCTGTCAAGTCTACAACAAATAACACTTTGTCTAAAATTAGATCAAGTAAAATTCGAAAAGTTTAGGGCAGGATCAATCAACTTAGTTTCACGAATAAAACAATTAAATTCCTTCATACTTCTAGTCTCTCTACCCCCTGTAGACTTTTCAGAAGAAAATCTAACAACATTGAAGTCTCCACCAATACACCATCTCAGAGAACATAACCCAAATAATCCTGCTAACTCCTCCCAAAAGCCCCCTTCTCTCGTTTTTTATTCGGACCATAAACCCCTAAGAGCCACCAATCTCTACCATTAACATCACTGACATTATCATGTGATTGATTATGTATCTGATGATATCATCATGGTGAATACATTGTGAAATGGTTTTGGAAATATTTGATATGATCCAACTGCTATGTGCATGGAAAATTTATTCAACTCAAATTTCTTCTCAAATAATTCTGCCAACTTGACTACAAATACGATTCAATTATTGAACATGTACCTTCCTAAAACTCTTGTGCTTATTTTTATTTTTTTAATAAATACTTTTGATAGACATTTAAATTACTGTGGGATTGTTTGTTTTCTATGAGGTATAGTGATTTTATACTTTATCTTTCAGTCAGCATCATTGATTGGAGACTTTAACAATTGGAATACCAATGCAGATATTATGACCCGGGTATGTTGTCTTTGCTTTTGGTAACTATGGGTTTCAGCTGCAGATTGTCTCTACTTAATTGCATTTGGACAGAAAACTGATACAAAAGCGCTGAATGCACCAAGCTACACTAAATTGTTTGATTGAGTTTTTACATTGTTGCTAAATTTCCTTTCTTTCTTAGATTAATCTAGGATTTTGTCACTAGAAAAGATGCATTATGTCATTACTTCATATAAGAATAATAAAAACAATATGCCCTGTGTTACTCACTTTACATGATGGGGCTGGTAAAGCATGCATTAATTTGCTTAGAGATTTAACTAGTTCGTTTCTTGTGGTGGAAGTCCTTTTGCAAACGATATGCCTACTGGAGAATTCTGTTTCTTTGTGTTTATATTTTTGTTTTTATATTCTCTGCCTCTATCCATCTGCCCATCCTCCCTCCTCTTATAAAATGTAAGGTTTATGGAATTATGGCCTCAGGAAATTGTTGTGTCAGGACCCAGGATCAGTTGAGTTGCTAGCTGCATGAGTGCTACTCAAGAATCAAAGATAGCTTTGTAGTTATTCACTGACAGAATTGCCCTGAGACTCATTGACCTAGCACTGGAGAGTGGAGATGATTTGAATACAATATTCCTGTGGAAGTTAATCAAATTGTCCGAGAAAGCATTTTTGGTTTACTAGGCTCAGATATCATGGTCTAACAATTTCACAATGTCATCTCAATGCACTGGATTAATATTTTGAGAATTACTTCCTGCAAGTTTATTTCCAAAAAAAACAAAACGAAAACAAAAAATTGCTGTGAGTGGCTTTTTGTTTTTTTGTCATCGTGGAAACATGACATAGGCCTGGGTCTGTTGCAGCTGTTTATTTGATTGTAAGTATTTTGAACTTTGACTATGAGAAGTTGGTGAAGTAATTCAGTTTTTGTGATTCAGGGATATGGGAGAGGTGGTAGACCAAGTCACTATAATTATACTAATATGTTGAGGATTGAGCTAAAAATGAAGAGTAAGTAGGTGGAGATTAAATTGCAAAAACAATTATCCTTTGTCTAGAATTAAAATCAAGCAAAGATGAGGTCTACCGATTAAGAAAACTGTTTTATATGAGCTGAGCTGCTTTTGCTTTTTTTCAATTGAAATTGTGGCAAGTGTAACTTGGTGAGATTAGAATGAGGAATTGACCTTGTAATCTACCTTCTATAGTCTTAAGATTTCCTCATTTTCTTGTCACTTAATACCTAATGTGAGAAGAGTATGTAAGAGAGGATTCTATGCAGTTGACTATGCAGTCGAAACAGTTGGAAAATGATGCGAGAAATGTGATATAGGGAGTTCGAGCTCACTCAATTGAAGTGGGACAAGAGAGGGAGAGAGGGAAACCTTAAATCTGTATTTGGATATTCAAACTTGGTTGATTTCAAGCTTGCACATGATAATTAAAATCTTGTTAAGTGGATCAATCTAACATTGTTTGGTGCAGAGAACTCACAATTTTCTTCCGATGCAGTATTAGTACTCATGTTATAAGTGAACAGCTGACAGGTCTTCCTCCTTTCATTCTCATTAGTTCTTATAAGAAAAATCTTATCAGTAGTTAATCATTACCTTTTTATGTTAAACGAAGTGTTTCCTTGTTGAGACATTTTTGCGGAAAGTTTGGCTGCGTTTACGAAGAAGGAAGCAATATTATGAAGATTGTTGTCTATTTTGTGGGTTATTTCGCTAGAATAGAATGGAAAGATTTTTTGTAGACTATCAAGGAGAAGAAGTTAATTCCCTATGGGATAAAACTCATTTTTGGGCACATCTTCTGGCTTCTAGAAATCTAGCTCCCCAGCTTTGAAGGACATTTCTTTATATTTTATCCAGGAAAATTGTGATGCATTGGTGGCCTAAAGTTTTTTGTTATTTATTTTTTATTTTTTGGTTGAAATCTTTTTTGGATGTTCTTTAGAGCCATCTCGGCTTTAGGCTTTGATTTGTATAATACAAGTCTATTGTTGAATACATTTTCCAGTTTCTGATCTTAAAAACATAAAAAGTCAAAATAGTACTATTTATGTTGTTAATGAAAATAATGAAACACCCACCAAAAAAACAGTATAAATTAAGTGATCAATTATTACCTCATCATGGTAGCCAGAATTTGGGGGCAGGCTAATATAATTTGATGGTGATGGTTATTGGGCATTGTTGGCAGTTTAGTATTTCAATCTTGCATGTTAATTATTATTATTTTTTAAAATCCTTACTAGTACTTAATGAAATTCATCCATGATGTGTGAACAGAATGAATTTGGGGTCTGGGAGATCTTTTTGCCCAACAATGCTGATGGTTCACTGCCAATTCCCCATGGTTCTCGTGTGAAGGTAATACTGCTTTTAGATTTTTAAAATTTGACCGTACAAATTTTTTTTATTTGTTTTTGAGATCCTTTTTCTTCCTTTCATAAAATAATAAAAAGAAAGAATTGGCCTTTTTCCTCATTAGTTGATATGTTTATTGAACAATTAGGTTCCAATATTTTACGTTGAAATTGCTCAATGAGTGTGTTGAATTATATACTTATAGCTTCTTCTTCTTCTTCTTCTGCTTTTTTTTTGGAACCTTGCTGGAGAACACTGTTATGCTATTTCTTACAACAATCATCCTATGATATAAAATGGGAAATATCATATCAGATAGGTTTTCTACTAAGAAGTCTTCTTGCAATACAATTGTGTTCATGTTAGTGCAATTGCAGAAGCAGCAGTAATTGACAAAATGAGTAAAAATGTTTATGATGTACGATGATAAACCAGTAAACAAAAAATTATAAATTGTGGTTTAGGCATGAAGATTTCTCTTAGTGACATAATTAGATTAAGAATTGGAATAAAAGTAGAAGGGTTGTGAGAGCTTTCACAGATCAATTAAAAATTTGAAAAAACAAAATCAATTCATCATCATTAGATCACACTATCTTCAAGCACACAATCTGTTCATCACTAAAAATAAAAAATAAATTATCTTTTTCATTGATCCAGATTTCATCACCTCCCAAATTGAAATTCCAAATAAAAATGCAAAAGTCAACATAAATCTCATTCTTTTTTATTAAATTCCCCCTTCTCCCCCCCCTCGCCCCCCTAAAAAAAAAAAAAATTGCAAATCATTAGACCAATTAGGAATATAAAACATGTCTTATTATCTCCAGCATCAGAAGGTGGGTACTATGGTTGCAATAATTAAATTGCTTCTCCTTGGATTCAGTGGATAAATTCATTTGTCTTTTCCCAAACACAGTTTCATTCTCCTGTGTCTCATTTTTAGCAATAAAGAAATGAGCAGGAGAGTCATTATTTTTTTTTTGGAGCTGTTAGAAATACTTTTTGGTTTTGAAATGTGAGGTCTGTCTGTTAGCCACCTTTATCCCATGGTATCATTAGCTGCAATAGGAAGACTTGCAAAAGTGATGGGACAGTTTCAGATTTAAAATTTCAGTGTCTTAGAATATGTAGCAGCTTCAGTTTCTAAAATCAATGATCTCAGCTTTGATACATGATTTCATGCTTAGTCTTCATTAAATGATTCCTTTTCCAGTGGAAAGTTTTGATATGTCCTGGTTTTGACAGATGTTTTTTATTGTGAAAGGTTCTTTTCATTTTAGGTGGATAGTCTCTATTTTTAGAACGTAAATAAAAGACATTTTATTGTCTTGGCACCTGAGATTGACCAACATCTCCTCTTTCCTGTTTAAAGTTTCCTGACAGTCGGGATTGAGTCAATTATCATGAACCTAGAAATCCATGGTTGTGTCGTTGACATTAACTCCGTTTTCTATCATGTACTTGTAGATTCACATGGATACCCCATCTGGCATTAAGGATTCCATTCCTGCTTGGATCAAGTTTTCTGTACAAGCTCCAGGCGAAATACCATACAATGGTATATACTATGATCCACCAGAAGAGGTACGCTGTTGCAATCTTTGTTATCTCTAGCTTTTGCCAAAAACCTTTTGAAACTTTTATGACTTGGAACAACCTGCCTCGAAACAATATGGAACTTGGTACAGTAGCATCAAAATATGGCGATAGTTCTAGGAATTTGAGAGAAATTTTGAGGGTTCTGCCCTATAATCAACTTTGATTATTCCGAGGTATTTACTCCCGTGTACTTGTTATTTCATAAATATAAGATTTTGAAATATAAGATTTTGAATCACCTATGAGCTCTCTAGTAGTACCATGTAGGCTGCTATAAATGTTTCCGACGAACTAGAAGATAGTTATGTTATGACTTTCATTTAGGACTCTAAGATGATAGGAGATTTCAATTCTTATCTGCTTCTACTCATTTCAATTAGTGATGTTCATTTATCTACAGGAAAAGTATGTATTTCAACATCCTCAGCCAAAGAAGCCGAAATCACTTAGAATTTATGAGGCGCATGTTGGAATGAGTAGCACGGTCTGTATCTCTTTACTCTCTCTTGTGATGACTGTTACTTAATAGTTGCTGCTTATTTACATTAGCATTGAGTCGCTGCAGTCACAAGTTGCTGGAGTGAGTTCAGATGTTATAATAAGTAGCATCTTAATCTTATCAAATAATTTACAAGGCAGGGTCAAGTGATTCCTGGGTATATGAAAATATAAAAATTAAAATTAAGAAAGCACTTAAACCTCTGTTTTCTTACACCAAGGAGGCAGACTAATATTCAAGCAATAATCTCATCAAGATTGCAGTTTACAATCCAATTCTTCTTTCATATTGCAATCATCTCATTCAGTAAAAACTGTGAGAAATCAGAAACCTATAAATTGAGATCTGAAAGGGCGAAAGCTCTCCACTACTAGGTCAGGAAAAGGTGATTTGTCTTGTTTTGTTTGTGCATTATCCCATGATGCTGAATGCCTATGTTGTACAGAGAACACCAATCAAATTAAGGTTGCGTAAACTATCAGATAACTTCATCGCTGACTGCCTCAAGGCATTATTTGAGGAAAATCATGCAGGCCTTACTTGCAGTTTGACTAACATTTAAGTTTGAAAATACTATGATGTATGAGCCAATTAAGTTGCAGGGTAAATGACAAATAGCCTCATCAAATAAGTTTTTAGCTGCCAATTTCATAGTATTTGTAGAGATTTCTGTTTCAAAACAAAATAAACAGAAGCTGTCTTTTACTTGTATCTGAATCTTTGGACCACCTTTATGAGGGGCTTGATCGAAATCTAGGATGACATATTCCATAAAATTTGGAATATGTAATTATTTTGAAGTTACATAAAATTTGGAATCTGAATTAAGTTGTTTATATACCTGGAAGGAAGGGCCCCAATTTGTAATTTCTAAGCCCATCCATTTTATTTTCTTTAACGATAAGTTGCAACGAATAAAACTCTTATGATTTTTCAAAGAAGACAACTTCTTTTATCTATATATGCCCAACTTCCAAAATTTTCTTGTATATAATAAGCTATTACAATTTTGGGTATTTTTCTTTCAAGAAGAACATCCTCCTGATCCATGGATCTGCTTAGATTTATACTTCCATAAATAGCTCGTTAATATGTCCCATATCTATCAATGTGCATATATCTGCCTTTGATATCATTCCTACACAAGTAGTGGTCGGATGTTTTCCATACACAAGACTTTTATCCTTTGATATCTTGCTTTAATTGACATAACTGCATCGTACTTTCTTTTTTAACATCGATATATTTTTTTTTTCTTTTGTGCATAATAGGATTTAAAGAGTCCATGTACAAAAGTAGTCGCCACATACTTGAATGTCTTCATTTTTCCTTCAACTCCTTGTTGTAATGTGGTATTTTAATGTTTTTTTTTTCCTTCTCATTATATTATTGATTATGAGATGCAGGAGCCCATTATAAACACATATGCTAATTTTAGAGATGAGGTGCTTCCTCGCATTAAAAGACTCGGCTATAATGCTGTTCAGATAATGGCTATCCAAGAGCATTCATATTATGCTAGCTTTGGGTACTTTCTTTTCCAGAATAAGCCCCAGTTATGCCATCACTGTTTTATTTGCTGAATGGTAGTTCACAATGAGATTTTGGATTTATTTAACCACCATCTATGCATACAATGTATAGCTCGTTTTATCTCGTCTTAGACTGATGCACCTACAAGGTTCTTTTAATATGATGCAGGTACCACGTCACGAATTTTTTTGCTCCCAGCAGCCGTTGTGGAACTCCTGATGATCTGAAGTCACTTATAGATAGAGCTCATGAGTTAGGCCTGCTTGTTCTCATGGATATTGTTCATAGGTACTCAACTTAAAGAAAAATTTATTGTCAAACATATCTTCTGGCTCATTATGCTGTTGCATTTTTATGATACATTTTGTTCATTGTTTTAGGATTTATGAATTACTTGTACATGTATGTGTAGGCTTGTATAATTATTGTAGGTTTTAATTTTTGTTTCTTTCTGCATGAACCAATCTTCTCCACCTCCAAATAACCAATATGTATAGGTTCCGACATAATTTAGTTTTGGCTTTGTGCAAATGTTTATAGACCTTGGATGAGACAGTGGGCTGAATTAGTATTCAATATGATCAAATTGCTGACTGCATTATTTGTTGCCGCAGACGGAGCCTATTCTGGTTTATTAGATTTGTATATTGATTTCTTCTTTAAATGATGTTCAACAAACAAAAGCAAGGCTAGGTTGATTTTGTTAATATGGAAACATGAAGTGTTAAAATGGGTTATGTACATTAATATATAATTTGGATGCTGTTGATGCCTTTCTATTCTCAATGATATGGTCCATGCTAACTGGGTGCAGCCAGAATGATCATCATATTCTGACTGCATCATGGAGCAACTGAGCTCAATATGTCGAGTTTCTTATATCAAGTATGCGGCCCTTGATAGAGGGAACAATTAAAAGTATAGTTTTTATTCATTCTCATTCATTCCTTTCTAAAATAGAGAAGGATATATATACATGCCTTAACATCTAACTCCACAACTAACTATACAATATTTATTAGACAACCACTAACAACCTCTACACCACTAACCAATATTTAACACATCACTAATAACTAATACATCACTAAGTAATATTTAACATCCCACTAACAACTACTACACCACTAACCAATTTTTACTTAACATGATTTTCAACACTACAATAGAAAAAGGAAAAAAAAAGACTAATTGATCAAATCTCCCAAAGTAGGAAACTAGTTAACATAATCTTATTAATAGAAAATCTACACCCTATAGATGTTGATCATTCCTAGCTTGGAACACAACTCTTTAAAAGACATTTTAGGAAGAGCCTTTGTGAAAATATCCAGAACCTGTGAGTTTGTAGATGTGTAGACCAACTTAATCATCTCTGAATCTACCTTCTCTTTTATGAAGTGTCAATCTATCTTCACGTGCTTTGTTCTGTCATGATGTACCGGGTTCTTAGCTATACTAATAGCTGCTTGATTGTCACACAATAACTTAATGGGTGTGTCCATTGGCACTTTCAGTTCCTTCAAAAGTCTTTGTAGCCAAATTTCCTCACAAATCCCACGAGCTATAGCTCTAAACTCTGCTTCAGCACTGCTCCAAGATGCAGCAGCTTGTTTCTTACTGCTCCACATGACCAAATTTCCCCACACATAGGAGTAATATCTGAAGTAGACCTCCTATCTATTGTTGAACCTGCCCAATCTACATCAGTAAACACACTGATCTCTCAGTTCTCATTCTTCCTGAAACAAATCTCCTGACCAGGTGTCAATTTTAGATATCTAAGAATCCGCTGAACAGCTCTCATAAACTCTTCTATCGGGTTATTCATGAACTATCTAACTGTGCTCACAGAGAAGGCAATGTTAGGTCTAGTGCATGACAAATAAATTAGTTTTTCTACTAGCCTTTGATATCTCCCTTTATCTACTAGAGGACTACCCTTAGTTGATCCCAACTTAATTCTACTATCCATAGGAGTATCTGCAAGCTTGCATTCTGTCATCCCAATTTCTTTGAGAAGGTCCAGTATGTACTTCCTTTGATTGATGAACGCTCCAGCTCTTGATCTTACCACCGCCATTCCTTAAAAATACTTCAAGCTTCCCAGATATTTATTTCAAATTCCTGGGCTAGGAAACACTTCTAATTCTGAATTTCCTCTTCATTGTTTCCTGTTATTATCATGTCGTCCACATATACTAAAAGCGTAATAACTATTGTCACCCATAGTTCTGAAAGGCGCAAGGCGCACCGAGGCGCAAAGGGCCGTGGAGCCTGAGGCACAAGGCGCAAAGCGTAAGGCGCGCCTTTTTAACATGAGGCGCAAAAAAAACAAAAAACCTTAATATATTATAAAAACATAAAATTGGAGTCTTATTTATTTATGTATATATAATTATAGGGATTTTTTATTTATTTTTCAAATTAAAAGGTTTAATTAAGTATTTTATCATAGCTTAGGGGTTATTTATAATTTTTACTGATCAATTGGATATTTTATCATAAATTAGGGAGTTGTTTATAATTTTTAGGGTTCAATTAGACATTTTATCATAAAGGAGGGTTTCTTTATAACTTTTGCACATACATTTAAGTGTTGACAGGATTAGGTTTAGCCGACATTTCTTCCCCACCCAACCCTCACACGTTCCTGTTCCTCACCCTCTCTCTTCACTGTAATTTTCTCCCTCTCTCTCTCTCTCTCTCTCTCTCTCCTTGTCTCTACTTCCTTAACTCTCTTCATTTTGGCCATTCTTTCTCCTCAATCCTCGGCGACCAGAAGAGGCCGATCGGTGGCCGGACGGTGGCTGGAAGAGGGCTGGAAGACACAGTCGGCAGCCTGGGGTCGAAGGAGAGAGGGAGACTGGAAGATGAAGAAGGTAAAGTCGGGTGGGGACTGTGATTTTGCAAGGCGCGCCTAGGCGCACCTACCGCCTCATCGCCTTGGTGCGCAAAGCGCGCGCCTAATGAACACAGGCGCGCCTCAGGTGATGCCAGGCGCTGGAACAGCGCCTTGAGTCGCCTAGCGCCTGGGCGCTCGCCTAGGCGCGCCTTTGATAACTATGTTGTCACCTGTAGAATGCTTGACAAAGTATGGTTAGTTTAACATTGAGAGTAACCATATCTCCTACTTGCCTTGGTGAACCTCTCAAACCATGCTCGAGGTGACTATTTTAACCTATACAATGACTTCAATTTACATACTTTGTTCCCAAAAACTGCCTTAAAACCCGATGGTCCCTCCATGTAAACTTCTTTTTTCAACTCCCCATTCATGAATGCATTTTTAACATCCATTTGATGAAGCTTCCAGTTTAGATTCGCTGCAAGAGAGAACAGAACTCGAGTGATATTCAACTTAGCCATTGGAGCAAATATTTCTTCATAATCAATGTCATATGTTTGTGTAAAACCCTTAGCAACTAGTCTTGCTTTATAGCGTTCTACACTCATTGACCTGGTATTTTACTGTGAACACCCATTTGCATCCTGCAACCTTTTTCTCCTTGGGTAAATCTGTGATATCCCAAGTTTTGTTTCTTTTAAGTGCTTCTAACTCTTCTAGAATAGCATTCCTCCATTCTGGGATTATCATTCCCTCCTTAATAGTGGCTAGAATAGATACATTAGTGATATTAAGGGCAAATTTCCTATAAGTTGGTGACAGGCCTTCATATGATAGGTACTTACATAATGGATATAGAGGCCTTGATCTACATTCTCTCACCGGTTTCCTTAAGGCAATTGGTTTCTCTTCATTAGTGTTTGGCTCTTTATAGTTTTAACTCAAGACAGAATCAATTGGGTTGTCTGTTGTTTCACTCAAGGACCTGATATTGGGATCAAAGATTTGGACTGATGACTCTGGGTCTAATTCCTAGCTTTGTTGAGGTACAATTGGGTGCAATTCATCTTGCTTTGCTTTGAGCCTCCTAGAGTATACAATAGGTACAACAAGTTTCTTTGAAACAATTTCATCCCTAGTTGACTCAAGACACTGGCAAGTATTGAGACTGTTGTTTACTAGATTTAAGAGACTTAGGAAGAATATTTGACTCAAAAGTTAAAGGTATCACGAACAATAGAGAACTCAGATGACTTGGAGTTTTGTGACCCTAGAACCAGCTTACTAGGATTGAGTGTTTCATTGAATGCATGATTTCGAGATTCACCAACATTTAAAAACTGAAATTCGGATTTACTCCCCCCCGAATATTAGTTGGAGGCAAGAAAGGTTGATCTTCAACAAATGTAACATCAAAGGACACATACCACTTTATACTTACTGGGTCATCCGTTCTGGGTAGGAGAATACCCTAAAAATAGACATCTCACTGCTCTTGGGTCAAGTTTGTTGTGCGTGTGAGAATGAACATGTACAAAACTAGTACACCTAAAGACTCGAATGGGAATAATTCAGAAGTTTTGTGTGAGAATATATTTCAAGTAGGCTTTTAACTGGAGTTTTATATTCGAGCACCCTTGACGATTGTCTGTTAATTAAATGCACAACCGTCAATATAGTTTCTCCCTAAAAACGAATTGGAACTCTCATAGAAAAAAGTATGGAATAGGCAACCATGTCGGTTTTTCTTTTCAGTCACTTCATTTTGTTGGGGAGTATCAACACAAGATGTTTGATGAATTATACCCTCACTCAATAGATATTCTCTTAACCTTTGGTTAATGAATTTTTTTTTATTATCGGACCTCAAAACTTGAACTTTTGTCTGGACTTGATTCTGTATCATAGAACTAAAATTCTTGAAACTGTTGGTGACCTCAAATTTTTCTTTCATTAAGAACACCCAAGTTGACCTAGTATGATCATCTATAAAGGTGACAAACCACTTGGTTCCAGTGACGTTGGGAACTCTAGAAGGCCCTCAGTCATTGCTATGAATTAATGAAAAAGGTTTAGATGCTTTATAACTACTAGGAGGAAACACAGTTCGAGTATGTTTAGATAACTCACAAATATAACATTGAAAAACTTGAGAACCTTTTTTAATGAATAGGTGCGGGAACAATTTTTCTAGGTACATGAAATTTAGATGCCTTAATCTGTAGTGTCACAACGCGATTGCACTATCTCTATTGAACTACAACTAGACTTAATGGAAGATAATTAAGAGTTAATAGAATTACATTGTGTGCCTTTTGGAGCTTTAGCATTGAGGAAATAGAGACCTAACGTCACCTCAGCAGTTCCAATCATCTTCCCCTAGATCATGTCCTGAAAAACACAATATGAAGGGTAAAATTTTGTCACACATGTTTCATTAAAGGTGAGTTTTGAAATGGATAATAAATTGTAGTCTAAATTGGAAACAAACAGAATAGAGTGTAATGTTGGAGTTTCGGAAATCACAACCGAACCACACCCAATAACTTTAGATAGGGAACCATCAACAATCTTAACATTGCCATTACCTTTGCATTGCATGGCTCAAAGGTACTAAAAACTTTAGTATCACCTGTCATGTGGTTAGTTGCACCTGAGTCCACAATCCAGGATCTTGATGTCTCTTATTTTACGTTCAAGGCAGACAAGTATGTACCTTTTTTCGTAACTGAACTTGTCCCAACAACAGTATTCATGCCCAAAACATCTTCTATAGCTGTTCCAATTGTTCTAGACTAAACAGAACACGATCTGCCCCTAAAGTCTCATTCCCATTGGTTGTATAGCCCTTAGCATCCCTATTGCTGTGGTTTTTAGGCTTCTAGTCTTGGGGTTTATGGCTGGTAATAGGCAGATGAAGGTTAGGTTGCAGGTCGTTGGGAGTCCCATTGATAGGGGAAGTCTCAACAGTTGAATCCTCACCCGATTGGGACATTATTAGTAATCAGAATAGCTCTGATACTGTGAAGTTTTTATTCATTCTTATTCATTCCTCTCTAAAAGAGAGAAGGATATATATACATGCCTAACATCTAACTCCACAATTACTGCACAATATTTAATAGACAACCACTAACAACAACTGTGCCACTAACTAATATTTAACACACCACTAACAACCATTATACCATTAACTAATATTTAACACACCACTAACAATCACTACACTGCTAAACAATATTTAACACACCATTAACAACTACTACACCGCTAACTAATATTTAACACACCACTAACAACTACTACACCGCTAACTAATATTTAACACACCACTAACAACTACTACACCGCTAACCAATTTTTACTTAACATGATTTTCAACACTACAATAGAAAAAGAAAAAAATGAGTAATTAACCAAATCTCCCAAAATAGGAAACTAGTTAGCATGATCTTATTAATAGAAAATCTACAAAAAGGACTATGTTAGCTGGAAAGAAAAGAGGGATTATGCTAGCTGAATGTAAGCAAGTCTAATGTACTGAGTTGAACAAACATTAGATCATTGTCCTTCTCCGAAGTAAAATGAATTTAAAGGATAGTTCAAGAGCAAAACAAGACATTTGACTAATAAGTGTTAAAGAGTCTTATATCATTAGTTTGACCTTTTTCAATCAACTTGAACTTTTGGGTCTCATAGATACTAGCATTGTATTAGAGTTTGGTTTGTCCCTAGAGTCCTAGGTTCGGATCCCCCCACATGCATCCATATTTGTATTTATTATGCAATTTGCATGTGTCTGGATTTGTATATAGGCTTGGACCACATGTCAAGGCAATCAGTTGGCACGTGAGGGGGGTGTGTTCTAGAGTCTTATATCATTAGTTGGACCTCTTTGTATTAACTTAAGCTTTTAGATCGAGTGGTTACTAACAATAAGTAGTCACCGTTTTGTAGTTTATGCTTTATCTGTAGATGATTCTATTGATGTTTACTAACACCGTTACATTAAGTGATTTCTTTTTATTTGCAATTCCTTGTTCTGGAAGTTTGAGTTTTCGGCCTCTATATTGGTAATTGTTTATAATTTTAGTGAAATGACGGGTTGGGGTGGGTTGAAGAGGCTACTTGAAGAATGTACCACAATTTTGAGACTCTGGTTGTTGCTTTTTCCTGATGGTATATAGCCTCTGGTACAATGTCTTCAATATTCATTTGGTGCCATAAGCAATTCTCTGGTTGATTGAAAAGCATTAATGAACACGTATATGTACCTGGTAATTACCAAATATTTTCTGCTAACAAGACAATCTGGAGCGCATGGCTGACTGTGATGAACTCAAAAATCAATTCTCATAATATTGATTCGCTTAACTGAATTAAGAAAATTGTAAAAGGTAGTTAGGCTTGCTCAACCTATAATAAATGGAAGATTGCCTGGTTCTCAGCTTGGGGTTGGTAATTGTTCTTTTTTCATATTTCATATACGTAAATGCTGTCCCAGATTAGAGGATATCTGGAGATGGTGATGTGTTATTAGCCAAACAGTCACCATCTTTCCTCTCTCTCTCTCTCTCTCTCTCTCTGTTTCTTAGTGTGATGCATTAGGGCTCAATAAACAGAAATGCAGCATTTAACGGACAAATCTTTTTACTCATTGTGGCATGTTCATCTGATTGATGTGGTGGCAAATGACCTTTTAAGTATTCAACAGAGAGATTGTTTTGCAACTCAATTGTGGGATTTTTCAATCAGTTTGTTGCATAGTAAAGATCTTGATCTTTTAACAAGAACTTTTCCTTTATCATTTTCTTGTGTTTTGTCCATAGTTTCTAATTTACCACATTCATCTGATAGCTGACCACCAATTCTGATTAATGCAGCCATGCATCTAATAATGTCTTGGATGGGCTGAACATGTTTGATGGAACGGATAGTCACTACTTCCATTCTGGGTCGCAAGGTTATCATTGGATGTGGGATTCTCGCCTTTTTAACTATGGAAGTTGGGAAGTATGAGCTTTCTGCCAAACTTTCAGTGCATCACAGTGTGTCACTTTGGTTTTTCCGTTGCATGCTATGGTTGGACTAATTTTTTTCTTTTCCCATTGATATAGGTATTAAGGTATCTTCTTTCAAATGCTAGATGGTGGCTAGATGAATATAAGTTTGATGGCTTCAGATTTGATGGTGTGACTTCAATGATGTACACTCACCATGGATTGCAGGTATAACATAAGTGCTTTTTAAAATGATCTACAGCGTTCAGTAGTTTTCAAAGTTATGCAAATAATAACAAGCCTACAAGATGTGCTTAGCCTTGAATACTTATCTAACAAGCTATTTTGTTATAAAGGTCTGTCTAAAATTTTTTAAAGTGACATACAGTTAAACAACCAATCAAAAGCTTAAGCTGTTTGAGAGTTGGCAGTATATTTCAACCTTCCTCATCATGTGGATCTCACTCCCCTTTCAATTGTGGGCCTGACCTATAGATGGTAGTTTTGGAGGTTTTACGGGTGAAATATTGAATACCCTGCTCTTATACCATGTTAAACCAATTGCTCAACTGTCCACAGTTAGATAATGGTTTAGTGATATGATATATTAAGGAGCTAAGCTGGTCTTCACATTATATCTGTCTCATTAAAAATTTAGAGTGAATTTTGTCTCCACTCACTCACTGCATATATTATCCATTTTTTATCGGAAGTCAAATAAAAATCTATTCTACTCTTCTATGTTATCTGGAAAATAGTATAAAATTGTTTTGTTATTTTACTGTATTCTCTTATACTACAAAATATAGTGAAAAAATATTTTTCCCACAATATCTGTGGGGAGCATGTACAACAAAGTAGTAATCTTAACAATATAATTGTTTGGCATTTTATTATTATATTGACTCTTTGATTTGTTTTGTGCCCTGTAGGTGGGATTTACTGGAAACTACAATGAGTACTTTGGATATGCAACTGATGTAGGTGCTGTTGTGTATCTGATGCTGGTCAATGATATGATTCATGGGCTATTCCCTGAGGCTGTTACCATTGGTGAAGATGTACGTTATTTTTCCCCTTGAAGTCATGTTGACTTCCTTTGAATTTAGTCTTTTATCTCTTCTTCATAATTCTGGATACCTATTCAACTAATATATTTCAACAAAAATACTTTTTATTCTGGGTGAAGTTAGTGAAATGTTCTTCACTATTATTGCATAATATATGTGGATGTAACAGGTTAAAAAAGTGTTTGTAGCAAAGGATGCATGCATCATCTATACCATGTGCTTATATGTGTTTGTGTGTTTCCTTATGTGTCTTTGTGTGTGCATGCACTGCTTGTTTTTATTTTTTTGACTGTGCTTCACCACTATTCACTCATGAGATACCGAGTAGTTTCACAAGCCATATCTTGTGGATGGTAATTGGCCAGTTTCAAGCACTTGAAAACTAGAGTTGTTGATTTTTCAGTAAGTGATTAAGTACTTTAGTTATAATAGTTTGTGTTATGGAACATATACGAGAAAGATTTAAGTTCTTATGAACCAAATTAACCTGCATTGGACAAATATTCTGAAAGCTTTATTCACCTAGAAGTAAAGTAAATAATTTACAAGATCTTTAGAAATTCAAGAAGTGTTTTTAGCTGCATGAATTAGTACCTGTGTAGTTGGCACCAATGGGTAGGCCTAGTGTTTGAGATTGGGGCTTTTAGACAAGAAGTCAAGTATTCAGTATCAAGGGCCACCCAAGTAAAATATTAAAATTCTATGATTTTCATGATTACAAAGGTTGTAGGATCTGGTGGTAACTCGTAAAGGTCGGGGAAGTTCTAGGTGTCAATAAAAATAAATTAAGAGAAGGTACTGACAGTTTTCTTTTATACAAGATCAATTGAGGTTAAAATTATTTCACCAGATCAATCTCTGTAACCAGTATGTTATTATCATATGCAATAGAGAAGCATTTATTTGATAAACATGAAATTGTACCAGTAAAAGTGTTAGTTGATTAACAATAAATCTTAAGGTGACCAAAACCTGTTTTAACTATTCAGTTGTACTAAAATCTTGTATGGCATCTGCCAGCAACCATATTGCTGAAAGATCCTTTTCGAAGTATTTTGCAAGAGAGTGGGAAGGGAATGGCAGCTGAGTTAAATTCATACCTCGTTTGCAGTTTCACTTCCCACATAGAATGTAGCCAATAATGAGAAAACAAAGATTGAACGCACTGAAATGTTTCAAAACGAAGAAGCTGACACTTTCTATTTGTACTTTTTGGAATATGTGTCAACACACTTCACTGACGTGGTTCTGTCACTTGGAAATTTTTTTTCTATGCAGGTTAGTGGAATGCCAACTTTCTGCATTCCTGTCCAAGATGGTGGCGTGGGATTTGATTACCGTCTGCACATGGCTGTTGCTGATAAATGGATTGAGCTCCTTAAGTAGGGTCCTATTAGAATGAAAAATAGTTGTGACCATTTGACAAACTTAAAGCTTGAATCTGTGCAACATTTTGACATATTCTTGTCTTGGTGCTCTTATAGGAAAAGGGATGAACACTGGAGAATGGGTGATATCGTTCACACACTTATCAACAGGAGGTGGTTGGAGAAGTGTGTAGTTTATGCTGAAAGTCATGACCAAGCTCTAGTTGGTGACAAAACAATTGCATTCTGGTTGATGGACAAGGTTGTGTGTTCTTTCTTATCTTCATATCATTCATGCCGAAAGACACACCTATATCTTTATAACTTAAAGGCTCATAGAATTTAGAATTTTATATGTTCAAATGAAATACATGCTATATAGCTCACTTTTCAGTAGTTTATGTATATTTTCAGGTATTTTATTCTTAAGAAACTAACTTCCTTAACAAAGGATATCAGGCAAAGTTACTAAATTTTGTTAGGTGCATAATAGTCATGAATCTAAGTCATCAATGAATTTGTTATTATAAGTTCATTCAAACAAGTTCCTAGACTTCTATCTGGATATGTTTATTTTGATGGTCTTTTTTGTTTTAAGAACTGTATTTAGTCAGTAGCACCTGTGTGAGAAACTGTACTGAAATGCTCAATATTGTTTGGATATTAATGTATTGGAAAAGGTGCCATGATTTTGTAATTTGATTAGAAGAAAATATAGTCCTTATTGGAATGTTTAAATGTTATTATTGGACCCTTTTGTCTTAGTTTAAGCTCTTGGATTGAGCAGTTACTAACATAATATTAAAGCCAATTTTACATGAGTTTCTAAGTTAAAGTCTCGCCAGATTATATTTGGAGTATTATGTGTTTTTGTTGGGGCTAGAGCCACCTGATAAGTCTGTTGGTGTTGCATGTAGAGAGTATGTTAGAGTATTTATATACTATTATTTGAGTTATTTCCTAATAGTTTTAAGCTTTTGTATTTAATGGTTACTAACGATCTTGTTTCATTCCATTTTCAAATACTTGGTCTTGTTGCGATCTTTATTTCAGTCTAACATAGTCCTATACCCCCATATTTATAGAAAGGGGAATGGGGTGGGTAGGAAGACATTCAAGTAGAACTTTCGTGGGAGTTTTGTGAACTTAGTAGTTGTTGATGGCTTGCAATCTTGTCCACCAAAATTGATATGACCCTTAAGGTCTCATTTGGCACGATTGGATTATTTTGATAGGATTGGATTGGATTGGATAAATTAATCTTATGATATATTTAATCCAATATGGAATTGAATTAAAATTAGCACTGTCCATTATTTGTTGTATTATGGGATTGAACAAAAAATAATTGTGTATTATATTTTTTAATAAAATAAAGCTAAAAATATTTGAATTATTCTAAGTAATCTAACTATTTAAGATTAATTTTTTAAATAATATTTATTTTTTAACTATTATTGAAATATATCATTTTTTTAAATATTTCAATAAAGTATATAAAAATAATTATAAAAATAAATTTAGTGTTTTGTATAATATAAGAAAAGGAGAGAAAATATAAAAAGAAAAAATAGAATCCCACGTTGGTGGGATAAATAAGTTGTATGGGATTGAGCCAATCCCATGCAACCAACAAACAAATGATTGATCCAATGCTTTGTAACAAACTCATCCTAAGGCCTTGTTTATTATAAGGGATTGGATAATTTCTAATCCAAATTACAAATGATTTATCCAATGCTTTGTAACAAACTCATCCTAAGGCCTTGTTTATTACAAGGGATTAGATAATTTCTAATCCAAATTACATGTTTGTTGGTTGCATGGGATTGGATTTCTCCAATCCCATGCAACCAATTTATCCCACCAACCTAGGTTGCTTTCTTTGTTCTTTCTTTTTTTTTTTTTTTTTGCCCTTTTGGTTAAGTTTTCAATTTTTTTTTTTATTTTCTTTCTTTTCTTTTATTATTTATATAAAACAATAAATTTATTTTTGAAATTATTTTTATACATTTATTATTAAATAATGATATATTCCAACAATAGCTATCAAATTAAATGTTATTTTAAAAATTAATTTTAAATAGTTAGATTAACTTTTCAAAAAATAATTTAAATATTTTTGGCTTATTTTATTAAAATGATATAATATACAATTATTTTTAGTCCAATCCCATAATACACCAACCAATGACAATACTTTTTTTAATTCAATCTCATACTAACCAAATACATCAGAGGATTAATTTATCCAATCCATTATATCCAATCCAATCCAGTCTAATCCTACATATCAAATGAGGCCTAATACAATATATTGAATTGAAGATGAATGCATGATCAACCCTAGGTTTCTATACTTTGTTTACTGTGTTGGTGAGTTTGATCTGCATTGCACCCTTACAATATTGTTTCTTATATCTTTTATGTTACACAAAGTTAAATGCAATGCCAGACATGTAAAATACGAGTTTAATAGTTAGGTTAGTATGCATGTATTTGTAGGACAAGCAAATGGAAATTTGAATCCTCAAAAAGTTCCATCTAAAGTTGGAAATATAATGTGATAGGAATTCTAAATGTTATAATTTGGAATCTGATATTCATTTAAAGTTTTATAATATTGAATGATCCAGATGCAGAAACCTTAATTTTTCCTTAAAATATAGAAATAAATTTTCACTTCACATAATGAGAACGAGCTCCAAAAATATAAATATTTAGATCCAAGTTTGTTTTCCTTCTGTTGTTTTCTTTTCTTTCTTCTCTGTCTGTTGTCTGTGTGGACATAAAAAACAGATCAAAAACGAAATTATGGACAGAAAGTAAAGCTGAACCTTTTTTTTTTTTCTCTCTTTTCAGCTTCAAATAAAAAAATGAAGTTTAGCCTTATTTTCTTTTTTGAAAGAAGTGAACGCTAGTTTCCCAATTGTGTTGTATCTAATATATACTATATATAAAACATTTTGTGTATTTTAAAGACAGATGCAAAGATCAATTTATGACCTTTGCTTCAATAACACAAATCAATTATTTTCTTGAACAAATTCATTTCTAAAATTGGTTTTTGTGGGAAGCATGTATCATTCAAAGTGCAAATTGATTTTTTGCTTTTAGATGTGTTCTTCATTTTTTATCAATTTTTTCTCTTTGTTGCTTTCTAATGGCCAACATCTTTACACAGTAACATTGTATTGTTAGTAGTCGCTAGATCCAAAAGAATAAACAGATAGGAAAGGGTCTAACACTAGTATTTAAGTACTTGAGTACACCCCTTCACGTGCAAGACCAATGGGCTAGCCACGTGGTTCGAGGCACATAAACACAAAATGGATTCAAACAACAAATAACGAATTCAAATATAACCACATGGAGACATTTAAACGGAGGACCCCTAGTATAACTATGTGATACCGTGTTGGTAAGTTTTAGACCTAAAAGCTTAAGCTAATGAGAAAATGCCCAACAATTACATATAAACATTCTAGTCCAGCACACCCCCTCTATGATGTATACATAGTAACATCTTGTGCATAACATTGTTAAAGAAAATGATCCTGAAACATTCAGTTTTATGGCTCACATTCTTGGAATCATTAGGTTTTGCACCTTTCTGCAGGACATGTATGACTTCATGGCTCTGGACAGACCAGCAACTCCCCTTATAGATCGCGGAATAGCGTTGCATAAAATGATCAGACTTGTTACTATGGGATTAGGCGGAGAAGGATATTTGAACTTCATGGGCAATGAATTTGGGCATCCTGGTAAACTCAATTAGTCATTAATATTCTCTAATTATATGCTCTTTCTTTGTCAAATTATTGAATCAGCATTTCTTGAGCATGGATATGATTGTTCTCAATTGACATGAAGCTACACTTTCTGTGTCATTCTTTGTTTTCTTTAGAGTGGATAGATTTTCCAAGGGGTTTTCAGCATCTTCCAGACGGCAAAGTACTTCTTGGAAACAATTTTAGTTATGATAAATGCCGGCGTAGATTTGATCTTGTAAGTTTCTCTCTCAAGATTGGAATTTTGAATTGGTTGCTTACCTTCATGTTCACACCTGTTTTTAATTGCATTGTAAAATTTTGTGGTCCTGCTGTTAATTTTTTTGATGCGCCACTAACTAAGACAAACCTTTTATGTAAAAGCATAGAGAGAACCAAGAGCCAAGTGTAGCATCCGTGTAGACCAATTATTAGTCTGTAATAAATCCAGAATAAGTGAATTTATGGTACTGAAGAAAAGCACATGTAACTTGTGCTGAATGCACGCAAATTAGTTGTGGTTGCTTGTTATTGATTTTAAAATATACCTTATGAAAACCTTGCTTATTTAATTTGTTGTGCCTTTGCCTATAAACTGCCAAACTGCTAAATCATGACATGTCATCTTTTGTAATGCCATTGTCTTTAATGTTTTAAATTACATATAACCTGTCAAATATTCTTAGTATGGGGAATTGATGCCGTCTTTGTAATTTTTGTAAATTGTTGGTTATACACCCAGGGGGATGCGGATTATCTAAGATATCGTGGAATGCAAGAATTTGATCAGGCAATGCAGCATCTTGATGAGAAATATGAAGTATGTTCTGATTGAACTAAAATATCTGCATTTATTTTGGTTGCTAACGTATTGGATTGGGTGTATTTATTTATGTATCTATTATTACATTGAAGTTTTTGGTCAGATTTTCAATATTAATTATCTTATTCTATAAGAGGTATGAATCTGAATACGATGTTACTTTATATGTTTTATCAGTTCTTGTGAATCTTAATCTCTGATGAGGGACTTACTAATCAGTGTACAGTGTAAAAGAAAATTGATCAGTTTTTTTGGCTTTATTGTTTTCTAATAACAAAACTCAGGGTTAGAATTGTATCGTCACTCTCTATCCATAACAATACACTGATTAATTGCTGATGCAGTTCATGACTTCAGAGCACCAATATATATCACGAAAGGATGAAGGAGATAGAATAATTGTCTTTGAAAGGGGAAACCTGGTTTTTGTATTCAATTTTCATTGGAATAATAGCTATGGTGACTACCGAGTGGGCTGCTTGAAGCCAGGGAAGTATAAGGTATAAATCTTGTGCTTTCCAACTTTCCATTTTTTAGCATTGACCTGTTAGTATTTTATATGCATCTGGTTTTTGTTTTTAGGTGGGATATCTTTTGCTGACTTGGTATCGATATTATTAAATAAACATGATTGATTATCGTCCAATAATCTGAAAGTGTTAAAACCCAAGTTAACAATTTTCTTTGTTTTTTAAGCTATTTCAGAATTTAATTGTCAGATGTAGGGGTGTTTGTAGTACTAGGTGGTGTACTGCAATTAGATGTATCCACTATCCACTCCTCTCTCATGCAACTGTACCAGCTTGTCAAGCAAATAGCTCATGATGATTTTAATCGACTTTAATCTCAGAAACTTGTATGTGCGAATTATTAGGCATTGTAGGAAAACAATTTTAGTTTGTGGCACTCCTAAAGCTCTTCCTCTTTGATCTTATACTCATGACACTTGCTCTTCTGTTATTTTGTTTCCATCTGGTCTCTGATAGTGACTCTACAGATGGTTTAACCTTGGTCATAAGTCTTTATCCTTAAAGACAATCAAATTTTAGAGGTTCTGCATGTGGTTGTTTTCGAATTTATAACCCTTTAAATGAGAGAAGGGAAAATACTGAGATTAGAGCTGTTGTTTTTAATTCAATTCAGAAAGACTGTGAAAGAAACAAGTGTATTGACACACCAAACCAAACAGGGATGCTTATCAAACAATTTATTTCCCTAACAACAATATCTAGAATATAATGACACAAAAACAATATCTGAAATAAGAACATACCGGCATAAGTATTAGGCTGTGTCTCTGAGCCTACGTCTAAAATATGTGCCCTCATGACAATTTTTATCACATACGATAGTCCCCTTCATTACTGAAAAATCCCAACACTCAGTGCTGGACCGCAAAAGAACTCTGATGAATTACAGAACAATTACATCTATATGACCAAGACACTGTCAACTCAGAAAGAATTCATTTTCTGCAAATAAGCTGAACAGTCCAGCTCAATTAGAAGTCATTGCCACTCACTGGTGGATTGCCTTTTTCTTCTCTATGCAGCCTGCCCCCATTATATTTTACTGTCAGTATGAGCTAAATTTGAGATCTGATTATTTACTCAATTTGACTTGGTTACATTTTTCTTTATCTACCTACTCTTCTTAATTTTCAAATTAGATTGTTTCTTCTCTGCCTCCTCCATGCTTCCAGTGACCACCATTATTATATGATATCATTCTAGTTACATTTTCCACTTCCAATCTCACCTTTATTGCCTGTAGATAGAGAATTTACTCAACATCAGGCTTCCTCAGCAATCCTTAGTACTCACCTCGGCAATATCATGTCAAGATGGAAACTTATTATTGTACCTGTTAAGAACATCACAACCGTTTGTGTGGATTCTAGTAGCTCTGTACTCACATAAACCATATCTCATACTTTGGACAGGAAAATATTTTTTATAAGCAGTAACGTTGTCAATGAGCAATGGCTTGCCTATTAAACGCCCAGTACTGCTCATATGTGAAAAGCATGCTGCCCAAGGTTGAAATTATTGTCAAAGCCCAGGTTATCTTAATTGGGCTTGGTCATACATTAAGCCCATCACTCTGGCACTCATGTGAAGAGTTTGTGTTAGAAAGCCTTATATTATCGTTTGGTTATTTGCTGACAGCTTAAGCTCTCAGTGTAGTGGTTACTGATAGTCTAATCCAATGGTTCTTTGGTCAAGAACATACCTGGTCTCCATGACTTCAAGATCATTTGGAATCACACTTACGAGATTAACAGTATTTGCTTTAGTATCTACAGGCCTTATATCTTAAACTTGCTTCTTTACTTCAGAACGGTTAATAAGCTATAATCTACTTGTTTAATGTTGTGACATATTCTACTTTATTTGCTATCTGTTCCCTCTCTTCATAATGCCCCTACAAAACTCTCATGAATTATAGCCTTTATATATTCCCAATTTGTCACCACTTAAAATTAGAGTTATGGTCTTAGTATCTAAGTCGTGACGAAATGTTCATCTCAGTTTATTATGGTAAACTTAGCTGGTCTTGAGAAATTAAGTGAAATAAAGGATCAAAGCACATTCAAACAATGTTTCTTGCTTTAAAGTTCTCTTTAAAATGCTAACAAGATTAGCCAAGAAAAATTTATGCTGCCTAGCTTTTTAGCCTTTCACCACTAATTTGAGCAAAATATATGTAGGCAGTTATTTCTCCATATACCTTGAGTATATGAATTAAATGACATAAAAGCATCTTTAAAGTTTCTCTTTGAGGCACCTAAGAGGTGGGCAAGATCATTCATGATTATATATTTGTTTATGTTGTGGAGAAAGGCAAACCTTAAAGATGGGGTGCCTTTTAATGAACTATGCATTCCTTGTTCAAGGCATGGGCTTCGATGAAATGACCTTTTTGTTCAGAACTGTTTATGTTAATGCTAGTGCATGCTACCTTTGCCATATATTCTCTTCATCTTTTCCCCCTTTGCTTTTTTATATAACCAGAGATCATGCTGTATTTTCTATGTATGTTGTCCAATTGTATGTAATTTTATAGTCTGAAAGATGTTGTGTTCTCTCTTCCAGATTGTCTTGGATTCAGATGATGCCCTTTTTGAAGGCTTCAACAGGCTGGACCATTCTGCTGAGTACTTCAGCTCGGTAAGGAACTCACCCAAGGACAATGCCTGAACTTTTCTTTTTTTTCCTGCTCTTTCTCCTTGACACCATCATTCTTCCTCCAACTTTTTTCTTAGTTAGAGGTTTTAAATTAAATGGTACTTGTGCAGGAAGGATGGTATGATGACAGACCCCGTTCTTTCTTGGTATATGCACCATCTCGAACGGCAGTGGTCTATGCTCTAGTAGAGGATGAATTGGAACCTGTCGAGAGCTGAAACAGATACACACAGCTCCCATCTAGAGATCTCCTTGCTGTGCTTCAGCATCCAACATTCCAATTTGAGCATAGAAGTGCAGTGCAAAGTTAGGCCAAGTTATGTTGGCATGGTTGGCAGTTATATAACTGCAGCTATGCGAAGACTTAAGATGAGGAAGAGCATTTATGCAAAATTCCGAATTCATGTGGAGCAGAGGATACCAATCTTATATAAACATGTACTAAATGTCGTTTGGCATTCTGTAAATGATTTTGTGTATCTTGCAAAGCTAAATTATGGTCGGTGGATATCGGCTAAACGTTTTTTAGTATATAGCGGACAACCCACTGTAATTTTATATCAAAAAATCTCTATCAGTTTCAAGTAATCCTATCCACGTGAACAGAGAGTTGACTCTCGACCAAAGCATTTACTTGATCAAATTGTCTGTTCATTTTTGTTTTTTTTAACAGTATATCCTCTCTCTCTCTCTCTCTCTCTCTCTCTCTGTTTCTATATATGTGTGTGTGTGTGTGTGTGTGTGTGTACTTTAACCTTTCTTATAACAGTAATTGTCAGGTTTTGCTGTCAACCATTTTAAAAACGAAAATACCAAACAGGTAAAATACTATTGAAAGTGGTGTGGAGGTTGGAGACATATTGCTTGGATGAGGCGTCATGTTTGTGGGGTACTGATCAATCTCCTGTATCGTTGGCAACGAATAATTTTCTTTACATTGTGAGGGAAGGGTATCAAAACTTTTGTAAGCAAGTCTTCCCACGATAACTACCTGTGCTGACCAAATTTGTTACAAATCTATGCATATGTACTAATCTTGACTTGTAAATAGTTCACCTGATTTCCTAAATTGTACTAGTGATTTGTCATAAGAAACCTAAAATGTTAGCTTCAAAAACTTAATGTAGAAGATCTCATTGATTTAAACTCTGTAAAACTTGCCGGACCAATAAAATCCTGCATTTAAATGAATAGATACAAATAACACCAATACCCGCAATCCGTACGACACAATCTGAAGCATGTTCCAACAGTTTCTGGTTTAACAATAATAACAACAAATAAAAAAACTGCAAATCTGCATAGTCAGTTATTGGTTAAAGAAACACCAAATTAATGCAGGTGCTAAACATAGTTAACATCAGAGGCAGAAGCCTTGCAAATTCAATTAGTCAATTGGTGCAGAACGCTTGTTGGCGACGAATTGGTAGTGGAGGAGCGTAGAGCCTCTGCCAGAGGTCCACCCATTGAAGCCACCTGATTGGTGGCCCATCCTGTTGCCCAATTCAGCTGTGGCTCCTCTCTTGCTCTGCCCCCATGTCCTCCTGGTTCCTCTCCATTTCCAGTGGACAGTTTCAACGAGACATCGGATGAATTTCCGGGCATTGAAATTGATAGGGAGGTGCTGGCATTGCTTGTAGCATTGTTCGTCTCTTGAAGTGAGCGTGGCCAGTCATCAAAAAAATGCCTTAGTACGTGACCATCAGAGGTATTATTGACCTCATTTTGAGATTCAAAGAGGCCTTTGTCATTAGTTTTAGTATTGGACGATGAGGAACTACAAAGCGACAAAAGAATGTGATACAAACAAAAAAAAAAAAAAAAAAAACAAATAAATGAAATGATAGAGCATAAGCATCATATCTTCAAAAGATGTGGCTGGGGTCGGTTTGTACAAAATCCAAGGCTATTCCCCAGATATGAGACAGACATGTTGGCCTGACTTCCACTAGGACCCTACTAATAAGTTCTCTCTCTGATACCCCAAAAATGAAAAGGTTCTATCATAACTCAAACTCCCTTCTTTTTTACATAAAAATCATCAAAACAAGGAGCAAATGATGCGCAAACACATTAAATGAAATCACCTGCTCTCTGGTAATGATAACTTTATTTCTATAATATGGTCAAAGCAATTAAGGCTATAATTAAATCAAATCACTCTTTGTTAACAATAAAACATGAATGCATATTATAGATCATAATTTCTTTTGCTTGCCTTTGATTAAAGTGAAGAAGGTCAATGGAAGGCGAAGGCCCAGAAAGACCAAAATCAGGCCCATTAGCCACCAATCCGAGCGGTGAAGCCGTGATTGTGGTGGTGGTGGTGGATTTGAGAGACCCAGTTGCACCCCCAGCAGCACCACCAGCGGAGTTTGGTGTGGGGATTTCCACAGGCTTTCTTGAACGGTTGCGGCCACGATGCATGTGGCGCTCGCAATACTTGTGGCCAGCCACCACGTCCCTTGAACACCTCCATTTCTTGCCATCCGTCCTCCGGCACCGTCCCGGCTCCGGATCCATCGCAGCTCTTCCCCAGTACCCAGCTGATTGCAACACTGACCCAACAGTCAATCACAAATCAAATCAACATAACATGCACATATATACAACAATAACATATACCAAAGGCAGATCACTAACTTAAACCTAAAGCAATAACTTTACTCACATGTTTGAGAACATTTAGGTGCACCCCAATTGGCATACAACAAGACATCAAGTATTGCTTGTAAGAATTAATGTCATATGCTCACACATATAGCAACGTCATGTATTTTTAAACTGGAATCAAATTTGTTATGATTATTAGAAAAAATATAATATATGTATGGCAAGAGAAAGAACTCACAAGCAGGCTGATAATGAGAGTAATGTTGAAGAGGGTGATGAAGAAAATAGGGAGAAGAGTGGAGAAGGCTTTTCTTGATGGGTTGAAGGAGTTCAGGTGGAACAGCAGCACCAGCTAACATGTACCTGTAGATCAAAGCCTGTAACTCAAGCTCCTGCCACTGAGACAAGCTAAAGTGACTTCCCATCTCTGACAAAACAAGACAAAAAGAGAAGGAGTGGTTTAAAAAATAACCAGCCAGCAAGAGAAAGATTGTTGAAAACTCATTTTAACTTTAAAAGCAGCAAGAGATGTATGAGATGGGTGAAAATCAGAAAACTTTACATGGTAGCAACTACGCTTTGCTTTTGTGTGCAGCAGATATAATGTGAAGCGAAGGAGCTGATAAAATGAAAAAGAAAAAGAAAAAGAAAATCTTACTGGGAAATCTGGTGGTTGAATCTGGAAATGCTGACAGGGTGCTGACTTTGCTGGTGGGTTCAGGTACAAACAAAGGGAGAGCAGATGACCCAGTCCCAGATGGCTGTTGATGCTGCTGCTGTTGTTGTTGTTGTTGCTGCTGCTGCTGTGGTGAATGGGGTTCAAGGAAGAGTTTTGGAATCTTTGCAGAGGGTAGTTGCTCTGACTCATGTTGGTCTCTCCATTGCTTCAGATGCAATTCCATGGAGAGAGAGAGAGAGAGAGAGAGATGGAATTTGTAGGTTGGTTGCTTTTGGTTCTGGTTGGGGTTTAATAACTTTGTTTGGTGGGTTTGTTGGGTATGTGAAGGGAAAGTTTTTTGCAAGCTTTTGCGGCAACTTCTCTTTTTCACATAATGTGCAGATACCCCCGAGAGAGAGAGAGAGATAGAGAGAAAAACCTGACAGGAAGGTCTGCAAAGTTTGTTTGTGGCCAGTGGAGAAGCCTAGGGTACTTGAGAAAAAGACAGTCAGACAAGACAGTTGACAGAAAAAAGAGAACTCTAATATTATTATTGTATCCAATTAACATCAAGATGGTGTTTAAGAGAGGTAATTACCTGCAGTCTTTCTGTCTCTCCTACTGTTCCTTGGAAATAGCAATTTGCGTGCTGTACAGTGAGACACACATGAGGATTGAGGAGGTCGCTGCTCACCTATTTTTATATATAGTTTACAAATCCATAAATAAATTGCCAAACACCATCCAGACTGTGACCACAGTAGAATACAATAATATAACAAAACTCAGAGAGAGAGAGAGAGCCGACCATGCAGTTCCATCTCAGCCGAGCTCAGACTTGTTACTTATGGTTTGTCTTTCCTGTTAGAAGTTGCAACATCGGAAGGGCAAAAATTAGAATGCAGAGGGATTAATCATTCGTTATTTGTTTATAATGTTGTAGCAAGAGCGCACAATACAAGATATATATTGTATTAAGTAATGGGATTGTGACTTAAGCCTTTTATGTTATGTTCAATTTCAAGTGGGATTGACTCATGAGTCATGCGTATGTCCTGTGTGTTCTGTTGTTCTACCCTTTCTAATGGTCAGGTCCCCAGCCAGGAACTGACCCTGGAAACTGCCATAACAATTTAACATTTTGTGAAATCTAGAGTTCGCCTTACAATTTATCTGTAAGTGTGGGTCATCTTAGTCTTAAGGCGTATGTTAAGAATGCATTACTTATATTTACTTTTTATAAGTATAAGTGTCGACGTTTGGAATTGGTCGATCTGGAGATTCAACGGCCTAGACTACAACTCTGATAATAAATGAGAATAAATGATGTTTAAAGTTGGTGAATGATAGTAAAGAATATTAACTATTGGTGAAGGTTAGTGAATGTAGTAAAAAAGCAATTAAGAACAGAGAATGAAGAAGAAGAACACTGGAAAGACAAGGATTTTTACGTGGTTCGTTAAGTGTGCTTATGTCTACGGACCACTCTGAATATATTTTAACAGAGTGACGGTAATACTAGTGTTAATTTATTTTTTACAATGAATCTCCTCCCTATTTATAGAGAAAGATGAGTTACAATTGAGTATTTTACACAATAAAAGTCATCATTATTTTCAATTAATCTGATTTTGATCATACTGCATTTATTGCTACTGCACTAATCATTTTTACATGTCTATATCTACATTAAATGTTTCATGTAAAGTATTCACTGCATTAAATACACAGTCATCATTACATCAAATATCTCTCGAGAATTGTAGAGATTGTGCCAGCGTAAAATCAGGAAATCAGGACGGTCTGGCATCTGCTTCCTGAGTGATTACTTAAAGCGAGCTCGGTGATCTAATCTATTCACTTTCGCGAGCTGAAGATATTCTGAGATAGGTTTTGGCATGGATGCGAGCTAAGAAGTGCATTAAAGTAGATCTGTCATGGGGGCGAGCTGAGAGTGTACTAAGGTAGATTTGACATAGGCGCGAGCTGGAGGATCCAACGAGTTCGTCATCGCAGGACTGGGCTCTTTAGGCCCTTTGTTACTATACTCATTCCTTGAGCTTTCAGCGGCCCATTTGTCTATGTTGTGAAAACGGACATAACAATAAGATATATTTTTTGGTGTTTTAAAAGTTAAGAGTACAAACTATATTTTCAATCCTTAATTAGTATGTATTCAAGAGTATACTGCAATATTATCCAAGTAAATTTATCATATACTAAAATATTCATACCAATTTTATCATTTAAAAAAAATTATAAAATCGTCCAAGAAAATTGGGTGAAAAAAAAAACACTCATTCAATTTGATAATATTTTAAATTCAAGTCTCTTTTATCATAAGACATATTTTAAAAAAATAATAATTCTCAATATAAAAAAATTACATATACATGTGCATACATACTTACGTATGTATTATTTTGGTTGATTTTACTTTCACAAAATATAGTTGTTACATTTGGTTTCTGTTTCTATTTGATTTTTGACTGATTTCCTCGTCAGAATAAAATTATTCTAGTCTTTGAATGTTCACACTCTGATAACTTTATCGGAGGCATAGTCCGTAGATAGAGACCTAGTCCTTCGCAAGCATTTTGTAATATATTATCGATTAGAATATCAATATTTTTTAAAAAAATATACTAACAACGACTAGAGACTTGATAAATCCAGACTCTCACAGATCTGTGATTTTTATTAGATGAGCAAGTTAGTTTCATCAGAAGATAAAAATTTCACTCACATCAATATATAAAGAGTTTAGTCTATCAGAAAAAAATAATTAATTTAATTTCGTTATACAAAAGATTTTGAAATAAAATTTCACTCGTTAAATTAAAAATATATATATTAATATTTAATTATTTAAACTATATGAATTTAAAATTTGATTTAAATTTGTGATTTTAACACACATCCATAAATTTTCTTATAATTTAAGGGTGAATAAGATAAATAGATTATATATATTTGATCATCAGAAAATTAATTAATTTAATTATTAAGATTTTATATCATTATATAAAAGATTTTGAAAATTAAAAATATTATTAATATTTAATTAGAACTAAACTATATGAGCTTAAAATTTAGATTCAAATTTGTGATATCAACACACATCCATAAATTTTCTTATAATTTGAAGATGAATAAGATATATATATATATATATATATATCGTGTATGTAATCAATTAATAAATTTAAGTCAAATTTTAAAATTGATTTAACATAACGCGTAGCTAGAGCTCGTAACGTGAAACTAAGAGACCATCTAAGATATAAAAAAAAAAAAATGGTGACATTTTTATAATTTAAATTCATAAATGGGTGGCAAAGCATTTTCCATATTGCATACATAAATTTACATATTAACTCTAACACCAATCAGATTAGAAATTTGTCAGAAACTTTGTCACATCAACCATTATAAAGTTTTGTCTAGATGGTAATCCTTGATATATTATGCAAGTGTGGAAATCATATGAAATGGCCTAAGAAAATAGTAAAATTTTATGTTTGACCCAAAAAATGGTTATTTCTTTTAGTCCAAAACGTTACTTTTATCATTTTTAATCTTATTTCTTAAAATATTTCACATGCAACATTATATGTGAAATATTTCTAAAATATTTCAAAGGTTGAAAAAGAGCTAAAACTCTTAAAGTTATGTTTCACTTAAAACTTTTTTTTCTTTGGGTTAAAAATGAATTTTCATTTGTATTTTATATCCGTGTGTTTGCGTGGAGCTAAAACCATTAAAGTTATGTTTTACTCAAAAATGAATTTTCATTCATAGTCCTTCACTCTTGGGTAAATCTCTTATCACAAGCACAAAGCAGACTTGCACTAACCATCTAAATTTTTCATTTGTATTTCTTCATGGCTAGGAATTGAATCTCCTATCACGAACACATTGAGGATATACACTAATCATTGGAATTATATTTATATATATGATATTTCTTCAATAAGAATATCCTAAAATTTTTATTTTCGAACTATAAATTACAATCACTCATTCCCACGAACCTCACCATACTAATAGGAATCACTTAAAATATATGACTATAATTAGTAGTCCTAACGTCCAAATTTTATGCATCCTTAATAGAGAAGGACATTATATATTTATAAATATATATAGGACATTATATATATATATATATACAGAGAGAGAGAGAGAGAGAGAGGGAGAGAGAGAGTAAAAAGGAATAAAAAAAAACATTTATGGGAGGGAAGATGATGTCACCACTGGAATCAATCGAACTGTTTGCCTATTTTTGTGTAACTTAAAGAACAGACATGAGCATAACTTCTTCATGGAATTCCGTAAAAAACAGAAGGGACACTACCGTGGCGTTTGGATGTGTTGTTAAAAAGCGTAATTTACTTTCAAAATCGAAAAAATAACTTTAAAGCATATGTATTATGGTTGTATTTTTTTTTTTTTTTACATTATACCGATGCAAAACGTTATTACATTTCACCTAGGAATGAAAAGTAATTTGATAAAAATCAAATGGTATGTTTGTTTTTTCTTTTATATTATTAAGTTATTTATTTTTAAAAGTTAAAAGTATCTAAAAACAAATATTTTTCCTTTAATTATTAATTGTCATATGTTTAAATTTTAATATATGGTATATATATTTAGAAAGAGAAAGAGAGTTTTTTCATATGTATTCAGAGAGAGGGAGAGAGAGAGAGAGTTTTTGCTCCTCTAAAGATAAACTGATTTTTTTAATATCAATTCCAACTTTGTGGACAAATATATTTGTATTTGCATAATTAGTAATCAAATTTATTAATTAACATACAGTCAATGGCTCACACTTCTGATCCTAACTTTAACAAAATCATTTTGTCCTAAGAAAAAAATCATATTAATTTTTATTTTAAGACCACAAATTATAATCATTCATTTTTAGTGGACACCACTATAATGATGAAATTCATTGAAAATATATTATTATAAATAATTATCCTAAAATTAAAATTTTAGGATATTCTTACCATAAAATGATTATATATATTATCAAAATACCTCTGAAAGTGAAATTAATGTAAAACAATTTTTTTATATTAAAAAATGAGGTTAAGTAATATTATTTTTCAATTTAGGGGGTTTTTCAATTTTTTTCATATATATATATATTATTTTTTAAGACAGTTGATCCTAAAATTTAATAAATTTGTAATGGGGCTTCATTTTATTGAAATCATCCTGTAGTAATTTTGTAAAATTTCATATTCAAGTACACTCCAATGCAACAAAGGATCATCATATATTTCCTTTATTTATTATTTTTTTCGACCTAATTATCTACTTGAAAATGTGCTCTTTAAACTATGTATTGCAAGGGAAAAGGAGTTACATGGTTAAGAAGACTTAAACACAAATTACCCATCTACCGCATGGCCTAAAACAAGCAGGGCTAACTTTTAATTTATTAACAATATACCCGCACATTGTTACGCTAAACTACTAATATTAATGCCGATTATGATTTAACATGTGTTGATGCCAAAAAGTCTTTGAGGTTTAAAGAAAATATTGGATTAACAAATTAGACCTTGTAAAATGACAAAAAATATTTATCGATTACGATAATATATGTGAGAAAAATATATGTATCAAATTCTAATATCTATTAGACCTTGTAGCAACCATAACTAGTTAATGTCACCAAATTTTTATTTTGTTTGAAAACATATTTATTTATTTTTAAATGAGGAAATATTTGTTTTAAATATAATACATTGATAATAGAAATTATGTTTCTAAATTAGAAAACATGAAATTAAAATGAACAATTGTGGAATCGAATTCAATGTATCAATAATTTTTATTTTAGATCGGATAATCACTATATTTTATTTTAGAGTTTATGAACAATTTTTTTGATTTTTTGTTTATAAAACCTAAAATTTTTTATTTTTTTCGAAGTTAGGTTTCTCGCAACATGATAAAATCAACACTCAATAATTACAAATGTGATAAGATGTAATTTCATTAAACTTGATGATTTTATAAATAAATTTGAGATTTAGAATCCTAAATGTATAAAATTTCATCCACATTTTATCTTATTTATAACACTTTTAAAAACAACTGTAACCTTTTCTTTATGTAACACGTGCACTTAAATCTTGGAAGTGACATGGTGAATTTAATTTCTCAAAATAACATTATAGTTAACATTTTAATTTATTAACTATCAATAGATTTTGGGATATGACCTTAAAAAATGTTTACAACTCCCACCTCATTCTCACATATATTATCACTATCAAAGTATTTTTTTCATTCTTTTGTAGGGTCTGATTCGTCAATCCAACCATTTTCTTTATACTTCAAGGACCATTTGGTCTTCATACATATTTGACAATTGTTGCCCTTAATATTAAGGGTTTAGGGTAATAGTGTGAAGGTTGGTTGTTAATAAATAAAAAAGTTAGCCTTATTTATTTTAGGTCACACCTTAAGCAGGTAATTTGGAAGTTAGTTAAGAATTATGAAATGTAAAACAATCTGGGAGAAAACATGGTGTTTGGTATTCTAAAAGCTAACTTTTATTATTATTATTATTTTTAAATATCATATACGTTAGAGACAACATAAACTTGTAATATTACCAAACTAAATAAACGCTTTTTATCACGAAACCACCTTAAACAGTAAATTTATATGTAAGTTACTTTTAAATTTTTTATCTTTTTAATAATTTTAATTAATGATAAAATTATCATTAATGATAAATTTTAAAGTAAAATATCAATAGACTTTTGGTTAATTGTTAATGGCATTACTCGAAAAGAAATGAATTAGTAGTAGGCTTGAGTTTAAAACAATATAAAAAAAAATGTTTATTTAGGAATTTCTCCAATATTTGACAAAATTTACTAATTTTAATTGTTACAGTAAAATCAAAATAAGTGATTCAATTGGAAACTTATTTGCACCCGTTTATGGTGCGCAATTTTGTTGGTTGTGATTCGAATACAATTTATTTTTTGGAAAAAAAATCCGGACCCTCCACCCGGACTTACACTTGTATTGGGTCGGCTAATGGGCTCGGGTCAAGTTTGTCTTATGAGCTAAAACTAGCCAGAAAAGCCGAGCCCCCGAGCCGAAATAACTTTTTTGTTAGCCAGGACCTAATACATGACCTGAATCCAATAATAGGTCACTTTACGGATATGCCCCTGATATGTTGTTGTGTTGAATCTCTTCAGTGCACCAGGTGTATTGGTATGTGGTGCACTTGGCCACTGAAAACGCGGCATGTGGGAAAATTCATTTGGAATTAAAAAACTATTACCACATTCATGTCTACACTGTTGGATGACCACGTGTCAGCTTACCAGGTGCGCTGAAAATTTTCTCCTATATTAAAATGCATGAAGTAATTGCACAAAACCCCCCCGAGGTTTGTTAAAAAAGACAGAGAAACATATTTAACCTTTTATTACACCAAACCCCCATGCCGTTAGTCAATTTCCGTCCATTTCAACGGTTGACTAAACTTTTAAAGTAAAAGACCATTTTACCCTCAATTAAACAAAATCCCAAATCATCACCGTCCGTCCGTACGCCGACCACCAGCCTCCACCACCCTCTCCCCCCCGGTACGCCGACCACCGTCTTCTTCTCTTCTTCTTCTTCTTCTTCTTCTTCTTCTTCTCTCTTCCTCCACCAGATCTAGGTTCGACGAACCCAGACCTTCTTCTTCTTCTTCTCTTCTTCTCTTCTTCTTCTTCTTCTTCTTCTTCTTCTTCTTCTTCTTCTTCTTCTTCTTCTTCTTCTTCTTCTTCTTCTTCTTCTCTCTCTTCTTCTCTCTTCCAGACTTCTTCTTCTGAACTTCCAGCGACGACCCAGATCTGGGTTCGACGAACCCAGATCTGGGTTCGTCGAACCCAGATCTGGGTTCGAATCGAACCCAGACGTCTGGGTTCGATTCGAACCCAGACGTCTGGGTTCGACGAACCCAGATCTGGGTTCATCGGGTGGAAGAAGAAGAAGAAGAGAAGAAGAAGAAGAAGAAGAAAAAGGTCTGGGTTCGTCGAACCCAGATCTGGTGGAGGAAGAGAGAAGAAGAAGAAAGAAGAAGAAGAAGAGAAGAAGACGGTGGTCGGCGTACCGGGGGGGAGAGGGTGGTGGAGGCTGGTGGTCGGCGTACGGACGGACGGTGATGATTTGGGATTTTGTTTAATCGAGGGTAAAATGGTCTTTTACTTTAAAAGTTTAGTCAACCGTTGAAATGGATGGAAATTGACTAACGGCATGAGGGTTTGGTGTAATAAAAGGTTAAATATGTTTCTCTGTCTTTTTTGACAAACCTCGGGGGGGTTTTGTGCAATTACTTCTAAAATGCATATGATTCTGTTCATGTGTTACAGATGTGTACTTTATTAACATATACCCATCCAATGGATGCTTGACACATTCCGAGATTTTATTGACTTATTAATGCTTTTGTCCTCTTTTTTTTTTCCTCTAAATTAAGATTGAAATATAATTATCCAAGTCAATTCTCAACAGAAAGAATGCTAAGTACATTCAGTTAATTCCTTCTTCATTCAGTACATGATATATGTACAAATTTACATTTTCATGGTACTTTTAAATTAATATGAAACTGAAGATAGTGGTACCCAACACTCTTCTCCAACTTTACCATCCAAATCTTCCACAATAGGTGATATATCATTCTTATATCAACTACCTTATCACTCTCAAACCTAAATATCTAATATCAGACGTTATATAAAATTGAATGAAAAAATTGGACAAAAAAGTTAAATGCCTCCTATTATCCTAAAAGGCTAAAACGTATGATAACTTTCATATTTTAAACATAAATGATAATATACATCCAAAACACTTATCTAACTTTCTCATTTAACCTTCCGTGATAACTAAGATGTTATTTTTATATCACTTGTTTTATCAACCTCAAACCCAAATATATATATACACACACGTGTATATTTGAAAGATCCTCAAATTCAAATGTTTAATATTATCTTTTGAACATTAATACAATGAAAATAAAAAATTATACACGTACCATGCATTAAATGAAGTGTGAATTGAGAGAGTCTACCGGGACTCCGGGAGTGTATTTAACATTCCTCTTCCCAACTATATTTCTAAAAGCTAACATTATATGTTGAATAGCACCGCCCATTGTGATTTTCTGTTCGACTTAATAATGAAATATATTCGAATCGCCCTTGGTGTGAGCTAATGTCAAAAACAATTTTTTTAAAAAAAAAAGTGAAACATTCATGTTGTATCACTTGACGTTTACTTATAACTTTACGTAGTTTGTAAATTTTTTTAAACATATAATATGGATTCAAATCATACTATACATTTTAATAATATATGCAAGGAATTTTTCTGTTTATTTATATGGTGAAAATAGATATCATTATTCATAAAAATATATATATCATTACAGTTTTAATCTCAAAAATTCTCAACAACCCTTAGTTATTAATGTCATATTGTCTAGTAATTATATATATATATATATATTGTGTACATTGATGAAATAAATTACACATATGACATACCACCTATTAATTGGGAAAAAAAAAAAAATCTGTGTTAGTAGTCTTGCTTATCAACGTCTTGTTGATTTAAATGTTTGTTTCAGTTTGATTTGTACAAATATGACAAACCTTTTAATTATACTGGACTACTGTTTATCCTTCACAAGTATAACTATTATAAATTTCATATCTTTTATACAATTGTTCTCAATGGATTTTTGTTTTTTGGTTACGTTATACAATTGATTTTTATAAATCAGTTGTTCTCAATTGATTTTGAAACACGATTTACAAGAAACCTGGAGTACCGCAACCAATTAAAAACAACTAAACAAATATATTATAAGTTAATTGATATTCATATTATTTATAATCTACTATAATTTACTAATTCTATTATTAAATGGGATTTAGAGGTTCCTTGTTAATAAAACAAAAATAAAGTTGAGTTAAAAATTATTAACAATATTAAAAAGTAAAGCAATAAATTTACATGGATTTAGGATGTGTAATACCTTACAATTTTACATGAGTTTTTAAGCATTTGATTCATGCGCTTCTAAGTTTCAACGATTGAGATCGAACTTGATCAAATGTAGCAGGATCTTTCAACGTTCCATCTGAAAGATAAAGCAATTAATTAATAGCACCAATGCAATTTTTTTTTTCTTTTTTGTGGGGAGGGAATCAAATTCACATAAAACTATCTGTACATTATGTTTTACGATAAAGATAAAACTTAAATATTGACCTCTTAGGATTAAAAAAAAAACTCAATCACTCTCATTATAAGAGGTGGTGTGTACACCGATGCATTTCTTATTTTGCCAAGGTACATATCTCTTATTTTAACAACTCTCAATCAAAACCACGGTTTGGACTTTGATCGATAATTGATTAATTTAATAATTTATTTTTTAAAAAAAATCTCTCTTTTTCTTGTTTGAGATTTAGGGTTTTTTCGACTTTCTACTTCTTTCCTTTTTTTTTCCCCTCAATTCGAGTCTCTTATAACCTTTTATCTGCAAATTTGTTCTCTCTTTACTTAGAGAAGATAGTCTTGTCAGGTGTGATTCTTTCTCTTTTCTACAACTCTGGGATTTCAAATTTTTTCTTTCCCTTTCTATTGTTTTTGGTTTTCAATTTTTTCCTTCTCTCCCTACTGGTTTTTTGCCTCCTAGATGTTAGAGGTAAGAGGGATTTGTTCGGACAAATACAAATTTTTAAGGGATATTTTTGTCCAAAACTCATTTTAGGTGTTGATGAAACACAAATTATTAATATAGTGTTAAAGACGCCAAACAAAAGTGTATAAGTGCTACATTTCCAACGAACCCTAAATTATCCTATAAAAGTTAACAAGATTACTCGTAACATCTCTTTGGCATATATGTAAATCAAAAAGAATTGAACCCACTACATACATTGGACATACAAGGCTTGACTATCACAAACAATTAACAAGGAGTAGGCAGTGCAACATCAGACTTAATTCTATAATTGACGGTCTGGGCTCTGGAGCGACCAACTACCATGTTGTCCGATGACAGTAAGTATTCAATACACTACTTTCCTCACCCTTATGCTTTTGCCCTTTAACTTTTCCTCTCTCATTCAGTCCCTATCTCACATCCTAGATCTTTTAGTGGTCCACAAGCACGTCCGATCACAATATATGAGCATATATTTTCGGTCCTATTGACATGTGCTTACAGTTACAGATCATATATTAAGATCTAAAAATAAAATAAATAATTTATATTTATTCTTTTAATATATTAATACATGACTTTTGATATATTAAAAGTATAAATAATTGTCATTATATGCTTTGTCAGTGGTTGGAAACACACTTCGTATTCCCTCTTAACATGGGTTAGACACCTAGTAGTGTGTAGCCACTAATGTGGTTGTGTTCTCCCATCTCTTGTTGGTCGTTATTTCATTTTCGTGTGGATCGATCCCTTCCACATGAGAGCTACTTTTTGAATCGTACCATCAGTGTCTCATCTCGTTTGGTTCCGATAATTCTCTGAGTCAGTCTCAGTAAATTAAAAAAAATATGAATAATTTAGTAATTAAAATTAATATGTTTTTAGAGCAAATATTTACATTTTTTGATAATTTAAATGTTAAAATATAAATAATTTAAAATAATTTTCTTCACGTATCTGTTCATAACTTTAATGGTTAGTGCATTTTTATTTTACATGCATGATAAAGATTCGAGTTCTACCATTCAGACTTCAGAGTCACTAGCATAAAATAATGGACCCAAAAAAATTATATAAATGGGGTACTTCAAGGGGAAAAAATAAAAAAGGAGGTACTTCTAGGGGAAAAAAAAAAAAACTGACTACAATTGATTTACTTTTATTTTATTTTATTTTTTGAAGTACTGGGACAAAATCTGAACACTGATAAATTTTATCACCCAGTGAGTTTTATGTTAAACAACAATTGGCACTTAGTTGAAATTATTTTTAGTAAAGGCAGCCTCCATGTATTTTATTGAAAATAGTTTTCTACATGTGTGCCACATGGGCTGGCTATATTTATTTCCTAATCTTTCATCCGATTATCTAGTGGAAGCTATTTTTATTTAATATAAACCGAGAAATTGATTAGTAAATGGAAACATACCACACAAAATCAAAAAGCCACACCACATATATATTTATAATACTTTTAAAATTAGATATATCTATTTTAAAATATATAAATTAATCAATTAAATTCATCAATTGTATTTAAATTAATTAAGAGAGAGAATTTATTTTACGAAAGAGAATACAATTAATGAATTTGATTGTTGATCCATATTTTTTAAAATCAAGTATATCTTATATATATGACTTTTATAATCAGGTATACCTAACTTTTAAAATTAGAAAAAACCAATCAAATTCATCAATTGCCTAAAATATTTTTTTTTTTTTTTAATTAATTAAATAAAATAAATTTAATCGGTTTTCTTCTTATTTTAAAAGTAATATATATATATATAATATTTTTATAATTAAATATATCTGATTTAAAAAGTAAGAACTAACTAATCAAATTCATTTGTAACATTTAAATTAAATAAGAGAGAAAATTTATTTTAGAACAGAAAATACAATTAATGAATTTGATTGATTGGTCCTTACTTTTTAAAATAAGATATACTTGATTATAAAACTTATATATATATATATATATATATATATATATACTTTTAAAATGAAGACTCCCTAATTTTTTAAAATTAGAAAAAATCAATTAAATTCATCAATAGTATTATTTTTCCTAAAATAAATTTTTTATTTTCTTTAATTTAAATACAGTAAATAAATTTGACTGATTTTTCTTAACTTTTAAAAATAAGGGAGTCCTTATTTTAAAATCATCATATATAATACTTTTATAATCAAGTATATGTGATTTTAAAAAATAAGAACGAACCAATCAAATTTATCTATTATATTTAAATATAATATGAGAGAAAATTCGTTTTAGGAGGGAGAATGCAATGAATGAATTTGATAAATTGATCATTACTTTTTAAAATCAAGTATATTTGATTATAAAAGTCTTATATATATGTATATAAAGATGATGATTTGATCTTGAAGTTGCATAATATAACAAATTAAATAACTAAACATGATAATAATATAACATATTCTTTGAGATTTTAAGCAACAAATTTATTTGATAGACGAAAAAAAATTGATACAACAAATTAAAATTGAAATTTTGGGAGTGATTAATCGGACCTTGGTCAAACTAAAAATAATATAAATAACAAAGATATTCAAATGAATAATGGTAATGGTAATGGTAATTAATAATAGAAATACTAAAAGCAAATATTACAAAATTGTCAACAAGTAGAAGATACAAAAATTTATAAAAATTAAGAAAGAAAAAATAGATAAAGTTATATCTATTTATGTAATTAAATATGCTAGATCTAGTAGTGCTAGCATGTGTGGAGAGTAATCTCTCTATATTGTTGGAATACATATATCTTGATGTTATGAAAGTAAATTTTTAAGTTCATTTGATATTTAATCTTAGTGAATTTCAACAAATTTCAGGTAATTAGTGTTAGTAAATTTCTGAGTATCTTGTAATTATATCAAAAAACAAATTATTATACATTTACATGCTCATATTATCTATTTAATTTGTAACCCTAATTTCATGCTAGCGAAGCGATTTTTCTCTTCATTCTACTACAAAAAATCATAATTAAGTCCCATATAGAAGTGGTTTTCCATACTTCACAATTTTTTATCATAAATAGTATTTTGGTATTGATATATTGCAATCCAGATATATGATTTGAATACTCATATTTTATTAAAAATTTTGATTACAAAAAGATTCCTACGAGAAATTTCGATGAGAACAAATTATATACCATGCTTTTTAACTGCTCAGCTCTTGAAGTTTTAGTTCTAAAATAAATAAATAATACATGCTTCTATAGATTTCTGACAACAAAGTCTCTTTTTGTGCACAATCAGCTTCATAGATGGCCATGTTAACTAAAAGAACAATAATTAAAAAAAAAAAAACCCTACGTAGATGGCACACATATCTTTTTCAGTACCGGTAGTTGTGTATTTCCCTACTATTCAAAAGATTGAGATTTCAATTTCCACCAAACATATATTACAATTTATGTAGATAGTTTTATGTTCTTTCCTCAATATGAGAATTAGTGATCTCGTATTTATGGATATAAATAAATATTGGGGCTTTAACAAGTATTGTTTCATATTGATAGATTTCAATAGATAATTGAAAAAAAAAAAAAAAAAAAAAAAAAAAAAAAAAACTATATGGATGGCCCTTCTTATTTTATTCTAGCTTCTCTACCCTATTTGATCATTTTTTTTTAATCACTACTCTATTTGTTCCTTCAGAAGTTATTAAAAGCCTAAAAACCAATTACGTTAATTTATTATTTATATCAATTGGCAGTTTATCGCAACTGAAATATTAAAAAAATGTTAAGTGGCCAAGTAAATTTGTTCATCCCTTTCGACGAATAGTCTGGCCATCACCACAGCAGGCAAGAACATCTGAACGAAAGCCTCGAAGAAGAGGAAAACAATGAATCAATACACCAACTCAAAATACATTCAAATCCCTTTTTTTTTTCAATACAAAGATTATCCAAGTAAAGATTAAAAAAAAAAAAAATTGTGTGCCTGAGACCCACCCACATAAATTAGCCTAAATTTTGTATTTTTGAGAGAATTTTGAAAGACAAATGTCGGAATGATTATGTGGCAATTGATTTAGGTGTATTAAAATGTAAGAGGATTTACAAACAAAGTAAGTAAATTAATTAATAATAATGGCATCAGTCGGTGCTGATAGTATTTGTTTAATTTTCAAATTTTAGATTTAGATGTGGATAGATAATGAATACGTAAATCATATTTTTGAGTGATAAAATTGTCACCGATATCATGTCTAGCCATTTTTCTAGATATTTATCCATTTAATTTTAAATCTAGCTTTTATCAAAAGCTTAATGTAATAAAATATGATCAAGGTGTAGTTATATTAACTTAAGTTTATATTTCTACATTCACCGATTCATTCTCTCTAATTTGACGTATGAATAATTTTAGATCAATTTTATATTTCATTATATTTTTAATTGGGTTTAAAAAATAACATGAAATTATTTTAACCTTTAAATTTAATTGAATATAAATTTAGAATTAATATTGCCTAGCCCATAGAGGGAATATATAAATATATATAATTGATACAAATGGATAAAAAAAACCAGTTAAGAATTACTTATAATCAGTCATTATATACGTTATCCGAATATTAACTCTCATAATATAAGAATAAAATTTTTCACACATATTGGTAAGTACATATAATTTAAATCATTTTAAAATTTGTATAGTGAGAGTCATTGAGAATTAGGGTTTTTTTTTTTTTTTTTAAATAGAAAATTAGACAATTTGGACAAGGCCTAAATTAAGTAGATTTACAAACTACCAAGATTTCCACAACCATTTAAGTTGATGTATTTATTCCACGACGCAAAACGTCCATGGCATTGATTCCTATATTTAAATTCACATGTTAAAATTGTACTACTTTAAAAAAAAATAAAAGAAAAATAATTACATCGCTAACAATTAATGCTACCTAGAGTATAATACAAACATGCCCTATGTGACATTAAATTTGTTAGGACTATAATCAGAACTCAGATTTCTTTCCGACTGTATCTTCGTTTTCATGTCGTGCTTCGATGTACTCTCAAGTCTCAGAACCAATTTCTGAGCCATCACATGAACTAGCATTTATTTTCAGGAAAAAGGTTCATAAATGTCTGGCTGCTTTAACATTCATTTAATATATATATACTTATGTTCGGAATAGTGACAACTAACAACCATTCTGGTGTAGTTGGATAAAAATAGGAGAAGAGAATAAAGAACTGGGTTAAGATATCCGTTAAAAGACAAATTTTCCAGATATGGATTTTTTTTTTTTTTAAAAAAGGGCTGATAGCTCTCCAAGAGACCTTTCCAGACTAATATTTATTAATAGATAATATAAGGGATTGAATACTAAACTCATATGAGGAAAAGAGTACCTAACCAACTGCACTGATAATCGGTGTGTACACATGAAGTTATGTGTTAAAGTTTGAATATATGATAAATAAATTAGAAATGGACCTATTAAAAGAATGAATATAAACTATTTAAATCGACTTCACTATTATTAACATACGTCATAACAGCATATGGTAAAGTTACGGTGATTAAAGTAAAATAAAAGCACTCAATTGATCATGAAATATATATCAAGTATAAATTTATAATATTACCATTTACGACGAGTCCTGGAGTTTGCCGTGTTTCCTGGTTTTAGTCTTTTAGATGCCGTGTAGATCTAAATCGCTTTAACTCCGCCCGCCCTGCCGGCATAACTGATAAACTCACACGGAGACATCCTTCGCAAGTTTTAAATCTTCTCATTTAAACTTCCAGTATTAAAGCTCTTCAATTTTTATTTTTATTTTTAAATAAATGCTTTAATTAACCGTACATTTTTTACGATATATACTGTACATGCATCTCTCATTCGTATCACAATGTGTGGCAAAATTTTATAAGACAACGGCTAAATATTTATTTCTTTATCAAATTTTTTATATATTTTTTTATACATATTTTATCTACTATAAGAATGAACTTATTTTAATAATATTAATTTTAATATTGTGATATATTGATTATATATAAATAATTAATGTCAAATATTAATTATGAAAAAAATTAATGCATCCAATAACTAACAATGTTGGAACTGATATTATTAAAATTAATTCGTCCTTATAGTAGAAAGACTCTCTCTCTCCCTATATATATATATATATATATATCTCCTAAAACAAATTCTCTTTTATATTTAATTTAAATTAGAATGGTTCAATCAAATTTATCAATTGTATTGGAATTAAATATGAAAAAAAAATTGTTTTAGGAGGTATATATATACATCTCCTAAAACAAAATTTATTTCATATTTAATTCAAATGCAATGGATAAATTCGATTGGATCGTCCTAACTTTAAAAAGTTAGGACGATCCAATCAAATTTATTAATTATATTTGAATTAAATATTAAAAAAAAAAATTGTTTATGAAGTGTATATATACACCTCCTAAAACAAATTTTTTCATATTTAATTCAAATGCAATGGATAAATTTGATTGAATCGTCCTAACTTTTTAAAGTTATGAGGCATTGACCATAAAGTTTTGTTCTCTCTCTCTATTTATAACTATAGTTAGTGACTCCAAATACACACCATCTATTTGTGGTTCTACACATAATCCACAGACATAAAAGTAGCACTCAAATTATCCTTGACATAATTCATTCTAATTAATGAATAATGGCTCGTGAATTTAGTTACTATATAAAAATTTATAATTAATGGGCAATTACTAGTTATGTGAGGGATCGATTTCCTTCTACTTTATTGAATAAGTTTAAGTTGTATCCCTCTTTCAGAATTATAAAGGCCACTCGAATTTATGTCATTATCATTTTGTCATCGAGTTATATTGGACAATTGTAACTTAAATGCTTGTTTTATATTTAATAAACATCATAAAAAATTTAGGGACTTATTGCTTTTAAAATATCACTTATGTTTGGGTAGTGTTAACCTATACTCTTAGGACACAATTTAAAATCACAATTAGCAAATGAATGAATGAGAAAGAATAAAAGAGAAAAAGATAAAGCAAATAACTAGTTCAGTGGTATATTTCTCACACTTCTGCCCTATAAATTGCGAGTTTGAGTCATATCTCCTTTTGTCATATCCCGATTTAATTGTAATGGTTAAAAAAATAGAGTTCGTTGGGCACAATACCTTTCAGAACAAGTAAAGGTCTACTCAATATCGAGTACGTTGGACATGATGTCTTTTAGAATAAGTGATTGTGTATATTTTCATTCACTAAAGTGCCAGAGGTTTAATTCCACCCAATCACATTCTAAAGCATGTGTTGGTAGTTTTCTCTCCTTATTGAGTTGTTGTGAAAGTGATTGTCTCCTATTTATATTAGTAGATATCCAAGCCATACAAGCAGTATATGTTAGAATTTTATGTCAAATATATGAGAGCATGACAAAATTTGTTATGAGTTTTTTTATTCACAAATTTCATTTTAAAATTTATCTAATTCCATCACCTAAGCAGTTTCTTTAAAGTCCATGTCTCTTTGAATATATCTAAATTTATTTGGATATTGTAAAGTCCAAATTGAATACAATTAAGAGTGTGTATTCTATCTAGAGTAAATGAAATTTAAAAAAATTTAAAATTTGGATATGTTCAACTTAAACTTTTAAGAGTCCATAAAAGTTTGGATGTATTTAATCCAAACTTTTAAAATTCTATTTAAATTTAAGTATATTCAATTTAAAATTTTAAAAATTTTTATTAGCTATATTAAAAAAAATATTGATTTTACAGATATTGCTTAAGTGATGGTATTTGATAGATTTTAACATAATGAGTTTTATTAATTAAAATGTTTATTGCAAATTTTGACATATTTTTATAAATTTCATATAGAATTTTAGAAAAATTCTATTTGAAACCAAAATCTATTATTTAAAAAAGATTAAACTCTAATAAATTATAGATTGAACACATTTTACTTAGATTTTAATTAAATATTTGAAAGTTTTAATAAAATACATTAACTTTTATGATTTTTTAAAATTTTGAATGGAATAAAACAATTTTTAAAATCTTTTAAATTCGAACCAGCTTTACGTGGATTACATCTCATTGCATTGCATGATATGCAACAGCGGGCAGGCCACGACCTCCAAAAAAAATTAAAAATAGGCTTAAAAATTCAATGTCTATCCTTCAATTTTGTAAAACTTTACTATCCTTAAATATTGTACATAAATTCATAGGCTCTCTAAACTGGTTATTCTGGTTCAGCTCCCAACAACACGAGCGAAAGGTGTTTGATTGAACCGGCACGTAGAAGCCATTTCTGGCCTCTTTTCATTCCTCCGTGACAAACTTAATTAATGGGATTTAGTTTGTAGTGGCCTAAAGTCCCCACGAAGATTCCATATGAAACAAGAAAAGTCTAGCAGGTTGAGGATTCTTTCTGTAATCGAAACAGAGAATGTCCAGAAGTTGTTTTTCTTTGCTTTTTATTTTTGTTGAAAATAATGTCTAGAAGTTGTTTGTAGAGCAATTGAAACTGAGAATGTCGCCAATACTCGTAAGTAGTGACCTAGAAAAGCCCCCTGGCGGGCAAGGTGGCTACTGGCTAGTAAGCAAGTAGCTAGTCAGTCAAAGGGTCCTGGACTAACATGCATGTATCTTATTTTAAATCCAATAAAAAGGGAGATTTGTCAAAAATGGGGGGCAAAAACGTAAATACAGACAGTCACAGTGACAACACCCACTAGCCACACCAGCCAAGAAAACATCTTGGATCATATGCTCTATGGTACGGATCTAGAGTTGGGGCCGGCATGTGTCGCCTGATTCGTCGCTATTACAAATTGAAATATTAATAAATTAAATTATAATAATAAAAAGAAAACGCTTCTCACATGTATTACGTCACTGACATTAATGTCAGAAAAGTTGCTCAGAACTCAGAAGAGACAGCTGCTCACATGGGTCCCACGGCCCTTTTCTTTTCCCTTTTTTATTTTTTAATTTTATAAAAAACACGAACATTTTCTTGTGAGATAAAAGTGTGGCACGCCGGCACGCGACTCCTCGCGGGTCATCGTCACGTGCTTTCACGTGACTTTTATACTCTCGAGGCGCCCTTTATTTGGAATACGTTTTCCTGTATTCCACTCGCATCGCATCACAACTACAATGTGAGTATGATTGGGTTCAAGATCAAGTCAATTTTCAAGAGATGGTGGCGTGGACCCTGCATGGATATTTTAACGGTTTGGAATCTTGGTTTGCATTAAATTAATAACAAGGATCTTTATTTGTTTACGCAATGCCATGGGTGTGACCAAGTCTACGCTTCTTGCTCGCACGTGGATACCTTTAACTACACTACACAAAGAATCCAATCCCAATTGCTATCTCTTTTTTAACTCTTTTTTTTATTCCCTTTGATTTGCTTCTCCATTCAAATTTTGTTTAAATAAGTAGAGTTTTATGTCCTCTTCTCTTATAAGAAAACAAATTAAACTATCTTAAAAAAGTAATAATAATAATAATAAAACATATTCAACAATAGAAGGGATATTAATAAGATGTGATTTAACGACTTTCTCATATTTATTTTTCAAAAACTACGAATTTGAGTTTTTTCACTTTCCATTAAACTCTGAATTTTTTAAGCAAACTGATTTAAAAAAAAGTACGCAGTTATCTGCTTAAGCCTCCATTCTTTGGCTGCCCAATGTATTTCTACTTGTTCGTACTTCGAGTTATTATTTATTAAAATCTAAGAAAACAGTTTAGGCTAGCATGCTTTCCACTGTTGTAAATTTGTAATCATGTGCGACAGAGAGAGGGAGATGAAAGTACCCTTTCACCAACTTATCCGTATCGAGAGTAGGGGAGGCTTGAGTAGATAAATCATGAATGTATAGTTGCTCTCCGATTCCACGTATGCTAAACTTTCAAGACTTTAGATGTCTCACCGTATTTATCCTGTGAGAATATATAATCACCTTGTTGCAAATGTAGATCATGTACTACTATTTTGACTGGAATAACTATTTCTACAATCTTAGCACCAACTCTTCACATATTTATTTTATGTGCAGTGTCATATTTAAAAAATATATATAATATGTAATTACCTTGTTGCAGATGTAGGTCATATACTACTATTTTGACTGGAATAGCTACTTCTACAATCTTAGTACCAACTCTTCACATATTTATTTTAATATTTAAAAAATATATATTAAATATATCCAATAAAAATTGGGTAGCCCCCTAATCAATTCTACACAATCACATCAATAAAGTTAGTTAAAATTCTTAACTCTCAAATTTGTAGTTTAAATAATTAAAAACGAAAAAAAATGAAAAATGTTTATTTATTAATTCTTCAGTTTAAATATTTCCCCTTTATATTGAACTTTAATATGTAAGTACATATGCTTATATTAAGAACTTTAATGCTAAATTATTTATTTATCTTAATCAGAATATTTAATGGATCGAACGGTAGTATATGAATAAAAAACTAAATAAATAGTTCTATAATCTATGATTATAGTGTTTAGGTAGTATATTATTTCTTATTTCTTTTTGTATGATACTAAATAATTAAAAAATATTGTATTTAAAGTACCTTCTTTCATACATTAATTTAATTCAAAATATTGTCAGGTTGGATAAGTATTTCAAAATTTTAAAATTTGTTCATGACGGTTATGAATAAAAGATTTTTAAGGGTTGAAATTTACAAGTAACACTACAACTATAAATGATTTTAGAGATTTTTTTCCTTACAATCCTTTCTTTTTTTTTTTTCTTTTTGACACTTATTTTCTAAAAGAACTCTATTATAAAAATTTAATTTTAAAAAAAGTTTAAAGACACTTCATCTTATTTCAATATTATCTTTTGGCACTTCTATTGTAAACACACTTCATTTTAAGGAATAAATAATTTAATTAAACTTTTAAAGACACTCCATTTTATTTTAATATTATCTATGTTAATTCTGAAGTTTTTTTTTAAATAAAATATTTTGATGAAGTTTTAAATAATTTTAGATACCTAAATTATCCAATTCAACAAACGAAATTAATATTAAATTGTATTTTGTAAAATTTTATTACAATGTAGTGCAAATTTTTTATACAAATGTTATAAATTCATTAAAAAATATATTGTTTGTTTTGTTGCAAATATTCCACTATTATTTCAAAATTTGCTTTTGATTGCATCAATCTCCATGAATCAAGCAATATTTTGATGAAAAAAAGGAGATGTTTTAGGTTTTTTAAATGCAGAAAAAATAAATGTGAATGCAAAAGAGGAAAGAAATAATGTTGGATAATAATATATAATACTATATTTATTATAGTATTTCATATAAAACACTATAATATATAAAATAGTATTTTTAGAATTTTTTTAGTAATTTTAGTTGAGGTTATAATTGCTATTAAAAATAATTTTAAATGAAGTATAAAAAGATACGTGAATTTTCAGTAGCAGGGCTCCTGTTTTTATTTGAAAAATGGAAGCCGGTGGCATGTTTTGACGCAATTACTATCGAACTTTTCTTTTTAACTACTAACATTTAAAGGAACACAGTACGAACTTTTTTTTTAAGTAAAATAAAAAAATTAATTTTTATATATATCATTTATAGTAATGAAGATTCAAATCTTAATTATTGAATTAATGAATGTTTTCTGTTATTAAGTTATATTTAATTTTTTTTTAATAAAATCAATAACAAAAAAATGTTTCCATTTGAGATGAGGATAAGGTACTATACAATATATATAAAGATGTACTGCGGAATTTTTTTTTTTTTTAAGTTTGTACAGTGAAATGTTTTTCTTTTCTATTAAGATTTCTTGTACAGTGACGAGGTGGTTGACCCAATTTCTTTATTATCTGGACAATAATTTGGCCCCATTTTATGTCTTTATTATGTATTTAACCTTGCGTAGTTTGAGTCTGTACTTATGTGATTACACTTATAGCACCTGAAAATTCATTTGAATGATGATCAAATTATTTAGCATTAATAGTATTTCAAACAGCCATGATGAAGTTTAAAAATAAAAGGTTTTCTCTTTATAAGAGCATCTCCAATGCAAGTATGAATTGTGAAAAAATGGAGTGCCACATCAGATAAATTGATAGAAGGTTAAAATTAATCTATTCAATGCAAACTTCCATAACCACTATCAAGCTGACATGGCAAAAAAGAAAATAGAAACTATCAACCTCAATGTCTATTTCTAAAGGGTCTCTTGGACAGCCATATCAGCAATAAATGATGAAAACTTCCATCAAATCATAATTTATGGTAATTTACTTTAATGATATATTATTGTTTGACTGTTTATTATTGAAATGAATAAAATAGCATTGGAGAGCTCTTTTAGATTTAAGTGTTTATCAATTCATAGTTATGCCACATAGGATGCACATTTCCTTGACATTGATGATATATCCATCTTTTTTAAAAGACAATTCACATTTGCATTGAAGATGCTCTAATCGAGCATTTTTCCTTTGACACTTCTTTTCCTTTTAAAGATTTAAAAGTAATAAAATTCTGAACACATTTTATTTTTGTCCAAGATTATCTTTACTATCTTTTAACACTCATTTTAATAACATTTCATCTAAAAAAATTAATTAAACTTTTAATGCACTCCATTTTATTTTAATATACTTATTATTAATTATGATGAATTTTTTGAAAGAAATTTGATAAAATTTTAAATGATTTTCAATGCAATATACATATAAATCACCAAATTCAATTTAGCTAAAGAAATTAATATTAAACCAGATCTTGTAAAATTTCAACACAATATACAGTTTAAAATTATTATGATTCAACCAAAAAAAAATGCAAATTTAAAGCTAATTGAAAATTTATTTCTTTGTTTTTGAAATTAAATAATTCCCTAATCACTTCAAAATATTGAAAAAAAGAAAAAAGAAAAATAGAGAGAGATACTAGGGTTTGTGCTTGCAAAACAAGAAAGAATAACAATAATGATACATATCTAAACTTTTGTGTCCCAACTTGATCCCAACCCATGATATTTTAATTGATGAATAAATATATTTTTTGAGTAAAATAAATAATAACTGACGAGTATCCGTTTGTCAATTGGTATCTCATGAGTTAGGATCAAAAATGGGATTTATAACATTACTCAAAGAATAATATTGAAGTATAATAAAATTAGTTTATAGCGCCTATACTCTTTAGCAAAATGTTATATAGATAATATAATTGATTTGTCTTGTACAGTAATTTTAATTTAGGTTAATCTTGTAAATTAAAAAAAAAAAAAAAGAAGTGTGAAAAGACATTCGGTGGATTCCAATGAACTTTAATAACCCGTCAAATTTGATCTAACAAATCATCAATCTGAAAAAAAAAAAAAAGGCTATTGCAGTGCAAAAACTTTCATTTGTTGACATGTGGATGGCATTGCTATGATACCATTATGCCAACACCCAAATCCATTTGAAGTCCACTAAACGTTGGAATTGTCAGCATAGTTCTAACACCCAAAATGTTATAAAGTTTTATATAGGCCTGGATTTTAAGGCCCATTCTATAGTTACTACTTCCTAACTTACCATGTTCATGTGACAATTTTAATTCATGATTATATTATAAACTGGTTTTTGTTGTCATTCAAAAATGAAAAGTCCTCTTCAAACACATTTTTGAATAAATAATTATTACTCAAATATACTTTATGAAATTATTTAAAAAGACTTAATTAAATAATTTTAAAACAAAATTTATTTATTGCACGCGCATACCAGACACCCAATAATATTCATTCAAAATCAAATCTAGTTATCTCGCATTCCAAACTAGAACGTATTTATTAGCCATCTGTTCCAAGAGTTTAAAAACTTCAACAACTGTCTTGCCCTCACGTGTCAGCAATAACATTTATTAGAGTAGGTCTTTAGCCTCTACTGTATAGGTATTTCTCATGATCTTTGGTATGTTAAATTGACAAATTTTGATTTCTGTGGTTGTACGTGGAGATATTTCGAGTTGAGAGAGAAGAAACATTGGCCATACCAATGAAGATGACCAAACTGGAGTTTAACACAATGGAAAAATCAGGAATATGTAATGTCAAACAAGTAGTACACCCATAGTAGAAAATCAAAAGAGAATTTGTTCATCTATTGGTTTGCACGGATGGGTTAGTTGGTTTCTTTAGATTTTATTGGATGTCAAAACAAATAAATTGGGTTAGGAGAGAAATAATCATGGATTTCATATGATTAATACCTTTAAGGCTAGTTTTGGTATTTTAGAAGGTGTCAAGAGTATATGTTCAATTTTAAAATTCATAGATGGATGTGGAAAATGAATGGGTGCAAATGGAACTCTTTCAAGATGGGAATAGAGCCACCTTAATATAAATCAGAGATTGTTGAGAATCAAGTCTTCTCTGCTTCAGCTGAAGCAGCCCAAGCTTGCTCTCTCATCAGCTCAACTGAACCTGAGTTTAGATTTTCTTCCTTACTTGCTTCTCCAGCTTCCTATTCTGGATCAGCAGAATCACAACCTTGTTTCACATCAAACAAGTGGTTGATGATCACTTGATTACACTTGACATTGGCGGGAAAATCAGTTGCTAATGTGGCAACTTCATTGGTCATTATATGTTTTAGTCATAACAGCATGGATCACAAGTTTGGCAGGAGTTGCTTGATATATAAGACTGGTTTATCATTTTTATTCGTAGATTCAGAGATTGTAGATTACTTTTGTAAAAAGCTTTGCTGTGTAAACACTCTCAATTTTTCAATGAATATTTTGAGCTTTAAGTTTTTTTAATGGAGTTGTTTGTTCTCTTGAATTCTTTATATCGAATATCAACTTCCTTTTCATGGTACCGGAGCCACTAATGACTAACTGTCACTGGCGTCTGGATCCAATGCATCAACGAACCAATCTGATAGCGAATCGATACAATCTGTTCATCAACTTCAACAAACTTTGCTTCTGTAGCAAAAACCTCGATTTCAAGCTATCAATAAAGCTTGTAGCACACTAAAATTAATAATAATAGTAATAATAAATTTTATCTCAATGCACGCTAAATTAATTAAGTGCAGTGTAGTTATGCCATTGATATATCATATATATATTGCTTTTAGAATGAGAATTCTTTTACTTTAAAAAATAATAATCAATTAATTAAATTCATCAATTATATTTTAATTAAATAAAAATATATATATAAAAAATAAATTTGGTTGATTGATTTTTACTTTCTAAAGTAAAAGAGTTATTTAAATGCATTATATATATATATATATATGTCGAAGTGGGCGTGGACGGTCCTGGCCGGTATCAACTAACGTGCTGGATGAGAATTTGGAAATGAGCCTGCCCTACTCAGTCCAAGTCCACTTTGACTTCTTTTTTTTAATATATATATATACATACATGGAGCTAAAATTAATGAGTCATGACTCATGACAACAATTACCAACACATAAACAGGTTGTCAACAACGTTTTAACATGGGAAACCTAGTATTAAGGACTTGTGCTAAAGGTTAGAATGAACCAGCCCTCAAAAAGGGGACTTTTCACATGATAAAATTCGCAAGGCTCCAAACCCTTTGTGCGTTTTCAAGCCATTTCAGAACACGACAAATCATAACAGCCCATCAATGTAATGTCACCTTCTGATGAGTGCCACGCGTCAACAGAGAAAGGGATAGCATATTTGCTTTGGCTGCTAATTTGCTTTAGACTTGTGAGTGAAGCTGCATTTGCTTCTATTGGTTGTTGTATTTGCTAATTTTACGTGTTTGATTTTGATGGTGATGAAATAGATAGGAAAATGACCCGATTCCAATTGAGATTCTTTCTTTAACTCGCCAACGGAGACAAATTAACATTATACATCAAATATATTTTTTCATGGGGGTCAAGGTTCAAGATTCATGGCCGAAATTTGTTTCTTCAACTGATAAGGCCCCATAAACCAACAACTTAGCATCCATATAATAATGAACTTGATAAACCCATTAAACCTAAAACCAACATAAACAATTTCATTTAATTTATTTCATAAATTTCAAATTATATGCAAAAATTTTCTTCAAAAACCTCTAATCAAATAAATTTACATATATTATAATCATCTACAAATTTATGTCCCAATTACAAACAAAACAAGCGTGCAATCTCTAGAGCTTCGAAACCTCAAAATCATGCAAAAAATAACAAAAACCAAAGAAAGAATTTTGAGTTAAAACTCGACTTTAAACGTGTTTGGTCAACTTATATATTACAGACTTCTGGGGTTCTGGCCTAATTGCTCCTGTTGACTTAAAAATCATGGTCAATGCTTTGCAATTGACCTCGCAACAAAGCATCTTTGGCGTGCAAGTTTCTGTTAGACTGTCTCTATGAGATAATGAGACAGGATGCCAAACCGGAAACTAATGTTATATCATATAAGAAATATATATATATATAGAGCAAGAGAGAGAGAGAGAGAGAAAATCGCAGGGCCCGATTAATATATAATTTTTTAAGTTAATACAATATTGATCAGGGAAAGCCAATCATAAGACTGTTAAAATGATAAGAATCAAAAGAGACAGTTGGTGACCATCCCATAACAACTGCCACCCAAACATAAGATTCTTGAGAGGAAGATATACGAGACAATCATGTTGCAAAGATTTTCCAGACCAAAAATATTGCACCGCACTGCGATATAGGTCTGCAAAAGTGGGCCAGAGATGACACTACAAATCATTTGAGTTCCAAAACACACCCTATTATCAAATGCATGCTTGTGCTGGCATTAGGTAAAAGTTTCTATCTTTGCTGCCTCAAATTATATATCATCATCCCTCACAACTTAAACAAATCAGTGCTACAGGTATATTAGTCCAGTGATGTTGGATGGCCCCCACTCAAGAGATTCCTAGGGCCATACATCGTTTCGATCCCTTGATCATGACCGTTGAATTTGTAGGTAATGTCCATGTTTTCATTCGAGGATAAATTTCTGTGTGTTGAACATGTCAAGGTGGTGCAATGGTCCCCCCACGTCAAGAAAAGGGCAAAAAAAAAAAAAAAAAAAGTAGAAATCCATTAATAAGCGATTATGTCGTTTTAGAATATTTAAAGCACGCCCTTGACTTAATCATGGCAATTTATAAAAATAAAACACGAGTAAACAAGGGCAGGCAAATAATTTATTTAGACATGGAAAAGAGTGGTGATATTTCCACTCCTAAAAAATTATATATATAAAATATTTTCCTTAAATAAAATTACTGAAAGAATAAATACTTTATAAATATATTCATCAATTATTAATTAAAATATTATTTATATTATAATTTTTTTTTACTCTCTCAAAACCTAATTATTCTCTTCGCTAATTTCTCAGACCCTATATTTTCTGTATCAAAAATTGAAAGTCTCAAATCATTCATGCAATCATAATTTAATCATAAAAAACATTGCCAAAAATTCAGTTACCACATCAATATTTTTCATTCTCTTATTTTTGTTAATTTCTCAAACCCTAATTTTTCTCCATCAAAAATTGAAAAGTCTCAAATCATTCATACAATCCTAATTTAATCATAAAAAAATATCATCAAACATTCATTCATTACATCAACATTTTTCATTCTTTTGTCATATTTTCTCACAAATCAAACAAAAAAATCATTTATTTCTTCTAATTTCGTCATTATATCAGCGAACAATTAATAGAGTATATTTCAAATCATCTAAAAACTATAGATCTAAATTGATGCTCACAATTCATCATAAAAAAATGTTACTTAGGGTTCTATAAAATTATTAGTAATCATCCATGAAAAATAGGATTTAAGACAGTGAAAAGATTTTATCACTTTAATTATAAAAATAAAAAGGTGTTCATCATCAAACTCTAACTTTAATCATTCATGCAAGTCTCCAATCATTCATGTAATCATAATTTAATTAAAAATTAGTCTGTAATCATTCATACAAGTTTTATAATATAAATGAAAAAATAGGTTTTGAGAGAGTAAAATGAGTTTATGAGAATTTAAGAGAAAAGAGTATTTTCGATATAAAATTAAATAAATAATAAAATAAATATTAATGGTGTGTATTTATAAAAATATATATAATAAATTAAGAGAAAATGATAATTCTAGTATTAAGTAGGGTTCAAAAATAAAGTGAAAAATTTTAAATTTTTTATTAGGTAAACAAATAAAAGGGATGTACATACCATTTTTTGGGTGGAAATATCATCACTCTACTGGAAAAATATAAATGAAAGTGAAAAAGAACGAAAAGTGGAATAAAAAAAATATAAAGGGAAAAAAAAAAGGGGAGGGTGGAGATTCGGGCAGCTTTGAAGGGGTTAGGGGCGTATACAGTGTAAAGGTGGTCATATTTGTCAAAAGGTTAGATGAGCTGCCGCAAGTGGTGGCCCTCCTACTGCTTTGGCTTGGCTCTTACGGCTCTTTTCTTTGGGTGTGGGTTGTGTTGCGTTGTGTGTGGGTGACCCTTTCTGTCTACCCCAAGCCAAACGTTTTTTTCAGTCACGAGTACCCTCTCTGTCTTCTCTCGGTCTCATCACCGGGCATGCGCTCAATTTCACTACATCATTGTTAGAGTTGTGAACATCTTTGTTTTAAAGTCACGTGGATATCTTACCAAAAAAGCTTCGAGATAATTATGGAAATAACCATTTTTTAAGGCCAAAGTTAAAAAGTAGTCCTTTTTTTAAATTCCTTATTTTTATCAATTGTATTTTTATTTAAAAACAGTTTTTATTACAAAATTTGAAAAAAATGATTAATGTTCAATTTATACCTAAAAAAATGATCATTTATGAGAAAAAGAAAACCCAAAAGGTTTTTATGAATGTCCAAAAAATTAAGTTGTATTTTAAAATATACTTTTGAAATCATTCCAATATAATGAAAACTATTGAAGTTATTGTATTATGTACACACTCATCAGTAATGTTATACTTTTCAACTAATCACTCTCCCTTAAAAAAAAAAAAAAAAAAAAAAACACAGGTGATCTATTGGAATCTATCACGATCAACCATTACCTACGTGGTTTGGATATATACTCACATGAATGAAATACAACTACTCCTCAAACATTTGACCCCGACAAACACTACTTATACGATTTGGAAATCTACTCTTATTAAAACAACTACTTTCACAAACTATATTAAGATTTTTTTTTTTTTGGTTAATAATGAGTTAGAGATCTACTGATTTGCAGATATCAATAACTATTTACATGTTTGAATATCTACAAACACTACTTATACAGTTCAACTATCTGTTCTTATGAATGAGAGGTAATCATAATAAAAGAAGAAAACTACACACACAAATTATCATATACTTTTAGCAAGAATTGAAATGCTTTTAGTGGGAATTGAAGCTTTAAACTATTAAAAGATGAAGAAATACACAATCACTTGTGTTATGGAATGATGTGTAACCATTTTATAAGTTGAGATTTAAGAGTTAGGATAATAATTCTAACATCGATATAATAAAAATTTAAGCTAATAAGAAATAACATAATTATAGTATTTAAAATTTGAGATTATGATACGTTGATATATTTTCTCACGCGTAACGTAAATTTGAAGTTATGATATGTTAACATGTTTTCTCATATGTTTGAAGTTATGATATGTTAATACATTATCTCACGTTCAACGTAAACGTGAAGTTATAATATGTTAATACATCATCTCATGTATAATATGAACAAATGACAAATATTAGACACATGTTAAATGTTCTTTATCGTATATAATATGTGTAATAAGAAGATTTTTAGATATAAGAAGGATATAAAGTATTTGAACCAAAGACTTTTAAGTTTTGATTGTAAGTTAGTTATCATCAAATTAAAAAACTTAACTTGATAGAAAATAATTAAATTATAATATTTAAGACTTGAAATTATAATATGTTGACAATGTACGTATGCTTTTACATAAAATGGAACTTCTTAAAATAGTTTTGAACAAAATTTAGAATCATTTAAAAATATCTTAATCTTTGACCAAAACATAAAACAATTAAACGCATTTTTCCTATATAATTATGTTTAGCCTATAATGTCCAACTTATTTTAATACCTAACAAACAGTATATATTATATATATATCGTGTGATTCAGTCATTGATAAAACAAATTCAGGAGTCTATAGAAAGGTGTTCTATAAAAATCGATGGCAACAGCCTACACCCCGTCAAAGCCAGCAAGAGGGCCAAAAAAATAGAAAATGGAAATGTACATATGTCAACCCGTTTCGTCTGAGATACTCATGTACATATGCACAGTCATAGTTGAATGTCTATTAAAAAGTTTATTTTTTTTAACTCACAAAAATTAATGTTGTATATTTGTAAATAATTATGTCCTTGGACCGGTCAGAACATGTGGATGTGCCACCTATAATTGTTACTTGACGCTGTGCCTCTTAACCAACCTTAAAAACACACGCTGAAGAAAATAAAAGAAAAGAAAAAAAATTAAACATTCTTGTCAACTCAGGTCCTTGTGCCAGCCTCGTGTTTTCATTTTTCTATAATAAAAAGTAAAATTTTTACTGTATTTTTTTTTTTTTAAAGGGAAACGAATTGATTATTATTATTAGTATTATTTTATTAAAACGAACTCAAAAAAATAATAGAGATTAAATTAATAAAATTTTAATAATATGATTCGGATCAATTATTCTTATATGACTAAGAATTATCCATATTAAAATAAGAAATAACCTATATATTCAGGGAAAGATTTTATCTTTATTAAACGAGATCAAAACATCGAATCTTAATTATAAATCAAGACCCTTTTTATGTGCTTTCAATACACCATAAGCCAATTGACAACTATTGATTATTATTATACTTAGAAAGTACAAATGTAAAATAATACTTAAGTGTGAGTGAAATTTTTGAAAACACAGAGGGGGTTTATAACGTGGCGTTGGTGTATAATTGGGTACTCAGGTTTTAAATTTTCAAAAAGAGAAGAAAAGAAAAGAAAAACACAATTAATTTAGTAAAGTTGAAATTCTCGCCCATCTTTATCAGTAGTTGGCAGTTGGGTCATTTCAGCAAACTGCTTTTGTATTTTTTTTTTCATTTTTTTTTTCTTCATCTCATATTTTTGGCTCATAATTCATAAAGGGAGATCAACAGGCTTGGTACTTGTAAAAAATAAAATAAAATAAAATAAATTAGAATTTTGACAAAGGTACAGCCTTGTTTATAAGCAAGATAGAGAGAGACACAAAGAGATAGAGAGAGAAACAAACGTCTCATCATTTCAAGGCAAAAGCAAAAGAGAGAGAGAGAAGAAAAGAAAGAGAGAAACAAAGAAGATAATAAAGAGAGGAAATCAAGGAAGAAGAAGGGTTTCTTGGTGAAGATTTGAAGATGTCTATAGAGCAGCCCCAGAATCAACATCAGAGCCAGAACCTGAACCAGCTACTGGTGCAACAAAACTCAGGTAGTCTTAGCTTCAACAGCAACTTGTCAAAGGAAGATGAGGAGATGTCAAGGTCTGCTCTCTCCACCTTTAGAGCCAAAGAAGAAGAGATTGAGAAGAAAAAGCTTGAGGTCAGAGAGAAAGTTCAACTCCAGCTGGGTCGTGTTGAAGAGGAAACCAAAAGATTGGCCTTTATTCGTGAGGTATTTTCATTTTGCTTGCTTTTTTTTTTTTGACCTTGCAACCAAATCGCATTTTATTTTTTCATGTTTTGTAATTTTTTAAAGCTTTTTAGTTTAACATGGTTGTTAGTTAACTTGTAAGGAAGATAAACAGTTCCAGTTTGTGGGTTATTTTTATTTTTTAGGTTAATTTTAAAGAAACAAAATATGTAGAGGGTCAAAGAGTAGCCAAACTCTTGATCTATACATGACGCATCAAATTTTAACCTAAATATTTTTAAACAAGTTCAGTTGATTAGATTAATTATATAAAAAAAAGTATTATTCTTTAAGAAAACAGCAGCACATTATTTTTGTTTAATTTCTTAGATATAAATTTTCTGTTTTACCCAAAAAAAGTTGAAAAGATTGTTAGCTAATTTTGGATTTTATTCTTTAGCTAGAACAAAAAAATAAATTAATTGGTAAATTAAAAGTTCCATATTTGTGGAGTGTGAAATACAAATCAAGCTATAACTTTTAAGTAGTTGAAATTTTAGTGTTATCTGTTCACTTACTCTGTAATGGTACTGGCCCATGGCGTGAATGTTTTGTGGCAATATCAGGGTTTGGTATTCATGCTATTTGTAATGTTTTCAAGTCTCAAACTGTATATACATAAGAAATGGTGGATAGTTTTTTTTTTTTTTTTTTTTGTGATTTTGTATTGATAAAATCTTTTTACGTATCAGGAGCTTGAAGCGCTTGCAGATCCGATGAGGAAGGAAGTTTCTGTGGTTCGAAAGAAGATTGACACAGTTAACAAAGAATTAAAGCCCCTAGGGCACACCTGCCAGAAAAAGGTGACAATCAGTTAGACCAAATTTTGATGTTCATTCTGCATTTGCATGCATATGTCATTTACTTGAAAAATATGGTATTATATAAAGATTAGTTGAAAATGCTGAATTTGGTTACCTGTGTAACAGGAACGTGAATACAAGGAAGCCCTTGAGGCTTTTAATGAAAAGAACAAGGAAAAAGTACAGCTAATCACCAAATTAATGGAGGTTAGTTTCAATTTTTCTTTCTATGAGAGATAGAAATTTACAAATTATGGTGACATTTTCTGGTTTCAGTGTCTAACTTTATGTTTTGTTGTACCATTTTTCGTTTGATGAACAGTTGGTGAGTGAAAGTGAGAGGTTGAGGATGAAGAAGCTGGAGGAGCTGAGTAAGAACATAGATTCGATACAACACTGATATAGCCTAGTGCTGATAACTCGGATTAGGTTTGAGTGATAATGTATTTAAGTTGACTTTAATATTTATATATGGGTGTTTCGGGGTGTGGTGTATTCTATGGTGTCTTTGTTTGTTTCAATTAGAATTTGTTGGATCAGTAGCTGATTTAGGAAGGGAATTACCATATAAACAGGTTTGTAACTAAATGCATCTTGATCGACTCTGCTTTTCTTATCATTTTTACTCATGTTCAACTTTGTAATGTCTCTTTTTAAGTTTTTGTGTAATTTCGGGTTTGATCTGAAGAAGAATTGAGTCAATTATTTTTAGTTTGTAAACTATTTGATAATCAGGGTACATATTTGTTTGCCTGTCGGTTTTGAAGCAGCCCTGTAACACTGCTTCACAAGAGATTACATTTATGTGTTTAGGACTTTTTTTTTTTCGGTTTTTTTTTTTCTTGAAATGAAGTGGAATCGATCCATTGATCTTTCGATCTTACTGGTATACTCAGAACATTTGCCTCGGTTTCTTAAATGCATGTAATTGGAATCGGATTTGAATTCTTTTCTTATCTAAACTCTAATGATCTAGTTTTAAAAGATCTTGTGATATAATTGATATTCCAATTTAAGTGTCGAGGGAGTGTTCTAATTGTTAGAACCAAACTGTGTCATTGATGTACAATACAATTAACTGCTTTGTTTAACATGTATGGTGGATAATTGATACATTGAATGATGGGCAAAAACTATCTTATCATGTCTAGGGAAAAAGATAAAAGAGTTGTGTGGCTTGGTGTTCATGCGTATTGTGTGGTGGATGGTAAGTGAGAGTTGGTACAAATAATTCCGTTAGCTATTTGTGTCGTTTTTCATTTGAAGTTGCTTTCACTTAAAACCGTCTGTAACGGTACTCTTCCCTTGAACTGTTTCTAGTCAATATGACATTGACTTCAGTTGCTGAAAAGTCTTGAAGGATGCATGGTTCCAAATTTTGGTTAATGTCCGTCCCCATTAGCCCTATAGCCAAGTTGTGAACGGGTGAGCTGTAAACATGGACACCGTTAGGCGTGAGGATTTGGTGATGGTTGGATTCGTGTCCACCTCCTGTAAAACAACAACGTGAGATAAAACACTCTGATTCTGAATTCATGATTGGGCAATTCATGAGTGTACTGGACCAGGTCTTGCTGGCTCATCTAATTTTTGGCTTTTTTAGTTAGTAGCCAACTGGTGGCGTTAGAAACTATGGCTCTTCAGCTAATTCACACTGATATATGCTAGGTTCGTCCGTGTGCCGGTGAATCTGATAAACTTTCAACGTCACCATATTTTTCTGAGATAGACAGCTTATCCAACTTATATGCACATTACTTTTGAGTTTTGATCTATTTATGGCAAAATTATCCCATAAAGAAATAGTAAATTCTCCCACTGCAACTTGTGTGTTAATAATTTATTCTCATTACCAGACAAAGAGGTCAACTGTTTTAACAACTACAACCACTCTGCTTTTCTTTTTCTTTTTATTCTTCTTAATTACCCTTTTTAAAATTAAGTTGAATTATTAGATAAGAGTGAGACAAAATGGAATTTGCTGCACAGGTGTGTCTATGATATGCTACTTACAAATTCCCAATAGAATTCCCAGCTAGTGGGAAGCATGAACCGAACCGTATTATTCATATACTCATCATGTCCAAACACAATCATGATTCGTGCCACGAAATGCCAAGTTTACTTTTAATTGTTTTTTTAATTTCTAATTTAATAGATTGTTGTAAAACAGGGACTCAAACGAAAGATATGAGTCATGCCTCATTTCTCCAAGTTCTTAATTCATTTAAAAAATTTTATTTGGTATGTCTTTTGGATCATGAATAATAACATGTCTTAAAAGGATTAAAATAAGATATATACTGTAACCAAGTTAGAGAGGCAGAGGCTATGGGGCTTCGTGAGGCTCTTTCGTGGGTTAAGAGTCTGAATCATTGCCGAGTCATTTTTGAGCTTGATGCTAAGTCAGTTGTTGATGCCATTGAGTCCAAGCTTGCTGACATCTCTGAGTTTGGTTCTATTATTCAAGACTGCAATTCATTGTTGGCTATTGATTGCCTTTTTTCTGTTAAGTTTGTTAAAAGACAAGCTAATGGGTTTGCTCATGTCTTAGCTAAAGTTGCCCATTTACATGCTAGTCCTTCGTTTTGGTTTCAGCCTCCTAGTTGGCTAGGGGCTCTTTTATCTTCTGATGTATTGCTTTTTTAGTGGTTATAATATTGACTTTCATTCAAAAAAAAAAAAAGATATATACTGTAACTATTCGTTCTATCTCTATTTTTTATTTCTTTTGTTTTTTTCATCTATAATTTTATTTGATCACTAATACTGGTGCTGTAAGTGTCTCAAATAATTTATAGTGATAACAATTAGCACAAAAGAGAGAGAGGGAGAAAAGAATACCATCTTCTAGTAGGTATTATTGTGAACCGCTCCAACCACCTTAATGGTGGGTTCAATTCCCATTTAGTGCATTTTATTAGTTTTGTGTGGGTAATGTTTCCCTCAATTATAGGCATAGTTTTTTCTTAATTATAAAAATAAATATTTGAGTAAGGGAAGTGGTGATTGATTTTCAATTTTTTCTTTATAAAAAATAACTACAATAAACACACAAATCAAACTCTCCACCAGTTCTCATTTTGGAGGGATCATAATAGAAAATAAATTAAAGACTAGCATTATATGAAAAGAAAAAAGTAATTTTAGGAAAAATATCTCTCTTTTTTTTTTCCTGAGGCTCTTATTGGAGCTGGACACTGCTCCCTCTATTCTAGCAGGACTGGACACAAAATCTTTTTGTATCATAATAATAACATCTTAATATAAAAAAAATAAAAATAAGAATAAGAAAGGAAGGAAGATATGGTACACTGTAAAATGTAAATGTAAGTTTGCCGACTAGGGCAGAATTGTCCAAAAAAAAAAGTGAAATTTGGGAGCATATAATGTGTTTGCAACTCGCACAACCGTGGTGGAAAGCAAAAGAAAAGAGTAAGAGTGAAGTCACTGCTTTGCGCATTAGAGGTGAACAGGACATGAGACACGAGCATCTTTTTATAATCTTTTATCATGTAAGTCTCAGTCCCCTTTTCCTTTTACACCCTGCAATTATCTTTCCGTCGAATGGAATTTTAGTGAAAAGAACGACCACGCACCACCGCACCACACCCGCCGCCGCAACAGACTGCTACTGCTACTATATGTCTATATTCTTAATCTTATTTTCCAAAACTGTACTCATCAATCAAACCTATTACCTATGTTAAGGACACCTGACGCCCTTTTCACAACATTTTTTTTTTTTTTTTTTAATGTTATCCTTTTTTTTTTAATAAAAAAATTGCTTCTGTAAACATTGACGAATTCTCAATTACTTGTATTTCTTTTAATATTCTTTACATTTCTTTTTTTTTTTTCAATTAAAAAAAGTTGTCGTGTAGTGCTCTCGTTTTTATTTGCTTATAAAAGCCGATATTTGACTTGATTTATTAAATTACCCCATGACTTTGTTTGGAGCGCCGGATTGGATTGAGATTGGTTTAATTTCAGTCCAATCTGATGTTTGGACGACGATAGGATTGGATAAAATCCAATCCCATTGCTCAATTTGTCCCACTACTCTGGGACAAATGAAACCCATGCTGAAGCATGGGTTTAATTTGTCCTACTATGGGACTGTACCAAAAAAAAATTGAGATTGCAACAGTTACCTTTGTCTCGTTCGTCATCGCCATTGGCTCTCTCTTTCTATTGTCACTATCAGCCCGTCGGACAATCGTCTGCTCGCAGGCCATGTTGTTGTCAACCACCGGTTCTCTCCCTCGTCGAAGTTCGCACTCTATGTCGAAGTTGTCCCTCTCTTCGAAGATCACCCAGCACTAGTTCGCACGTTTTGTTAAAGAAGAAGATGTGGTGGTGGCCGGGAATGGAGAAGATTTGGAGAGGTGGCGGATAAGAGAGAGTCGATCTAGAAAGAGAGAGTTAGTGGTGGAGAATGGGAGAAAGTCCGGTGGAAACTAAAAAATTTGATAATATTATTTATATTTATCAAATATAAAAAAATATATTTTTATCCAATTCAATGTTATTTCAAACATGAGATAGTGTTATTTTTAATCAAATCTCAACTGTAACAAACACATTATAGTACCAATTACTCAAATCCAATCCAATCAAATTCTATCTAATCTAATCTTTTAAAAATAATTTCTCTGACATTAAACGAGGCCTACAAGTTTATATATATAGGAACAAGATCAGAGGACACAAGTTTTGACATAATTTTTCAACTATTGAATTGAAAACCAATTAATGGTGTAGATCAATAGTTAATTTTGAATTTGTGTACTTCATCTTATTTTATTTCTACATTTTATTCAAATTAAAAAATTATCAATTCAATTTTCATTTAATCTTTTTTTTTTTCAATTACTAAATCATACAAATAATATATGGATTTAAAACTCTCAACATAAACTTTCAAATAAGATCCATATTGCATATGTTTAAACAAACATATTGATCAAAATAGTTTAAAATAAAAAAATCAATTTAAATTAAATAAATAAAATAAATAGAGAATAGAAAAGAACATAAATGAAGATAAAGAAATTGATCCACATGCAATAATCTAGTGTAACACAACTTTCTAATAACTCTGCTCTTCTCATAAAAAAATTAAATCTACATCATTAATTGTTTTTAATCCAATGATCGAAAAATTATGTCAAAATTTATATCAAAATTTATATCTTCCGATCCTATCTCATATATATATATATATTGGCCATGAATGACATCAAAATCAAAAACAAGAAGTACCAAATCACTAAAGCAAATCTCTAAAAAGAGGAGCAAAAAAAAAAAAAAAAATTGTCTAAGGCATCGTGGTGCGTGAATTCTAATTACAATAGGAAATTGTGCAGACATAAAATTGTTCCATAATTTAAAGTGACATTAAATATTTTCTCATGTTATTGGAGCGTACGGGCTCAAAAAAGGTCATACATGATGCGTCCCTGGGGCCAATTTCAATTTGAATTTCAGGGAACAACTTGGGCCACTATGGCCCATGTCTCAGGCGTTCACATTTTTTTTTTTTTTTTTCAATATTAACACCCTATAAATCAGATAAAAACTAGATCGATTTAGATTGATTGTTGACAGTGCGGTTCGGACTATTTTCATAACTGAAGATAACAACTTCTACTAAAAAAAGACTTATACTCTCACTTTGTGTTTCAAGGAAAGTACTCAAACATTTCTACTAAAATGTACACAAATTTTTAATAGTAAATACATGCAAATATTTAATCTCTACCTTTTTATTTTGTCATTTTCGTATTAGAGATGATATCATTTAATGTATTAGGGCAATACATGTCTTGAAAATCATCTGTTACTAATTAATTAATTAAAAATATTTTAATATTTTATTTATTATAAGCAAATTTCGGAAAACTCACTGTCTAAGAACCAACTTATGAAAGTTTAAAATAAAGGTGTAAAGTAAATGGACATTTCATCCGTAATTTAAAGTAATTTTTTTAAAATTCAAGATATAATTTGAATGTAACATAAAAATATATTTAAATTAAAATTTACCCAAAAGTTATTATCAAATAACTTCCCAAATTTTATTTAATTGTTAGTTTTAATTTAATAGCAAATTAAAAAAATAAATATTAAACCAAATGTCCTTCACTATCTTGTGCTTAGTCCAAATTAAAGTGAGAATTAAATTAGTTCAATGATCAACTTAGATCAATATGAAGTGTCTGTTAACTTGGCTTCCTGTTCAGTCAAAAGCGATTCCAGAATACGCTACGGTTTCCCAATCTGCCAATCACAAATAATATATAGTTCAGTGGCAAACACAGGTTACGATATCTTATTGCATTAAATGCAAACACTGTGTCTCAACTATTAAAATGAATGTTATCTATATACCCCACCTTCAAGCAACGTACGGTTGGATAAGAGTTCACTTTCTCAAATTACATTATAACAAGTAAGAGTAATTTTTTTTCCTTTACTGTGGGATTGGCTTTGTTTCACTTTTATAAAGTAGAATTTGATCTTCACAATCACAGGTCCAAATTTTCTCTTTTTAACATGGTTGTATAAAGGTTAAATTCCCATCAAATACATATTATAATTTATATGGGTATTTTTTTCCTTTTCTTAGGAGAGTTCTTTTGTCTTTATTTCATAATAATAGATATATAAGTCATATAAGTAGCGGTTGAACTCTATATAATCAACGATTGTGTAAATAATGTTTGATCTCCACATGTCCAATTTTTTTCCTTTACTATAGCAATAGGGGTGGAAAAAAAAACATAGAATCGATCCGAACGACCCGATCCGACTAGACTCCTGGGTGTTTGGGTCGGTTTTGATGTTTAATTTTAAGATGTTTGGACCGACCCTTTATTGAAAAAACACCATGTTTCATGGATCAGTCTGTTTTAAATGTTCAAAACCGACTCGACCTCGTGAATAGAGATATATGCATAATTTCGCATGCCCCTATATAAAATCACCCAACCCCAGATTAGCCAAATCTCTTTTTTCCCTTCTCTTCCTGCAGTCGCATGCCTTCTTCTCTTCTTTGATTTTTCCTCTCATTTTTCATCTCTTGCCATCTATTGTCGCCGTGAAGCTCTCCTTCTTGTCGCCATGGTCGTGAAGCTCTTTTCTCCCTTGCCTCTTCTCACCATTGCCGTGAAGCTTTTCTCCTCACTGTCAAGATGAAGCACTTCTCCTCACCATCAACGTGAAGCACTTTTTCTCATCGTCACCGTGAAGCGCTTCTCCTCATCATCGTTGCCTACCTTGGATTTTCGGTAACCATGTTGATATGCTCTTCTCGCCGTGAAACTCTCCTTTTTGGTAACCATTTCGGTATGTGCTTCTCCTCGCTGTCATCATTACCATTGTACAAAAATACAGTGCAAAACTGGCGTATATATGCCCATATGGCCGTATCGCACCCAAAATGCCTAAGTATGCCCGTTTTGAAGACAGAAAATAACAAATTTCGTCTCCTGCGTACTGTTATGTGCATTTTCTAGACTCACCAAATGGACTGGTAAAAGCCTGATAGAAGCCCATTAAGTTGATTCAATGCAAAGACCCAACAGACAAGACTCAGTTATCAACTCCAAGCCCAACTAATTCTGCAACTCGCTCCAGCGAGCTCCTCAGCTCGCACCAAAGAGCTCGTTTCTCAGTCAAGTTACAGATCGCTACGCAGTTCGCTCTATGCATAGCTCGCTAATCAGCGAGATCCAGCTCGAGATCGCTCATGGCAGTAAACAGTTCACCCAACGGACAGTTAATACCAAATCTTTCAGAATAGGCAGTTACCCAATTTGATCGTGATTCTCTCACCAGAAACAAAAATAAATTCAAATTCAAATTCAGTCAACATTATCTCGAGATATTCGAGGCAATTTCCTAATTCCGCTCTAACAGATTATGAATTGTATTTATTATGAAATTCTTTACCTATTTTAATTCTTCCAAAACTGTAACAGTCTTTCTTCTATAAATAGGGGCTGAACTCATTGTAACAGATATCTAAATAATAATATGCTGTCACTCTATTGAAATATAGAGAAACAGTCGTGGACGTAAGCGTACTTGCTAAATCATATAAAATCTGTGTTACTTTGTTCTTGACTGTCTGTCGTTTATTCTCTCCTTGGTTTTCGTGTTATTCTTTATTGATTGCGGGTATTGGACATTAAATTCTCATCGACTAAAAAATCACGTCGACATATACAAAATGGTCGTATATGTCCATCTCGACCTAATACGGTTGTATATACACTCATAAGGTTAGATGGGCTAAATTAAAAAAGAAAAAAAAAATCAGTTATATAAACAAAAATACTCCAAAATCCCTCAAAGCAGAATCAATGAACACCCACTCTCTCAAATCAACACTCCCCACTCCTAATCGATGACTTTAGCTTTCATTTCCAGCGAATTCTCTCATGGGCAGAAGCCTTCTGACGACTTCTCTTACATGCAGAAGCTTTTCGGTGACTTTTCTCATATGGGATCAGAGAGCAATAGAAAGCAGAGGAGGAGGAGAAGAAGAAGAGTAAGTAATCTAAGATGGGGAAGTAATCGGAGAAGAAGAAGAGGAAATGAGTGATGAAAGCTTAGATTTTGGGTTTTGTGTGTTAATAAATTAATTTTTTTAAGACTAGTTGCTCAAATTATGTGTACCACTTTATTTATTTTTTATTTTTTTTTATTTTTTTTGACAAAAGCAGATACTCAACTTCCTAAAACATAAAAAATTGATCATGTGACATAAAAATTTATTTAAGTAAAATAAATAATGAATATTAAAAATAAATATTTATTTAATACAAAATAAATATTAAAAAATTTTAAAATATAAATAAATAATATTTTTGAAAAATTAATATTTTTTAAATAATTTTTGATCGATAGATTCGTACCAAACGTATTGGGCGTACCATATAGTACCATGCCGGATATCCATGCCGTACCATATCACATATTTACGAACATTGATCGTCACCCACCTTGGATTTTCAGTAACCATTTCTTAACACTATCCAATGTCTACTGTTTTGTGTAATGTGTGGATGTAGATATTGGATAATGTTGAGGACTTAAGGTGTAATGTATGGATGTGGACATTGGATAGTGTTGAGGACTTAAGGTTGTAATGTATGGATGTGGACATTGGATAGTGTTAAGGACTTAAGGGCATGTTGATTTTTTTTTTTTTTTTTCCTTTGGTAGTAGGCAAGTTGTGTGGAGTAGGCATGCTGAAATTTTTGTGTAATGTATAAATGTAGAGATTGGATAGTGTTGAGGATTTAAGGGCATGCTGAATTTTTTTTTTTTTTTTCCTTTGGCAATAGGCAGGTTGTGTATAGTAGGCATGCTGAAATTTTTTATGTAATATGTGGATGTGGAGATTGGATAGTGTTGAGGACTTAAGGGCATACTGATTTTTTTTTTTTTTTTTTCCTTTGGTAGTAGGTAGGTTGTGTGCAGTAAGCATGTTGAAATTTTTTATGTAATGTGTGGATGCGGAGAGTGGATAAAGAACTTAAGACATGTTGATTTTTTTTTTTTTTCTCTTTACATTGAAAGCAATAGTTGAAATTCTTCACCCACCTAATTTTTTGGGTTCCACTTATAAGGCAAAGCAAGCCTAAAGAGTTCAAAAACACTTAAACTAAAAGGCCTAATAGTAATAGACTAAAAAAAAACTTAAAAAATAACCAAAATTTGGCCCAAATTGAAGCCCAAAATTAGGCCCAAACATGGAACCCGACCCGAACCGAATCAAACACTAGGTGTTCTGATCGGGTCGGTTTCTCCCCTTACTGGACCATCTTTAGACCCAAAACCTTAGACCCGACCACTTACCATGTTCGGCCCACCCAGATTTTCTTTTATAGGAATTTATCTTTATATAAACAGTATTTGATCTCAACATATCCCGATAGGGCTTTAATTTACTACACATCTAAAGTCCATTGTGGTGAGCTTCGACTGTTTATACCTGTTCAGCGTTTTGGGCCTAGACAAGGCTGCTATAGCCTGTGGCTATCGGTTATGTTTATGGACCTCATGGGTACATACTGAACTTAGGCTATAATCCATTGGAAAACTCATGAGCAGATCCGAGTACTGGGCTCTGATCAATGTGCAGCAAATGCGCCACACAAAAACCCTGACCAGATCCGAGTACTGGGCTCCGATCAATGTGCAGCAAATCCGCCACACAAAAACCCAGCCTGACTTAATTCTGATGGGCTGTTGCTAGAATACAATTTTTTTTTTTTTCGAAACTTGCTAGAATATAATGATATTATTATTGTTGGCTAATTTAAGCAAGAATGCAATGAATTAGGTCCTGGCATCTTAATTATCATAGCGCAGCCATTTGAGAACTTTGGTCATGTTTTGAAGTGAGCTGCAGATTTTGAAGGATATGGGAAAGATCTTCTGCCAAAGTTGTGAAGATTTTATTTTTATTTTATTTGGTTTAGAACGAAAATGAATGGGCTTGGTCACCTCTCTGTCATTTTATGTCTCAACGTACTCCAAGCAAAAATCTGAGCGCACAAATGCACGGTATCTTAGATTCTTCCGCCAGAAACAGGCTTCCCGTGAAATTTCTCTGCTTCCATATACTGTTGATAACTTCGCCGCGGTTTCACACCTTGCGGTCCAAATTCACGTAGACAAGTCATAGACTCATTAAGACATCGTTGGAGCATATCGTGCACGTATAGGACGACAATGGTTTAAAAAACTATAACTTGAACATTTTTTATTTTTTAAAACTAGATATCAAATGAGACCAAATTTTATTGCAACCTTCAGAAATCAATCGATATATACGTGATTCAAATATCTATTTTTATAATTAAAAGATAACAACACAATAAGTAAAAATAGTAAATACAGTTAGTTGGAATTAAATCTGTATCATCTTAATGAATGGTTTATAAATGCACAATCAAATAATCTGCTATTAGCAATTTTTTTGATCAAAGAGAAATTTAGAGAAATACTTGATCTAGTGATTAGAATCAAATTTATCTTATTCAACATGATAGTACCAATGTGGATAATCCAAAAAATTAACCTATTAAATGGAGAATCGCAAAGACCTAGTATAGTCGACGGAGCCTAAAACGTCACGGCAGTTCTTATCCAGTAAATATAAAATTGCAAACGGGATCAATAATTGGTTTTTGTCCTCCACTACAATGTACTCTTCATTGTATATAAATTATTATCAGAATCCTCCATGATGTTTCTTTGTAGCATTAATTAAGTGTAAATCAGGCATATGGTTGGTAAACGAAGTTGCTAATGTGGAATTAATTATAAAAATGGACGGAAAGATAAAGGATGGTGCGGCAGAACAAGGTGGTTGAAGTTGAGTCGTCGTTTTCTCAGTATGGAGGGGACATTCTGAGATAGAACCGAACAAACATGCAGAGACATAACTCATTATTGTCCCATAACCCAAATCCTCAGTCACACACTTATTTGGACCAAATGCACTTTGATCTCCCCATATCATCATAACTTGCATGCTTTTTTTCTTCGTAGAGAGAATCCATCTCCTTTTTTTTTTTTTTTTTAATAATTAATTCCACATAATTAATTTGTTATGTTAAATTAATTAATAACAACATATCCATTTCTGCAATGCGCCTCATGACTAGATGTAGAGTATCATCTATCGAACGGGAAGGAAGAAATTGTCGTTTTCATGTAGAAGGATTTGGCTGTCTCTAATATTGAGAGATCCAATATCCATTAAAACAAATTATATAACAAAATCCTAATAAATTTTAAGAATTTATAACAGGTGGATATTGTACTCATTTGGACATGTTAATATTCAATCCATGCCTCGTATATGTTACTCAAATTTATTTATTTTATAATATTTAGTTAAAACTCATAGATAAAACCAAAAATCAAGGCAAGTAGTACATTTATAATATTGACGACTCTAATTCTGCCATGTCATTTGCACAGAAGTCCAAAAACCTATTCACGATTACATAAAAAAGAAAAAGAGATAAAAAGCTAGATGGCAAAAGAATCCTATGTAGAGGAAGTGCCACGTCAGACGAAGTAATTTTGTCGTTTTCGGTGTATCGAGTATTGACCTGGGTAGTGTGACTAGTGAGGAGGAGAGGTAGGTGGGGGCCTGTCGGGAGTGGGGTCCACAACAGGTGGTGACGGACAAAAAATCCTGATCGTCAGTCACTGAGTCGGTCTTATTACACACGTGTGGATCGAGACTAAAGAAATGGACCGAACGGTCGTGGAATGTAATGTAACATATTTCTAAGGTGGGGTGGATACACCGAATGACGGTGGCTTTTGTAATACAAATGTCGTCTCTTTGTTCTTCTCTCTTTTGTCTTGTAAGAGCAACAACAATGATCCTAATTTTTGGGGTCCATTTAGATTTTTGATATGTTTGTAATCACGGTGTCAGTATTTTGTGATCTTCATGTTTTCTTTGCTTTGTACATTACAATAGTGTTGTAATATTTCTTAAAACCAAACTTTGATCAAGGGTAGAATTTGATTATAAAATTTTGTACAAATATTCGCATAAATGTTGTAGATTAAACTTCTCCTTTCGATATTCCGATTCTAACTTTTATAGAAAAAGTTTTTGATAAATACAATCTATGTTTTCTTGATCAGTTTTAATTATTATATTATTAACGAATTTCAAAAACTTTATTAGACGTTTCCTGTGAGTACCAGATTACCAGTGCCGTTTGAATGTACTGTTAAAGGACACTGAAATGCATCTTGTGATTAAATTTCTGATTATTATTTTAATTTAGAGCCATTATAGATAAATTTTTATTAGTGGTCTCTTCAATAGTTTATTTCTTTCTAGATTCTTAAATAAAAAATATATATAGGATTTTTTTATAATTCTCATCGATGATGGTTTTAGCTTTCCAGCTAAAAAAAATATTATCGAGCCTAATCTAATTTTAAATTTTATGGATAATAATGATTTAAGGAAAGGCAAGAGTGATCCATGTGCATATATTATTCTATGGAGGAAAGGAAAAAGTGACTTACTTTTCTTTCAAAAAATGTTTCATCCATTTCCAAAGAAGACCTTTTGATTTGTATAAACGACATGCGTCGGTCTTAAATTTCGTTTTTTGAATGTTAACTAAGAAAAATGATAGGTTGAAATGTTTAGAAGAAAGGTATATTAAAATACATGATTAATGGGATAATTTGGAATCATGTCAGCTGTATACTGAGAATTATATGATTTTAGCGAGTGGATCGGATAGTTTTCCAAATATTATACAGGCAACTAACACACCATTAAGTCAGTGAACTACAATAAATAAATAAAAATTACAACAAAGGATTATGTTAGCATTATAAAGATTGCCATCCGGCCTCTATATCCACCAACCAGCAAAATAAATTTTCAAAAATGGAAAGATGTATTCAAGCTTTTTTTTTTTTTTTTTTTAAAAAATTAGTGATTTTTTAAAGGATCCAATGTGAAGGCATTGAGGATCAGAATGGAATCATTGAAATTCAAGCCATATTTAAGGAAAAAATAAAAAAACTTTGTCTCCTTAAATTTGACACTGTGTTTAAGTAATTACAATTGCCTTGCTCCTACCTTCAATGATAGTTGTATTAAGCTAATTTAATGAAACAAACAGAAGACATGTAACATCTGAGATTCACTGTGAGTATATCTACCTACTATAGTTCTAATTAGGGATGAACATTTCCAACTCAACCCGATCACATTTTATTTGGTTGGATTGGGTTAAATCTTAAAAAATTAGAATGGATTGGGTTGAAAATTAAATTGGTTAAAAAAATTTTAACCCAACTCAACCCAACCCAATTGATAGATGTCAATCCTTAGTTATTCAAAATTTTCTTCTTCTTCTAGAAAAACATTTTGCTAGGGACGACGATTGAGGACAACCTTTATAGTGAATAGAATATTTTATTTTGAATCATTGAATTTTTATTTATAATTTAATTGCTAAGACTGTGGGAGTTACAAACTAAATATTTTATGTCTTTATGGTAGATTAAATTCAACTCGATCAATTTAACTCGATCTAATTCAACTCAATTTGGGTTGAAAAATTTATTGGGTTGGATTTGATTGAAAAATTTTCAATCTAATCTAATTATGTTGGGTTTCAATCTAACTCAATCTGAATCTGAAAACATTCACCCTTAGCTCTAATCATTTATATTCCAAAGAAAAATGTAAAATAAAAATACAAGTTGTGTTTCGTGTATGGCTTGGTTGATATACAAGTGAAGATTCACCACATATATACATCTAAGAGAAAACTAATTTAGTTTAAAATAGTCGACAATAGATATTATATGTCGGATCACATTTTTATATATTTCAATTACGTCGAGCATCTAATTAATGTGTACTGGATTTTTTTCGTGAAACGAGTTAAAATGATGAACTAAATAAGTTAAGTGAGTAAGTGAGTTTACACTGTGACAAGGTAAAATGATTTAAATTTTTTAATTGTTTTTAAGTGTGAAACACATCCATACTTATTTGATCTAATATACTGTTAAGAAAATGTATAAAAAATTATTAATCTCAAAAACATATGTCAATAATAATATTAAAAATACTTTCAGACTATTTTCAAAGTTGACTTGTCATCCCATGAAGATAAAAACGTCTAGAACATTAATGCAAGTATAATAATTAATATTTAATATAAAGGTCTTGAACATTTTCATGACAATGGCGTTAGACAGCAATACTAAATTTATTTTGGAACAATTCAATGCCCCCATTAGGAGAATGTTTGTGCCAAGTAATAATAAGTACTTATGATTACAAATCATTAATTCTGTGCAAGAATTTCTTAAACATATTTTGCCATGATTACATATGCAAATATATTCTCTCGTATTAGAAACAAAGACTACAAATAAGTGTACATGATGGGGGCGGACCATCATTGTTGATTACAAACTTCTTTAAAATCATATAAATACGCTTAGTTAGTCCGACTCCAAAATATTTTGGAAAGTTTTGCATCTAAGACCTCTTTCCAGTACTATTATAAGGAATAACTTTTGATTCATAATAATTGGCAACTATAAATTAATAAATTGCCCTTCTAACTCTTTGGGAGAACAAAATGAGGAGGCTTTAACTTTACGATTGTCCAACTATAAAGCCAAACTGCAGTCTAGGTTGGCTTCGGTCACACCAGTACTCAGGTTGGCTTGGGTCACACCAGTACTTCTATGGTCGTTATCGCGAATATTAATTTTCAGTACTTACAACTTTGAATTTAATGTTGATCGCAATCAGGTTGTGTGATTTTACAAGTTAGACTGCTATCAGTACTTGTAGAGCAGCCTAACATTTAGTCAAAAGAACAATTGGATTTGAAAAGAGATATAGACTTTATATGAGCAATAATTGATGATGGAAGAGAGATAAATACGTGAATCAAATATTAAGACCGGTTCTAAAGTCTATTTACATATTTTCAAAGAGTTTTGTAACCATATACGCCAAACCTCCATAACTCCCATAACCATCTTAAACTACAACATTGTTGTCTCCTCTTCAATAATGTCTATTGTATCAGGTGCACCTCTCTCTCTCATATATAAAGTTACTTATTTTTGGTTAATTGAAATCAGTGACTTTTTTTTTTACGGAGTATTATATTAATCGTCATTGGTTTGTGGATTTTTCAATTCGATCTAATATATATATATATATATATATATAATCCATTAATCTAATTTCATAATATTCCATTACCAAAAGAAAATTAATGATACCTGATTTGCCAACCTATGCTATTATGTCAATTTCTTTTTTAAAAGATATTTATATCCAATTAAAAGTAGTTAGAATCATAAAATCCAATCAAAATGGATAAATTTCCACTACACAAATAAATTTAATTTATACACTAATTAAACAATTAATTATAAATGAGAAATTAGTCCACTATGTTAGGTTGATCCTGTTCTCTCTCCCATTGTCCTTTCTTTTCTTGCTACGTACAGACAATTCTCTCCCACTTACTCGCAACAATGTCAATAATATTGGAAAGATTAAATAACACCAACAGAACCACATAACGACAACAATCCAAGTCCACGTAACCGAAGATTCTCAACATACCAAAATTAATTAAGATAACTATTAACAAAAATAAAATCCAAGAACACATTACACCGGTTTAATCATAAATTATGTTAACTTCATTTTTATTATGCACTGCCCATGAATATAAAATAATTTCAACGTTTGGCTTACTCCCGACATGTAGAGGTGAATCAAAATCAAAATACAATATAAAAACGACAAACAACGTGGATATGTGTAAAATAGCGTACGAAACGACCAACAGTTATATATATTGATATGTAAGCTTGTTGTCGTATTGAGTCTGCCAATTAAATCTAGGCATGCATGGTGGTTTTTTACTTTGCTAATCTGACTCCAATATCTTTTTCTATTATCAATGCAATTTGATTATATTTAACAATAAGTTTCATGTTTTTAATTAGCCAAATCGATCTCTTATCAAAAAAAAAAAAAAAAAAAAAAAGCCAAATCAGGTAACTATTACGAAAACCAACACGTCCACGTTGAAGAAAAAGTTTTCGTATTGTAGGATAGCAGAGGATTCGGTTTTAAATGTTGTCCAGTTTTTTTACTGTTTTACACACTATTTCTTCACAGTTTCTTTAGATAATAGAAAATATTGCACGCGAGGTCATTTTATATTTACTCACTTTTTGGGAAACTAAAATCATTCATTCTATTTGATTCGTTTCTCATGTTTTTACTCTTGTAGTATTCAGATTTAACTAATAATATGCTCTGAAACATATTTGTTATAAAATTTCATTAATGTTTTTATATTACGATAATTGCAATGATATCATATGTGATAAAATGTAATCTGTCTTAAAGCTGTCATGAGTGGATAACACGCTTATATATGATTATGATTTTCTGGATTACTATGTTAAATAGAGTGATGTGTTCAAGGTTAGAAATTCATGACCAATTATTATTGTTTTATTTTCTGTTCTGTTTAGTTGGAAACCATAATGAGGGTAAAAATGCGACGCAATTAATCATTGTTGGGGTCAACACTCAACAAAAGCAGGTTACAGGTCACTTTACTAATTACGATTGACATTTGACAGTTACTAACTTTCCTCATGTCTTTGAAAAAAAAAAAACCAAAGAATAAAATTTATCAGGTGACTAAACATTGAAAGAGGAATTAATATCTTTACAATAATCAATATACGGGCACCACCAGTTGTCGAACATTCATTCATTCTCAAGTTTATTTTCGGCTAAAGAATTAAAATTCATCTTAAAAACCGTTAAAATCTGGTTTATCATAAAAGGCAACGAAAAAAATGGAAGACAATAATTATAAAGTACATTTATAAAATAATATATAAATAAATTCAAAATCTTTTTAAATTAAAGTTGATTTGTGAAATGGACCTGTCAGGTTAAAAAAAAAATGGATGGTACGACCGCACAGTATTAAAACGATGGCATGATAGACGGTTTTACATGTTGACAAAAATAAAAAATTAAAAAAAAAAAAAAAAACGTTGATTGGAGAGATAAAAGTCTGATCACTGAACTCTGAAGAGGAGCGTCAAAGATCGGGTCAATTGAGTAAAGTGGCATTTGCACGCGCGGTCTTTCGCATATTGTCGTTTTTTACCGTGTCATGTTTTCGGCTCAAGTGTCTCTCACTCTCACAAGCTCTTCACCGATTTTCTGTGTTTTATATTCTATCTCTCGTGATATGTCGTTTTCAAATGATATGTTCAAATTACTTCCTCAGGTACTAAAGAATATTTTTTTTTTACAAATTTGAAGTTTTCAAAATCATGTTCAATACAAATGATGTTTTAGGAAATTTACCATTTTGTGAAGTTTTGTATCCAAAAATAGCATGAAAGCTCTAATTTCATTAAGATTCAAAAGACCAATAAACCCATGAATCCAAAAGTTCATGAAGACTCAAAAGACTAGCAAGCTCAAAAATCCAAAAATAAAAATGAAGTTCATTATTCAAGAACACGTTAGTAAACGCCACGTCAATAAAATCATATAGTAGATCAAATAATCCTAAAATAGTAAAGCAACTCAAGTCAATTAGTTCACATCGCAAGCAGCTTGAAGTTATGATGATATAGTAGCTCGTAAAACAAAATCATCTAGCAATTTTTCTTAACAAGCATAGAGTTTTAGAAACAGAAAAATTCTTATTTCACACAAAAGATCGCCTCAAATAAAAAGTTGTTATAATTACATTATGATACAAGCATGAGCGTATTAATTACAGTTGAATTCAAATATAAAATACTAAATACAGTATCATGTATACTTGATCGACAGCAAGAAGTTGTAAAAAACCCTAGCGAGTTGTCTTAGAGTAGTTAATGAACTATTGGATCAGCTCCATAGGTGTTGCATCATTTAGAGTTGGAAATAAATCGGGTGGGGTTGTCTTTTGAAAAGCAAAGACATATGAGTTCTCTTTTTATTGTTGTTGATTTGGAAATATACTTCACATTTGTAAGTGGAGTTTTTAGGAAGTAATTTTAGTATATTTTTAGATTAGTTAGTTTCTGATTCTATTTTTAGGAAGCTTCATGTTAACCTTTGTTTTGATTAAATTTATGTAATGTGCTTGTACAATTTTCTATATTTTCTTTACCAATTTTTACAAATTTGTGTTGTCTTATTATTTTTTTTTTGTCTAAACACAGTCTTCCCTTTTAGCAACAAAATAACCACGAACATAGATGAGTACATGAACATAGATATTAATCATAGAACGAATTGCGTTAAAAATTCTACTGTTTTTTCGGTTATTTTTCTTTTGCATTATTACTACATATTCATTTTTGCCATTATTATCTCTATATCAGTTTCATTTAACCCTGTACAATTCACTCAATTCATTATATTCGCATTAACTTAGGTGTTGACCATTTTTTATTATTAACATGAAGTTCATAGGTTCAAATTACATATGTTTTAAAGTAGTTATAATGCAATAAAGATTGGTTTAAAGACATATATACACTAAAGATAAATTATTTTTAACCATTTAAAGATAAAATCTTTAACAAATTATTTGAGCTTTGTAAGATTATCCTCTCTTTAAGACCTCTTAAATTACTCCCAAAATGTTGTATTATCTTATTATACATACCACTATTTGATTTCTTTCTTTTTGTTAAAAATAGTTATGTTAAGCGAATTATAACTTTTTAATTGAAACAACTTAGCAATAAAATTTTTTAAATTCCTGATGTATATCATATATATTAAACTTCATAAATTAATAATTAATTTTGCATATTAAGTAAGATATTTGAATAAGATAACTTCAAAAGTTTTAATCTAATAATTTTTACGGTGTCAATTTTCTCACAACATAGTAGCACAATCCAAAAAAATTGCAGTTATCGCTGTAATTGTGGTTTGATAATAAATATTTATTTAATTTTATAATATTTAAATTTGAGTAGTAAACGCAGTTGTATAAGAAATGGTATTTATAAAATGAGGAGGAACTAAGAATTTGTATGAACTGAACTGATTTAAGGTAGTTCAGAAGTCATTTTGACAATAATTATGTAATGCAGTATATTAGTAACTTTAATTTACTTTAATTAGCTTTAATTATGATGGATTTGGTAGGAAAAAGCTGCCGTGCTTAATTATAAGTAAATATATAGTGTACAGCTGTAAAGTGTAACCTTTTTTTGCAGTAATGGACTGCAGTTTTGTCCCGGCTAAAAAGCAAATAATGATGAAACCACTTTAAATTGGCATTGCTATTTTACCCCCAAAAAATAGAAAATTCACAAATTTAGCTGTGCTGCTATTGCTTATTTTTAAATTGTCAAGAAGGATAAATGGCTATTTTTAGAATGTTTTTAAATTTATAACCACAGTATGAGATAAACTCTCTCTCTCTATCTCTCTATCTTTCACAAAAAAAGAAAAAGAAAAAGAACACTGAAATTTCAATTGTTGAGGCCATTCGTTGAAATTGGTTTTGGTAAGTTCTAGATAGATTTTTTTTTTTGGGAGATAAATTGTAGATAGGTTTTATCTTCAAAATTTTGGGCTAAAATATTTCAAAAAAAAGGGCTAAAAAATCTACAATAAATAAATGAAGAAATGGTCTATAAATAGCTATGTCACCTTGATAATTAATTCGAACATTAGACTAAAAAATTATGTGTCAAAAAAATTCAATATTAACTATCCACCATATTTTGAGTTTCAATGAAAATATAAATTATATAACTTAGCCAGATGGTTTCAACAAGAATAAACATCCCTTCTGTCATCTTATTTAAACAAAAAATATATAATGAAGTTAAAATTAAAAGTCCATTCAAAAAAATAGAGGAGGCAAACCTTAGTGGCGCTTCCTCGTATGCTAGTGGAGGAGGCTGCGGTGAAACAATATTTTCATTTTTAAATTTATTTCAAATTTGTTACAAAACTTTTTTATATCTGCTTTATTTTCAACAATTTCGTTCAGCAGTGTAGTTTATTAAATTTATTAAACATTTTTAAAGGCATTTCGATCATTATCTAAAAAGTAATTGATGGATACTAATGATAAGAAATGTTTTAATGACTTTCGAAACCAACAAATATGTATACCTGTAATTCCATCAAAAGTTTTAGATAGTGGATGATGTTAATCCAAACTAATATGATTGATTTTTGTTTGAAGATATCAGTAATTCATTCTATACTTTTTAAAAAAGCCCCTCTTTTTTTTAAAAAAATAATTTTAGGGCTCCTTAATATCACTATTATAAAATCAATAAAACAGCCAAATCTCGAAAATACAAGATGTATCGAAACTGTGTAGTACATTAAAAATCTGAAGGAAAAATGAGTAGGAACAAAAATTCAGGCATAAAAAAAAGGGCAACTAGTTAAACCAGACAATAAATGGGCACGATAAAAACGAGCCAACCCAGGATGCTTCTCAAAATCTCGGGAAAGATGCGGACTAAGTGGAAAGATACCTTTGGCTTTGATGCAGTCAGCGCTGTTCTCGCCAATCCTCTTCTTACACGTCTATCTTTCTCTTATTTACACACAATACAATAATGTGTGTTTTTTCTTTTTAACTTTCAAGTTTCAAGTTTTAAACACCGCTGCACCCGGCCCCGATCGCGACCCGACCCCGACCAACCTAGTTTGATGTATTGAACCTGTCAAGCAAATGTAGATACATCTTACAGACAGTAGATCCTCCTCTTGTGGCCTATACTACAGTGAGCTAGCTAACCTTTAGCAGCCAAATATATATTTTTATCTCATAGTCGTGTCCCTTCTTTTACAATGATAATTATATAATGTAGTTCCTCTCCACTTTGCCTCGATATTGTAACCCTCTCTATATTTGAATCAGGAACTCTCCTCATTCCTTCCTCTCTCTATCTCTCTCTAATATATTTGTACTCAACAACTTCTTCAAAATCCTCAGTTTAAAAGTTGAAACCTCTTCAACTCTTTCATGGTGCTGAATTTTTTGTAAACTTTGATAAACTCCTTTTTGAAGTTGTAATTTTTTTTTTTAGTTCTATGTGTTGTCTGTTGTCTAAGAAACTCATTTAGTTAGTGATCAGCTTTGATGATGGCTCAAAAGCACTTACGCGAACTACTACAAGAGGATCAAGAACCGTTCCAACTCAAGAACTACATTGCTGACTGGCGTGGCCAGCTCAAGAGATCGTCACCGAAAACTCAGTTGCAGGTCAAGAAGCGAAAACCACCACCCGTTTCACAAAGCTCGAACTTTACCTCTAATTTCTGCAAGAACGCTTGTTTTCTCTCGTTTCATGACTCACCAGACCCACGAAAGTCTCCACTTTTCGAATTCCCATCTCCAGCCAAAAGCCCTTGTAGAAGTCCCAATGCAATTTTTCTTCATATTCCTGCAAGAACCGCAGCTTTGCTGCTTGAAGCTGCTCTTAGGATTCAAAAACAGTCTTCGAAGCCAAAACCTCAAAGCAAAAACGTTAGCTTTAGTTTATTTGGCTCCTTGCGAAAGAAACTCACTCATAGAAATAAGACTCGAAAGCTTGAAAACAGTAGCGATGGAGTCAAGGTCTCAGTGAAGGATATTTTGAGATGGGATTCTTCTGTCGGGCGTGCAAAAGAATCTTGTAATGAGAAAAATGAGATGGTGGGTGTGGAGGAGAAAAGTGCTTGTGAGATGGGGTTTTCTTGTTCTTGCAACGGCAGGCCCAGCAGCACCGTTTGGTCGGAGAGCAATGAAGACAAGTCCTTGGACTTGGATTTAGAGACCTCATGTAGTAACCAGTGTGAGGACTCTGAAGAAGAGGTTGAATTTGTATCTAAAGATAGAGAAAACACTGATTTCGAGAAGCACTTCTGCGAAAGCCCTTTCCGTTTCGTCCTTCAAAAAAGCCCTTCCTCCGGTCGCGGCACACCGAACTTCTCATCGCCGGCGACATCCCCGAGTCGCCGCAAAATAGAGGTTTGTTTTTTTATCTCATTTTTTTTTTATATAATCATGATAATCATAAATTTGTCTCTAATATTTTGTTAACATAACGAGTGAACTCGTGAGCCAGCTAGCCAAACTGAGTTTGTCATGTTTGAATTGTCGGCAAATACGGTAACTTTCTGAAATTTTGGCTGGAATGTCTTTGTTAAATGACAAACATACCCTACAGTTTTACTGTCTAGATAGTGCAAAAGATCCAAGTCTTCTGAGGGATATATACGTCATTTGATAATTTGTCTTAAGGGCTTTACTTCATGTTTGTAAGTGTACTTTTGATCATGCTTCTGCCATGCAAATCTTTATGTTTCTTAACTCTGTCAAGCAAATAATTTTCCAAAACAGGACAAATCCTGTTTTGTTTTTTATGTTTGTTCCCATCAATGAAATCCGACATCCTTTTGGTAAATTCAGTTGTAGTTTTTTGAAATTCCGTAGAAAGTCAACAAAGCAACCGAATAGCTATAACACCTCATTATTTACTCGCAAAATGATAAACACTGAAGGCATTCACAAATCACAAGTACATAATTATGGACTTATTGGTATAAATAAACATTTATAATGATGATGATGATGGTAATAATAATAATATCTTAATCATGAAGTTTGATTGAATATAATAAATGTCGTAATCAATTTTTATGAAAATAATGTTAATAGGACAGGGAGAATCATGAGATTGAGATCTTAAAGAAATTGCAAGTAAAAGAGGAAGAAGAGGAGGAAGAAAAGGAGCAATGTAGTCCTGTATCAGTATTGGACCCTCCATTCGAGGACGATGACGAAGGGCATGAAGATGAAGACGAAGATGAAGATGAGGACGGTTTTGATCTTGAATGCAGCTATGCAGTTGTACAGAGTACGTATACATCCCACACATTTTGTTCTACTTTTGAAATTTTTTACCATTCCTTGTTAGTTGCATGGTCTTAATCAGTCTGCTTATCATATTGTTCTACTGACTTTGTTTTGTTGCATAATTTAATGCTTGTTACTATGTGGTAGGAGGGTCATGATCATATCATTGTGTTAGTTGCGAAATCATGACGTCTTGCACTGCTTTTATGTAAGAAAAATAACAAAATAATGATATCGGTGTGGGATCCATCCCAAGATTGCCACGGATCTAGATGTTAGGGTTATAGTGTTTGATCTTGGTTATTTGGGTGATGAAGCAGTCAAATCTAATGTGGTAATAATTGGCTTGTGACCCACACAATTGAAGCTGGGAGTCCTGTCTTAATTGTACTAGTACACTGCAATCTATTGGACCATGCAATCTCCAACCTAATTTACTTTGAATTTTGAAATTTTAACTAGAAATGGAAATTTGGCCTATTAATTGTTGCATAAAATTTGATCGAACGGGCCTAGTTGGTTGTGATCTTATTTCCCTGTTCTAGTCTTTAACATTCCTAAGATATTTCAATTCCAGATGTTGTAGTTATTAGACTTTGCTTTGTTGGATTTAGTTCTGGTTTGTAATAACTTCACTTGTGACCTGCATTTTGGTAGTGGAAGCCATACTGAGGTGTCACATTCCCTTTCAGTCTACGGGATAAAGCAATCAATGACCTTAAACCTTAATTGTTTACCTTGGCTGTGGACCGTTCTGGTCATTGATCTTGTCTGCAGCTTTAATCTTGTGGACCTGATTGAAGTATTAATTCATGTCTCTCCTGTTTGTTGTGCATTCTCTAAGTACATATGGAATGATTACTTCCAAATGTTATTGCAATTAAATATCTTTGGAGTGCAGACAGATTAGCACTGGTGAACTGAAATGAGACTGTAAATTAATTGAGATTCAACTGTTCAAGCCATAAATTATTCGGTTGAGATTTGTTTGAATGTAAGATGTATGTGGTGCACCTGCAATTTATTATATGTGCTTTGCACTGTGCAGTTTAATAACCAAAATGCATGCATGTTCATTCACACGTAAACGTATAATTTGTACTGATTTTCTGGCGTTCTGTACTTTATTAACAGGAGCAAAGCAGCAACTGTTGCACAAGCTTCGTAGATTCGAAAAACTGGCAGAGTTGGATCCTATCGAACTTGAGAAGAGAATGCTGGAACAAGAAGAAGATGAAAATGACAATGATACTTGTGACCTGGGGGAAGAAGAAGAAGACTCTCAAGACTATGAGTCTAACATTGATGAGTTTCTTAAAGAAGTTGTCAGACAATCAGATTACCATCGCCAACGACGAATTCCAGAAGACATGAAGAAGTTGATTACTGATCTAATCACGGAGGAAGAGAGAGAGCAGAATTGGCCTGATGACAGAGAAGTGGTGGTGAAAAGGGTCTGCAGGAGGTTGGAGTTATGGAAGGAGGTGGAATCAAACACCATTGACATGATGGTGGAACAAGACATTAGAAGACAACTTGATGGGTGGAATAGAAGTGATCAAGAGCAGGTTGGAGAGACAGCATTAGAGATTGAACTTGCTATATTTGGATTACTGATGGAGGAATTATCAGAGGAACTTGTTATTTAATTTGTTGTTTAAGTGGGATTTTAAAGGGGAAAATTTTTTTAAGCTGTGAAAGATCATTCACCAATCAAATGAATTTTGGTATAATAATTTTTTATATCTTTAATATAGTAGTATTAATTGGAGGAGTATAGTCTAACTTGCTTTGAGGGGATAGGCTAATTAACTAGAAGAAAAATGACCCGAGAAGGCAAGAAGAATGTGGATTTAATTAGCTGTTAGTTATTTAATTGGTATGATATTATGTATATGTTGAACATGTATGTAATGGAGAAAATTAAGGTTTATGCATCCTTGCTAAATGAGACATGACATGTACAATTCCCAGCCCGTTATAATATATTTATCTTCTTCTACTTTACAATATTCCTTTCTTGTCGTGCAGATAAGGCACAATAATATTTGAAAGCAACTTAATCCTCTCTTTAATGGACAACCGACACCTCTTGTCCAATTTTCTACATCTTCTACTTGGTTTTTGTCCATCAACAAAAGATAAAAAAGTAAAGGGTAGAAGGCTTACGTTATTTTTGTTCCGTCTTTTATTTTGAGCAATTGATTTTATGATTTGGGTAACTAATCTTGCACAAATATCTACACTTAAAAATGTATTCTGATAGTTTTTTCCCTTAATTATTTTGGTTGGTCATGAACTTCATTCTTTTGTGTGGAAAATGTACAGGGAACTTATAATAACTTAAATATTAATGTCGACGAACTTTGGCCTCACATTGTATTATTGTTAGGAAAATGCTAACAATATGTTAACTGCTCAACGTGCACAAATAAGGCAGTGATGGGACAACGCATCTACCATTGAACTTTATTATACGACCAGATCAATGCTAGTTAATGAAAGATGTCAGTTGGTCAAAGTTCTGATCATTTGTTGTAAGGAGGCCACAATCTAATGGTTAACAATAGGTCAAATCATGCGAGCATGAATCATGATTGACAAAAAGAAATTTGGCATTATAGTTCACGTCCAAAAACTTCATTATAAGCTACTATAAAAACTAATTATGGATCCATTGAACCTTAATTCTCTTGTCTAAATCAAAGAACCAAAACAACAGAACTTAATTATAGAAAGTTGTTAGCCGGAGGTCGTCTACAAAAGAACCATACTCTCGGCTATGGAATAATTTCATTATCTGAACTTTATTCTCTTTATTTTTAATAAATAACTTTATTCCTTCCCTTATCTTTGCCCTAGTTCAGAAAAGACAGATTATTCGTATCTCTTCTCATTTAGTGTAGTCACTTTATTTGGCACAATAAAATTACGGGAAAGAAGCATATAAAATTATAGTTGTCATGCATATCTACTTAAATCTTATTACTTCTTGTATATTCATGGGTGCTTGTAGTAAAATTCTACGTTTAAAATTAGTTGTGGCCTTCTGGGTGTACAGATTAATTTTTATTCTGGGTGACAATATCTATACCCTAATTATACAACCGTGATTCTTTCTCCAAGATAAGTTGCATTCACGGTTACCATATATTCTTTATTCTTCAAGCAAACTTTTTTCATTTTTCCTACTTAAATTTGAACCCTTTCAAAAAGACCATAGATTTATCCAAAATTCTTCTGTCCTGTATATCAAACACTACCTCTTTTAGGTTGCTTTTAAATTGTACAGGAGTTGCTTTTGAATTTTACAGTCCCCGATAGTACTGTATTTCTTTAGATATAGTTCTTTTAAGTACAAGCTTTTTTTTTTAGTACAATAATTACATCTGGGATTGACGCAGGGAATAACCGGGACCAATCGAGATAGAACACTAATGGCGCGGTCCGAAAATTTATTCCCAATTGGGAGGAATCCACCCACACAAAGGTGGGTGAGAGACCCACACAAGGGTGGGGGGGAAACCCACACGAAGGTGGGAGGTCAACCCACACTGAATGGTGGGAGACAAGAGGTATATTTATAATATTATACTATTATTAATTAATTAAGTATTATTATTATTATTTTATTTTATATATATATAGTTTGGATACACTGGGTGTCGAACCCACGCCAACAGAAGGCGTGGGGGCTGTTGGTGCCAACGGCGCCGGTAGCCAAACGACTAAGTACAAGCTTTTGTAAGACATGAAACGGTTGCGACTTAATTACTTTTCCATTTTACATACTTTAAATGCATAATCTCAGGTGTGATTTTGTTTCATGTTCCTACTAATTTTCATTCATATATCTTTACATAGAGATCGAGGCACACTAGATTTTTCTTACCCTCCCAATGTCTCCCTGCCGTAAATAGATAATGGTCAATTTGATAACCTTAATTTAACCCTAATATAAGTATTTTATGTAAAATTATGTTCAAAATTTTAAATTTTGTGATCACTAGGAATAGAACATTAATTTTTTTTAAAAAAATTAATGGCTAAGAATACATGTCCGTTGTTAGTTACCATTAGACCCAAAAATTTAAGTTGACAGAAAATGATTTAACTATAGTATTTAAGATTTAAGGTTGTCATGTGACACGCTCTCTCGTATGTAATGTGGATAGATGATTGATGGTGGACACATGTTAAACGCCCTCAACCGTATAACATGTGTAACGAGAAGATTTTGAGATAAAGGGGGAGAGAGGGTTTGAATCAGGGACCTTCAAGCTCTGATACCATATTAGTTACCATCAGATTTAAAAGTTTAAATTGATAGGGAAAAACTCAACTATAATATTTAAGATTTGAAGTTGACACGTCACATCTGTAAAGTGCATTTGCCTAAGTATATAGCCTATAACTTTAACTTGTGTTGACGCTTAACTTAGAAAGCTAAATTTGGATGACAATGAGAAACTGAGAATCTAGGACTTCTTAGAACCATAGAGCTAAAACTACTAGGAAGCCAATGGAGCAATGTGCGTCTTCAATGCCAAAGTTAGAGCATTTCCAATATTATTATGAACTTTTGAGTTTTTATTAGTGACACATTAACAATTCTTTTAAATATAAATCCACTTTGATTGAAAAAAAAAAACATAGAAATGCATATTCTCATCTCTAATGCAATTATCTAAACCATAGTATGCATCCGTTTATTATTAATCACCACTAAATATGTGTCTTACTCTCCCTCAAGTTATATTTACATTTAAGAAGAGAAAGAGTGAGACAAATCTCCTTACTTTTAATTGGTTGAAAAAAGTGTAAAATATTTATCAATATTTTTAGGATAATTTTTCAGATAAAAAGCTCATTTCCATATTCTCTATTTTTTTTTTTGGTCATATCAGCTTCATATATTTGAGTTAAATAATTATATTGCTGAGTTTTTTGCCTTATTATCTATCCGTTGTATATGGTAAAAAATTCAACTCGAATAGAAAATTATATTGGAGAATATCTATACAAGAAAAAGAAAAACATGATGAACTTTTATTCTTATATCGCACAATTATAATGTATCCGTAGGCAATTGCTTGTGGTAGCAAGTGGGTGAGTCATTATGCGAAACTCAACCTCAACTTTTTGCCTTGTCATCGACAAGTCCACCGCCACTTCTCGCTCGGGACAAGCTTTTCATGGAAGTTGAAGTTAGACTTCCACTTCTTAGTCATACACGCTCATTTTCATGTGTTTATCACAATTCACAAGTCTCCAATTTTGTCACATGGTGTTACTGTTTCACCTGATCATCTTCCAGTCTGCGACCTGCACGCTATGACCTCATCTATAGCCTGTAAGCGAGCAATTCTCATCCTGTAAGCTCTAATTAGGTTTTTATTCTTAGGTTAATTTTTCGTTTTTAATGTTGACATAATCTATTATCAAGTTGCCATGCTGAGTAGACTTATTATAAATTGAGTTGCCTACGTGCAGAGGCGTAGTTATAAGATGTTTCAAATCGAGTTAGAATATATACTAAAATATTCTAAACAAAACGAGTATGTAATTACATATTTTTAAAGACTACTTACACATTATAACTTTAATCTTTTTATATAACGTTTTCATATAGTAATTTATTAATATTTCAAAATTATTTTTTGATGACTTTGAATGGGTTTATATTATCTTAAACCAACTCTAGTTTTTAATAAGTAATTTAATATATAAATGTTTTAATTATATATATATTTTGGAGGGTTTATGTGGGCTACAACTCAGATATGCCCTCACATTGATCTGTCTTTGCTTATGTGTATTAAATTTGTTAATTTATGATAGAACATCACCACCCATTAATATGAGTGGTTGAATACTTCTCTTAATTCTAAGAGGTCAAAGATTTAAATATCACTTTTGTCTTAAAACATAATGTGTGTATAGTTTTTCATGAATTTGATCCCATTTTTTTGTTCAATTAGGAAAAAAAAAAATAACCCCTTAAATGGTAGATAATGACATGAAAACATATTAGGTTACACAATATTGTGCAACAATTGTAAGAGAAATCGGGGCAATTAATGCTGGCCTTCGTTTACAATCTTGGATCAGCCCGTCTCCTTCCATGACATACAGGTGCCACTCCTTAGGCTGGACTAGAAATTCCTTGGGCTAAAACGTCCGAGGTCCAAAGTATTGATCAAAGCCCATATTTGCAATTGTGTAGAGTACAGTAGTTCATGGCTTCGATTTTTTTTTTTTTTTTTTTTTTTTTTCTATAACAACATTGTTTAAACGTTCTTATAATTAAAAAAACTTATTTGTATAAGATGGGAGTCATCATATAATATCATTGTCATATGGCTTCTGCATGGAAGGGCTGTTGTTTTGAGACATTGAACAGGTTCAATATCCTGGACCACATTGCCCATCTAATTCTAGAGACTCTAGTGGTGTCAATTAGTTTGCCATTTAATTAACCTTAGACAATTAAATAGAATGTCCAAGAATGACTTAATGTTCACCATAACTCCAGCAATGCTCTCGCTTTTCATAATATTTTCATTCCAAACATGTTAACTACTTGCATAAACTAATGCCAATAATGGCATCTTTTTTAGTTCGTGACTTTAACGAGACAATGACGTGTCAATTAACATACAACCTAACCAAGGATGGACCCAACCTAATCAAAGTAGCTGACCGCCTGAGCTTAGCCAAACGGAATCAAAATGCTTTTATAGCCAATCGTTTTATGACACTTGCGAAGCTAAAAGGTCTGCGGTCGGGGAGTTGAACGGAGACCCATTCGATTTAGATAAGAGTCAAACCCTAACCGACTTACAACAGTCCAACCCACTGGCCGCAATTTTCAACAGCTTCTCCTCGGACCCACAACCGTCCTATCTATTCTTTTATTTTATGTCGACTTGTCTTCAAATTCAATTTTTTTTTGAAAGGTTCAAATTCAATTTTTTTCCTCTTCCTAATGGCCTTCAATTTTTTTCTTTTTTTTTTGGGACAGAGAAATAGTCTTCTAATTCAATTTTGAGAAAGAAATTTTCTTCATGTTGACTATTTTCCCTCACATATTTGACTTTGGTTTTGGACACTTTTTCTGTAGAAAATCAGAAATCTTGATTTTAATAAAGACTTTAAACACATTGTGTTGGGAAAAACAATGTGAACCAACAATTTTTACTCACGTGAGCTTCTACAGGCTTGTCATAATTCCACGTGCAATATATGAGGGCCCTTTTAAGTTGTGACAAATTAAATCACGTTTTAAATCTGCTTGATATCAATCTTCATACTCATATATATTTTCCTCGTATTAAACAAGACCTGTCTCTGAAGACACACAACACAAAGAGTTCTCTCTTGCCAAAGCATTGAATCTCTCTTCATCATCTCTCGTTCATGGAACATAAAGATGAGTACCAATCATCTTCTTCAACCTCAAGCGACCTCAAAAGTCCACGATCACCAACTAACTTGAGTGTTGACGCCGAGTCTTCACGAGGCAATGCGCAAACGAGAATGCAAAAGAGAAAGGCCGGTAGAAAGAAGTTTCAAGAGACGCGCCATCCAGTCTACAGAGGCGTTCGGCGAAGGAATGGGAAGTGGGTGTGCGAGGTTCGACAGCCAAACAAAAAGTCTCGTATATGGCTGGGGACTTTCTTGACTCCAGACATGGCTGCTAGGGCTTATGATGCAGCAGCCTTGGCTCTAAGAGGTGAATCTGCTTCGTTAAACTTCCCAGAGGCTGCAAGTGCATTGCCACGTGCTAGGTCGACCAACATCAAGGACATACAGTGTGCTGCAATGGAGGCTGCAGAATCGTTTTCTTCAACTTTGTCATCCATAGAGAGCTCAGAGAAGGTTGAAGAAAGTTCAAGGAGATTGTTCTTGGATGAAGAAGAGGTGTTTAACATGCCAAGTATACTCGATGACATGGCAGAAGCATTGATTCTCACACCACCAGCCATGCAAAAAGGATTCAAATGGGATGATATGGAGGATACACAAGTAGACTTGACTTTGTGGAGTGACTGAGTGTGTGTGTGTGTTGTGTGTGTATACTACACACACACACACGTCATACGTGCAATTAATGAAAGAAATTGTTTGACGTTTTTGGACTTTCCGGTAGAGGCATAAATGGAGTTGTCACTTGTCAGGTGCTAAATAACCGTACTAATTGTATGGGAGATTGAAAATGAGCATCCAGTTGTTGCTCTACCTAGACAAGGCCGGTTCCAACGGAAGGCTAACAAGGCAATCGTCCTAGAATTCATCATGTTAAACCTATAAATTAATCGAGCAACTTTTTTAAAACTCTTTATATTTTTCAATTCTGTTTTGTTTGTAAATCTCAGGAGTATTATAATAAGATTCATCGGAAACGTTACCTTTCATTGAAATTTGAATCTAAAACTATACCACCAATCTGAAGGACAATCATAATTGGAAAATTTGCTCTTATCACAATTGTAGAACCCATACAAGATTTCCTTTAGTTTGTGTTTGTATTTAAAAAAAAAAAAAAAAAAAAAAACAGCAGAATTTTCTTCTTTATTACTCTTTTACGTTACGGGAAGGAGTTGACTCATGTCAGAGTAGGTCTCTTTCAGTGTTGCACGTTCCAATTTTAAATTTGTTATGGAACTAACTGACGATCCCTCACACGTCAGCAAGAAACCCGAGAAATAAGTAAAAGTAAGCGTCAAAGTCAAAATCAAAACCCGCTTACGCCAAACGGGTTGCCCGGTCAAAGAGATGTCAGAAGCAATAGGGCTTCTTAGAACAGTACCTTCTTTTCTTTTCAGCAGGGCATTCTTAACCATAATCAAGTGTAAAAGAAGGACGAAGCAAACAGGAACAGGTAAGAAAATTTTTTGCCACCTTTAGAGTTGTTATGAATTTATTTTGTTTACCATCTCCGATGGCCTAAAGCTAACTTGATCTTCAGAGTGAAAACGTTGGGAGACCTTGAATTTCCTTTTTGACAGATTCTCTTTCTTGTAGGATAATTGGAATCCTCCTCAAACAAACCAGCTTATTTTCCCGATTCCTTTGGTCTTGAAATTTTAACCAGAATATATCTGTCTCCATGAACGCATTCATGAAGGCAAGTTAATCTATTGACTGTTTGACCAAGTTAAGATGTGTGCTCTTTCTATGAACTGGATTTTAGCGAATTGGATATACAACAAATAATCACTACCCTCCCTTTCTGTTTTGCCGTATCATGGCCAGCAACCATATATGGCGATTGCCCAAACGTTACTGAATGCAATTGCTTCCTGCTGCCCAAAACCCATTGTTTTGGGAGGATATGGGACACTGTTTTTGTCAACATGTTGATTGAGACTTTTTATCGGTCAATCTATTCTTATTTTTTCGATTGTTGACACCCTATTCTTCATATATCATAACAACTCTTCAACTTTCGTTGTTCTGCTTACACTAGTTAATAATAATCAATTTGGATAACCATTGACCAGTTCAGCTACCCAATTAATCGTGTAAAATTGAACTATTGGTCGACGTGGATATATAACCCTTTGAAATAATATATAACCTCTAGTTCCACTATAGTATATTTTAAACAACTAAGATTAGATCATACGGCAATCAAAATTCCATATAATAAAATATAAAGGTGTGTGTATAGATGAATGTGTTTGCATGGCATTTGTTTACATGTGTCGATGTTGATTTCCGATCGATAAGAGCTCAAAACCCAATACCTGTAATCAATGTAAATAAAACAGAAAACACAAGAAAAGTAGAAAGACAAAGAACAAAAAACAACACAAGGTTTTTAACGTGGTTCAGCGAGTGCGCTTATGTCCACGACTGTCTCTTAATATTTTGGCAGAGTGACAGTATAGTATTGCTAGGGTATCCGTTTACAATGAATTCAATCTCTATTTATAGAGAAAGATGTGTTACAATCTGGGTAGCAATAAAACATGAAAAGAATTTCACATTGAATGCACTTCCTAATCGGTTAGAGTCAAATTAGGAAACTGCTTCGTAAAGTTCGGGATCACGTTGACTGAGTTCAAATTTGAATCAACTTCCAATTCTGATGAGAGAATCACGATCAAATCGGGTCATTGCCTTTTCTGAAAGATTTTCTTGTCTAACTGATCGTCGAGTGAGCTGTACGCTGTATTGAGCGATTTCGAGCTGTGTCTCGCTGAGTAATGAGCTATGCATGAAACGAACTGTATAATGCTAGTAACGATCTATAAACAATAAGGGATGTGAGTTCGCTGGCGCGAACTGTATAGTTCGTTGGGCTTAGCATTAATAAATCGGGCTTTTTCTGTTGGGCCACTTCAATGGGCTGATTTGCTGGGCTTTTCTCAGGCTTTTACCAGCCCATTTGGTGAATCCAGAAAATACACATAACATCAGCCCCCAACTCTCAATTCGTTCTGCGAATTGGGAGTTTATTCAAATTTGAACTCGATCAACGTGATCCGAGTTTTACGGAGCAGTTTTCTGATTTGACTTTAACCGATTAGAAAGTGCATTCAATGCGAAATTCTTTTCCTGTTTTATTGCTACCCAGATTGTAACGTCTCTTTCCCTATAAATAGATGCTGAATTTATTGTAAACGGATACCCTAGCAATACTATACTGTCACTCTGCCAAAATATCGAGAAACAATTGTTGACGTAGGCGCACTCGCTGAACCACATTAAAAACCTTGTGTTGCTTTTTGTTCTTTGCCTTTCTATTTTTCTTGTGTTTTCTGTTCTATTTACATTGATTGCAGGTATTGAGTTTTGAGCTCTCGTCGATCAAAAATCAACGTCGACAACGTGTTTACGCATTAATGCTGACAGAGCCTAACAAGAAACCTGAACAAGTCAAACATGTTAATATTTTGATACAAAAATAACGTATTTGTTCCTCAAACATTGACATATTCTCTATTCAAATCTAGGTTTAATTGGATTCACGATTTAAGTAATTGTTAAATGTTATTTGTAATATCAAGGGCAAATTACACAAAATCCCTTGAAATTTGCCAATTATTGAAGATCTTTGAAACTTGAAACTAAAGTGTTGATGTTAAAACAAACAAATCTAAATGAGAAATGATCAAGACTGATTGTCTAAGCACAACATATATTGGAGAGAATTTCTATTTCTTTTATTTTATTTCATGAATACAATAAGCAATACACAAGTATATATATATATATATTTACACAAGAAAAGTGTGACCTTTAGACTTGATTCTGATTGATTAAACATTAGCTGAGTTGGATCCTCTCAACTGAGTTTCCTACCAATGGTAGAATAGAATCTCATATAGTTGAAGTATTAAGGCTGTCATGCTGTTCCCACTTTGATCATCACTAACTTATACATTAGATTCTGATCAAAGCTTAACTTGTACAAGTTAGTTTGCTATGTTCTGTTTGTGTAAACTGAACATTCTTCTCAACACTTCCCCTCAAACTCAATGGGGTGTCTGACATATTGAGTTTGGCCCTTAGAAACTGAAATTTAGGAGTTGACTACGACTTAGTAAAAACATTTGCTATTTGATCAACCAAAGGCACATGATTAAGTAGAATTTACTTTTGCATGATCTTTTCTCTAACAAAGTAAAGATTCAACTCAATGTGTTTGCCCTTGCATGTAAAACTGGGTTGTTTACAGTAGCAATTGTGCTTTGATTATCAATCTAGATTGTGGGAACTTTTTGTTGAGGTACCTTGAGTTTTTGGAGAAGAGATCTTATCCATGTCAACTCAGGAACTACAAAGGCAAGGCTTCTGTATTCAGCTTCAGTTGAAGATCTAGATATTATGTGTTGCTTTTTAGCACTCCAAGTAACAAGGTTTGATCCAAAATATATACAAAACCCTGAAGTAGACTTCCTATCATCCAGATTTGATGCCCAATCAGCATCCGAAAAGCCTACTAGATCATAACATGAGTTAGGATTGCTTGACTTGTCAAAGAAAATACCTTGAGTTGAAGATCCTTTTAAGTATCTAAGTATTTTCTTCATAGCCTTTCAATGCTCATCTAAAGGAGTTTGCATATTGACAAACTTTATTAACAACAAATGCAATATCAAGCCTTATAATTGTTACATACTGTAATGCCCTAACAATTGATCTATACTTCGCTGCATTGTCAATTGGATTGCTCTTATAAGCGGATAACTGACTTCCGACACTTGCAATCATAGGTGAGTAGTATGGTTTTGCATTTTCCATTTTGGTTTTCTTAAGCAACTCCTGAACATACCTATACTGTGACAAATGCAAACTTGAGTTTGTTTTTTGTACTTCAATTCTTAGCAAATAGTTCAACATACGTAGATCTTTCAAAGCAAAAGAATGATTCAACTCTTTAACTAGCATATCAATCTCTTGCACATTTAAACTAATAATTATGATATCATCAACATACACAAGAATGTAAAAACTGAAATCATTTGTGAACTTACAAAGAGTGACTGGTCTGTTCTACTTGAGTTGAAACCAAGCTGAAATAGAGTGGTTTTAAAATTGTCAAACCACACCCTAGGTGCCTGTTTCAATCCATACAAGGTTTTATGGAGTTTATAGGCTAATTGATTACCATTCTCCTCTTTAAAGCCAGGTGCTTGCTGTATAAACGCCTCTTCATCAAGAATGCCATTTAGAAAGATATTATTGACATCCAACTGCCTTAAATTCTAACTATTGGAGACTGCAATGGATAGAATAATTCTTATTGTGATAGGTTTCACCACAGGGCTAAAGGTCTCAGTGAAGTCGAAATTGGCGAGTTAATGGAACCCTTTAGCTATAAGTCTAGCTTTGTGTTTAAGAAGAGTTCCATTCAAGTTCTTTTGATTTTAAAAACCCACTTACACCCTATAATCTTTCTTCCAGGAGGTAGAGACACTAAAGACCAAGTATGATTGTCCTTAAGAGCCTTGAATTCTGCTTGCATCACTACTAACCATTTAGTATGCGATAGAACTTGTTGAAAAGTTGCTGATTCTATTTTATCTAGAAGAGCAATCCAAGCTTTAGGCTTGAATATTCCTGCCTTTGCTCTTGTCACCATAGGATGTTTATTTTGAATAGTTGAAGGTAAATATGCAGGAATATCAGCAGCCGATGCAATATTACTTAGAAAATTATCAACTGACAGCTGTGAATCATATTCAGCATTTGCAGTTTGATTGTAAACTTCAATGTCAGTATTGTGATCAGACCCTTGTGAACTCTTTTAAGTAGGACTGAGTAATGAAGTAGCTATTGGTGGAAACAAAGAAGGATGTAAAGATTGCATATTTGTCATAAAACTGAAATGATATTTTTTTGTAGCTTGCAACACTAAGTTAGCAAAAAGAAATATATCCTCCTTAAAAACTACATTTCTGGCTATATACATTTGACCTTTAGAGCTCATACACTTGTAGCCTGTGTATTGAGTGTAATACCTTAGAAAAGTGCAAAGTTCACTTTTATACTCCAGCTTATGATGATTGTAAGGCCTGAGATGTGGATACACTAAACATCCAAATACCTTAAAAAGTGAATAATCTGACTCTTTTCCATATAAGCAAGAGAAGGGTGTTTTTCCTTGTAACATAGTAGTTGACATTCTATTAATTAAGTAAATAACAGTATTGAATGTTTTTGGCCAAAACTGAGAGGGCAAAGATGCTTGGGAGAGAAGACTTAGACCTGTTTCAACTGTATGTCTATATTTCCTCTCAATAAGCCCATTTTGTTCATGAATATAGGGGTCAGAGTGTCTAAAACTAATTCCACATTCTTCCAAAAAAGGTTTACGGACTATGAATATTTTTCACTATTAGTTTGGAGGGTCTTGATTTTGGAAAAGAATTGAACATTTACTTGAACTTTGAACACTTTAAAGATTTGAACAACTTCGGCTATTGTTTTGAGCAGAAAGAACCATGTATACCTAGTGTATGCATCTAGAAAACTCACATAAAATCTTGAACCTATTGAAGATGTAATGGGTGCAAGACCCCATACATAAGTTACAATGAGTTTAATAGGATAAGACTAGGATGTATTTGATTGTTGAAATGGTTATGTGTTAGATTTGCTCACTTGATAATCATGACAGAAAAAGGTATTGTTATTGGAGAAAGGAACTTTGTATTTATTCGAAATATTTTTTACAATGAAAGAGGATGGATGTCCTAACCTCATATGCCAAAGAAGTAGACTAGAATCATCATTTGTATAAGACTTGTCAAACTTGACAATATTGTTTGCACAAGCTGAAGAAGTGCTGGTATTGATAGTGTTTAGTTTATACAATAAGGAATCTTTACATGAAAAAAAAAAAAACTATGTTTAAACTTGGAATTTGAATAGGTGAATTGTGAAGACATTTGACTTTTTGAGACCTTATTGTTTGTGCTTAAACACTGCAAAGGCAAGTCAAACACATACAACCTGTTTCTAAGGACACTTTGAAGAAGAACATTCTTCATACCTTGGTCCTTCACAAGACAAAAACAAGGGTGAAATTCAATGATCACATCATTGTCCTTAACAAATTTGGAGACAGTAATGAGATTTTTGGTAATTTAAGGAATGTACAATATGTTTTTAAGTAGAAAAGCATGTCTATTAAGATAAGAAGAGTTTGAACTAATTAAGGAGATACTCAAACCTGCTTCATTTTCTACATAAATTCTCTTATTTCCTTGGAAATATGACTTGTTTAACAGATTGGATACATCAGGTGTGCAGTGGTTAGTTGCTCCACTGTCTGGAAACCATTCAGAGGTTTCAAATGAACTCGCATCTGATCTTTTAAAAGAGCCAATATCCTGTTCAACGTACATTGCAGCCATGTTTCCAGTATTATCAAGATATAGATTGTTACCATTTCCACCAGATTAAGTGTTGTATTGAGGTTGATAGGACTGATCAAATCTATAGTAACATCTTAAAGCATCATGTCCTGATCTGTGGCAGATTTGACAAAGTGGTTGATTATTGTTGTCTCTGTCATGGCCCCTTCTTCCATCAATATTCTGATCAAATTGTTTACCTCCAACTGAATTAATATTTATATTCATATTTTCCTTGCCAAAACCACTAGAATTATTACCTCCACCTCTTCTATTTACTGTCATGTTGACACTCAGAATCTCAATCTGTATGTATCTTTTAATTCTAGCCTCATGAGTGAGTAGTAAGGCTGTGATATCAGCTACTGTGTGACTAACAGCTACTGAGGTATCTGAAACCACAAATGAGTAATAATATGTCCCCAAACCACTCAATATTGCCATTACTTTATCCTCTTCACTCAACACATATCTTGTGAAAGAAAGAGCATCCATAACACTGTTTTTCTTAGTAAAATATTCCTTCATCGAGAGTCCATCTTTCTTCGATGTTTGTAATTGTAGTTTCAATTGCATAATGTTGGCTTTAGATTGAGACTTGAACAGTCATTCAATGCTCAACCAAACCTTACATGACGTCTCACAACCAACTAAATGAGGTAGGATTTTTTGGCTTATGGATGATAACATCTACCACAATAAGATTTGATCTTGTTGTTCCTAATCTAACAATACATCACTAACAGTTCCATCTGGATTTGATCGACTAGAAGGAGCAATACTTTGATCAATATAAGAGCTGAGTCTATTACCTTTGATTCCTGCAAGAACTTGCTACCTCCATAGTAGGTAGTTATAGTGATCTAGCTTCATTGTGAGTTTGAGCTTCATCGGCGAGAGAAATCTTGATCTATCGATTGAAGAACTGTTTGCTCCACTACTAGATGTAGAAGACATGGTATTCAAGTACTCTGATACTATATTGAAGATTTTTGAAACTTGAAACTAAAGTGTTGATGTTAAAACAAATAAATCTAAATGAGAAATGATCAAGACTGATCTTGTAACCACAACATATGTTGTAGAGAATTTCTATTTCTTTTATTTTATTTCATGAATACAATAAACAATACACTACTGTATATATATTCACACTGGAACTTTTTACACAAGAAAAGTGTGACCTCTAGACTTGATTCTAATTGGTTAAACAATAGCTGAGTTGGATCCTCTCAACTGATTTTCCTGCCAATGGTAGAACAGAATCTGATATAGCTGAAGCATCAAGGCTATTATGCTGTTCCCACTTTGATCATTACTAACTTATACATTAGATGTTGATCAAGCTTAACTTGTACAAGTTAGTTTGCTATGTTCTGTTTATGTAAGTTGAACATTCTTCTCAACACCAATATTACATAGATATAGTAATTTTGGCACTTTCGACACTAACATTACTCGAGATTTCATAAATATTGTGACATTAACATTACTCGAGATTTCATAAATATTGTGAAAACACGTAGTCGTTAGTCGACTAACTATTGACCAAACTTTAAAGTAATTATTGAAAAACAATTTGGTTTTTTCATGAATAAATAAAATAAACAAAGGTTGGTCAAATTTTGATGCATCATCTTTTATTGAAGGTAATTTTATATTTTAATTAAATAAAAAATTTTAAAATAAAAAAAAAAAAAATTCCATCTGGATGGAGATTATTATTCATTTTGGCTATTTATAAAACTAAGGATGGATTTTGGTCACAATTTGTTGAAACGGGGTTGGTTTTGGCTATCTATGAAACTATAGGGTGGATTTTGTCCAATATTTTATGAAATTGTATGGATTTTGCTAATAGGAATATTATGAAAAAAACCCCTTGAAAAGCAAAATAATCGAAAAATACCCCCTTATTTTTTTTTATTAGGTAAACTACACCCCACCATAAAAAAAACTCAAACGCCGTTAAACTGTGGGGTAAAATAGTAATGTAATAAATTAATTAAGTTTTTTATTAGGTAAAACACACCCTACCGTCAGAAAAACTGAGGGCATTTTGGACTTTTAACAATTGTGGACGGAAATCTCTAACGGTTTGTACGGATGTTTAATGATAGGGGGGTGGTTTTCCTATTAAAAAAAAATTGGGGGTATTTTCTGATTATTTTACTTCTCATGGGGTTTTTTCCAAATACCCTTTGATATAACATTCACTCTTTTTACTGTATTGCTACTTATGCTTTTTCTACAACTTTTGGTTTTTGCTCTCTTCTGGTTAGTCGTGTTGCTGAGAAAATACAAGATTTGGATTTTCTTCTTTTTCCATTGTCTTTTATCTTTTATGACAATTTTATACTAATATAGTATGTCTAGAATTAATTTATTTCACATGTCAAGTTTTCTTGTCAAGATATTGGTGCATTGATGGTAGAAATATTTTAGGCTAAAATATATGCATGGTGCATATACATGATAAATTAAGTTTCGGTATAATTATGTCACACTTTTCATTAATGAATAAGGGTATATATGTACATGTACACCACAATTACAACCTTTTTAAGAAAGTCTATAATATATAAAGTTCGAACTTCTTGTTCAAGTAAAAATAAGCTTACTTTAAGTAAAAAATAAATTAATAACATAAAGAACTTCGCTGCAACTGTTGTAATAACATATCATGATGAATTTAGTATTTATAATTTTTTTTGGTCTCAATTGCTTTTCTAGTAACAATTAGATAAAGTTATATAAACAATTATGGCAATATACAAAGTTTATTGTAGAAATTAGGTATATAATGTTTATTGTTTAGCCCTCAATTACTCTAGAGGAAGTCTGAATGGCCCGTGTATATTCATTCATTCTTTGCTCTTTATTTTCTTCCACTGAAAAAAAAGGCATACATCATTAAAGTGAAAGACCTACAATAATTCTCCAGTTCGAATCAGTTCTAAAATTTGTTTTCGGATCAATCGATCATCGATGTTCAGCAGTGTAGAGAATTTTCGAAATTGGTATTGACTAGAGCACTTTGTGACCCCAAATATCCTTGTTGGGCCCGGATGTAGCATATTTTAGCAATGAGTGGTCGTATTAGCCCGGCCCCTATTTTTTACCTAATTAAACCCACTTTTTCAAGAAAACTTTACATTCTCTTTACAGTCTTGTTCCGTTAAATCTGAATTTTCTTTTCAAATTCTTCTTTCTTTCTCTGTGTTGGCATTGACAGTGCAAATACACAAAGTATAACCTGTAGAGGGCATATGAAGATGGAACATGTGTATTTTTGTGGATGAGAAGATTTCATTAGGTGCGTTTAAAAACGAAAACAAAAAGACTTCATTAGGTGGTTACTAGTCGGTGTGGGCTGATAGCAGAACCCTTAACCAACATAGACTTGTTACTAAAAATACAAACCCAATATCTTAGAGAGCCCATGCGGAGACCGGGGAACCACTGGAGTGGTAGTTTTTTAGCATGCTAATTTGACCCGTCAATTTCATCGGTCTAGTTCTACCATATACACTTGTCAATGCAGGCTCAGTGCATCACACTTTATTTGTTTTTAATTTATTTTTTTTAAATTTGAATTCAGAATTTCAATTTTAATTAAGAGATTCGGTTACTATTAGGCTATAAATGTGATCAGTTACTTTCTTATGGACACATGTATGTACAACCTACTCTATCAAAATTAGTATGTGATTGTGTAATGTTTTTTTTTTATTATATAAGCCTTATAAGGTTTGGATTTTTATCATCCATTCTAGCAAAATGACAAACAATTATAGGACATATATTTTTAGGTTGCTACTGGTAATAGTTTATGAAAATATATAACTAATAATTATATGTATTTTTTTAAAGAGTTTAGCTACTATACAAGATTTATGTTGAGCTTGAAATTCAAATACTATTAAGCAACCATACTACCATACAAATTTGTATGGTAGTACATGAGTCATGGCCTGAGTCATGACCCATACTCTTTTTAAATAAATAATACTATACTCCCAAAAAAGTTATTTAAATTATGTGTCATAATGATTTCCAGAAACTATTGATGATTTAGTATTTATAAATAAGTCTATCATTTCACATGGACAATTTTTTTTTTTTTTTGGGATAATATAGAATTACTTATAAATAGAAATACTTTAAGAACATTTAATCAAATAATGTTTATTATAACAGTTAACTGAACAATTTTTTAAATTCTTAACAAAGAGATCTGTTTTATAAGTGTGAACCCTGCTGACTGCTGTTTTTTAAATTATTTTAAATGAATTATTCTAAATAATGTAATTGTATAATTTTTCATAAGAAAAATGTTGATTATGTCCGTCAAATTTATGTAAATGAATTTATGAGTTCGAATTATAATTTTTTCTCGAAATCTTAAATTTTTGGTTTTTTTCTTTTTGAAGTAGTAAATTTTTGGTGTTTAGTAAATAGTAAATATATAATATTACAATATTGTGGTGCACCCCTGTGTTTATTGGAAACTTTAGAACACAAAGTGAAGAATGCAGGAAAGAAACGCGATGTTGTAGCAATACTCAACAGGCATCAAATGGTCCACCTAGTCTGGTAGTAAGTAGAAAGTGATCGTTGCTCTCTCTGGATTTTGTCTCTCCGGTGTTCCTCGCAAGCAAGAGAATAGGTCTATTTAATATTTATAGAACCTCAAACTTGGTCCCCAAATAAGACTGTCTCCAACGTTGCACTAAAATAATGTAAAATACTAATCTGGTGTTAAATTGCAATCCAATGGCGCATGAAAATTGTGTCAAAGCACGAAATTCGAGGATAAATTTGGTGTTTATGTTAAAGTTTGACGTCAAACTATAGCCAACACCAAATTTGGTATTTGGGTCATGTACATCTCTTTTTCTTTTCAATATTTCAATAATATCTCTCTTATAATAACTACAACAATTTTTATTCCATTTGTATCATTTATCACATTTAATATATTTGTATAATTTAATTAATAATTATAAATAGAAATTAAATTATTACAAAAAATTTATACTGTTAGAAATATTTCATTGAAATATTTAAAATAAGTATAATTTTGAATATATTTTAATATATTTTTAAGTTTTTAATATATATTATGAATAATATATTAATATAAAATGAATTAAATTATTTAATGTATATAGAAATTTATTATTTTAATAATTACTTGATAGAATTGGTAATATTTTTAATGCAAAAACTCAATAATGTTTTAAATAGCAATAACATTAACATTATCATTACCTTAAATTAAAAATACATGATAAAAACAAAAAAAAAAAAAAAAACATCAACAACATAACCTAAAAATAAAATACTTGACATAAATACTTCTAAACAACCATATATTATTAAATTTTTGTGTTGTATCTAGGATAGTGTATGGAAAAAATAAAAATACCGTTTAATGGTTAGGATCAAACCACTTTTCATCTAACGGTGGAGATCATATATTGTTAGATTTATTATTATAATATTTTATAATAAATTAAAAAAATTATGTGAGAAATTGTAGAATTTTTTTTTTAATATATTATGCATAATTATTTGAGAATAAGATTTTATAATGGGGTGGATAATAAAATAATTGAATAAAAAATTAGTTGAAAAAATGAGATGGATAAAAAATTAGGTGGATAAATAATTAGTTGGATAAAAATGAGTTGAAAAATTTTAAGTGACTAAAAAATTAGGTGGAAATATAATAAGAATAATTTATTATAAAAAATTAAAAAAAAATAAATTTTGTGAGTATTTAATAATTTTTAATATATTGTGAATATTATTTAAGAATAAAATTCTATATCAAATAAATAAATTAATATTGGTTAAAGAATTATGTATGAAATATTATTTAAAAATATTTTTTATACTAATTTAGTGTCATATATATGGAGTAAAAAAAAAAAAAAATTGATATAAAAAAATTTGATGTTAATACTAAAATGGTGTCCAATTTAGTGAATGGTCTAAGTGGAATCTTAGCTGCAAAGGAACTTCAAAACTTGATCATCAAGCATCCCTAAAGTTCAATCATCAGGTAGCATAATTTGGACCCCAAGTTGCCTCCATGCACAAAGACGAAGGTTACGGATTCTAATAGTTAAAAACATCAATCTGTGTGCAAACTGTTCAGTTGTCTGATCGGGACATATGCTGCTCATCCAACCTGTGTTTCAATTATGTTTGTGGCGTCGAATTTATTTCGAACCAATACAGCTACTTTGTACCAACATCGATACAACTACTTTTGAATCAATTGAAATTTATCTATATTTCTTAGAAACACGAGCCAAATAATATCGTACAATAATATACAGTTTTGTATGTAAATCAATCAAATGACAAGTATTATATAGTATCTTATTACACATCAGTTTTTAGTAAGAATGATTGAATATTTTAAGATTAAAAGTTTGAGTTCCATCTTTATTCTATTAAAATATAAGATGTAATATGAGTTTCGTTTTGTAGGAGTAGTTATATTTTGATTGTATAAGTAATCATCCGGATAACACTATCAATTATCGATTTCAATAGATTTTAACAGTCATTTCTATTTAAAAAAAAAAAAAATGTATCTTACTATGTTTAATTATACAATTCAATAGTTATAAGCAATTTTGATTATATTGAGGAGATGGGTTGTCTCAGTGGAGACAATCCCACCAGGGCACGCCTAGTTTGCCTAGGTTCAATCCTAACTTTCCACCTAATATGGTGGCAATTTTCTCACTATTTAATGGGTTATCTTCTTTTATTCTGAACGTCGATTTTCGAGTTACACGTTCAATCGATATATATATAGGTCTCGATAAATATCTGACTTAGGTATCAGAAGTTGTAAATTTAAAAAAAAAATGATTACATTATCCTCATGGTAAATTAACTATATTCACCAGTAAGTTTATTTTGGATAAACATGAGTACAAAAGTGAAAGTGTATAAATTGGATTTTTTTTCTTATAATAATCGAGAATCGTCAAAAGGAAAATAAAATTTAATTCCTTTCTCTCTTTTTTTTTTTTTTTTTCATTGATATTGACTTAGAGGATTATTAGGATAATGTAAAATGAGATACTGGTGGTGTGGCTTGAAAAGCAACTTTCATACAGAAAAGGTTGACTCACACGATAATGAAAGGACGGCCCACACAAGATGAGAATACAGCTACATAATGGGTGTATCATTTGGGTGTCAAACCCAAGTTTTCAAAAAACTTGGGTTTATTGCCTACCACTAAGGTTTTGTGATATCTATTATAATCGAAGGTAATTGGGAATTAGATTTTGTACACCTCGGACACAAATTAGAAATTAAATATTAAACTTGATTCACTTTTATTTTTATTTCTAATTAGAAAACGAAATGTCGAAGTAAATAATTATTAATTTTATCTTGATTTCACATCAAATATATTGTGGTGACTTGGAAGTTAAGAATTTCAATCCGCCCTTTATTTTTTTCTTGTATTATGCTTAATCTGCACAGTCGGGGCATTTGATCTAGTATCTCATGTATTAGACAATGCAATATCGAAACGAGTGATACTACAATTGCTAGGATTCTAGTGAGCGATATTTGACTTGAGAGCATAAAAATTCAATTTCACCGTTAAGTCTGACTGATGTCAAGAGCAAGGGCTGCTGTCATTAATGAGATTCGTTGAATATTAAATATTTAGACCAAAACACAAAGGAAATTATTGCAAAAATCAAATAAGCGTGTTGTTGTCATCCACTACAGCTGTTGACAACTAAATAAATAAGCACAACTAGATCCACTACGGAACAATCCGCTTATCGGCATTATCCAGATTTCATGAATTTTTCTCGTTGGCCCACGTATTTGTTTTACCAATCCGTCAGTCAATTAAAAAAACCAAAAGATAATATATAAGAAAAAAAAACAAATAAAAACCAATTGATAAAAGGGAAAATTTTAATTTAATCCCTAAAGTTTAATAAAATATTATTTTTTATTAACGTTTGTATTTCAAATTCCTATCATCCTTAATGTTTTAAAAATTTATCAATTTTATCTTTCTGTTAGTGAAATATTAGTTAACCTTAATAGAAAGAGGATCATTTTAACTTGAATATATTTATATATTTTTAAAATATATTTAATATAATATATATTTCTATATTTTTAATTTAACTTATAAAAAATATTTTTAAGTTAATTAAAAAAAAAATCTCCATAGGAGACGATGAAGACCATTCTTGTTCCGACGAGGGAGACTAGAAAACTAATCTCTATCATCGAAGTGGAGACTAGGCCAAAGACCAAGTTTCTCCAGAGTATGGAGACCAAGTCACCAACGAGGAAACCAACACTGATCTCCATTGTTAGAGACTAGATCTGGTCTCGACTATAGAGATCAAAGGGTCTTTACTGTCGGAGATTAGGAGACTGATTGGAGATGGCGATGTGATTTTCAATTTTTTTTTTTTTAATTTGCATAAACATTTTTTTATACATTTGGGAGATGTTTTGTTTGATGTTGATGTTTAATTTGAGTGATGTTAGTTTGATGAAAATGATGGAGATGATGATTTTGATGAATGTAAAAGATGAAATTGAAGATGAGGAAGATGATGAGAGGTAGAAGATGAATGAGATTTTTTTTTTAATTTTATATTAAAAATATTATTTTTAATTAAAATATTTATTAACTGTAAATTGAATTTTAAAAAATTGATTAGTAATATGTCATAATTTGATTGGAAGGTGATCAATGATAATTTTGTAATAATGGAGATGATTATTTTGCACTTGTCAGTTTTTAAAGGGGTAATTACATCATTTTAATTATTTTAAATTATATCAAGGGTAAATCCATCTTTTTATCATTTTGTCATGTTTGACTGTCATTTTTTTTGGTTGGAGGGACTAAATCGATACATTTTCGAAATATGGGATGACGATAATTCGAAATATAAATATTAATAAAAAAAAATATTTTACTAAATGTTAGAATCTAAATTAAAATTTTCCCTTGATTAATCCATAACTTTCACAAACCAATCTGTCAAAAAGGAAAAAAAAAAAAAAAACTGAGACAAACCTCCTCACTTCATATGTAATTGCACTCAACCCTAAACTTTTAACTTAATTATACTAACTTCCCCTCTACTTGTTGACTCACGATTAACTACCGTTGGTCAATAACAGCATATTTATAATTATATTTTTGCCCCACTTGATTATTTATATTTTATTTTTCTAAATTCTAAAATTAATAATTAATATTTAAATTAATAAAAATTACTTTTAAAAAATAGAAAAAGAAGAATTTGTTTTTGTTTCATTAGAACTCTATCTCTAATCATCCTATTTTCTTCTTCTTAACACAATTTATTCAAACAAAACGTAACACAATTACAATTAAAAAAAAAAAAAATAAAAATAACATCTTTTTATTCTTAAATCAAATTCCAAAAAGAATCTTACAAATTAAGAGATTAATGTGAAAAAAAAACAAAAAATACAAAGTGGAGGTTTGACAGAATGACCTCTGCTACAAAGTAGAAACCTAAACCTAAGGGGCTAAAACCAGCTTCAAGGCAGTAGACCTTCAACAGAAAAAGCATCCACATTAAATCCAAATGAAACCCAAAGCTAGGAACCTTTTTCAAACCTCAAAATCCCCATCGAATTCCCAGTACTGGTTCTTCTTCAAACCATACCAAATTCTCAACCTCATCTCTTCCCTCTACTCTCAATTTCTCTCCCAACCGATCTCTCCTCCATTTTCAATTTCTCTCCTAATGGGTCACATTTTTCACAAACTGGGTTATCTGAAAATACAATCACTTTTTATTAAAATAGATAAATAATCTTTACTTTAAAAGACCAATTTACCCCTTCAACTTAACTTGACTAACGGTTTAACGTTTGAGGAGGAGTTGATGCAACTAGGACTATATCTGAGGTGAAGTGCAATTTCATATAAAATCAGGGAAATTTGTGCAATTAGCCCAAGATAAGTCCATTTATGACTTTGAGGTTGAGTGCCATCCTTCCAAATCTGCATCTACAAGTCTAGAATCTAGTCTAGGCCTTGATTATATGTTGTTGATATGCTTTGCCTAGAGTCAGGCACTCAAACAAAAGCACTTGGGAGTACATAAATTATTGCATCCTTGACCGGTGATAGAGATGAGAAGCACTTCCGCAGAAGCAGAAGCAGAAGCCAGTCATGTCATAACAATCTGGGAAGTAAATCAGGATCGGTTAGCTTCCATGCACAAGAAAGTCTCAGAACCGCCGAAATTATTAAACAGCGCAGCCGGTAAAAGCTCGTGCTGCATTTTCAGAGTCCCACGAAGCTTTGTTGATATCAACGGTAAGTCCTACCAGCCTCAAATTGTCTCAATAGGTCCATACCACCACGGTGAGCCTAACCTTAGAATGATTGAAGAGCACAAATGGAGATATTTAGGCTCCTTATTAAATAGAATGAAGAAAAAAAACCTTGGCCTAGAAGACTTTTTGAAGGCTGTTGAGCCACTAGAATTGAAGGTAAGAGAATGTTATGCAGAAACAATCCATCTTGCTACTGATGAATTTTTGGAGTTGATGGTTCTTGATGGGCTTTTTGTGATTGAATTGTTTAGAAAAGTTGCTAATCTGGTTAAATCCGAATCAGATGATCCCATTTTCACCATGACTTGGATATTACCATTCTTTTACAGGGATTTTCTACGAATTGAAAATCAAATTCCGTACTTTGTTCTTGAATGCTTGTTTGACTTGTCAAAAATGCCTGAAGAACAGTCTGGCCCCACCTTGGCTACCATTGCTTTGAAATTTTTCAACAACATAATGCAAAGGCCAGATGAAGAGATCGCAAAGCACTACAATCTCAGAGGCGGACATTTGCTTGATTTGGTCCGGGCAAGCTTAATTCCATCTGATCAATCACGGCCTACCAAGATAAATACACCTACCAACGTAATTCATTCAATCTCAAAGCTTCGCCGAGCTGGAATCAAGCTCAATTCAACCAAGGCGGAGAGTTTCTTGGTGGTGAAATTCAGAAACGGTGTGATTGACATGCCCACTATTACTTTTGACGATTTCATGACCTCTTTTCTCCTAAACTGCGTGGCATACGAGCAGTGCTATTCCAGCTGCTCAAAGGACATCACAAGTTATGCTACACTGCTGGACTACCTGATAAACACCACTAAGGATGTCGAGTACCTATGTGATCGTAACATTATCGAGAACAATCTTGGGACAGACGCGGACATTGCACGGTTCATCAATAATATGGGCAAGGATGTGGCGTTTGATATTGATTTGTGTTATTTGTCTATGTTGTTTAATGATGTTCATGAGTATTATCGCAATAGTTGGCATGTTCAATGGGCGAGCTTCAAGTATACTTATTTCGACACTCCATGGTCGTTTATATCGGCTTTGGCTGCGTTGATTCTCTTACTTCTCACCGTGGCACAAACCTTCTTCACCATTTATCCTGAATTTGCTAGTTCAAAATAGGGTCGGTGCTAATGAGATGTTCAATCCTTTTAAGGGTATGATGGTATAATGTATTGAGTTTTTGTATCAATGAAGACATATCTGACAACTTGGCAAAAAGCAAGTTTGTCAAATTTGTGGGTGCATTATTTGATTTATTAGTACTTTGAGATAAGGGTGTGCAAAATAACATGACCAAACCGAATGATCTAACCCGTCCTAAGTTTTGGATGTTCGATTTAGGTCATGTGACATTAAAAGTGGGTGTCTGGTTTGTATGTGTATAATTAAATTATTTTCAATTCAGTTCAGTTCTGAATATCCATAATTAACCCAAAACCGAAACCTGACTCTATCATAATATATATTTTTATATTTTTTATAAAGTATATTTACGCATGTGCCCTACAAATATTTCAAATAGAATCTATAACTGATCCGAAACCGAAACCCAACCTAGCCTAATATATATATATATATATATATATATATATTCATATTTTTATAAAGCACATTTATGCATGTGCCCTTCGGATAATTCAAATTTTCTATTGGTTTAAAGGGCACATGCATAATTTTGCAATCCATATAAATAACTCCTAACCCTTGACCGTCCAACACTTGACCCATTCAAATTTTCTATTGTTTTGTTTTGTTAATGTTGGTGCTGTTAATGTTAAGAATTAATAGTAGCTATTTTGCTACTGGTACTAGGTTTTTCGCTTTGAGTTATGTACTAGTACTACTATTGTGCGTTAATGTTGGTTTGTATGTTAATGTTGGTTAGTTTTGTTAATATTAATATTGGTACTGCTACTGTTAATCACTTCTACTGTCGTCAGAATCAAAGGGAATCGAACCGACTCAAACCAAACTAATTGTGTTTAGTTAAGGTCTGTTTTGATCCTCAAAAAATACATATTTCGGTTGTTAATGTTCAGAACCGAAAAAAATTCGGTTTGATTTGGTTCTAACCGAACACCGTGTTGCCTACCTCTGCTTTGAGATTTATATTCAATCAATGTCACCTATAAGTCAAACCATTCAACGTTAATGCTAAACACGACCAACTATTCCCCATCACGAAACCAAACAAACATGTGCACCATGATGCACCCGCTCGATACCACATAATTACGATTGACCGGCAGATAGCTAATATTTAATAATTAATTATTAACATTGAAACCATAATATGGGTTGTTTTACCGGAAGAAATTAAGTAATTACAGATCTAACATAAAAAAACAAAAAAATTGTAAACAAGTCCAATATTCTATTTTCAATTCAATTATATTTTTGTTCAAATTTGAACTGACAAAATTTTAATTTTATTTCATATGCCAAAAATGGATTGAATACGCTATAAAAATGGGTATGATGCATCCATATGTGCACTCTGAGATTTTTGTTTTTATAAAAGAAATTTGAAAACCACTATGAGATTTTTCATACCAAAATTTTTCTCCCTTATTGTTCTATTAATTGGCTGGAATTTAATATGTTGACAGCAAGCGACTGGTCACCAGAAAGAAACTGTGTACTTTTCTGAGCATCACCTATTGCACGAAGACAAGCAGAGAAGTCTTTACTTAATCGGGACGAAATCGCGACGCAAGATCAGGCGAGGAAATTTGAAGAAGAAGTTTGAAGTTTCTAACACTAGATACATAGATTCGTGTTAGACTTCATGCTTATTAAAATCTTCAAGAAGAAATCGTGGTAGACTTAATCGTTTGAAGTGATAGATTCGTGGCATTAAAGAACCAAGTACATTATTTGTTGAAAACTTGGCCCTTATTTTTTTTTTTTTGGTGAAATGGAAAACTTTGCTTTTGAATCTTCCACCTTCGAATAATTTTCCCCTGTTGTATCCAACACTACGTAATTCTGTTCAATAATTTAAGAAACAAGAAACGAAGGTACAAACTACCTTCTCAAACTGTCACTGGTAGCTGGCGCTGTTCGTTTAGGCGCTAGCTACCCCGTACCTTTAATATCGTTCGACACTCAGAGAAGCCAAAAATAACAAACCCCGCAACTTTATATGTGGGTTGCCTCAAACCTTTATGTAAGCCACTTTTCCACCTCTATGTGGACAAATCCTTTCCATGTGAGAGCAGCACTTTAAATTGCATCACCAATATTTTTATTCTGGTTAATCCTGATAGTTTTCTGAACTAATTTCAATCCAGCAAAAAAAAAAAAAAACAATCTTCTTACGATGGTCACTAGTAAGTGGCACCGTTGATGCCACTCATCTTGTCTCATTTATATGTGGTTTATATTTGAGACATCTTCCCACCTATGTGTATGGATCTCTTTTCCTCCCAATTTATGAAAGTTTATTTCGGACCTCGTTTTAGAATATATATGAGGAGGTCTCAGATGTAATATTCATACTTTTGATATGTAGTTAAAAAAAATATTAATTGAAAAAAAATACAACCTTCTCACAATAATGAATCCATTTTAATATTTCTATTTACCATGCTACCATTGGTTTCTTTTGCATTAAAATATTAGTCAATATTTTTAAATTATTATTGGTCAATAATTTTTATTTTATAATCATAGATCAAATTAATTTATATTCAGGAACAAAGACACTTCATATTAGAGTACAATATTTAGTTATATTTTCGAGGTATAGTATGCCAACCAATATTCTTTGATTTTTTTCTTTGTTAATAGAAAAAAAAATTAAATGAAATTTCTGTTATCAATTAACAATCATCATATTTTTTTTCGATTCTATCATCATTTTTTAGTGTATAGGTATGAAATTACGAAGCTCTCAATGAAGGGAAATGCTTGATAGTTGATAAAGAATAATTATTTTTGTCATTATTAGTCTTTTTGAACAAATATAATGTGTAATACGTTAGTGTGTTTGATTTTTTTTTTTTAAGTGAATTGTGTTTGGTAATTGATAATATACTTATTACAAAAATACTTGTTTTTATTATGAGAAGTTGGTGACATATAAAGTAATTAAATAAAAGTGTTTTTAAACGAATTTTATTTGTTAATTGATAATATATATTGATACATCATTTCAAAATTAATATGGTAACTATAAATCAACTTTTCATATATATATTTGAGCAAAATTTTCTAGAAATATAATATTATTCTTTAATATAAATCTTTATTAATTAAAAATTTTGAAGAAACATGTCAGCTTTTCATGCAACCACACCTCAAAAGACAATAAAAAAGAAGTTTGTGTTGCCCAATTTCCTGAATAAAAGGTTTTCATAGAAATGCATGGAAGGGCTGCAAATAACTAGATATTCTATTGATTTTGACATGTTCATTCATGAAAACTTATAAAATCTAAGTGGAAAGTAGACAGCCTCTGTGGTAGTGTTTTTGATTTTCCCGAATATTTTTATTTACCATCTTCGCACATTCATGTGTTTGATTTTCCCAACTTGTGTAACCGTGTAACAAAAAACTCCGACTTGATCAGCAAACAACTGCGACAGAATATTGACTAAATCAACTTCTATTGCACTAGATACTGGGAACTCGTAACATAATCCATAATTTTGAACCAGATTTCAAAGTTTCAAATATCTGAAGTTTGATTGGTCAAAGCCGTGTATTGCACTAGATACTGGGAACTCGTAACATAATCCATAATTTTGAACCAGATTTCAAAGTTTCAAATATCTGAACTTTGATTTGTCAAAGCTGTGTATCCATTCTCAGGCTCTGGCCTTCTATATATATATATATATATATATATGTATACACACCAATCCAACATTCTTTTCAAGCCTCACAAAAATTGCTCTGCGCCAATATTTCGAATAGAGACCACTTCACTCAATCTCATCAAGTTTTCAAATTCTGAATTCTAAGACGATGCAATTTCCTCAACCCACCAGACCTATTAAGAGTTATGATTTGGAGTCCCTTCAAGTCCCTCAAGAACCCTCACAGTCACAACCTATGAACGTGGACAATTGTGAGTCTCGTTTGCCTGCAGAAACCAGGTTTAACCCAATCCCAAGTCATGATAATGGTCAAACATCAATGGAAGAAGGAGAACAAGAAGAAGGAGAAATAGCGGAAGAAATACTAGATCTAATCAAAGAGTTGTACGAAAAACTTCCTGACAGCGTAAGGAGGCAAGTGAATTTGGATAAATTGAATGCTGCGGGCAAGCTAAAAGATGTGAAGGTTGATAAAACTATAATGCGTGGGGTTAATGGACCGGTGGATGAGTTGCAGCAGAAGCTTGAGCGTTTCAAAATTAAGACGGTACAACCGGGAGGAGTTGTAAAGCAGGAGAAGGATAACAAGCCATAGAGCTCGCTAAATTATAGCGATCTTCATTTTATCCAGATCAAGCTGAGACTCTTAATTGTAGACTACAACTGTAATTTTAGTTGACATTTATATTCTTTTATTCATTTCATAGTGTGAATTTAACAAAATTTATATACATGGATATCAAGTGTGATTAATACTTCCAAATTCTTTTATTCAATTCAGATAATATTTAATTAAGAGAATTTGATTTGTTATGTTGTATCATTGGTGTCACGTGTCGATTAGCTAGATTAGTACTCAAATTAAATTAGTACTTTAGGCTCTGAGATTCCATGAAATTAATACATTATTGAATGAATCTTCCAACTATGTCTGCAGGTCTCGGTTCAACTTCAACTTGAGTCTGGAAACATTCAAAGAGTTTGTAACTGAAGCTTAAGCGGTTCAAATATTAGACCATACGCTTGATTGAGAGTTATTTTTATGTAACTGATCCATAACGTGAACCGATTATAAACTATCATCAAATTATAAACTGATTAGAACTTTCAAATTATTTTGGTTTTTTTTTTTTTCCTTCACATTTGCAGTTGAAATTCTTTAAATCTTCAATTACCGATTCTGTGAAATGTAACATTTCTTGCCCATTTATGATTTATAAAAATGGTTTGAGTAATTAAAAAGAGTAAACAACCGATACGCATATTCGTATGCTCATACCATCATCAAATTCAAGATAAAGGCATCATCGTCAACAATCCAGCCATTAAAGTTGAAAAAAAAGGGTTTGACTAGTATTAAAGTTTGGAAAATACAAAAAACCTTCCTGAGTCTGTGATACAACTAGCAAACCGCACCCCATTTTTGGTAGATTATATAACAGAGAAATAAAATAAATACAAGTATTTAAGTGAAAACCTAAAATAAGAAAAAAAACACAGTTGTCAGGATAACTAGAGAAACATCACTATATAGAAAAAATTTTACAACTACACACTCCATATTCTCTCTCTAACCCAAATCTAATTACAATAGAGTCACGAGCTCACCTCCAAGTCTTACAGAGCTAGAATATCAATGGAAGCAAATGGGGATGGGGGTTAGGTTCCCCATTCCCATCCTTATTTCTCCACCTTTCTTTCATTCCCACCCAAATCTCATCCTCATATCTCTACTCTTCCTCTATCCCAACCCAAATCCCCATTTGGGGAAAATAGGGATGAGTTCCTCCATCCCTATCTCTTCATTTTTCTGTTTTCTCCCATCCTCATTTCATTTTTTTTGACCAAAAAAAAAATAATATATTAATTAAAATATAATTCAAAAAATAATTTTATTGAATTTCAGCACATGAAATTTATAACATTTCAACATACGAAATCCATAAAACTCTCATACATAATTCATAAAACATAACAAAAGTTCAAGTAATATAAAATTATTATATATTATAAAATCATAATGGAGAAAATTGAAAAAAAAATTAAAATAAATTTTTGTTATAAATGGGCGAAATGAGACTCATGAATGGTTAATAAGAATAATTGAACCTTGTGATTGCTCTCTTAAGGTCTAAAGTTCAAAGCATCCCTATCCCCATCCCCAATCCTCGAAAAGCCTCCCTAAATAACAATGAGGATTTAGGATTTTAGGCTTCATTAACTACTCTATATTCAACCTTACCATCCTCTAAGCTCATAATCTACTCTTACTATGCTGTAAGCTCACAATCGAGCCATACTAAACTCTAAGCCCATAACCAAGTGCATCGCTTTCTTGAATTCTATGTGAAAGTAAAAGAAAACTTGTCCCAAAGGAAACCCAAGACTTGGTCATCAAACATCCCTAAAGCTTGTTCATTCAAAGATCACAACTTGGTTCCCAAGTTGACTCCATGTAGAAATACCAAGGGCACAAGTTCCAATGATCAGAAAAATCATTTAGCATGTAGATTGTCCAGTCGTCTTACCATGTGCTAGTGCGTCCAACCTCCATTTCTGACACTATTTACAATGTTGGATTTATATCAAGCTAAACTTTTCAATGGTATCTCATTAAGAAAAATCAATCTACAAGCAAATTGTTTGGTCGTTTTATAAATACGAGTGCTAGTGCGTCCATCACCAATTCCAATATTATTTACGATATTGGATTTATATGAAACTAAACTTTTCAATAATACCTTATTCGCATCAATCAAACACCAATAAACTCATTTTTGGATAAAATCATTGAATTGGTTCGATTTTTTTGGGAATACAAAATAAATAGCAACAACTTTATCGATATGTTTCAAACTTTACCTAGTTGTATGATATCTATCTTTTAAAAAAAAAGAGTGATTGAAAATACCAATGATATGCAATAAGCATTTGTCTTGCTTTTGTAGTTGAAGGATATAGTCTTACATTAAAATGTTAAGCCTAGTAACAGTTCAAGTATGAAACAGAGTTGAAGCACTGCCTTTGCTTCTCTAGTTGTTAACATAGTGAAGTCCTAGCTACTTTGGCAGTCTCTGATTGGTCAAGATTATTGTTTTGCTGTCATCATTCTATTGGTCAAACATAGCATGAGTTAGTTACAACTCATCTGATATATAAGTTATATTCAGATTACTTTTGAAAAAAAAAATCATAATATCATCTAGAATTCTCTAGATTTCTAGTAGTTAGCTCTCTTTTCATGGTATCAGAGCCATTCAGTTGCTTTTCAATGGCTGCCATGAGAGAAGCTTCAAGTCCAAGCAGTGAAATCAATGGAAACAATACATCGATCGTAAATCAGGTACAGTCCTCTTTGTTTCCAACTCATTTAAACTTTAATCTACCACTCAAACTAGATCAACACAATTTTATCCTTTGGAAGTTGCAAGTTCTACCAGCTATTCGAGCATATGATCTTGAGGATTTCATTCTAGGATTAAAGAAGAGTCCTAAGAAGTATTTGAATGATAGTGTGATGATTTTAGTGATGCAACAAAAGAAGTAAATCCTGAGTTCATACAATGGAAAAAGGTAGATCGGTAACTAGTGTGTTGGTTGCTTTCAACATTGACACCATCAATCCTGAGTCAAGTCACACAATGTGTGACTTCGTGTGAGGTGTGGACTACTCTTGAGAGGCTTTATTCACAGCAATCCTTGGCAAAGATTATGCAAATTCGATCGCAGCTTCAATTAACCAAGAAAGGTTTATCTTCAATCTCTAAGTACATAACCAAGATGAAGACACTTGCTGATGCATTTAGAGCTGCTGGTTAGCCAGTCTCTAATAGAGATTTGGTGATGCATATTTTAGAAGGATTGAGTTGTGAGTTTGATGCAGTGGTTGTTAACTTGACTTCTCAACTAAACAACTCAGGTGATATCTAATTACAAGATGCACAATTCTTGTTAATGAGCTATGAGACAAGATTGGAACAGTAAGGAATGATCTCTACCTCAGTGGTAACAAGCAATGCTAGTCTTAACTACTCACATGGTGATAGAATTGGACAACAAGGAGGAATGCAAAATTACAATAAAGGTAAAAGAGGAAGAGGATGAGGTAGAAGTGGTAGTCGGTATGGTTCAAGACCAATATGTCAACTATGTGGAAAAGCTGGACATTATTTAGCTATATGTTTTCATAGGTTTGATCAGAATTTTCAGGGGAACCAAACAGGCTATCAAGGTGGATCAAGTTCAATGAATGGACAAGGAAGCATGCAAGGGAATCATGTTGATTTTCAAGGCAATTTGCAGCAAGCTAATGCCTTGTATGCACCTCTTTACACTCAACATCATTCACAAGGATCAGAGAATTCATGGTGCCTAGATAGTGGAGCAACTAACCACTGCATAGCTGAGCTTGCCAACCTCAACATAAAAAATGAATACAAGGGTCCTGAAAAGCTCATAGTAGGTAATGGAAATAAGCTGCCTATTTCTCATATTGATTTTTCCATATTTTCCACTCACACATAACCAACTAAATCACTCTACCTTAAACACATTTTACTTGTATCTAGCATAGCAAAAATTTACTTAGTATATCTCAATTTACTAAGGATAATAATGTAGTAGTTGAGTTTGATTATGATTATTGTGTGATCAAAGAATTCGAAGAAAATTCTTCTACAAGAGGAGCAAAGAGATGGATTGTACCATCTTAAGCTGTCTCCATTCAATCAAAAGCAGTTTCGTGGTCTGTCCAATGATTTGGAGTCTCAAGTTTATTTTTCAAACTTCAACTGTTATACAACCAATGACATAAGCTATCATGATTCTTCTCTTAAAAATCAATCACTTCATGATAGCTCTAACATTAAGTCTTTACATTTAAACTCTTCTTGTACATATGTGAGTTCAAATGAATGTAAAAGTGTCAATAAAACAGATTCAACCAATGTACTGAAATTGTACAAATGTCCTTTGTCTTGTAACAAATCTTGTGATATAAATAAAAATTGTTGCTTTGTGAATCTTGCTACTTCAAACAAGTTGTACTCAAACAATGATCAAATAAGTTTGTGGCATAACAAGTTAGGACACCCTGCTTTTAAGACAATGAATCAAGTTCTTAAACACTTAAAAATCTCAGTTCCTTCTCACTATGACAAGTTTTGCAATGCTTGTCAATGTGGAAAGGCTCATCAATTGTCATATTCTATCTCTGTTACAAAAATCTCTACCCCTCTTGAATTAGTTTATGTCGATGTATGGGGGCCAGCACCTATTGTTTCCTCTCATGGATTCAAATATTATGTTCATTTTACAAATCATTTTACTCGGTTCACTTGGTTATTCCCTCTCAAGATGAAGTCACAAGTAAGAGATAATTTTATCTTGTTCAAAAACACAACAAAGTTAATGTTTTCCACTAAACTCAAATGTCTCCAAACTGATTTTGGTGGTGAATTTAAAGCACTTCAAAAATTGTTTGCTCATACAGGCATCCATTTTAGATTTTCATGTGCCTATTCTCATCAACAAAATGACCTTGCTGAGAGGAAGCATAGGCACATTGTAGAGACAGAATTAACATTATTATCTCAAGCCAATATGCCTCTATTTTTCTGGTGAAAGCCTTCACTACTGCTGTCCATCTTATAAACAGATTACTAACACCTTTACTCAAAGATAAGTCCCCCTTTGAAGTAGCATATCATCGCAAACCAAACAATCATGATCTTAAAGTCTTTGGCTACTCTTGTTATCCTTTACTAAGACCTTACAATAAAAACAAGTTCAACTTCCATTCTACAAAGTGTGTGTTTATTGGTTACTGTCAACAACAAAAGGGTTACAAATGTCTTCATCCTTCAGGGAGAGTTTATGTGTCTAGAGATGTTGTTTTTAATGAAATTGAGTTCCGTATTCAGCTTTGTTCTCTTCTGAACCAACAATTGCACACTCTAAAAACTCAAGTCTTCCTGTGTCAATATTATATTCCCCACCTGCAAATGAGTCTCTTTCAAATGATAGTTTAAAATCACACATTAAGAATTCAACTCATACTACTGCATATAACAAAAATCAAGATCAGCCTAAAAAACCAACAAACATGAAAACAACTTATCCACCATGTCCTTTCTTTATTGAACTTCCTACCTCCAATCCTTCAATCTCGTCATCACATCCTATGATAGCTAGACAGAAAGCCAAACAAATGAGTGCTTTTATCAATGAATCTTCTCATAAAGAATCTTTCTTTGAACCAAAAACAGTCCACGAAGCTCTTTCCAATGATAAGTGGAAAGCTGTTATGGAAAAGGAGTATAAAGCACTCATTACCAATAACACCTGGTTTCTTGTATCGTTTTAGTCCAATATGAATGTTATAGGCAGCAAATGAGTGTTTAGGACTAAGCATAATGCAGATGGTAGCATTCAGAGGTATAAAACAAGGCTTGTTGCTAAAGGTTTTCATCAAAATTGAGGACTTGATTACTTTGAAACCTTTAGTCTAGTTGTCAAAGCTTCAACCATAAGAATTGTTCTCAGTTTGGCAGTATCTTTGAAGTGGGAAATTGAACAACTTGACATCAACAATACTTTGCTTAATGGTGATATCAAAGAAATAGTCTTTATGGTTCAACCTAAAGGTTTCATTAATCCTCAATATCCACAACATGTGTGCTAGCTCTACAAGTCCTTATATGTGTTAAAACAAGCACCACGTGTTTGGTATGAAAAGTTGAAGGCTGCTTTACTAAAATGAGGCTTTGTTAATTCAAGGGCAGATAGTTCTTTATTCATTCTACATCACCAAACAAGTTTGATTTTGTTATTGGTATATGTAGATGATATCTTAGTAATTGGTTCAAGTTCTGTTCTCATTGTGCAAGTCATTGATCAGCTCAAGTCCACCTTTGCTCTCAAGACTCTTGGTTATCTTAACTATTTTCTTGGGTTTGAAATAGTTAGAACAACTTCTGGTCTACACTTGTCACAGTCCAAGTATGTTGCTGATCTACTAAAGAAAACTATTATGCTTCAATCAAAAGCTTGTCCAACCCCAATGGTTTATGGAAATAAATTGTCCAAAGACTCTGGTGAGCCATTCTCTAATCCTTCCTTATATAGAGCATCATAAGAGCCTTACAATACCTGACAATTTCAAGGCTAGACCTATCATATGTAGTAAATAAATTGAGTCAGTATCTTGCAGCTCCTACTACCACTCATTGGCTGGCTTGTAAGAGAATTTTAAGGTACATAAAGGGTACTCAACATTATGGCCCTTATTTTACACCATCATCTTAACTTCAGCTCATATGTTTTGCTGATGCTGATTGGGGAAGTTGTTTGGATGACAAAAAGTCAACCTCAGGGCTGTGTTTGTTTCTAGGTGATAATCTTACTATTTGGAGTGCTAAAAAACAATGAGCGGTAGCCCGTTCAAGCACTGAAGCAGAATACTGTGCATTAGCTCAAGTAGCCACTAAGATACTTTGGACATTGTCTCTTTTATCTAAGTTAAATATGTCAGGTTCAAGTATTCCCATTATTTGGTGTGATAATATTGGAGCCACCTCTCTTGCTCATGATCTTGTGCTTTATTCTCGTATCAAGTATGTTGAGCTTGTTCTACATTTTCTTCGTGATCATGTAACTGTAAAAACATTTGATGTTCGATTTGTTCCTTCAGAAGAACAAGTTGCTGACATCTTCACCAAACCCTTGTCTAATTTTAGGTTTGATAAGCTGAAGTGCAAATTGGTTGTGGATAAATCCACCATCAAATTGAGGGGGGATGTTAAGCCTAATAACAGTTCAAGTACGAAACAGAGTTGAAGCACTGCCTTTGCTTCTCTAGTTGTTAATAGAGTGAAGTCCTAGCTACTTTGGTAGTCTTTGATTGGTCAAGATTATTGTTTTGCTATCATCATTGTATTGGTCTAGCATAGCATGAGTTAGTTACAACTCATCTAATATATATGTTGTATTCAGATTACTTTTGAAAAAAAAAAAAAAATCATAATATCATATAGAATTCTCTAGATTTCTGGTAGTTAGCTCTCTTTACATAAAAACAAAAATGCAATTAGGTTGCATATGTTCACTTGAAAATGTCTCGAGAAAATAGTAAGACATCATTAGAAAAATATGAACTATAAGATATATTACTAGGGATTGCTTAGGAGATAAGAACTTGATTATAAATTTAAAAAATGAATATTCAATTGTGTACAATTCTTGGAAATGGGTCTTGCATCTATATGCACATTGCAACATAATCAAACTTTTTTGGCTATTGTAATTATAGGTAAAGACTTTTTTTTTTTATCTAATTTATAAATGTAGAATTTAGAAGAAAGTACAACTTTTTTTTTTCAATTACATGTAGTAATAGCTAATACATTTCATTGAAATTAAGTTATACTTAGGTGTAGATATTTCCCAATAAAATTAATTTTGTATATATAAGTTTAAGTTTAGTAGCGTTTGTTTTACATTTTATTATTGTATGATTTTAAATTAAATAAAGACAGTTGTAATGTCACCAATGAAAAATAGTACTCTAGAAGGGATGGCAAAACGGGTTGACGAATCGGGTTGAGCTGAATTCGATTCGATTCGTTTATGAATTCGATCAATTCGACACGAATTCATTTAAGAAACGGGTCGACATTTTTGAATTCGACATGAATTCATTTATAAACGAATTATTCGTATCGACACGATTAATTTGTTTAGTAATTGGATCATAGAAAATTCAAACCCATTAACCTACCAACCCGTTAATTCGTTTAACTCGTTTAATTCGTTTAACTCATTTAATTCGTTTAACCTAAATAATATTTTAAACACAAATATAATTAATAATTCACAATTAAATATTTAAACACCTAATTCAACACATAAAAATCAACCCATTAAGTCAACTACATAAAATTTCATATTATCCACACCTAATTCAACATATAAAAACCGACACATTAAATCAATTACATAAAATACCATATCATCCACACCTATTTCAACACATAAATCTTGTGCTGGAAATGGTGGTGAAAATAGTGGATCTGGTGGTAGAGATGGTGGATCTGGTGGGCGAGCCGGTGACCAAGAGAGAGAAGTTGGTAATCGTTACCATGAGGGAGAAAAGGGTGATTTGGTGTCATCATTGGTGGCTGCCATGTAAGTGGCTATTGTGATGGTATCGTCATCTGCTGTTGTGTCGTTAGTTGTCGTGTCGTCGAGGAAGAACTGAAGAAAGTGATCATGTAGGTCAGTAGGTGACTGTCATGATGGTGTCGTCGTTGGCTGTTGTGTCGTCGACTATCGTGTCGAGAAAGAACTGAAGAAGGTGGTCGTGTAGGTTAGTAGGTTGCTACTGTGATGGTGTCGTCATTGGCTACCGTGTTGTCGTATCATCGGTTTTACTGAAGAAGGTGTGGCTATCGAGTGCCGATCAAGGGGTTTGATGTTTGAAATTGAAACCAAATGGGCTAGGTTTAGGGATTTGTTAAGTGTGAGTATATATATAAATGCATAATTATGTACTAACCCTTCTAATATATTAAATTATAATTTGACCCCAATTTTAATTGTGTCAACCCGCGATTCGTTTAACCAAACCCGATTCGATTCGTTTAATAAATAGGTTAGACGAGTTGACACGATTACGACACGAATTCGTTTAACTCCAATCCATACTCATTTATTTTTAACGAATTCATGTCGATTCATGTCATGACCCATATTGCCATCCCTATCCTAGATCCTAGAAATGCTAAAATTGTTTAAACATTAAACCTACGACCATATCAACTTTGTTAAAATGAGACTAGGGCAAAATGGTTTGACCAATTCTACGTTTGATGTTTGAGTCAGTCAATTCAAGTGTATTGTTCACTGTTCACATTAATTAAATATATAAATATATATATATATATATATAGAGCAAAGCCAAATCCCTGACATTCACCTGCACAACACGCACAAAAAGAAACTACCATAAGTCTATAGCCCAGCTTCCTGGATCACTTTTTCAATACTTCGAAATCTCTCTTTATGCAGAAAATTTTGATGAGGACTCAAACTTCAAAGCTCCTGCAACTTTCTACACCCTCAAGTCCGATCTCCCCAACACCTAAAGCCATAAATTTACGCCAATTTCGGAGTTCAGACCCTGTTCAGTCTCCACAACTTGCAAGAATGATCATGAACAACAAAATAAGTAGTCCTAAAACTTGCGTGCCTCAAAGCAGACTTCCTTACTTCGTTCCAGTAACGTCCCCTATGGCAAAAGAGGAAGGTAAATCGTATAACGAGATAGCCAGAGAAATTTCGGAATTCTTCGTGAAATTTCCTGTCCATCCAAATGACCAAATGGATAGAGTAAACGTTGCAACCACCAGACAAAGTAAGCTGAAAGTTGGTTCTAGTACTTCAACCACCAGTCGTGGTCATCAACGACCGTTGGATGGAATATCTATGAAGCTTGAGCGGTTCAAGATTCGGACAGTACAACCAGGAGAAGTTGTCAAGGTTGAAGAGGAACGCAAGTGATTACACTTTGTCTAGCAATATGTTTGACCGATTCTTAAATATTCCCAATTCTTGATTCATTTAAATTTATATATATATATATATATATATATATGCAAGTAATTATGTTGTATAGATTGTAAAAATTAACGTTCATTATATAAACGTCAATTGTAAAATTAGATAATTTATAAAAATAATGTTGTAGTTGAATATTAAAGCAGGATACTTACGTAATGTTTGTTTGAAATGTTTCTCATTTAGTGGATTTTAGTCATCAACGGAAACAATTAAGTATTGTTGGAGGTTTACTATAATTTTCTGAGGAGAAGGTTTTTTTTTTGTTTGAAATTTAATTAGTTAATGAAATAACTTTGATTACCTTTAATGAAGGTTTAATCGAAAGTGATTACTTTTTATAACAGGTTTACAAGGTATTTTTAAATATGCATTAAAAGTTCACAATTAATACGCTGTAACATATACGATTTTGCTTCTATTTCAAAGTTTCTTTATAATACCAATCATACAATTTTCATGGGAGTAATTTGAAAATCTTTAATATTGTTAACATTGTAGTATTCTGATTTTGTATCCTAAAGGTAATATGATTTATAAAATCGTTAGTAAACTTGTAGAATGGGTTTAAATAAAATCTTAAGGAAAATAATGTCATATCTCAAAGCAACTTTTTTAATATATTATTTGTCCTTCCCTCAAAATGCTATCTATGGTCTTTCTCAAATTTCATGCAACTAGTACTATTTATCAAATTTTGAAAATAGTTGCAAAAATCAAATAAGAAAAAAAAAATGAAAATGCACAAATCAACGAATTATAAAATAAAAAAATAATAATAAATATCAAATCATACCGGACCTCAATCCAAACGTTTGTGATATTAATTTACTAGAATCTGGTTAATGCATGTCTGTGGCTAGTGTACCGTGGCCATTGTATTTTAATATAAATTTCTATGTATTTCATGATTTTGTGTTTTATAATATATTATTATGCATATCAAGGTTTAGGAGATCGACCATCGTTCAATGTGGTCTTGTGGTAGAAAGTGGTTCAGTTTGATAATGACGTAGATTCGAGTGGCTATTAGATATGATATTTTAGATGAAAAAAAAAAGAAAAAGAAAAAAGAGGTCTAGATATTAGCACATTGATCTACTCAAGTTATTAGTGCATTTCCTCTACACATTAGTGATAAAGGTTTTGAGCCTTACCATATATATCTATTAATATAAGTTGGGCATTTTCATATGATATTGTAGAAATAGATGTCTTCTCTTTTTTAATTGTATATTTTTTACCTCAATAAGTAATGTTTAATCTTAATAACTCTTTGTAAACCCTTAAGTTTTCAGATTTTCAGTAGGTATATATATATAAAAGTTTAGGACAGTAAGAATTATGGATATTTAAACTATTTGAGTATCTGAAAACTTAAATTGAGAAAAAAATAAACAACTAATAGAGAATTAGTTTTTTTTTTTTTTTGCTAGGATTAGAACTGGTCCAGAGGATTATTGGAATAGGAACATTGATGACACGATCCGAGGTATTACTCTCATATAGGAGGGATCCGTCCACACGAAGATAGAGGAGATGTCTACATGAGGGTGGGGGACAACCCATACATAAGGTGGAATAACATATTATTTATTAATTTATACAGATGTTGAACCTTGCCATTGGCGAGGGGCAGCTGGTGCTTATACCAACAATGCCAACTGCCAAGTGGCAAATGATAGAGAATAGTTGATGTCTTTAGAATGGTTAAATGAGCTGCAGCGGGAAATTGGCAAAAGTAGTTTGATTAGTTAGCAAATTGGAGTTGAAAACTCAGATTTAATTTATGTTTCCATTTTATTTAGAAAAATAATTTTTAAACGTTGATGATTGAAATTTTACTAAGAATGATGATTTTTTGTATTTTGTTAGTACATTATGTGTTAATAGGATTATTATTATTATTATTTGGTGTTAAATCAAAAGGCATGAATGGTATTGGAAATGGGTGAACTTGTTAAACAATATTTTGGTTTCTTATTTGGAAAGTCGATCGGTGCTTCTTCAGAGTATTATTTACCCTTTGAACAACTTCCCATGCTAAGTCAAATCCAAGTAGGCGTACAGCCTATACCAATAATCCCAGTTGGAAGTTGTCCAAGAAAAGGAAAATAAACAAAATATGCAAGTTGGACAGAAGGACTGGATATTAAAGAAATGTAAATCAAAATTTAAGTTGGCAAAATTGACACCATTGATTCATACCTGAGTTTCAGATACATTAACCGGACTTCCTGTATGATTTATATACTTATAGTCGCTCAACTAACAATCAACTGCTACTTGGTCTTTCGTTTTGAACGTGTGTTATAAGTCATTTCAACTAGGGTGAGTACTGATTGTTTAATATGGGTTTAGGACCCAAACCAAACAACTTAAACCAATTTGTCAAATAATCGCCCCAAGTGCATTGGTGTGGTGGACACTAACCCATCTGCCTCTTTCTCTTCACACACAAGGGGCAAGTTTGAGCGCCAACCATGCAAAATTCTATGCAATTTTCCTACTAGAAAATGTGGATTGACCTCTCTCACATCTAAGAGTAGCTATCTGGGTCATGCAATAGAATCATATCCTAATAGATCCCAACAGTTTCCTAACCTAGTGTAGGGGGTCAAAAGAAATCATCAAATAATCAATTTGATAAACCAAGTCAAAGTAATTATAAAGTCAAATCAATAAAAATAAGATTGGTTCGATTTGGTTCCAATACCTATTGTTATAAAAATTAATTTTTCTATGATAGACATTGCCTATTGTCGTTACATTTTAGGTTTCTGCTTTTCTATGATAATGGGCTAAGCTAAAATAGCGACGGACCTAAGAATCCATAATAGAGTGGGCATTTTAAAAAAATAACGATAATGATAAATAAAAGTTAAATTTATCGCAAAATATAAAACTTTCTCTTTTGTTAATTTATAGTCATCATCAATAGTTCCAAGAATAACAAAAAAGTGCAAATAAACAATTTACTTAGACACCTAATCTAAGACATATAAGGTCTTACACAGTTACACTTCAAACAAATTTATTTATTTATTTTTTTTTTAAGATTAAATGTTTAGTTAATTATAAAGCATTGAGAAAAAATAAAATCATATTTTTATTGATTGGTAATCCATTGGGGAAAGAGAAATGAAGTTTTGATTTGTGATTATAATGTATAAAGCTCCGTATAAATAATTAAGTTATTATTAGAAATGAAACTCAAGTGCATAAACTAGTATATCCCTTCAATTAAAAAAAAATGCATAAAATAAAAAAAAAATCCAGTTCAAAAAAAAAAAATTCTTATCACTTTATTGATTCCAAACATAGTAAAATTACAAAAATAGGTAAAAAATTAAAGATAAAAAAATTATAATTATACTTTAAGAAATTTGATCTGGTACATTAAAATTCAAAATTTTAGAGTTCAGTTATTAGATTTTAAGTCAAGTTAGAGAATTTTATTTAAAATTTATAAGATTATAATCATATTTGAATAAAAGTCAAAAGTATATTTACAAATAGATTTGGCTATATCAAATTAAAATTTTGACTTAGACTTTAATATCTATCCATGCATTTTCAATTTATCAAAGTGTACTTTTTTTGTTTTGAAAGGTCAATTCAAGGGTTATTAACCCGTTATCAACCTTGAATTCATATATATTTTTTTAATTAAATGGAAACTGTCACTCAACCCAAGTGTTTTTTTTTTCCTTCCATTTTTGGAAAGGTCAATTCAATACTTGTTAACTTGTTATCAACCTTGAATTTATTTATTTATTATTTATTATTATTATTATTTGTACTTCTGAATGAAATGGAAATAGATGAAAGAATATTAAAATCATTTTTGCAATTCAAATTTTTAAATGATATAGTCTAACCATTATATAGTATTAGAGAGATTCTAATAAATAGAAAGCAAATGTAAGGCTGAAGATAAAGAAAACAAAAAAGCAAAGATTTATAAATACGAGATTATATTAAAATTAATAAATATAGAATTATTATAAGCTTAATAGATTTATTTAAAAAAAAAAAAACGCACGAGCAGCACGCGCCGGTCCTTCCCTAGGCCCGCTAGTGGTGTAAAGATATCAACATTGTAAAGAAAATTAGTAAAATGTAAAATTTTGTTATAGTTCTACATTTTCATAATGTCAGTCAATTAACAACACATCATTTTGTTAAAATTATGTTTAATAGGTTTATTATTATTATTTTTTAACACTCATGGGTCAAATGATTGATATAACCTTATGTTTTAATCGAACAAAGATTACATTTGAACTTTTAATCTTTTAGAATAAAAGATGATATTCAAACATTCGTAGTAAATGATGATTTGTTTTATAGGTTGAGTTGAGTTATACTTGTTTGAAAAATCAAAACATAACCCATTAATCAAAGCAAACCAATCTAATGTGCTATTGGAAAGTACTTGTTCAGTTGGTAATATGCTAGATTTAAGTTGTTACATAATTGGTGGTATTTAAAAATAAAATAAAATAACTAAATCAATTTGTTTGAATCCGTTTGATTTGGAAAGATTGATTGAGATCAACGAACTTATATTTTAGTTGGATTAGAGACCTTTTTTTACATGTTTAATATGCGTTTAGCATAAGTAAAAGAATTATAATGGGTTACTTTCTTCAATTAAATTTTGGTCCATCCATTAAAGAACTTTTGTTGTTTGTTTTGTTTTTTTTTTTTTAATACATTTACAATCCAACAATTTGAATTTAAATAATTGTTAAAGTGAATTACCATAGGCACTCTCTATGGCCAATTCACATTGGATGGTGAGTTTTATTCAAGAACTTCATGTTTAATCATTTAATTTCTCATGGCATCAAATAAATAAAGTATTACAATATTATTTTTTTTTTTTAACTTTAATTGAATCTATAAAGTTGTTTTGTTTGTATTTTAAAATGGTCAAACAAATTAAAAGGTGAAGTGAAATAAGAGTATTAATATATGGTAACATCAACTTGTACTACAATTTTTTTTATAAAAATTAAAAAAAAAAAAAAAAACTAGCATCCAACAAGTTAGAATATTTTTAGGATTTTTTTTAAAATTTTTGGAAGGACAATATTTGTAGGTCCTATTGATCAAAACAAATGTAATTTTTCTTTTCTTTTCTTTTGTAATGTGCATTATGGAATTTTTAAACTCTCACCATCAGGGTGAATGGGAAGATGTATAATCACCTGAATTAGGAGGGATGTACAACTTATATTACATTAATTGAAAACAAATTTAACCCGTTTCAAAAACTCATACTCCCAGGTCTAGGCACCTACAATTTCACTAAAAAATAAAAAAAGAAAATCTTTTTTAATTCGACATGATTTTGTCAACCCAGATAGCTGAAATTGACCTGATTTTGTACTAGATAGATGAGCCCAGGTAGAAGCTTTAAGGCCCAGGAGACATTGTACAATGGATCATTTCCCAGGTTGGGCTGAGAAACTAGGAATAAGACTTCGTCCTCGCATTGCATTACCAAAATTTTAATATTCTTTATTTTTTTTCTTTATTATTATTATTTTTTTGATACATCTTTATTTGTTTTTTCTAAATATTGAATTAAGTAAATTCGTCTGTAGTTTGCAATATTCTCCAAAATTTCCTTCTAATTTCATTATTTTCCAATTTACCCCTTTTGCTAACATATGTTAAAATTGAAAAGTAAGAGGCCATTTACCCTTAACAACTGTCCTTAAGACTATTAAAAACAATTTTAAATCAAAATAAACAAAAAAAAAAAAAAAATGTGGCCAGCCCATGGCTACGTTACCTCTCATTGTCACCATCATCATCACCATCTCTTCTTTTTCATCCCCTCATCGTTCATCATTCTTCTTTTTCTTTGTATTATCATTATCATCATCATCGTGTTCATTTTTCGTTATCATTATGTTCTTCTTCATCACTACTATCACTCTATTAATAAAAGCAGGATGATGGAGATCCATTTTTTCATTTTTAAAAAAATTTTAAACATGAGTTTTTTAAAAAATATATAAAATATTATTATTTTTTAAATTAATCCCCACCCCCCTTGATAGATGGTGGAGATCTTTTTTAAAAAAAAAATTATTTTAATTTTTTTTTAAATGAAAAGATGAGGATATTTTTGTCATTACACAAAAATTAAGGTTAATTGTTAATTTTAACACCATTTGACCTTTAAAGTGAGAGTTTCTTGTTATAAAAATGAAACTTTATCTTCGTGTGTGTAAAACCTTACTTCATAGGGGTATTGTATAATTCACTCTTTTCAGGTTTAAAAGAATTGCGAATTCTATTTCCATTCATAAAATTACATTTTCTATAATTTATTAATTTATTTTTTAATAAAATTAAAAGGTGTTATATTTAGTTTTTTAGCAACTTCCTTTTTCAAATATTAGTTTTTTTTTCCAGTCAATGTGGATTTATATTTTTAGCTTGGCCCCTAAATCTCTCTCTCTCTCTCTCTCTCTCTCTCTCTCTCTCTCTCTCTCTCTCTCTCTCTCTCTCTCTCTCTCTCTCTCTCTCTCTTATATATATATATAGCTTGGTTACTAGGAAATTAAAGATTGAAAAAAATGTGATGAAAGTAAGGTTAGGATTGTGTGTATACACATATACACACAATCCTAACCTTACTTTCATCACATTTTTTTCAATCTTTAATTTCCTAGTAACCAAGCTACTTTATATATATATATATATATTTATATATATACATATATAAGAATTTTTATGAAGAAGAAAATCCTAACCTTACTTTAATCACACTTTTTTTCGATCTTTAATTTCATAATAACCAGGCCACTTCTTTCTCTCACTATCTTCTAATTAATTAATGCTGATTCTTGGCATTTTGTAAAGATTCCTTTCGATAACTAGTTAAAATTGAAGCTCAATCTACTAGGCATCTAGATTTAGTTTGCTGACGGAAAATATAGATAGGAGATTGGATGCTCCAAGAAGCGAATCGGAATAAGAATGGACGTTTTGCCAGATAGCTCAGACTTAGTATCAGGGTTCACCCTACCATGGATGTAGGATTAGGGTTTAATACTCTAGCCTTTTTTATTTACTTTTTAGTTAAATTGTTTTGTCCCTTTTTTTATAATAATTATTTTTATTAAAATAGTGTAAAAATTAAGAGTTTCAGTTCAAAAAATAGCAGATATAACATTTATCAGTTAGGCATCTGGCTTTTGACTTATGAAGTATTTCGTCAGCAAAACAAACCTAACAACAATTTTTAACCAATATAAAACTTCGAACTTTTTAATAAGTTCTTCTTCATCGTATGATAGATAATCTCAAGTAATTTCTTGGGTTTCAGTTTTATTTTTGGGCTGTATGAACAGAATTTTTCTAACCTAAAACCATTTGAATCTAGTAATGTCGGCAAAAGTAACAGGAATATTGTTATCTGCTTTTTGTTTTCTAGTTTACCTATGCCTAATTGAATTTTTAATTACATTATAACTTTTTATTGACATTATTTGTTTCAACACTTTAAAAAATATATATATCATGTCATATGATAAGAATCATATACTTAGTTATCTAGATGTTTCGATTAAAAATACAATGATGGTTAGCTGTTAAAGTTAGTTTTTAAACTGTTTTTTTCCAAACTGTAAGTTAATATTCTGACTTTCTTAAGATTACGCAAAACATACATATTTCAACTTATTGGCCGTGGATAGCCAAGAAAGAAAGAAAATAGAGCAAAATCCAATAGATCGGCAGACGCCAAAAGAATAATAGAATGAAGTTTGATGTTGACAGAACATAATATTTTAATTAAAGTAATATCAAAGTTGGCGAAAAATTGATTTCAACAAACAGTCGACATTCATAAGTTATTTGTCGGTAAACGCATCTGGTAGATAGGATGGGAGACCTGGTATTCAACATTTCGACTGTTGACTTGTTCACTCGATCGTATTGTTTCCTAGGGAAACAGTTTTACTTTTCATTCACTTTCAACAAATACATTATACATCGCCATGCAATCTTGAATAGGCCCCTAGTAGAAAATCCACAAGATTTTAGTTGCGGAGAAATTTGAAGTCTAAATATGCTACTAACGGTACTTAATTTTAGATTATCAAAGCTTGTCAATCATCTATTTATGATTTTGTAATCTCTATATTATTTAATTTAACTGCACAAATTGTGGGCTGACAAGACTAATGACCATGATAAATTGCCGAAGTTGAGGTTTACAATCATAACTTGAATTGAAGATAAGGGTGATAACAGTAAAAACATCGAATTGATATTACATTCTAAAGGAATTGGTTACCCACTTGTTATCTTGATGGCTGAAAAATATTGGAATCCTTAACTTATTTCCACATGAATATTTGATTACACATCATCCAAGAAGTGGCTTTTCCACCCACTAAATTAGTGATCTGATTTGTTATGGAACTTGCATGAAAATCAATTAATTCAACAGTGTTTAGTACAATACTACTGCATAAGTCTGTAACCAGCACTAATGATAATGAAAAGAGAGATAGATCATGTACAAAATGAAGCAGGTTAAACAATTGTCGAGCCTGGATTGAAAGTTGGGAGGCTATCTGGGGACTGGGTTTACAGTTCTATATATAATGGTCGACCAAGTTTAAGACTGCCAACATATAAACTAAAATGGTTGGGCCTGTCCTGCTATAAACTAAATTTTCGAGACTTCTTAGACCCTGGGTGCGTTAGAATTTGTATAATTTAATGTGAATGGTTCAATCTTTATGCCATACTTAGTCCACTGTGATGGTTTTCTAAGTACATCCTCGTAAGTCATTATATTAATCGTTTTTCACATTGATACCCTTTCCAAGCATCGTCAAGTATTTGAACATTTGCCTTCAGCTGATCAATTCATACAAATTAAAGCAAATATACATTTTCTATTAAATTAAAAATTATTTTATTTTAGTTATTTTTATATTATATATAAATTCCCTAGAAGAAGATCTTAAGAGAGTTATATTATAAAAAAAAAAGAAAGGGTTACAAGGTGTAAGAAGAGATGTCGAAGGGCCACAAAACACAGAAATTTTGTAAAAGGATGAATTTTATTAGTTTCTCTCGATATATGACAATTTGTTATGGACGAAGGACTCGTCACTATTGAGTCGAAGCAAGAGAAGGTCATCGGTCTCCGGCATGAAAGTTAGCGACCTCAATATTTAGGAATGGAAGAAGCCAACGACCTTCTCACACACAAATGTGATAAGGTTGCAACCTCCTTCTTTTATTCGAGAGGAGGTCGATCTCCTCCTTTATCAAACGTCAGACCTCCTCCGATGATTAGTCAATGATTGGTGATAGTGGCCACTAGTCCTAGGGAGGCTAGGATTAGGGTTAGGGTTAGGTGTGGAGTTTAGATTTGATTAGAATTGGGGATTTTTTTTTTTTTTTGGGATATTTTGGTAATAATATAATAAAAAGAGGTTAATTAATGCATCTTCATTAATAAAAGGCTTTTTGTACAAATAAGAGAATTTGACTTTAAAAAAAAAACATTTTTTAATTTAATTTAAGATATAAGTGAAAAAGGTAAATAAACTAAAATTATAAATCTATTTGTCCTCCAATTTATCAATAACATGATTTGAAATCCATCAATATTGCTTCTTAAAATTTGACAAAAAGATTTTTTTTTTCTTTTGAAAATAACAATTGTGGACAAAATGAGGATGGTACGATGTTATGTTACTCACATAAATACTCTAGAGATTGTGAGTATAAATTTATTTTTCCCTAAATTCTAAATTTAGTGAAATTTTTAAAAAGAAATGACCATTTTGAAAAAGGGAACATGAATTTATATTTACAAAGAAGTCAATAAAATATACCCTTTCTTAATAAGTGAATTGTAAAAAAAAAGGTTTAATCATGTCAATTAATGCGTAAATGGGACAGTTGTAAGGTGGGTGTATCGATCTTTTTTTATAGGCATAGGTGTGGAGCATACAGCAGCCACTGCCACTGAAGAAGCACATGTCATATCTAGGCTTGAACAGTAGAAGCATAACTTATTGATTAAGCACAGTCAATAAGGATGATAATTAGGCTTTTCTTGGTGCTTAATTTCTTTTTATTATTGCCTAATACATCATTGTCACTTCTGTTGACTCTGTTCTCTCCCATTGATGCACTTTTGCATACGATCCATCAATTGAACAATCTGGCATTCCTCGTCCGTGTATGGCCTTGTTTGATTTGTTCTTTGGTTAAACTACTACTGACATGTCTTTAGTTTATTGGTCATTTCGCTTATATTATAAGAGCATCTTCAACTATACTATCTATCTATCGCCCTTAGCTAAAAAAGTTAATAGTATAATATTTTATTAACTCTAATTATTTTTCATATTGTTAGTTATTTTGAAGAGTTGAATCATCATAACTATATATAGAAAGCAAGAAAATTCTAATCAAACTCTCCTCCTATTATTTTAATATTTAATTTATGATAAAGCAAATAATTTTTTTTGAAAATATAATCTTATATGAATTTTCACAATTATTTGATCAAAATATAGAGAATGGTTAAAGTGATTCAATAAAAAAATTACTAGATAAAATAATTTTTTCATTATTTTAAGTAAAATTTAGTTGATATTCAGGAATTTTTTTGGAGAAGAAAATGCTTTATGGAGGGTTTAGTTGACGTGACATGGAGGATTTTCTCTCTTGGGGATACTCTAAACATACTAGATTATATGAGCTTTATTTGGCTTCTGTGTAGTCTTGGGAAGGGAGCAGTGGAAGATACACGCCCGCGGTCAACTTTATAGAAATCAGGGTTTTTCCTTACATTATTGTCGAATTGTTGATTTGTTGTCTAACCATCATTCTATTGTCGAATTGTTGATTTGTTGTCTAACCATCATTCTCTTTTCATAAAAATCATACAATAATTGAATACGCTTTCGACAGTTGATCTATTTTAATATTAAGTTAAAGAGATTAAAAGTACTGTTCACACCATTAGGCTTCTAGTTGCGTTTAACAAACAATAAGTTTAATTGCTTTTATTTTTACCTTATTTATCACATGTACACTGCATTCCAACTTATGTCATGCAGAAATACAACTGAATCTAAATATCGAGATGGTTTTGAACTAGATTGATCACTAAATCTCCTATGTTATTATGAAAAAATTTAACCGATTGAAGTATTGACAACATTTCTGTCATTAAACTAACTCTACGTATCTGAAAATAACATTTAATTACTGTTTATTTAGTATCCCTAGAGAAACATTATTCATTTTCCTTTTTAAAACAGTTTTCTATATATAAATATATTACATAATGGATAAAAACCATTTTGAGGATACACTTACAATACAAGTAACTTTAATGTTGGTAGGAAGTTACAAACAGGAATTACCCTTTTAAAATTTTCACTTTGTTTATATTTTTGAAACCTTTAATGTTTGTGGATTCTTGAATTTGAATTTTTAATGACTAATTTACATCCCAACAACATTATTGATTCCAACAAGATAGTGAAACCCATATATTTAAATGCTCTTTGATTTTGTTGAATTATACTAAATCATTCAAATATATATATATATATATATATCAGATCCTACACCTTTACATAATTTTCTCAATCTTAAAAGATAAGCAATCTAAAATCTAATTTAGTTAATATTCTTGATTAAATTTCTTGTTCCATAGGAAATTTGCAAACAATAAATTTTATTTTTATCTCTATATGTTAACATTTTATTACTTGTTATCAGTGAATTCGCTATTAGCCCAGTGGGTCCGTAAAGATTCAAAATCTTTTCATTTTTGTCTCTCTAATTAGAATTTTAATAGTTAAAGTCAATAGAAAGTACACAAGATTATTTTTCCCTTAGATGATTAAAATTACCATTTTACCTTTGTAAAAGTTAATAAAATAAAATAAAATAAAAAATGGACTTCTCCATTCATCAAGGTGCTATGGATGGTGGATATGTAATTATAAAAAATTAAATAAAAAACAAAAAATTGGAAATGAAAAAAAAAAAAAAAAAACCTTTTATCTCTAGTGTCATCTAATATATGAACGGTGGGAGTTTTTTTTTTTCTTAAATCAAAACATTAAAAACAATCAAAACAAAGAGCAAGGAGTGGAGATCCAAATTTAATCTCTATCAGCTGTTAATGGAGATGGATCTCCATCTCTATTGCTGGCCAAGAGCAATCCAGAGGGATCTTTATTGGACCTCCATTGTCACCGACGGAGGTCTTACAAAGAATATCATTGTTGGCAATGGAGACCCTATCGCCATTTCGTAATAGCGGTCTTATGGTGCAGTGGAGAGGGTCGCTCTAGTTTCATCACCAATTGGATGATTGATTTCGTGATGAACTTAGATCGTCGAATGATTTTATTCCACCAGATTGTTAAACAATCTTCCACCAAATTATCAATGACACTTTAATTCCCATCATACCAGTCGTATCAACAGTTAATATGGTTCAACAGATTTAAAGGTGTCAATTGGGTGGATTGATCATAAAATTTTAAGGTCAGTAGTTAAAATTATTATAAGGTCTGAACCTACCCATCAGCCATGTCTAAAGCAGACTTGCCCATTAATCCCTCACTAGCTTGGGCGGCACGCCGGATTTAAGTTTATGTTCCATGTAAAAATTTTAATTTTTGCTTTCGATATTTAAGCCCCACCCTAATTTGAAGCTATACCTTCCAGGCTCTCAGGACCTGAAAGTCAAGCCCTACCCTCACAATTTAAGACTTGGAGAAGACCTAGCCCTCTCTCTAAGGGTCTGCTAGCTTAAGCCACTTGACTCGATCAACACCTATAAATACATTTTAAAATATTTTTTAAATTTTATTTAATAAATTTTGATTTTCATCATCAATATTTGATAGAGTTGATGGAGCACTATCTTCTTTTTCTATTTTTATTTTTTATCTATATTATTTTATAATTTTATTTTAATTAGTCCTGATCTCTTTAATCCATCTAACATGAATAATAGAGATTTTTTTTTTAAAATTTTATTTTAGCTAAAATTAAAATAAATCTATTAGAATGACAAAAATAAACCTCCCTCAGTTAAATTTTACCAAAGTTTAACTAATCGTTGAGATTAAAATGAAAAGTTTCAAATCTTTGGGGACCCGCTAAAACAAAAGTGAATTTATAGTTTAAAAAAGTAATAAAACATCAAAACATGGGATGAAAATGAAATTCATTCATTTGAAAAAAAAAAAAAAAAAAGAGAGAGAGAAAAAGAAAAAAAAAAGAAAAGGAAGAAAGAATAGAAGTACAATATGTTAGGGCCACTATTTTATATTTAGTATAAACTATAAATATTAATGTTGGAAATTACTTAAAATGTCTTAAAAATAGTCTATATTCGTTTTAGCTCCCCAAAAAAGGTTAACCATTTTAGCCTAAACAAAGTTTCGATCGTTTTTTGTCTGGTTTGGATTTATGCAATTTGTGCGTATAAAAGTGAATTGTTCATATGAATGTTGCATGAAATGCAAACAAGCCAAAAACGATGAAATTCTGTTTGGGGGTAAAAAATGATTAATTTTATTTTTTTGACAAAAACAAAGGTTTCTTCTTTTATTTTGGCCAAAATGAATTTGTCCCATAATAATGTCTTAATTCTTAATGAAAATACTAGACCCAAAGTAAAATTACAATGTAGGGCATTTCTAGTGGTCTATAAGAGGGACAAATAATATTGGATTTAGGCTAATGAGTTGTTGGAATCATCTCAATGAGCACTTCTGTAATGGTAAAATCATGGATCCAACCCTAAGAAAGTGAAGTCCAAACCCGTATTTGATCTTCTTAAAGCCCGTTTGCCCAAAGTTGAAAGTTTAACCTATCTAGCGTCTAACCTTCTCTTTGACTTGGTCCTCTTGACCAAGTCAGCTCCACTTGATCCATTTGAAGTCAGGTGCGGAGGATCCTCAAATAATAGGATCCTCTTTTAATGTGCCTTCAACGACTATCTGTTTGAGTATAAATACTTAAGAATAGCCACTGGAGATTGGACTTTTTGATGCTTGACACATTGTGCTCTATATATTCACTTCCAAGTTCAACTTGCAATCCGTTCGACATGACCTAACAATATCTTATTTCATCCAACATACACCAGCATACTTATTTTGGTCACATCCTCCCATTAGTGTGCAACCTTGCTATAACTTGCCTACTAATCCCTTTCTCTATTTTATTTATAATGTCCAAATTATATGGAGCATTAATTCTTATCTCAATTTTTACAATTATTATTTTTATGTTATTTAAACTTAGTCTAACTTAAACGTCGAAGTGTCTGAGACTGATACCATCCCGATGTCAAACACTTTAATGTCACATTTCTTGGCTTTGTTTGCAGGTTATCGGTGACCAAGAGAAGTTGAAGTAGTTTTAGCCACATACTTCAACAACAATAGAATTTACCCTCTACAACTTCAACTTGTTTATTGACCTTTGGCCTTCATGATATGCCCTAAAAATCCCTAAGTTCAATTGGTTCAAGCTTCGCTTTTTTGGGATTGGGTTTTTTTTTTTTTTTTTCATTTTTTTGTAATATTTCAAATGCTAGTAGGAATTTCTACCTCAGTGCAATTTGTTTTGTTGCAGTATATTATAATTTGGCACTAACTCAAAAGTTCACATTTGATAAAATATGATTATTCTAATTGTTTTAGGAATGCTAATCCTTGCAGTAGGTTTGTATTTCTATACAAGCAAGGATCGAACTATATATGTTAGCTTTTTTTTTCTTTAAACAATAATAAAATTGTTCATTTGAAATAACTTTTATCTTGGAATTGAGTAATATTCATCGTATATTTTTCTTTTATGTTTGTGATATAATTTACAGTCATATTATTCATATTTAGCAACATGCAAGTGATTCTATTTCTGCACAACTAAGTAGTGTTTTTTTATTTCTCTTTATATCGGGGAAATTTATCATAAACCTAAAAGATTTTGATAGACAAAATAAACGAAATTGAGGTTGACTTAATAGTATAGTCTTATTATACACAGCAATAGGAATGTTGGGATATGTGTCATACCCTATCTCTAACTACCAAATATATAATAATTGAAAAAAATCTTAGCAAAAAAATCTGATATGGCAACAAATCAAACATGACCAAGTGAAAGATTTGACAACATCACTAATGCTAACGGATCTTTGCATTTCTTTAGAACTATTCTCCATCTGTATCATAATGTTCCTAATAAACCCGTGCATACCACTTACTCTCATCTCTTCTCCTACCTCCACTTCTTGAATAAGTTCCACTCCTTCATCATTGTAGGGGCAAGACATTGATTGTGCGGGAAGAACGTACTTGCACAGTCCATAACTCATGAATTACTGGTGAATTACTGAATTAGTCATCTTGTGATTAATCCCTACCTTTTGGTCAGAAATAAAAATGAAAACATTAAGAGATTAAAAGGCTAAATGAGGACAATATCCCTACTCGTACCTATATACACATAACAATGCTAATGGATGATTGGCATCAACATAACAAAATATATATAAATATATATATCTAATGGTTCAAGTTAAATTGTTTTATATACACATAAGAATGCTATTGGATGATTGGAATCAACATAACAGTGAGTGTGTGTGTATACACACACACTAATAAGAGCCATTCAATCATAATTCTACGCTATGATAGTAGGTGAACCCATGGTTAAAGTGAAATTGTTTTATAACGAATTATAAAGCCCTGGCCACTTAGCATGTAGCTAGGGGCATGCACAAATTAATAGAGAATGGTGCGCATATATTTATGTGTATATATATATATATATACAGAGAGAGAGAGAGAGGGGTACCCGATGAATGAGTAGGGGCCAGACAGCCATCTTCAAAGTAAGGTGAAGTGTCCATATCCATCTCGACTTCCAACAGTATCAATTCCCAATAATAGAGTGACAAGTGTAAGGAGTCCCAATTAGCTGAAAATGACACGTCAACATAGCTGTAGGGTGGACATATTCTTTATAGGAGCATAATCAAATCGGCGATGTTTATAACTTGCTGATATTCCAATTTGTGTATATATAATTTTTTGTGGTATGGTCATTCATGTAATAGATATACATATATAAATTCAATAAATATGAAAGTAAGTTATGTGGTTAGAGTAAGGTTATCAAACCCTAAAATTCAACGTTTTAATGATTTAAATTGACTAAGCCTCCAACTTGCTTGCTTTTCTTCACCAAACCATAGATGTCATCTTTGCTTTAGCCTCAGCATTAAAATTTCAGGAAAAATAAATATGCAACTTCGAATTGAAGATTTCAGATAGCATTTGGGCAAATCCGGAATCTTTTCCTTTCAAATATTCCAAACGACTGCTATGGCTTACTTTCAAATGATCATGGAGACTAGAGAGGTAGGCCTGGTTTGCTTTGTGCTTCTAGCTCTCATAAACTCTAGATAGAAACATAGGGTTTTTCCCAAGACACAGAAAGAACACACAAAGGAAAAAAAGGGATTGATCGGTTCTATTCTCAGTGCAAATGAATCTGTTCTCCAGTATTTACACAAGGGTGGTAACATTCAAGTATTTTACAGAAATTGATATGTGTGTATATATATATATGACATAAAAAACTGATTGTAATGTTTGCAGTTGGCAGTTGCAGATTCAGTTGGTGGTAGTTAAAGGCCATGATCAACCACTTCAAGCTCATGAAATCATCCATGCAGTTTGGAACATTTGTAGACAGTCCAGGTGAAATTCAATGAGAAACCTCGCTAGCTATATGTATAAATCAAGAATAGAAATATCTAAAACAAGGTTTTAGTCTCTGGTAGAATCAACTGAAGTTGTTCTGAAAATATTATTTATACAGGTTTCTAGGAGTGCGTCGCACATTGTACGACACATACAGCAACACACTTTTAAAGTAAGGTGCAAGAACAGCGAAAGGCCACATGGAAAACCCTGTACAAACAACCAGAAAAAGGAAACAGAAAGGAAAAAAAGCCACTCATACACGCATTACTTGTTGCGGTCTCGCATTATATAGACTTCCCTGTGAGACACGATGACTTATTAGATTTTTTTTATTTTTTTAAGGGGGGTAGTTTATTTTTAGTGGTGGAGAAAATATTGTTAAAGTACAGATAACTTAAGGGAATTTCCAAAGGTTGTGATCATCTGCAGTAGTATCAGCAGCAGCATCATCATCCCCAGCAATGTCCAAACGAGGTGGGCTCATAAGCATCCCCTCAGCCATGTTAACAAGCAGATTAGGCATATCAAAGATCAAATCCTCATCGACAAATTGCTGAGACATTGGTCTCTCTGACTCAATAATATTAGCCCTAGGCTCATCCCTCTCAACCCCAGATAGAGCATCCTTTGCAGCCCCTAAAGCAGAAGCTGCAGAGGCAGCAGCCGTCTGTATATCCCGTGGAGAGGTAGAGGCAGGCACAGGAAAAGAAGGAGCTAAGTCAGGGAAGTTAAGCTCAGCATCTTGGCCTTTTAGGGCAAGTGCAGCTACGTCATAAGCAATCGCAGCCATTTCAGGAGTAGGAAATGTGCCTAACCAAATCCTGGTTGGCTTTCTTGGCTCCCTGATTTCAGAAACCCATTTGCCGCTACTTCGACGCCTAACACCCCGATAAGTCGGGTGACGGCCTGGTGGAGCAGAAGTCGAAGAAGCATTGCTGCCAGTGCTACTGCCGCTGCTACTACTTTTGGTTGCCTTTGAGTAATGCATAGTGTGTTGAGGAATAACGGCGGGAAGATGATGGGTTTGAAGAGGGAGCTGATGAGAGAAGCCATTTATGGAGGAGGGATTCTTTGGGATTGAAATTTGGCTGCAGAGAGAAGAATAAGCAGGGCTCTGAGTGCTAAAGTGCAAACCAGTTGTTGATGAACTGCGTTCTGTTGAGGGTTGGGGTGTAAGCCAGCTTTGTGTTGGACATCTGGGTTGGACTGCGTTTTTGCAGCAATATATGTTAACTGCCTAATCTTAACGTCAAATACAGTGATGTGTTTGGAGCATTAAGGATTTGGTTGAATATCTCATACAGATTTGATTACGCTGATAAGGGGACAAGAAATGTACAAGAAAACTTGGGCGAAAAAACTTCTAACTTTAATTTCACTTATGTATAGTATGATATGATATGTATGTTTATCTAGGAATTAATAATATATATTACTTTCTAAGATATATTCTATTAATTGCAATAGTAATTTTAAATTTAAATAAGTGCAAAAATATATAAACGATAAAATTTTATTAAACAAATATGTAAATAACGTGATGTACATTTTTATTTATCATATTGTCAATTGGTAGGAAATTAAATATTGATTAATATAATCTGATCACATCATTTCCATAAATTATGATAATCACATGATGGAAAAAAGGGCATATATATAAGTTGATTTTGTCATATAAAATACTATATAATTAAGAGTACTTAATTTTTAATTTAATATTATACTTTAAGAATAATAATTTTATTAAGATTAATTAGTAGTTTTATTTCATTTGACAAAATAGGTGTCATCTTTTCCCTTTGACTCATTAATTTTATATGCTGTCAAAGTTTTGGATCTCTAAATAGAAAAATTCAAGGATATGGTTCGAACTCAAGGTAAACTAATATATAAATAAATAAAACACATAATTGGAATTTGGAACAGGATAAATATATAGAGTTAAAAAGAAATTAAACCGTAAATATAAGTTATTTGTTGGTAGTTAAGATTCCTTGCATGATAAAACAAGACACATGAACAACTAATTAAGTATGTAGCAGGACAAGGTTTGGGCCATACCGTGTCTAAAAGAATTAGTAGTTTGGCATAAAGCCATAAACAAAGCTTGTATGTGAAACAAGCAATTAATTACCTCCCTACCCTGCACACACTAAACTTAAACCGAAACTCTCTGATACAATCAGAATAGTTTATCTCGTATTGGGTACAGAAATTGGCATTTCAAATTATATTTATTCATTGGTATCAAGTGATTAAATAACCTAAATATTAATTTGCAGCAAATTGAAGAGAAATCCTGACTATAAATAGAGAACTATACACCATATATCTATAAAATTAAAAATCAAGATATTAATTTATAGTTGAAAAGGCTTAAATTCATTACATATATATTTTATTATTTTCTAATTCATCGGAAAGAAACTGTGATCTTCTCAGCATCCTCCATCTCCAAGATGCCAATAATAGCTGTCTAGCCAATTTTATTATTATGATGTGCTCCTATCACGGTCTTCAATTCAACAACGCTGCTCTAGAATTAAACGATGAAATGTCTTTCAAGTCATGATCATACAGATACGGTGGTTGGTGCATATTTCAAGTGTGATCATTTTCATCAATCAAAGTATACGTATACTGGGAGAGAAATGCTCGAAACTGTTGCAAAAGCAAAAGTGAGTTCTACTTTCAATTAATTTTGGAGCATCATCATCACCAAAAGTGGTGAAACCAGAAGGTTGAGATACATACGAAAAAAAGAATATGAACAAATTTGCATAAATTCAAATTATTTATTTAAATATGCATATGCCCAAATGATGTCGTGGTATTTAAATTGTAGCCCCCTTATTATCAATCACATCATTTCATATATTATATGATTGGTACAATTAATGTGCCTTTTGAACATGAATTTAAACATATAATTTGGACAGCAATAGTATTATTAAATGAGTTGACTATTTAAACTTAAAATTGTGACTTTTTTTTTAACTTCAACAACTAATCATTCACCTGCTTTCAATCTTATGGTTGAGACAGTTATTATATATTTAAATTAAATGTTTTCTAAATATGATACTACTTATTGAGGTCACTGCTAATGCATATTTCAAGTAAGAATTTGACTATGACACGAGCCAAATCAGAATTAGGGATTTAAAGCAGGTAATTGAATTGTTTGTTTTCAATTTTACTAGATTATACTGTTATATTGAACGTTAATGAATTCTAGTTTCTCAAATGTTAATGTATAGTAAGTTTGCCTTCTTGAGGAACTCAATTAAAGCTAGACCAAAGTATTTGGAGTATGGCCTTAAGCTGCAAGTACTACTTGAGAAGTCACCATCCCGTACCTACTAACTTGTCTGTAAGCATGCTTAATTGCGGCATTATGATGCGATTTAAGTGCATGAATTTGGTATATGTATGAATGATCACGTTCTTGACCAACTAAGACTGAGAGCTACGTCACCAACCTGCAAGCAACCAACCGCTCTAACCAATTAAAAAATCATATTGTAATTACCATTATAATAATAAAATAAATTGGAACTAGAGCACAAAGCCCTGTTATCCTTTCCTAATTGGGGAAAGTCGAACAAGAACATACTCCACCATTCAAAAGCCTTACCTCTTCTATCAATCAGTTTAGACTTTTAAAAATTATTGATTCTCCTCATGTTGCCGAGGAAATTAAGGTCACAAAAACCCAAGAACAAACAAACCGCTATATAGTCATGTACGCTAAAAAATTTTAAATGAGTACTGAAGAATCTATGTCTAGACTGTAGAACAATCTGCGCCGAATTGTTATGGAGGTGGAGTCGGATTTTGAATGATAGAGACACATTAAACTGGTGAGCGGGAGCAGATAAGGTTAACTTAATTTGGAGATCTTGGAGGAGTTGATCTGTAAAGTGTTTTGATGATAAATTTGTGACGGGAGCAAAATAGCAGCATGTTGCAAGCACCCACTGTAACCGTGTTGCGAGCGGGGGCTGCCGCTGCCACTGCCCGCGTAGCCGCGTAGGTCCATAATTTTGAGCAGCAGTTTTTCAGGTTTATGCGTCGTTACAGTTCTATAGTGCCCTTCTTTGCATAACACGGTTAACTTTTTCAAAATTCTTCAAGGACGAAGCAAGATTGAGACAGCACCAGTAACACCATTAAATTCATTGTACCATCATTAGCTTGACCCACCTTTAGTCATTGGTTTTGCGGCTTCATCCACACGTACTCATCGACATTGGTTTTCTTTTAGAACGTTGTTTAATTATGTCACTGATACAATCATGTTAGTGGTTTTTGTTAAATCATTATTTATATTTAACTATTTTTATTTAAAGAAATTACCGTTGTTTTCCATTTTCGTACATATATAGGCAAATATTAAAATATGCTTTTATTAAAGGGAAAAACAAAAACAGAAAGAAAATCAATTTCCTTGAAAAGAAAATGGAGAAAAGGGAATTTAATCCTTTGAATGAGAGATGTTGTATAATTAAAAGTTAAATTGATGTTGCTTCAAAATAATCACGGTTAGTTGTACTAAAGAAATAATTTATTGTGAAATCAATTAGGCTACTTGGTTAATGTTATAAACCTTAAAAAGATATACATATTTTTGGTAAATTTTATGTTAATTGTTATGAATTTATAAAATGTCTAAATTAAACTTTTCAACAAAAAAAAAGTCTAAAATACACATAATTTATTTTTATTTTTATTTGTAGAAATATAAATCTATATAATTAAGGTTAAGATATAAGTGTCTTTATATTAAAATTATTGAGGATGATTTGGCCATTTAAAATATTCATGAAATTCCACATTAGATTATTTTATAATCATTTTACAAAAATAAATCATTATCTTTTTACTAGATCTATAATCAAATCTACCTAGATTATTAAATGATCATTTTTGAAAGTTGGACCAAACAATTTTTGTATCAAAATTATTAAATTATCATATTTTAACTTCTCAAAACGATACCAGAGAATATCTAAGTTTCATTTCCATGAATTAATTTGATTCCTAGTAGTTTTTAATGGAACTGTAATTATAAATCATGAATTATGCTTAACATATACTAATGTATAAATAATGTTATACTTTTTAAAATTTTATTCAAATAATATAATAAACTGATTTGTAGTAACCATATCAATTATGAAATGATGTATTTATGAAGTGGTAGTTAAAAATCAGTTTGTTAAATCATTTGAATTATGAATTTACATCAAATTTTAGATAATGTAGCATTATTTGTATACTCAATAAATATTTTAAGGGACAATTTTATTTCCATTTCTATGTTTTGGAAAAATGTCATTTTTTCCTATGTTTTGGGAAAATATCATTCTTTTTTTTTTTTTTTTTTAACTATCTATTCAAAATAAATCTATCTTCTCTAAAATTTCTAAAATACATCAAAATAGTCATTTTTGTCAGTCAACTAACTTTTAATTCAAGTGTTTACCATGATTGATAGGGTTAGTTTGGACATTTTTTAATGTAATTAATTAATAAAACATTCAATGAAAAATAGCATACAATTGTCAAACAATGGTGGAGATATTCAAATATAAACTAAATTAAAAAATATAAAAGAAAAATAAAATAAAACATAAAAATTTAACAAATTGAAAAAATTAAGAACGGAAAAAAAAAATGATCAATCAAAATGATCTAGTTTTAGGGTGTTCAAACCCAAATGATGATCTGGAGTTTAAGTTGTTCGAATCTAGATCTTCATATGGGTTTGATCTGGCTGTTCAAATTAGACTATCATCTAAATTTGATCTCAATCTTTAAACTCAGAAGATAATCTGGATTTGAAGTGTTTAGACAAAATCATTATCTAGGTTTGATTTGGTTCTTCAAACCCATATGACAATTTGGGTTCGAAGTCGTACGAACCAATATCATCATTTGGGTTCAACTTTTGGTGATGTTTGTTAGTGATGTTCTACGACAATCCTTTGACCAACAATGAAGGTAGTATACCATGGAGATCCATTTTAAATAGATAGTTAAAAAAATGACACTTTTTCAAAATAGAAGGATTAGAATGAAATTTACCCATACTCTTATTACACACAATTTCCTATTTCTGAAGTAAAATAGTGTTTTTTTTCCCCGAATAATAACGCCTTAACATAAACCAAACATGAAAAATCTCTCTCTCTCTCTCTCTCTCTATATATATATATATATATATGAAAGGAACAATAGTTGGCTGATATTTACAAATTAGGTTAAAAATGAAAAACATAGCAAGTCATAAGGTATCTTTCTAATGATTTTGATAGAGAACAATAGTTTATTAATTTTTATTTTTTTGAAATTAAGGGTTTATGATGTCGAGTTTGAGTAACTTTATTCTTCATTTGCATTAGCTTATTTTTGTGATAATTTCTTAAGAATATTTTGATAATTATTTTCTTGTTTTATCAAACTATAGATATGAAAATAACTCTCGATAATTAGTCGTGTACACACATTTTCATAGGAGGGATTCCATGTTTGTTGGCTAGAGGGGATTCTGACTTCAATTCCATGTAGTTTTGCCACCCATTATGGGAAAAATAGTCCGTGCATTTTTCCATTTTTGCTTTTTTTTTTTATGTTTTACAAATTAAATTTATTTAATTTATTTTGATAATTAATTTAATGTTTTTATTAAAATAATAATAATAACTAGATGGGATTGATTTAGTGATATACCCTTCACATGCATATTGATAATATTGTAACTTCGAGTTAAATCTCCCTCACCCTAACCTCAAATTTTAATAGTTCAAAAATATTTTTCAATATTAGCTTAAAAATATTATTTTTTAAATTAATTTTTAATATTTTAATTTATTTTAAAAATACTTTAAATATTTTATTTGATTCAAAAGTAATGTTAGATATCTATATATTATTATCAAAATTTAAAATAATTTACATTTAATTTAAAATCTTTAAAACAAATTTATTTTTCTTGAAAAGGACTTAAAATATTTTAATTCAACAATTAATTTAATTCAATATCATCCTATCTAATTTCACGTTGTACAAAGTCTAAAATACAAATAGTTTTTGTCTAATCCCATAACAAGGGATGAAAATAATTTCCTTTCATGATTTCATCCAATTCAGTTCAATTAGCTATTTTCAAAAAATAACCTTGTTCGCTTGCCTACAACAAATGCACTGAGGGGGCCTTTTTATTGGGATAATTTTCATTTGGGAAGGGTATCAAGGATAAGGTAAGGTCATTTGAGCAATGGGTGACTCGTGAGGCCCGCATAAGTTAGAAAGGCCCGCCTTTTATTATCCATGAAAGATTACGTATTGGTCATTTAAAGTAAGTATGTTTTCAATCCCTATTAATTAACTACTTTAAGAAGAAAATTTAATATTTATATAGTAATATTCCCCCTGCCCAAGTATAAAAAATATATATTATATAATAATATTTTTTTAACTATTATTTTAATATTTTAATCTTGATTTGGAAATTGAATATGTAGTACCACATTTCACCATGTCATCTCTTTCCAATTTTACAAAAGCTAATAAACAATATTGTGGACAAATTCAATTGTGACATTCAGTTGAGGTCAAAATATTAAGATAATATTCATAATTAAATGTTAATCCAATCCCCCCCTTAATACAATGCATCGAACGCACCTTAGATGTGGTGCCTATATAATGAGAATGTCTTTCTTTAATAATTTAATGTTTATAGTATCAAAAGTAAATGACAAACAAAAATGCCCTTTATTAACATGGTAGAAGCTATCAACTTTTTTTTTTTAAAAAAAAAAAAAAAAAAAAAAAAAAAAGAAAAAAGAAATCAACTCATCTTATTTCTCTCTTCCACTATTTTTTTTTTTCTCCAACCTTTTAGGACCGCTTTCTCTTTCTACAAATTTCATTTTTCTGTTAAATTCAACAGCTCAAAGATGGAATCTTAACTTCCCAAAAAAAAAATCACTAAGGTCCATTATTCGATTTTAAAAATATGAAGACTTAAAATATGCATTCAATCTAAATTTTTATGGAATTAAAAAGTTTGGTTATATTCAATATATACTTTTAAAGACTCCATAAAAGTCATTGAGTGTTCAATATAAAATTTTAATAACTTCGAAAATGTTTGTAAAAGTCATAGAATATTTAATATATACTTTTATTAAAAAATTATGGATTGATAGAAACAGCATTCATTCAATTTGGTAATATCCTTTGATAAAATTGTCCTCACCTTAAGTAATATCTCAACAAATAAATAAGTTTATACAAGTCATTAAGTATTAAGTTATGATTTTTTAAAAGTTTATGAAAATTAAAAGGTATTCAATATTTTTTTTTAGGAAAATAAAAGATATTCAATATGTTAATAATGATTTTTGGGGAATTTAAAATGTCAACGATTTTTGTAACTTTTGTGTGGAAATTGTAAAACTCAAACCCCACAATTTTTTTCTCATTTTTATTACAGAATCTCATAGGCTTTTGTGGGGGAAGGGTAAATATCAGACCTCAGAGTCTCTCTCTCTCACATTTAACTATCTCTAAACTCTGTTATGGTCATGTAAAGGTATTTCACTCATTCTTGTATACATTTTCTTTTTTCTTTTTCAATCCTCGTCACCAACGTATTGCAATTTTTTTTTTCAAGTTCTTATTGTTTGTACATTGTTGACTCTTGCAACTTTTTTTTCTTTTTTTTTTTTTATAATTATTTATCAAATTTCATGCACAATCTAATTAATAAGAGCATTTTTTTTTTCAAGTCTAGATATATAAATGTCTTCATCCAGTTTGATAACATTAACAATAATATTTGTTTTATTTTTTTTCAGAAGAACATATTTATTGACATGAAAAATATAATTTATAAAGTATATATCTTGTTTAGAAATCAATGAAAGTCTAACATTATCTGTGAGGATCTTTTAAACTAAAAATCTTTAAGAATCTTGCATAATTTATAAATTCATAAAAACTAATAGAATTCCATGAAAATCTTTTAAAATAGGAAGTTTAAAAGTTTATGAAAGTTTATCGCAATTCTATAAAATTAATAAGAAAATCATTCACTTAAAAAGTATATATATCCATAAAAGTTTTCGAAGATATAATTAAATACACCCCGAACTTTCATTCATCTTGCTAGGTTGTAAAAAATATTAATCCTTCAAGAATTTTAGGGACTAATTTTAGCTTTAAACTTCTTTGTTGTTTCATCTTAAATTTATTTATATGTGGAGTTCAAACATCACCTAAGGAATGAAAATAACATTATTGATTTTCTTTGATTGTAATCTACTTTCATGACTAATATTGTAGAATACTTTTGAATAGCCTTTAAAAGTTAAGCGATAAGTCTAGTTTGAACCCATAATATATCATTGGAATCCCCTCGACAAAAGAAATAAAGTTTGTCATTATATATTACCATCTTTAAACATTATGGCCTCCATTTTTGGATGTATTTCATTCTTGGCTTTATATTTGGTCTCCGTCCAATGGTACTTGTCAACATTGGCTCTCTCTCTAAATTTTTCTCTATAAGTTCTACCTCTTTATTGATCAATTTTGAATTTTATGGGTTTTGGTTTAAGGACACCAGAGTACTTTTGTTCCACAGTCAATTTTGTGTTATAAGAACTCAAATTACTAATTTAGTGACAATTATAAAAGTCAAGGTACAATTGTCGTTAATTTGGGAAAGCCTTAATTTTTAATTTTTGTTTTACATAAATTTAAAGCTAACGATGTTCCAGTACTTTTTTTGAAGTGAAGGATGCTCCAGTACTTGAGAATGATGCACAATGGCTCAATTTTTGGGCCTAAAATTGGAAAATTTAGGCCCGTTCGGACTGATTGGATGTAGTTGAGATGTGCTCATTTATAGGACCATGATGGGCCGAGCTCTCTCTCCAGCCTAACAGCCCCAGCGAACACAATCATATCTTGACATTCCAGAACATGATAGCCCGAAGAACTTTCTATTGTTTGTTCTTTTAAATTTACTATAACACAACCACGCTGTACCTAGGCACTAACGCAAAAAGTAGTGCTATACTACATAAAAAATTATCTAAATTCATTATCAAAATAATGTTGTAAGTTGATTTCTAACTATCACTTCTTTACTTCATTATGTTATAACGGATCAGTTTGCACCGTTGATTACACAAAAAAGTCGGGCAAATTTTAGATGTTGTAACATTATTTCTAACACTATTTGTTCCAAGTCCTCTTTCTTGGTTGGTGTAAAAGTATTGATTCCTAAAACTCTCACTTCAATACTAAATTACTAATTTATTGGATTATCTTCTTAGAAAGTAATTCCTTTTGCTATTTCTTTTATTTTTTTTTAAAAAATGTATAACAAAATCATTGCTCAAAATGTTTTTGAGTTCAAAGGATCAATTAGTTGGCAATCCTTGGACATAGGAGTTTTGCCTTTAGTTTGTTTTATTTTTTTATTTATTTGCTTGGTACCTTTTAGGTCAACAACAGAATATTAGTATCTAATCCCGGAACCTTTTATTATGGTATATGGCTACTTTGCTTTGGAGCATCTATTCCTTATTTCTCTAATTCGTTTTTTGAGGATTCCATTTAACAAGTGGTTTGGGAAAACTATTAATTAAATCCAAAAGATGTTGTATGTTGTGGGAAAATGAAGATAGAAATACAGCTGATTGTAAATTTGTAAGAAAATACATTTTTGCTTATACTAAACTAGGACATTTTATAAATTAGAAGGCAATGGAACTTTTTTTTTTTAAAAAAAAAAAAGAAAAAAAAAGGAATACAACATAATGTACATAACTATGAATATAAATTTTTCAATATTAAACTCAAGTTTTAAATTACCTCTTAGCTCGAATAGTTATACATCTTTTTATTCACATTAATGGTATGAGTTCAAAACCAATCATACATATTTTATAAGTATATACCAAAAGTTTACTCTTTTTATTATATGAGTAGAGGTCTTTTGTAAGAAAATATGCTAACAACATAAATAGTAATAAATTTTGATAGGTTCAAGTAGTTATTTGGCTTGTTTGGTATTAGCTTTCAAAATAAACAATTATTTTCTTTTCAACGCACATAAATATGTTATATTAAGTACTAAACTATTATATTCATTTACTTCTATTTACTTTAACATCTACAATAGTGGATCACAAGTCTTGCACTAAATTGGTATTTAACTAAAGGTCTTGCACGAAATTTATCAAACTTATATATGTATTAGACTCTAGTTCTACATCGAGTGAACTTTTACACAAATATATAAATTAATCATAAACTCGGAATGATTTAACTTAAATTTGGTTAAAGTTAATGTCAATTTAGTAACATTCCTATTTTTGTTGATATGTTCCTTAAAATTCCTAAGATGACACCAATTAAGTGAAGGAAAGTAATGTTGCAATTGCCCGTAATTTTATTAGATTCGTTAAATATTTTTCTTAATCCTAAAATTAAAGGTTTAAGTTTTATATTTATCTTTAAATATAATATGTGAGTTGTATTATGGAAATTTAATCGCCCTCTCCATCGTAAAAACAAAAGTGGAAGTGATACTATTTGACATCTGTTAACAAATGATGGGACTTGGTGATCACTCAAAACAAAACACTTTAACTATTTGAAAGAAAAGGATACGTCTTTAATTACTAGTTAAACAAAACACCTCAACTTTCTTATGTTTAATGATGAAGCATTTAAAGGGAGACAACTCACTCCCATCCCATCACACATTTCGATAAGACAACTTTTAACTACAAACACAACACAATCAAACCATGAAAGCTTTCTCTGGTTGGCATATTCACCCCTCCTGTTTTCCTGCCAGCAATCAAACCTTCTCATTGACTACTCTCACTCCAATCTCCAATAACATTCATTTATTCATCTAATTAAATTACACTTTGTATGCATTTATGCTACGAACTCCCCTCCAATTTTAAAATAATATTAGATATTTTATTTTTTATATCTCACTTACATCCCTATTTATGATATAATAAATATTAAATAAAAATATTTTTTAATAAAGTAAATTTTTAGCATACATTCACTATTTATTATATCAGCTGTTATGATGTAAAAAATATGATATCTAGTATTATTGTTCACCTTAATCACCATTTATTAAAGGTGTTCTTTTCTTTTCAAATGAATTTGATCAATTTGGATCTATTTATATATGATTTGATTTGATTAATCAAATCTTATACAATTTCAAATTGAATTGCACTTCAATCAAAAGTAGTAAAATTAAATGTTTCCAGCATGTTGGTTAGATTGAATGTACCGGTATTGGTTACTTACTAGAGTCAATTAGCTTTTTTTTTTTTTTTTAAGAAATGATTTATTATTGTCCTGTATAGTTAAAAGACAATTGTAGTAGTTTGATTTCATAATACAGAAGGGGAATCTTGAGACAACCCAATATATAAAAATATTTAGTAAATATGTTCTCCCGAGTCCACCTCTCTCTCACTCACAATCCAAGTGCACCCCACCGATGTCCTTCTCTAAACTCAATATCTTTCTTTCTTGTAGTCATAATTGAGCAATCCCTCTTGAGAGGTTTCAATTTCATTGTCAAGCACGAATGGGGCCATGGCCATCATGCCACGCCGGACCCACAATGGATCTCCATGAATCCAAATTTCTTATCATCAGATGGTGACAACCATTAGTTCATCAGTCCACAGCTGCAAAATATTTTGAATTGGGCCAGTATACTTCCAATCGATAGAAATCAATAAAGATTAGCTTTTGCACACAACCTATATTCCTAAGTGGACCATTCGTTATCATATTATTTTGCTAATTTTGCGCCTTCACTTCCCTATGTATGCCATCAAGTTGACATAATTATCTTGTTATTCAACCACATCATCATTTATATAACAATATTATTTTACTTTTCAATTAGCATTTCGATATAATTTTCATTCGAGTCAATGTGATAAGTGTTGTGGTAGTACCACTTCAGGATCTTCCATTTTGATATTGATCTTATAATTTTATAGGTCTTAATATTCATGTATTTTAATATATAATTATCGTTATGATCCATCAAGTAATAATCAACAGTGTATTGTCTATTAATATAAGTGGTTGTGCATTTTACTATCGATCTTAGTAGTGAGAGTTTAAATCTCTTTGGACCATGCTAGTAGTAATTGCTAAAAGAAGATTTTGATAAATCTTTAATATATAATTTTGGTGTTAGTTTTTAAGAGAAAAAAAAAAAAGAAAAATCAACAAATCCAAAAGTATCTCAACAAAATCTTTTCTTCTATTAATTACCATGTTATTTTCTTTGGGAATTAAGCATTTTTCTTTTTTAATCTAAAGTTTAAATTTTAAGAAATCTTTGTGATATTCATCATCATTAATATGAAGGGTCAATTATTGTAGTTGTTAAAATAATCATTGTTAATTGTGCTTAAGAAATAATCTACTGTGTAAAATTAATTAAATATTTGTTTGATTAATTTTGCTATTAAAACTCCTATAAAACTCGAAAGCAGATTATATTCATGTGCCCGCGTGTGTTTGTTGTCTGTATGGTTAAAATAATCTTTGTTAGTTGTGTTTAATAAATAATATATTGTAAAATTAATTAAACTGTTGTAAATCAATTGGATGTCACCCTATAGTATTTTATAACATTCATATTAAAAATCATTATTACTCAAATAATGATCATTATAATAATATTGTAAATCAATTGGATGTCACATTTTAATATTCTATAATCTTCACATTAAAGATCATTATTACTCAAGTAATGATCATCATAATAGTGTTTTAGTTATGTATAACTTATGTCTTTTCTATATCTTATATTTATGATTCTTAACCTATAAATAGAGGGTATATAAATTTGTACAATTTATCATTTGCATAAGAAATGAAAGAATAAAATAGCAACTCTCTCCAAAAATTTTCTTGTGCTTTATTTTTAGTTCTTGTTTTTAATCTACAATATCTTAATATTGCATTTGTTTTATAATACATTATCAGCACGAGTTCTAACCATTTATTTTTCATCAAGGTAGAATTTTAGTCAAATAGATTTTTTTTTTCATAATATTTGTTTAGTTTTCTATTATGTTATTGACATGTAGTACTTTGACATGATTTATTAAGCGTTCTTTCTCTCTACTGCATTTTATGTATTTATATGTTTATGAATTATGCTCTTTCCGTTTGTCTATATAAATCTTTATTATTATTTTCATGATTATTTACATATTTGGTTACCAATTAATATATTTTATATTCTTGGATGGGTTATGTTTTCAATTCTTTACTTTGTTAATCAATTGTTATTAACTTTGTTTTATTATACAGTTTCTTATATCAATTATAACTTGATTATTAATTATTTTATAATGATGAACTTTATTATATATTTGTTTTATTTTACTACTAATCAATAAATTGATTATACGTTGAAGTATAGTTATAACACCATTGTTAATATATTTTTTATAATTCCTTTATACTCTCTTGGTCAATTAGAATTCATGTTATTAAGCATGTAAATATAGTTTTCTTGTTTGATGCAAAGTTAGTATATATACATCTATTAGAATAATTATTAATTATATGTTGTATATATGAATGTTTTTCTTTAAGCATCTAGTATATTATAATATTATTGATTATTATACTTAAATTATGTTATGTATGAAAAAATTGTTTATTATATACTTCACCCTTTTATACAATTTATTAATTTTGTTATATGTTGTCAATTAATAGTTTTCAACATGTCAAATCTGACAAAGCTCGAGTTTACTGTCTTTGATATTTCTGGTAGTAATTATTTGGCATGGACTTTTGATGCTGAAATTCACCTAGTTGCCAAGAATCTTGGAGATGCAATAAAAGAGAAGAATGAGACATCCTCGCAAAATCGCATGAAGGCAATGATATTCCTTTGCCATCATCTCTATGAAGGTTTAAAAACTGAATATTTAATAGTAAAAGATCCATATGTCCTTTGAAATAATTTGAAAGAAATGTATGATCACCAAAAGACAGTAATACTTCCAAAAGCTCGCTATAACTAGATGCATCTGTGATTGCAAGATTTTAAAAGTGTAAGCGAGTATAATTCCGTAATGATTAAAATTATTTTTCAATTAAAATTATGCGGAGAAAGTGTTACTAATGAATATATAAAATTATGCGGAGAAAGTGTTATTAATGAAGATATGTTAGAAAAAACATACTCTACTTTCCAAACCTCTAATATGCTCCTGCAATAGCAATATCGAGAAAGGGGTTTTAAAAAATATTCTAAGTTGATATCATACATTTGATGAAAAATCATCAATCCCGATCAATTGGATCAATAACATTCCCTGAAGTGAATGTTGTATCTGTTAATGATCCTAGGCGTGGGCATGGTCGTAATCGTGGTTGTGGACGTAACCGTGGTCGTGGTTATGGACGTGGTTATGGTAATTATAACAAAAACTCCTCAAATTTCAAGAAAATTTTATCTCACCACCAGAAGTAGAAGAATAATAAGGAAAAACAAAAAGAAAATGGTTATCAAAATAAAGCTTTAAAAAATAATGAAAGTATTTATCACAGATGTAGCATGAAATGACATTGGAGGTGTACATGTTGTATAGTAAAACGTTTTTTTTTTTTAAATTTTACCAAACTTCCTTAAAAGAAAAGGGAAAAAGTGTTGAAACAAATCTTACCAAATACCATGATTCTATGGATTTGACACACTTAAATGTTGCAGATTTTTTTGAAAATTATGATGAAAATTTGAATGATGATGGAAACATAAATATGACTTAAGATGATGTTCTTATAACAAACTGTTCTAATTGTGTTATTTACAATATATTTTAATGTTTATGTCATCAGTATGTTTAGTACTTCTAATTTTCAAAAGTGTGTTGTTTTTAGTGTATTTTGTTGCAAATGTGTTGATTAATGTTTAGTGTGTTTTATTTTCAATATGTTTTCAGTGTGTTCATGTTTAAAATCATAAAAAGATTGTATTTGATATTTTATTCTCTATTCTTATAATTTTCTTTTTCTTTTATTTATGAAAAAATATGGTTTTCATTGATCACATAATTGGTGTTAAACTTAATGATGAAGCTCTTTGTCTAGCAGATAGTGGAACAACACACACCATACTTAAAGATAAAAAATATTTTTTCAATCTTATATTGATTGAAGCTAATGTTAGCATAATATCTGGTGTTGCAAACCTTATTGAAGGTTATGGAAAAGCTCATATATTATTACCTAGTAGCAAAAAATTTATAATAAATGATGCTATGTTTTCTAGTAGATCAAAATGAAATCTACTAAGTTTTAACGACATATGTCGTAATGGTTATCATATTGAGACAACGAATGAAAAAAACGTTAAATATCTTTATATTACGTTTATTGTCTCAGAGAAAAAATATATATTGGAAAAATTACCAGTATACTCTTCTAGATTATATTATACTTTTATAAATCCAATCGAATCGTATATGGTTGTGAACCAAGAGTTGTTGAATCTAAGGACTTTTATTGTTTGGCATGACTGGTTAGGTCATCCGGGTTCAATAATGTGCGAAGAATTATAGAAAATTTGCATGGACATCTTTTAAAGAATCAGAAGATTATTTTGTCCAAAGATTTTTTATGTGCTGCTTGTTTTCGAGGGAAACTAATTACAAGGTCATCTATAACAAAAGTTGTCATTGAATCTTTTGCATTTTTAGAATAAGTTCAAGAAGACATATATGGACCTATTAATTTATCATGTGGACCATTTCAATATTTTATGGTACTAATAGATGCATCAACACATTGGTCACATGTTTGTCTATTATCTACTCGTAATGTCGCATTTGCAAGACTTTTTGCCCAAATAATCCGATTACGGACTCAATTTTCAGATTATATAATAAAAAAAAATCATCTTGGTAATACTGGAGAATTTATATTTCAAGCTTTTAATAATTATTACATGTCCATTAGAATTATCATCAAGCATCATATTGCTTACACATATACACAAAATAGGTTAGCAGAATCATTTATTAAAAGACTTAAATTAATTACTAAACCTTTATTTATGAAAACAAAGTTGTTTAATTCTGTTTAGGGACATATCATATCACATGTTGTAACACTTATTCGCATAAGGGCAACTGCATATCATAAATACCCTCCATTATAACTTGTCTCTGGTAAAGAACTTAATATTTCCAATCTAAGAGTTTTTGGTTGTGCAGTATATGTTTCTATTGCTCTACCATTGCACAATAAAATGAGTCCACAAAGAAGATTGAGAATTTATGTTGGATTTGAATTCCCGTCAATTATTAAATATCTTGAACCTTTGACAGGTGGTATTTTCACAGCACGATTTGCTGATTGTCAATTTGATGAGACAGTTTTTCCAATATTGGGGTATAGAAACAATAGTTGGAAAGACAAGAAATTTCGTGGAATGCATCATCATTATCTAATTTTGATCCTCGTACAAATCAATATGAATTGAAAGTTCAGAAAATAATTCACTTGCTAAAAATTGTAAATTAATTACCAAATGCATTTACTGATGGTAAAAAGGTGATAAAGTCACATATACTAGTTGTTAATGCTCCTGCTCGTATTGAGGTCTCTGAATGACAAGTTGCTAATATATCAGTAAATGAGTCTAATGCACGTCAAAAGCGTGGTAGACCACTCGATTCCAAGGATAAAAATCTTAAAAAAAAAAAGAGCAAAATAAGTAAGTTGACACTTCCGAAGTTATTAATATTCCTAAAGAGCCCATAAAAGAAATAATTGATATAACTTAACAAATAACCTCAGAAGAGGGTCAAGTTCCTGAAAATAACTATGATGAAGAGATCTCAATAAAGAGATGAAACCGAAAGGAAACTGTTATTGATAATATATTTGCATATGCAGTAACTTTTGATATTATAAATGAGGATCTTGAATCGAAGTCAATTGATAAATGTTGATGTAGAAACGATTAACCAAAATGGAAAGATGTTATCCAGACATAATTAAATTCACTTGAAAAACGTCAAGTCTTTGGATCTATTGTCCAAACACCTGAAGGTGTGAAACCTGTAGGCTACAAATGAGTATTTGTGTAAAAACGTAATGAGAGAAATGAAGTTGTAAGGTATAAAACACGACTTGTTGCATAAGGTTTCTCTCAAAGACCTGATATTGGTTATGATGAGACTTATTCTCCAGTGGTGGATGCAATCACATTTAGATTTTTAATTAGTCTGGTAATTACAGAAGGACTTCATATGTATTTAATAGATGTTGTGACAGCTTATTTGTATGGATCACTTGATAGTGATATTTATATGAAAGTCCCTAAAGGACTGAAAATGTCTGATGCATGCAATTCAAAACCTTAGGAAATGTATTCGATTAAATTACAAAGATTTTTGTATGGATTAAAGCAATCTGAATGTATGTGGTATAATCGTCTCAGTGAATATCTTTTGAAGAATGGTATATTAACAATCCAATTTGCCAATGTGTGTTTATTAAAAAATCAAGATCTGGATTTGCTATTATCGCAGTTTATGTTGATGATTTGAATATCATCAAGACTCATGAAGAGCTTATAGACACGGTAACATTTTTGAAAAATGAGTTTGAAATAAAATATTTGGGTGAAATAAAATTATGTCTCTGCTTGCAGATCGACCATCTATCTAGAAAAAATTTTCTCCACCAATTAATTTATACAAGAAGGTATTAAAGCGCTTTAACATGGATAAGTCTCATACAATAAGCTCTCTCATAGTTGTTCGATCCCTCGATATGAAAAAATATCATTTTCGTCCTCGAGAGGATAATGAAGAAATTCTTGGTTCAGAAGTATCATATCTTAGTGCTATTAGTGCACTAATGTATCTTGCTAATTTCAGAAGACCTAATATAATATTCTCTGTTAATTTACTAGCAAGATATAGTTCTTCACCAACTCGAAGACATTGGAATGGTGTTAAACAAGTACTTCGTTATCTTTAAGGAACATCAAACATGAGTTTGTTTTATTCAAAAGACTCAAAGGCAGAATTGATCGGATATGCAGATGTTGGATATTTATCAGATCCACATAAAACACAATCTCGGACAAGTTATTTGTTTATATATCGTGGTACTGCTATATCTTGGCGTTCTACAAAGCAAACTCTAACTGCCACATCTTCAAATCATGCTGAAATATTAGCATTACATGAGGTAAGTCGAGAATGCGTATGGTTGAGATCTCTGATTCAACATATCTATAAAACATTTGATCTTCCATTTGTTAAAGAAAGTCCAACAATTTTATATATGTCGTTGTCGATTTTTGGTTTTGATCGACTGGATGATCCAAAACCCAATACCTGCAATTAGAAAACACATCAAAGAGAAGAGAGAGGAATAACAAAAGATGGAACACTGAGATTTTTTACATGGTTCGGCAAAATGGTGCCTACATCCACGGTCACTCTCAATATCTTTTTTCAGAGTGATTGTAATACTCAAATTCTTCTTTTTTTACAATGAATTTCCATCTCCTATTTATAGAGAAAGATGGATTACACTTGAGTGATGTACACATAAAGAAATCAACTACTCTGACATAGCATTTATTGTATTGACTAACAACTATGTCATAGTCATACTGCATTAATTGCTCATCGGGATCTGGAATATCCTGGAGCTCGCTGGTACGAGACCTGAGAGCTGAGAGCTCTATCCTGCTAGCTGAGCTTGAGGCTGAGCTAGCTGCGAGCTGGATGCTGAGTTAGCTGCGAGCTGGATGCTGAGCTAGCTAAGAGCTGGATGCTGAGGAGCTGCGAGCTGAGCTAGCTGAGAGCTGGATGCTGAGGAGCTGCGAGTTGAGTTAGCTGATAGCTGCGAGCTGAGCTAGCTGAGGAGCTGGATGCTGAGCTAACTGAGAGCTGGATGCTGAGGAGCTGAGCGATTTACGAGCTGAGCTAACTGAGAGCTGGATGTTAAGGAGCTGCGAGCTGCGAGCTGAGCGACCTGCGACCTGCGACCTGGAGGCTGATGAGCTGAGAGCTGGACCAGCCTATTTGATTGGTTCTTTAGGCTTTTACCAGCCCATTTTTGCAGTCCCAAAAATAGGTATAACAGATGACAAAACAACTTGTATCGCACAAGGCCAAGCACATTTCACCAAAAATTTTTTTTTTTCACATATGAACTTCAAAATAAAAGAAATATAGACGTTCATCAAATTCGATCTTGTGACAACATGTCAGATTTGTTCATAAAAGCACTTTCAACAATAACATTTGATAAATTGGTGAATAAAATTGACATGCGTTGGTTCAGAGAATTTTGTTAAAATTCACCAAAAGAAGACATATTGGCATGAGGGAGAGGTTATTACGTACAATAATTATGTATTCTTTTTTTCCTTTATCAAGATTTTTTTTTCCCCACAGGGTTTTTTTTCCTAATAAGACTTTTAAAAAGACATATTCTTTGTATGGTGGATATCCAAAGGAAGAATGTTGTAAATCAATTGGATGTCACTTTTTAGTATTCTACAACATTCACATTAACGATTATTATTACACAAATAATGATCACCATAATAATATTGTAAATTAATTGAATGTCACCCTTTAGTATTCTATAACCTTCACATTAAATATCATTAGTACTCAAATAATGATCATCATAATAGTATCTTAATGTTATGTATAATTTGTATTTTTTCTATTTCTTATATTTATGATTCTTAGTCTCTAAATAGATGATACATAAGTTTGTATGATTTATCTTTTGCATAAGAAATGAAATAATAAAATAGTAACTCTCTCCAAAAATTCTTCTTTTGTTTTTATTTTTAGTTCTTGTTCTTATTCTGCAGTATCTTAATATTGTATTGGTTTTATAATATAAATATCTGTTTGATTAATTATGCTATTGAAACTCCTATAAAACTCAAAAGCAATTTATATATGTGTGTGTGTGTGTGTGTAATATTATATAATATCTCAAAAATAGATAGTTTTAGTTACTATCATATTCAGAAGGTTAAACTGATAGAAAAAAATCCAATTATAGTATTTAAGACGTAAGGTTATAATACGTCAATATGTCCCGTTACGTGCAATAATATTTAAGACTTAAAGTTATGATACATTAACACACTCTCTCATGTGCAACGTGGACAAGTAATAAATGATGAACATATACTTAACATCTCCTATTATATAACATATGTAATGAAAAGATTTTCAGATAAAGGGAAGATAGATGATTTGAACTAGAGACCTCTAAACTAAGATTTTCAGATAAAGGAGGGATGAAGGATTTGAACCAGAGATCTCCAAGTTATGATATTATCTTACTTACTATTAGACCTAAAAACTTAAGTTGATAAGAAAATACCCAACTATAGTATTTAAGGTTTGAGGTTATAATACGTTGACAGATAAAATTAAAATATTTGATATAAATATATTTATGTATAATTAAGGGTGATTAAAATTAATGATGATAATTTTACCTTTTAAAAGTTTTATTAAATTCAACAATAGATTATTCATAATTATTTTATAAAAGTTCCAAAATTTTTGTCCATTTATTCACATGATCAAATAATCACTTTTGAAAGTTTTACCAAACATTTATTTTGTACAAAAATACTAAATAATCCATATTTTATTAGTACATTTTACTTTTCAGTTATTTATTAGTCTAAAAAAAATTATATTTAGTCATGTGGAAACTTAAATAGGGAGTTATTGTAGCTTTTTTCTCTTTATGTTTCTGAAAGGTTATTGTGGCTTTTTAACAATCAAAATCTTTACATTTTACGGTAATTTATTTACAAATGTTCTTCACATTGAAATATATGAGTAAAATTTGATAGGGAATTGAAAAGTGATGCTTGAGCATATAAGTTAATATGTGTCTAGTGTCTTTCATGTTTCTATTAGTATATTATATTTCCATGGTTTGATCAATAACCAAAATATTGATTGAAGTTAAACCAATTACAAATACTTATATGATTTTGTGATCAGTAATGATCATTGTTGTAATATTCATTGGCCGGCACCTAATCAGTCTGATAACCCCAAAGTCGAGGGTCGTGATTGCCAAAGGTGAGTAATTAGGCAAGTTGTCAAATAATCAGTCTAACTCGGCTAACTCGACAGAAACCCATCAACAACAACAACAACAAAACCCAAAAACCATAAAAAATAACCAAAAATTGAAGTCATCAAGATCCAAACAATAAACAAATTTTGATTGTAAAATCAAATACTAACATTTGCACTACAAAATTGAGCAAAGGACTAGTGGAGATGACGTTGTTGTTAAGAGAATCGTTCATCGAGAGTGAGAAAGATTAGAAAAGAGAGAGAGAGACTTGGTTGTGGTCGCTGCATGGGTGGATGAGGTAGGGGTCGGGGTCGTCATCTCCGTTGTTCATCGCCGTCACCTGCACTGGTGGTTGTTGTCTCCGAATCTGATGGATGAGGTTGTCGTCACCAACACACATGAGAGAAAGAGAAGGATAAGAAGAAGAAGGTCGATTAAAAGAAAAAGAAGAAAAGAAAATAGTAAATGGGCGGCAACTATATGTAAGAGAGAAGGGTGAGGGTTTGTATGTGTATATGTGTATATGTGTCTATACATATATATATATATATATATATCTCTATTAGGCAACTTACACAAATGACCCTCAAGTTTAATAAAATTATATCATATCAATGTTTGAATCTTGGCCACTTATACATATTTTTTTTTTTTAAAAAAAAAAATATCAGTTTACATCTTTAAATTTCAAAAAATAATAATTGCCTCCCAAAACTATACTTATCATTAATCATCGATTACTCGCCGAATAATCAATAAATTGTTAACCGTTGTCTCACTGGTCGATTAGTAATTAGCAATCTTTACAACATTGGTAATGATTAGCCAGTAATAATATAAAAGAATATAATTCTCAACTTATCAAGACACACAATAGATACACTATCTCTTAGCACATATGGTTATATACTTCTTCATCTTTTAAAAGAATAAAGGTTTAGTTTCCATCAAACATATATTATATTATCTCCCCCAAAAGATTAAGCGCTCAATTCTTAGTAGTTGTCTGGACTGTATAAATAATGTTTGATCTTAACGAGGTTTGCAATAAAGGCAATTATCTCCCATTTATTGGGAGTGAATAATTTTCTCCAATTCATAAAGTAGATATCCGAACTGCGTAAATAATATTTAATATTAACAAGTCCTGATAAATCTCTAACTTATTTGGTGTTAACTTTTGAAAAAAATTAAAATCATTTTCTTTAACAAACTATAATGAATGATTTATAGTATTTTTTTTAAACTGAATTATCGATAGTTTTAAAAACCATAATTTCCATCAAATAAATTAGAGATAATTGTAGAGGTAACCCTTTTTTGAGGTTGAAGTTAAAAAATAACATTTTTTTTAATCTCTTATTTCTACCAATAGTATTTTTGTCTAAAAACAGATTTTATTACAAGATTTTTTTTTAAAAAAAAAGTTAGTGTTCAATTTGGACTTTAAAAAATAGTTATTTATATTAAAAAAAAAAAACCAATCTAAATTAACACAAAACATGTAATCTCGATTATGTTTGTGACATTTATATTTTCTGAGAAATATATTTACTTTTATTTCTTGCGTACATGTTTCTTTAGCTATTATAAATATATAATTCATTTTCTTTCTCCCACTTTTCTCAACTGCATCCAATTAGGAGCCTTATCATTAAAATGCCAGTTGCCAGCTTCTTCTATTTCCCTAAAGTTGATGGGATCTAGTAATGATTTTAAATAATCAAATCAATAAATTTGCCACTTTTTTTTTTAAAGATTTTGACATTAAAAAAAATGAACAAAAAGGTACTAACTAACTCATCAAGTGAAATTAATCATACAGTTGAGGACGACCATTGACGATTGACTGCGTTAAAGTATTACTTACTACGAAACAAATCATTAGATTTACCTACCATGTCGAATTGAAGAGATTCTATCGACAACAAGAAATGAAAAAATAAAAATCAGTAGGATTGTTAAATAACTGCGAACGAAATTATGCAATCAAAACAGTTTTGGTAGATGGAAACTACTTCTTGTGGTGAAAAATGGGGCATACTATGAGTCAACCATTGTTTGGCTGCCACATTTTAGTTTTTTCTTTTTTCATTTTTTCACTTTATAACCATCGGGATCTCATGATCTAGATCCTTATAGTATGATCTTGACTATTATTATTACTACTCCTTAATAAATTGGAGAGAGTTATCCATATACAGTAGAAAAATTATCTATAAATTAGTGAATATTTTTAATAGATTATCTATAATTATGAACTATTTAGAAATTATTCACTTTTGTGAATAGAGGTGTTTAAACTCGATCATTTACTTATTGATAAGTAAGCTAGATGAGAGTGCACACTGATGCACTCTACTTTAGAGCACATTTTAGTTATATTAGTAATCGAGGGTGCTGAATATTGTGTAAGATGTAATCGGCAAAAGCATGGATATAAGGATTGAAAATACACATAAATTATTATCATCGTTGATTTTTTCAACTAAATTTTTGTTGTGTCAAGGCCTAAAATGGCTATGCTTTCTCCCTCCATAATATATGTGCTCCAGCGCTAAATGATTTATTCATTAAAGATAAATGTTGAACCAATGACAAACTTACATTTTTCAAATTTTAGAACATGAAATTAACAATGGACAGTCGTAAAATTATTTTAAATTTAATTTCTTTCATTAACTCGCATGAAGTTTTAAACGACAAAGTCCAGTTGACATGCTCACCAAATACAAATCTAATAAATCAAATCCTCAGAAAAAGTGAGGGAAAAAAGAAAGCAAAAGAGGAAAGGCCTTTTTAAATCTCTTTTGAGGGGTCTCCACTCTTTTTAAGATTGCACTTTGAATTAGGGTGATGAGATGCTACAAAGAAAGAACCAAAGCAAAGAAAAAGAGTCACTTTTATTTATTTATTATTATTATTTTTTTTCATAGAAAAGGCTTTGTCTTTATCTACCCCAATCGTCACATTCTGATCAACCCATCCTGTCCATCCATCGCATCAAAACTAAGCCGAAACATGATAGCCAGCTATATTGGCGGACCCACATACCCATTTTTGTCAAGGCAAAAACCACTTCCTTCTCCTCGCTCACAAGCAACACAGCCCCTCCATGAAAGAGAAACACATCATTCACTTCATGATATTAAATGCCACGTCAGCGGCCTGCAAGACAGCAGGGCTTGGGCCTTGGCTTTGGCAGCTGCAGCACCTGGTCAGCTTAAATTATGGGCCACTCGTGCACTTTTTTGTATTTTTATTTTTGGGCCACGCCATGCCTGTACATGTATGCATGCATGGATGGAACGTTCTGCTACTTCAACAGCAAGCTATCAGATCTGAGCTCTGACCCACTCTCAGTCTCTGAGTAGTTCTCAGTCGCTCTCAGAAACACTGAGATTCTCCTGTTCAGTTTTTGCCATATCGATCATTTTCAACCTCTTTTCTATCCTTCTACTCTTTTTTTCTTTAATATATTTTTCTCTAATTTTTCAAGCGATAAGACCGAAAATTTAAGACTATAATGGTATGATTCTCTGGCTAAAAAAGAGAGAAACGACAGAGAGAGAGAGAGACAAACACCAGTTACACTCTTGTTTCTGCTTGCATGCCGTATGTATAAATTATGTTTAACTTCTTTTTTTTTTCTCCATTCAAATTTACTATATGAGAGTATGTATATATTTATTTTTCACATTTTTTTTAAAGAATCAACATTTTAACTTATATTATAAGGACATATGTACTATGCATACATGCATAATACAGTTAAAATTAATAAAATTTTAAGTTTGGTAATGCATTTACTGTTTTAACTTTAGTGGTTGCTAATTGAATGCATCACATGTGAAGGCAACGCTCGGGTAAGGGCAGATCAGTGGTGGGTCTGGGTCAAGAAAGAGATGCAAAGACTGGACATATAAATTGAAATAGCCACTGAAGGATCGCCCTGACAAGCTTCATCTGAGCTTGTTAGCACAGCCAGTTTTATGAAATCACGTGCATGCATGATGGAGACAATGTGCATGTGGATTGATTACTTGAAATCATATTTATGTGCATATAAATGTATACTTATGCAATTGTATTTGTGATAACGTTTTATTAATTTGCTAGAGGCAATCGAACTATCAAAATATGTTTTGTTAATCCAACGATCTTCGAATACCTAACCATTAAACTGCACAAATCTTTACAGACTATTTTAATTTTCAACTGTAGGGGCAGTCGGTTCTTACCACTTAAACCTTTATTCTAATATTTAAGAACTGAATTAAGTGAGCTTATTTTGTCCGTTATTCCTTTTGTTTTAAACTTATGTCTTATGTTAAGTTCAAAACATTTTATTTTAAAAACTCAATTTTTTTGACTTTTCACTTAATGAAAAAGAATTAATCAATAAATTAACATTACTTTCTTAAAGTAATCGTTAACTATTATATTTTTATCAAAATGTCCCAAATGAAAAATTGTTAACTTTAAATAAACCCTAATTAACCCTAATTAACTTTAAAAAGAGCAATGGTCATTAGCATTGATGGCCATAATAACGATCAAAGCGTCGGCAGGCGTTCTCCCTGTGTCGTTGGGAGTTGGGAGGAGGTCGATCAGCTTCTTATCGTTTGAAGGGAGAAGACCACACCTCCTCCCATTCAATTTAGGAGTAAGGAGGCTATTGACGACCTCCGTGCTATTGCAAGAGGTTACCAATGACCTTCATCCTTTTACAAGCGGCCGATAGCTGCCTGCTGCTGGAGATGGAGGGGATCATATATAGTCTCCTACATTCAATTTTATTTTTTATTTTTTGTAAAATGGCAGTAAAAATATTAATGTTAAAAATAATTTAAGCTTTTTTACTTTAATTCATTCAAATAATTAAAATGATAAATACCATGGCTATGAAAATAATTTTTTTCTTGATATCAAATATTATATAAAGATAAAGGAAAATATTCTATGTACATTTCCATTAAGTCAACTCGATAGTAAAAACCAAAAATGTTCGGAAATCTCATATCATTAATATTTCTTAATAAGATCTTAATCAAATTAAGAACCATTAAGAATTAAGACAAAAAAGCAAACACCACATTAGTTTCATTGCCCTAAAGCACCTCTCAAAATGTAGCAAAAAATCATGTTATGTGTGATTTAAGCATAATTCTTTGTACTAAAAATATACAAAATTTGAAATATAACTTTATTTAGATCTGTTATTTATAACTTTTTTGGATACAATGCTAATATTTTTATTTATTTTTATATAATTACAAGGTAGTTAAAAATTAACGGACAACAATGGTTAAGGATTTGCTCGAATTTATCGAAACTAAACATTATATGTGACCTAAAAATTTACTTTTACAACAACAGAAGAAACTATGTGTAACTTCTATAAATTTATTCTCATAACATTGGAAAATATCTATTCTTCTATAATAAAAATCTACTGACACCAATTGTTGGAGGTTTGTTGGAATTTATCAAAACTAAACACAATATGTGACCTGAAAATTTACTTTTATAACACCGGAAAACACTAAGTTTGGCTCTTATAAATCTATATATTCACAAATATTGAAAAAAAAAACTATTTTTCTATAAGAAGAAAAGAAAACTCATTACACCTACTAATGAATACACATGATAGGATTTGAACTCCTATCTGGGTGTAAAAGAAAAGTATGCCTTGAATGATGAGTGGATATGTACATTAAAGTGGTTTTAACTTGATAATAAGGTTTTTCTTTTAATTATTTTTTGAAGAGATTATGTCTGAATTTTATATTTATCATATTGTATTGTAATTTATTAGGATCAAGAATTAGAAAATCTGTTCATATTATCTTAAATTTAAATTTGAAAAACAAAATTTAAAAACAAATTAAGAATAATATTTAACTGTGCCCATATATTAAAATGTAGTCTAACCTTAAGGGTAAAAGAAAGCGTTCAAGTTTAAAATAAAAAATAATAATAATAATAAATAAAAGAGTTCTTTTGAGGCCGTTACTTAAAGCACACCTTGAGGAGAAACTATATCAAAACAAGTCAAATTTACATATCTTTATTTTTTGCAAAGTTAAAATAAAAATAAAATTTTTTTTTTACAATTTTATTTTATCATGTTAGAGTGTTCTGAGATATACATTAACATTTTTTTAGGAAAAAAAAAAAAAAGAAGAGAAAAAATAGCTTATAGATTTCCACAATGCCTTTTCTCGATGCTACTTATGATTTACACGTTTAAGAGAATTACTTTGCCGGGGTTGAGGAAAATTGCAGCAGGTTTTGTGGGTAGCATGGTCCTTAGTGGCTCGACGGACAAGAAAAGAAACAGCGGCAACGTCTGACCAAGTTACAATTGGGCAAATTACATTGACACCCTAATTTTAGACAATATTGCAGTTATATGCAGTGTTTGCTTTTCTTAGACAAATATAGTACGTGGCTTCCATTAAATTGAATCTTTCATTGAGTTAAATTTTAAAGTTTGAAAATTCCCTTTAAAATGTTTTTACCTTATTAAAATTATAATATTTTTTTTTTAAATAATATTTGAAAATAACATAATATTTCATTTAGACTGAAGTTTTAACCATATTACAGTAATTGTCCTAGTATTTCCTCCACAAACTAGAGGGGTAATATATCTCCTCTAGTCACAAGGGAGCCTCCACAAACTCGGGGGAGTATAGTGAAGTCATTCGATAAATTTATTTTTATTTTAAACAATTTATATTTTTTTCTTTTTTGAGATAATATTTTTGTCTCGCTTGATGTAAAGATATATTTATGCTTCAAACGTTTGAATTCACCATAACGATGGTCAATGAAACTCAGAATATGTTTGTCTATAAAAAAAATTAGTATGGTCAATGAAACTCAGAATATGTTTGTCTATAAAAAAAATTAGTAGAATGTACCTACAATGCTGCTTAAACTCAACTCAAGGTAGGTTGCTGCAAGTTGCCCTATGGAGTTTCACAACCCCTTTTGTAGACCGGAGCACATGAGATATCTGCCCGCTGATGAGTACGTAGAAAGCACAGGAGCAGTAATAAATGGTAAAGGAGGTATGTAGTACAAAATGGCAGTTGTTTGTGTGGTACGGTTCTACATGCATCACCATCAATTGCTTATAATCACATGCCCTTGATATCTGTGTTTTAAATATACTGATTCATGGCCGTAGATTAAGAGGGGTCCACGTTAAAGATGAGGCTGTACTCTGTAGTGCCCAGACAATTCTTCAATTATTGAATTCAATTTTGATAGTGCATTGATATTGTGAAATGATGATCAATTCGTCATATACAGCTTGTACATCCATTATGCACCTTCTTAATTGCTATTGTGTCATAGTTTTTATTCCCTATCATATATGCAAGATTATAATTTGTTTCCGATTCTACCACCGTTGATTTGGAAAATTTTCTGCTGTGTTTCCTGATGGTGGTGTACGGTTTTGTTTTAAAAAAATAAAGAAAAGAAAGGTACTCCCTGACACAGTGACGCGATATATGAACATATTAATTTTGGCTTATGAAAAGATTGAATAGAGAAAGTTGATTATGGGACTTTAACATATATGTTTTAAATAAAGGTTTGACATATGGTTAAATTATTTACTTAAAACAATTTTTTTTTGAAGCTATTTACAGCAATAGGTTATTCAAGTAATTTCAACATCAGAGTCGCAATTTCAATCTCAGGTAAAAGGTACTTTTTTTTTTTTAAAGTTGACATGAAACTAGTAAAGAATTTCAATCTCAGGTAAGGGACTTGTTGAGGGATACAACTTTAAAGTTAACACCAATGCCTCTGTTAAAAAATAATTTACAAAATTTTTTGCAGTTTGTTTATATATATATATAAAATAGGATTGCGATTGTAAGTATTTTTTATTTCATTTAATTACTTTTAAAAAGTACTCTTACACTTACCATTTTTATATCTTCGGTGACAATAAGGACCAAAAAAAATTATAGAATGTTTTTTAAGCTATTAAATAGAAGAATTCCTATATGGGATGATGAATTCCAAAAGCACCAAGATAATGTATATTAAAATCTAGGGTAACGCTTGTTTTAAAAAAAAAAAATCTATGTAATACTGCTAAATAGAATAGTGAAAAATGGTTATAAAAGTAGTTACAAGTCATTAAAATTAATAAATAGAGTTACTTTTTATTTTGTTTTTGGGAAGAAGGAATATAATTTCAGAAGCTTCACCCAGTGAGAAGATGTTGAAAAAAAAATTAAAAAGTTAAAAACAAAGTTAACAACTATCCATTAACAATGCTTTTCTTCCAAACAGCAGCTAAATACCAAAATCGATTATTACATTGATATTCTTAATCTCGATTGGAATTACAATTTAGATAGATTTTACTCAAGTAAGTGCTTACAAAATCAAAATCTTCTTCTCAGAATTTTCCTTAATGAGGACTCTAGACAAAGAGCTGGGAGTCAAAGATGCTTAAAAGTGGTCCAGGCAATAAAAACTCTCACATGGAACAAAAAGGCCTCTTTTTGGTTTTGCATTGATGTTTGCCTATATGTAACTATTATAATCCACGATTATAATATAAAATATTCCACCGATGGTGCAAATTATATATAGGAAAAGATTGATCTCATCATTTATTTTGCTCTCTCCACTCAATACTCCTAACTCGATATATAATAAATTTGGTGACAAATTATTGTAATAAGTATAAAGATACTGGCCCATATGATTATATTCATTTAAAGCACTCTTAAACAACGCAAACATCAGGGACATAATTATAATTCTAGCAAAGAAAACAATATCAAGTTGATCTAATTTGGCATGATCACCAAAATAATGAATTTATATGGACATAAAAATTTAAAGTCACAAATTATAATAAATTAAAAAGTAATCATATTTGTTCCAAGTCTACTAGTTAACCGATGATTAGATTATGCAAATCCACTGACAAGTCTGATGATTATGGTAATTTTAATCATATAAAGTTTTAATGTTTAGACATTAAAAGAAGGAAAAGCAGACAAAAAGGACGGAAAAATATCTTCAAAGAGAGTGCCAAATTTGGTGAGTGCAAAACGACTAGCCGTTTCAGGAAAGCAGAGTCTAATAGGTGAAAACGTCATCGTTTTGGAACAAACTTATCCCTCCGAAAGGCCACAGTCGGAGAGGAGAGTCAAAAAGGCCGGATCCTAGGCACTGTACACGCGTCAGCAAGTGACCACTCCTCCGTAAAACATTTCATCGTGTTTCCACTCTCCACGTGGCGTTCATTGATTAGTGCATCACCACTCTGCCCTTTCTACTATTACGTGTGTTCTCGTCGCTCCTCTCTCTCTCTCTCTCTCTCTCTTAGCCTCTTCAACACTCAAACACTGTACAAGAGGTCAGACCGAGAAAGCAGGAAAGCAAGTTCTTGTAAGAAAATATATTTAAAAGATTGGCAAAGTTTATAAGAGGAGAGAGGAGGTCAATAATAATCTATACGTACTTGTATACACTTACACTACACACTACACACTTGAAACAGAGATGGGACCATTCTCCTGTGCATAAATTCAAGCTTTTTCGTGGACGACACGATCCGAGTCTGCCGCTTTCTCCTTCCTTTCTCTCTTGAAAAGCTTTATTTCTCTCTTTCTCTCTTTAAAGCTTTTCTTGCTGTAGCTACCTCTTCTTCTTCTTCTTCTTCTTCTTCTTGTTTTTCTTCTTCTACTTCTCAGACTCATATATATTTTTATATATATGGAAATGGAGGATCATCAACATCACCATGAGTATGGCATGGCAGATCTTAGGCAGCTCATGAATGGAAGACCTACTCATTTTCCAGGAATCCCACAAGCGGCGGAGCTGTTTCCCGGCCACCGGAATCTGGCACCGCAAGGCCACCACTATGAGATGCTGATGGTGGGTCGTCAAGTGACTGAATTGATGCCTCGAGGGCTGCAGGATTTCAACACTGGTGCAGCCAACAACAGCTCTAGTGTGCCTGTCACCACCACTAGTGTTTCGACACCGAGTCTTAGTGGCTTAGAAGGTGATGCTGTTGGCTTTGGTGGAGATGGAGGCACCGGCAGGTGGCCCCGACAAGAGACTTTAACACTTCTTGAGATCAGATCTCGTCTTGATTCCAAGTTCAAGGAGGCTAATCAAAAAGGTCCCTTGTGGGATGAAGTTTCTAGGTATATATACAATGCCCTAACTTTACTAGTTCTTTCTTTTCTTTATAATTTTATTGGCCGAGTTTTTAACATCTTCGCATACTCAATTTCTCATTTTCTCCTTCAAATTTATCAGTTACTTCTTTTATAATACTTCTACAACTTTTCTTAATTTTTAAGAACTCATTTTATCAGCAGCATTGCTTCTCTTTAATTAATTCATGTCATATCAATTGTGTTAGCAACACCGATTTAAACAAACAAGACCATCATACTTGTGTGAAAATGCATGACTTATATATTACTTTTTTTCTTCTTTAGAAAACTTTTGTAACCAAGTTATGGTTGTGTTTTGCTGGTCTTGGCTTAGAAAATGACTGCCTATGAAGTTCAGTTGCAGGCGCATGTGTTATTTTCTTCTTTACTTCGTTTTTCTTTTCTGGTCTGGCGTCACCAAAATGGCTGATGATTCAAGTACTGACTGTTTTCCCCTTTGAAAACGTGTACCCTTCATTTTTGTGCGAGTTTTGCTATAAAAGTGGCACGTCCTTTGAGTTGTTTGAGTACCTATCTACTAGTTCTACCTGATATGAAAATTGTAGTCCCCTCAAATCTCGTATTTGTTTAGCAACTTGAATGGTCATGACTCATATGCCTAGTAGGGTAAAGTGTAGCAAATCAAGCAAGCCAAAAGCTTTAGATTACATATTATTGGCAAATCACTGTCACAATAAATAACTTTTTATGGGTTTTTTCAATTTCTTTTTTCTTCAAAATTTGCACTACAACCTAGGGTTCCATTCTACAATCATCTCTCATTTGTCATCTCTTGAATAATTTAATTTTTTTTTTCTGTAATTTCCTGTAGGATTATGTCCGAGGAACATGGATATCAAAGGAGTGGCAAGAAATGTAGAGAGAAGTTCGAGAACCTGTACAAATATTACAAGAAGACCAAGGAAGGGAAAGCTGGAAGGCAAGATGGCAAGAACTACAGATTCTTCAGGCAACTTGAAGCACTCTATGGAGACACCAACAATTCAGTTTCAATCCCGGAAACGCATCTTGCGGGAACTAGTCTTCGTTTTCAAACTGCAAGCAACACTTGTAATCAAGCAAATCAAGAGGCTTTTCACTCTCAAAAGCTTTGTGATAGCCTTAGTCTCTCTAACTCCTCTGAATTCGATTCTTCCTCATCAGACGACAATGATTTGAGCACTATGGAGAATGATTCAACGGAGAAGAGGAGGAAGAAGAGAGGAGGAAGGAACTGGAAGGCTAAGATAAAAGAGTTCATTGACTGCCAAATGAAGAAGCTAATGGAGAGACAAGAGGCCTGGTTGGAGAAACTGACAAAGACTCTTGAACAGAAGGAGCAAGAGAGGGTATTGAGAGAGGAAGAGTGGAAGAGACAAGAGGAAGCTCGGGTCGATAAAGAACACAAATTCTGGGCTAAAGAGAGAGCCTGGATTGAAGCTCGAGACACTGCTTTAATGGAGGCCTTGCACAACTTGACTGGATCATCAAGAGTACAATTGAAGGCCTCATCTCCTGAGGAGCTGATGGCAGCTGAGATTCGAAGTCACGGTGAAACCCGGAATGAGAATGGAAGTGAAACCATAAACAATAATGTCAAAGTCAGCGATAGTAACTGGGAAGAAACCGAGATTACAAGGCTAATACAATTGAGGACCAGCATGGAACCAAGGTTTCAGCAAAGTGGTTGCTCTCAAGAGGTTCTCTGGGAGGAAATAGCAGCCAAGTTGGTTTGCTTGGGATATGAAAAGAATGCTTTGATGTGCAAAGAAAAATGGGACAGCATCAACCATTATTTGAGGAAAACTAACAAGAAACGCAAGGAGAATTCAAGGAGCTGCGGTTACTATCCAAGCAGTGAGTCTCTATACAACCAAGGAGGAGGAGCCTATTGTGAAATCAACGAACAAGGACCAGAAGCTGTGAGACTTCAAGCAAATGACAACTCGTCATCGCCTTCTAACTCTAATGTTGGCAATGCAGTGAGCGATAGCTGCTTCCGCTACTTAATGGCTGATGGAGAGAACTTGTGGGAAAATTATGCTTTGAAGCTCAGCAAAGGAGATAACCAGTAAATTCAAAAACATAGAAACTTTGTGATCAGTTTCTAATCAAAACAAGAAGACATGTAAAGGGTACGATAAGATGTGGCTGACTTGTCAAGAGGTAAGTGATTAATTTGACAGACATGCCTCTTAGAATTGGTAATTAATATGAGTCATTACTTCCTAGTACATGCACATTTAAGATGAAAATAATGGGGGTTGATATGGACTTTAAATGGGAATCAAGAAGGTTGTATGCTACTCTACTTGTAACCTTTCTTAAATTTCTTTTTAATGAATATGTAGTTAATTAGATGTTAATTTTTTGCTTTTGGTATATTTGACTACATTGTCACCAAAATGTAGTGTGTATGTATATTTGAGATGGAGAATATGACATACGAATGTGTGACACAAACTTTAATAATAATTGTAATCTGAATGAAAACTATATATGATCAGTTAGCGTAGAGATTTTAAAAATAAAATAAAATAAAGAGTAAAGATTAGGATTTGAATTTATTTGGGATGGACTGTTAGGTGTAACTAATGGGTTAACAAATTTTTTTATAATTAATAACAAAAAATAACTAGATTGTATATGAAATTTAAGTATTTTTCTGAAATATTGTACAATTAAATGTTAAACAGTCATTTTGTAGCAAGTTGATTCACTGTCATTGAAATAGTTGGACAAAACTATTAAAAGCCAAAATTACTTTAATTTTTTGATAGTAACTGATTAATTCGGGAAAGGAATATCAGATAAATGACCCTTGATGGGTATTGCAGCTGTGAGTCAGTGCTCCTGAATGCTCTTGTACTGACAATGTCTTGAGCAAGTATGTACATCTATGTATGTGTATATATATATATATATATATATGCAGTCAAACCATGAAAGAAACAAAAAATACGGACATAGCTATAAATAAGAAGTTACCAAAGAAATTCCAATGTAATTACTACTTTTAATTTTTTTTGTCCATTTGCAAAGCAAGCAAAGCTATATTCTTGGTGCATAAAACTAGCTTGTGTTGTGAGATATGAGAACACATATAAACTTTTCTGTTTGAAAGTAAGTTATAAAATGAACACATATGAGATATAATTAAACCCTAGACACATCTATAATAGCAAAATATGAAGTGTAAAATATGATAGATGAACTGTCACATTCATGATTCTCAAAGATCTAATACGAAAGTATTAAGACTTACAACAGTTATCAAGACATAGGAAACTCACGATGCAAGGTTGTTATCTCCTCTACAAGCAAATATAACATTTACAACATTTTTCTGTTTGAGTAAGAATTAATTAAACTCCAATTATAAAAGATAATAAAAATATAATACTACACCAGTTGATGTTCCTGTAATTAATGACTTGCTCCTTCATTGTTGTATGCAGATTGGGCACAAACAAGCCAAAATCACTGCCTTCATAAATGTCAAAATCATTGTAAAAGAAGCTAGCCACGTTTTGGGGCACAATCTGACAACGTTTGGCTAGTTAAATCTCTGATGATTCCGTTTCTAATAAATTGGAAAGCTTCATCGACCAAGAGGGATTCTAATTAAAGAAATGACAACGTTTTTTATTATTTCCTTTCACTTCAATTAATTTTAAATATTAATATAAATTTTCACAAGGTTGCTGTGGTGTAGCAACATTTTAGTTGATTTTGCAATAGCCTAGCTTTTAGTGTTTCCTTGGTTTAACAAATTTAAAATTATACTAGAATGCTTAAATAAAGCATAAACTCAAGATTTTTGGTTAGCCATAAAATCATTAAAAAAAATTGAATTTAAAATAAAAATCGAGATATTTCAATATTTTTATTTTATACTCATCACTTGTATCAACAAGGCTGTGAATGAGTGATATAATTCTCCTTCCACTACTAAATTAATAGTCACAGAAGAATAACCCTAATAGAATTTTGTAATTAAAGAAAGTTCGGTGGTTAATTTTCTCATTCACAAGACCAATCTGCATTTAATGAGAAACGTAATAGAGAAGTGAAGCATCAATCGTAGATGTATTTCCATATTCTCTTAGGACATTACTGGATGGAGATTGGAGATCAACGAGTAGACACAGATTATGACATATAATCGATAAGCAGAAAAAGAGAGAGAGAGAGAGAGAGAGAGAATGAGAGAGACATGAAAGTAAAAGTAAAGCGATCTCGTCCAAACCACTCCGCTCCACCTCATGGTACCATACAAAACATAGTCCATTATGATGATCAGACAGGGACTGTCCGTACTAAGGAAAGAGTAAAGGAAGCTTCCCACCAGAAAAAACCAAACAAAAGGGGGAGACAAATGCAGTCGTAATCAGACCTAAACAAGTACCAGTAACCCATGTATCTATCAGCTTTTTTTTAAACTCTATCTCTCTCTCTCTTATTATTATTATTTTACACTCATTTTCCTGAATTGAATCGTGAACCACTCAAGCTAAGTTGTCCCTAGGCTTAGAGACAGTTTTAGACATTAGCAGTGAAAGGAAACGATATTACATTACAATTGTGGAAAATTGAAATTAAGCAACTCAGCTTTTCTGGTGATACCGTTTGATGTGACTCCTTACTGAGCTTAACAGAATACCCTCTGCATGTCATGCTACTTCTCCCCAAACTTACATCTATTTGGTAACTCTGTCTCTTCACTCTACTTCTAGTATCTTTCACCATTTATAGCAATTTTTATTTTTTCGACTTTCCACCTATTTTTTCCCCCTTTTTCTTCGAAATTATATCAATAATATACAGGCACGTATTTTGATTTTTTTTTCCTTTTTCCTTTTAAAATTTCCACCTACATATATTCGATGAATTTTTATGTAATGAATTCAACTACGTTGTAGAATTATTGAATTTCTGGAGCCACCATTTCTTGTCTCATTTTGATTTTCTTTCAAACAAGTTAAATTAATGGAAGAGGACGGAGACGAAGAGCCTAAAGAGAAAGAAATAATGTTACCTGATGCCACGTCCTGTTTTAAATGCAGAGAATGACAAGTCATGAAGGGTATTAAAATCAGGGGTAGCGTCAAATTATTGTATTGGGTTGATTGGCTGGGTCAGTTAATCAGTTGAAGATAGACCCAATGTACATGCTAAGGCCCAGATCCAAATAATTCGGGCTAGAAACCTATAAAAAGCGGATCTTCGTTTGTAGTATATTAAAATTTTAATCTCATAATTCTAGTGGACTAAATTTCATCATTTTATAACAATTAATTAAAAAATAATTCATATCCAAATCCAAACAATTAAACTGCTAATAGAGCTGCTAATTAACGACATAAAAATACAGTAACGTAATTAACCTACATCCTTCCAAATTTAAGAATTATTGAAATGATTGCTTTTGTTTCCAAAACATTAACGTTACGTTAATTTATAACAATTTCAGAAACGACGCTACACATCCAAAAAATAGAAAATGCATAACTTTAGAATAAGAGTATTACAGATAAGATATCAGTTTCCTCCAATATTTACTTTCATTCTTGTAATCAGACTTTTCTTATAAATAATTGGGATAGGAGAAAATATTATAAACAAGACACCAAAATAATGATTTTTTACTTTTTCATGATAAAATCATATGAAATTGAAAGAAATAAGAAACTAAAATGGTTTTGATTTATATATATAAATATACTCCATATTGATTCTACATAACATAGTGTTATCCAAAATCCAAACAGTTTCTGAAGAAAATATCAAAAGAAATTGCTTTAAATCATGATTAATTTGTTGACAAGAATACCATGTCATCCAAATAACACATAAATTTTATTCATGATATTCATGGTGTCTGTGTTGTATTCTTTTATAACTCACGGATTTGGTACTTTTCCGATCCCGGAAGTTTGAAGAACTCAAACCTGAATACTCTAGACTTCTAGCACTATTTTACCCTTATTTTGTTTACGAAAATTCTCGATGTGCCCTGCATAATTATTTAATATGATAACATGAGTCATAACTCTTTTATATAGTTACATGAATTTCTCAGAAAATTAATAATTAATACATATATATGTCATAATTTAAATGGTTAAAGCATATACTTCAATGCCATTTGTTTTGTGATACTAACATCACCTTAATAATTTGAGTTTGAGTGGCAATTAAAGTGGTTATTGGACAATAATACTCCCACCAAAAAGTTCATCTTCTCTAAAAGCAATCATACCTGCCACGCTGCTACCAAAAAGGAAGAGATAGATAAATATGGACACCAAGACAAAGAAAATGGAGAATTAATTTCCAATTTTTTTTTTTAAAAAAAAAGACAAAAAAAAAAAAAAACTCAAATTGAAGAAGACAAATTTTGCTAATTAAAAATTAAAAAAAAAAAACTCAAAATCTGAAATATGGAGAATAGAAGATATAATTTTTTTTTTAAAAAAAAAGAAAGAAAAAGATAATTGATTTTTTATTTAATGTCTTTTAATCGAGACTTATGTAACCTTCAAGATTTATTTTCTTTTTTTTTTTCAAAGAAAAAGATAGTTTTCTTTCACAATATTTAAAGTGTTTTTCAGAATTTAAGTTTTCTTGTCGTTTTTACCTTGTTTTCAACTCATAAAATTTAAACAATCTTAAAATTCAAACATAAAACTAATAGAAAATATACAACTAAATCTACCGAACTCAATGACAAAAAAAAAAAACCCACAGCAAATCTTATATTTAATTACAAATGAAGTTCTATTTCAATGAAAAGTGGCATTTGATGTGAGAGAATGCAAACTCGATTGTGAAAAATTGTTAGAGAAAGAGATAGAGAAACAGTGAGAGGAAAAAGAAAAAGAAAAGATGAGAGAAAGAGAAAAGTTTCCTTTTATACCTTTTTCCAAAAAAAGTATTAGTTTTAGTTTCAGATTTTAAAATTCATTAGTTTTTTAACTATGAATTTAAAATTGTCGACGTCGATTTTTGATCTCGGTCGATCGGATGATCCAAAGCCCAATACCTGCAATCAAAGAGAAAACAAGCAGACTAAAGAGAGGAGAGAGGAAGAACAAGAAATTGCATAGAGATTTTTACGTGGTTCGGCAATGGTGTCTACGTCCACGGATCACTCTTAATATATTTTTTCTGAGTGACTGTTCTACTAAAAAATTTTCAGCTATTTTACAATGAATTTCCCTCCCTATTTATAGAGAATGGGGAATTATAATGGAGTGATGTACACGTAAAGAAATCAACTACTCTGACATAGCATTTATTACATTGACTAACAACTCTGTCATAGCCATACTGCATTAATTGCTCCTTGGGATCTGGAATAGCATGAAGCTCGCTGGTACGAGACCTGAGAGCTGGATGCTGAGCTAGCTGAGGAGCTGCGAGCTGAGCTAGCTGAGAGCTGGATGTTGAGCTAGCTGAGAGCTGAGCTGAGAGCTGAGAGCTAGCTGAAAGCTGCGAGCTGAGCGACCTGTGACCTACAAGCTGGAGGCCTGCGAGTTGGAGGCTGATGAACTGAGAGCTGGGCCAGCCTATTTGATTGGTTCTTTGGGCTTTTACCAGTCCATTTTTGCAGTCTCAAAAATAGGTATAACATAAGCCCCCCAGCGCCTAGTGCGATTTTCGGACTAGGAGCTTGAGCTCACTGGTAAAAGCTGATGTATCTCATCTTGCCCTGGCATTTTTTTTTTCAGATTTCGTCCCATCTTGTGGTGACTCTACTGAAACTGCTGAGCTTGATATATTTTTCTGAAGCCTTTTATGATTGTGCTTTGTTCCCCTGGTTTTTCCTGCGAACAAAAAATCTAGGTGATCAATGTGTTAATTAATGTATTGTTCAAGGTAAAAAACACCTTATGAGAGCTTGGAAGGTCGCTTGACCATCACATGCAGTGGTTCCAGATCATAATTCGATTCAGGAACTCAGCCAGCATAATATAAAAACATTGCTGCGAGCTATGCAGGGGGTTGGAACCTCGTCTGTCATAGTTGTCGAACTACGTAGGGGGCTGTGACCTCAGCTAACAACGCTGGCTATCTCCAGTGGATCAAAGCCTCAGCTAAGATAGCGAGTTGTCCAGTAGATCGTAACCTCTCCTATCATAGGGACGCACTTTTGCGAATTGTCTAGTAGGTCGACCTTAACTAACAGGTTATAGCTAGCTATCTCCAGTGGATCAAAGCCTCAGCTAAGATAGCAAGCTAGTGAGCTGTCCAGAGGGCTGCGACCTCAGCTAACAGGTCGCGTAAACGCTTTTACATGGCATGATTTTAAGAAATCAATAAAGCAGCTGAAAATATAAAGTACTGACGAAAGTTCATATCTTCTATTGATTTCTTGAATTAAATTACAAATTAAGCATATGACCTGTTAAGGGCAACTACAATGTGGATGCATTAGGGGTTCATATCTAGCTTGGGAGCCTGCTGGGGCTGCTATTACGCACCATATATTCTCCTAGACAGCCTTGTTTGATCAGGTCCTCGATAGCATCTTTTAGCTTCCAGCAATCCGAGGTATTGTGTCCAATCTCATCATGATAGACACAAAACTTGTTCTTATTTCTGAACTTAGTAGGGGTCTTTATGGGGTTAGAAGTCCTCTCTGCCCCTTTCTGTTGTAAAGATGCTGTCTTGCATATCAGACAAGATGTTGTAGCTTTCATGACGCCCTTGATGCTGAGGTCGCTTGCTTCTGAGTTCGTTTCTGGCCTTTTTGGCTACCTGAGCTCTTATTCTGACCCTCACTTTCATCTTCACCATTACTTCTTTTCTTCAGCTGGCTGGGACTGCTTGATCCATCCACTTGGTCAGACTTTTTGGGGCCGAATGTTTCTTCTTATCTAATCTCCCTTGCAGCTCGTTCATAGAATTCATCCAGGTCATTTACTGGAGATTTATATATGCTCTCATAGAGTTTCCTATCCTTGTGAAGCCCAGCTGAGATCGCAGTTAAGATGCTATCATCCGAGGGATTCTCCACGTTAGCGACCTCATGCCTGAACCTGGTAATGTAGTCTTTCAAGGACTCGCTCTGTCGTTGAAATACTGTAGCGAGGTGACAGGGTGGTGCGAGCTGCTTTTTCAGAGCCTGGTACTGGTTGATGAATCTTTGCTGACATTCCCCCCAGCTGTTTATGTTGCGAGCTAGGAGACGCTTGAACCAAGCTCGCGGAACGTCGTCCAAAGTGGCTGGAAAAACACGGCATTTCACCAAGGGGTTGGACGTCTGAAGATCTATTTGGATATTGAATGTGTCCAGATGATCATAAGGGTCGCTATCCCTATTATAAGGTGGAATGCTGGGGAGCTTGAATCTGAGAGGAAGGGGTTCCGTTTCGACCTCCCTGGTGAGAGGGGTTTTCTCCTCATACTGCTCTTTCAGATCCTGGGGTCCAGGTTGCTCCTCCAGCTGCTGAACCCTCTGAAGGAGCTCTTCTATTGCTGGGTTTTGAGGGTTATAACCTCCCTCGAGCTCATGACCTTGAGAGCTGTGATATGAGGTACCTTCCAGACGAGACCTTTGCGAGCTCCTAGCTCCACGAGCTCGGCGACCTTCAGTTCTCGAACGCGAGTGGGAGGAATGAATTGAGTTGGCAGGTCGTGGCTGATCTCTGAGTTGTCTTTCAGGAGCTGGTGCTTGGGCCTGTACCAGCGCCCTGATTACCTCAGCGAGTTGCTGTACTGTGCCCTCTAATGCTTCCTGCCGTTGGTGCCATGCATGCAGCCCCCCAGCCATAGAGTCTGATATGGGCACAACAACATTCTCCCTCAGTTGGAAATCATGCCCCTGTTGATCTGCTTGCCTTTCAGATGGATCAGCTACCAGGTCTGAACTTCTGGTTGTCCTTCCTTTCGCCATGGTTGCTGAAAATTTAAGATTGCAGCCTGGGCCCTCCTTCTAGCGCCAATTTATGTCGACGTCGATTTTTGGTCTCGGTTGACCGGATGATCCAAAGCCCAATACCTGCAATCAAAGAGAAAACAAGCAGACTAAAGAGAGGAGAGAGGAAGAACAAGAAATTGCACAGAGATTTTTACGTGGTTCGGCAATGATGCCTACGTCAACGGATCACTCTCAATATATTTTTTCTAAGTGACTATTCTACTAAAAATTTTTCAGCCCTTTTACAATGAATTTCCCTCCTTATTTATAGAGAATGGGGGATTATAATGGAGTGATGTACACGTAAAGAAATCAATTACTCTGACTTAGCATTTATTACATTGACTAACAACTCTGTCATAGTCATACTGCATTAATTGCTCCTTGGGATCTGGAATAGCATGGAGCTCGCTGGTACGAGACCTGAGAGCTGGATGCTGAGCTAGCTGAGGAGCTGCGAGCTGAGCTAGCTGAGAGCTGAATGCTGAGCTAGTTGAGGAGCTGCGAGCTGAGCTAGCTGAGAGCTGGATGCTGAGCTAGCTGAGGAGCTGCGAGCTGAAGTAGCTGAGAGCTAGATGCTGAGCTAGCTGAGAGCTGCGAGCTGAACTAGCTGAGAGCTAGATGCTGAGCTAGCTGAGAGCTGCGAGCTGAGCGACCTGCGAGCTGGAGGCCTACGAGCTGGAGGCTGATGAACTGAGAGCTGGGCCAGCCTATTTGATTGATTCTTTGGGCTTTTACCAACCCATTTTTGCAGTCCCAAAAATATGCATAACAAAAATTAATTCAATTTTCCTTAAACTTCTTAAATATATCAATTTAGTTCTTCTATAAAAAACTTATCAGTCAAATTAAATAGGAAATACAAAAATTTATTTTGCCTTTATCATTACTTTAAAAATACCATTTTGTCCTAATCTATTGATCAATAAAAATTCACCATGTGTCAATTTAAACCAATGAAAAACTAGCACGTGTCCTATCCTTTTACAACGCAGAAAAATTATATATTTAAAAAATTTACTAAAAATTAATTATTATGAAATAAAAATATAAAAATAAAAAATAAAAATTTGAAAAATTGAAAATGAAATTAAGGACTCTGGGTTTCTCAAACGATCTAGTTGGCAGAGATGCTTTGCTAGAGATAGAGAACCAATCTCAATTTTTCTTTTTTATCCTTATTAGGACAAATTTAGGTCTGCATCTATATATCCATCTTCGTCGTATCTTTGATTTATGTCAAATCATGACTATTAGAAATCAAATTGTCATGATCTAGGTTCGTCCAATTAGAACCTAGATTGTCATGATTTGGGCTCGACTTATTAGAACTCAGAGCATGACATTCCGAGTTCCTATTTTTAGAACCCAAATAATCATAATCTGATTTCAACTTGTTGGAACCCGAACCATGACAATCTAGGTTCCTCTTGCTAGATCCCAAATTGTCACTATTTGGATTTATCTAGCATGATCTGGTTAAACAAATCGTTGGGATCTGGTCGGATCTTCACCAGATAAAGATTTTATTATTTTAATTTTTTTGAATTATTTCATATTTTGTAATTTGTTATAATCATTTTAGATTTTGTATTTTTAATTTTATTATTTTTATCTCCACAGTTTATTTCAATGATAAACAGTAAAGGTTTATTTTGTCTTTTATTTTTTTATTTTCTTTTAATTAAAATTAAAATATCCTATTAAAATGACGAAATTATCCTTGTCTCTATTAGGATTGACTAATATTTGACTTACCATGGGGACTAAATTAAGGAGTTTAGAAAACTTCAAAGGAAATTGGACTTATCCAATATTTTTTAAAATATATATAATTTTTGAAAACATATGGAATAAAATGAAAAATTTTTCTTCCAATAAACGGCATTTTGAGTAGTGTACACTTTAGTGTCAATGGAACTTAAATTATTAACTTGTTCCTCGTCCCACAGGAAGCATATGAAACCACCGACTTTATAGAAATATTCGTCTTTCACACTGAATTTTTGGTACCAATTTCTATTGAACAAGACTATAGCGAATAGTTGGAGATAATGGTTTAGCCAATACACAGGAATTGTCTGAATACAAAGGTAATCATGAGATGGTTTAATTTCGTTTACTTTCTATATTATTTTTTTTATTTTCAGAACCAATAATTTGTATTTACTTTATTAGTATCTATTGATTAATAACTACCCTATTACACAGCTCATGATCGTCCGTTTTCCGACAGGGAAAAATTCACACGACGAGTTTAGCTGCTTCACACATACTAGATACCCTGTTTCTAGCAATAGCCACATGCGCCAACGAAACCCGAGCGGCACGGTTAATTCAGAAAGTCATCAGTCATCACTTGCCCCGACTTCCTATCTCCCGTTCGCATCATCCCAATGGCTGGAATGTGTCACGACATCGAAATTCAGCGTCAGCGTGACACAGGTTACAGTAGTCTCAGATATTAATCTCCAAGTCAACTTTATTAACCTTCACACTTTGATTTTAATTTCAATTGAACTAATACAGCATTATAATCCTTTAAATTTAATGATCATGTTAATAAAACACTCAGCAAAATCAATAATTGAAAGCAAGTATTAGCAACATGATCATACAAGAAAGATGCCGACTTTGTTTTCTTGTCTATAAACTAAATGGTTACTGAAAGCTTATACCATTCATACTAATCTTGTTTATTTTTCAGGGTCCAAATAGTTTGAAAACTGATAATTTAACAATTATACCTTTTTCCTATTAATTATTATCTAATTTCACTTACCGCGATATAAGCAATTACAAATAAATTATTTCACAAATATTAAAACATTTTTATTTATATATTTCACAAATATTAAAACATTTTTATGTATATATTTTTAGGATTAGACATTTATGATTTTTATGCTTTGACAGAAATATATATAATTTAAAGTTAAAATTATATCATTTTGAAAATAATAGACTTCAAATAGTATATTTAAAATACTAGTCAGTAATTTAGTATTCACATAAACATGAGAAATTGTTAAATTTTGTTCAATGATTTTTAAATGATTTTTAGATGATTTGACCACTTAAAAAAATAAATAAAAATAACTTAAATAACTGAATGATCCAAACAACCTCTTACTCCTCACTTTTGGGGTACACAGATTCAGAAAAGTTAAATAACTAGATCTATTGAATGATAAATGCTACAAACAAACAACCTCTTCCTCCTTAAGTGAACATGTAAAGAGTTCATTCAGTTTCGTTTTCGGTGTACTTCAACAAAATAAGCAAAGCCCAACTCTACTCGGATCGTTTAACTCAGAAAACAGACTTACGCAGAAGCATAAGCACCTACAAACATTCTCCATTTAAAATGGAAAGACAGTCATAAACGCGATTTAAAAACGATAAATAAAAAACAAAAACATTTTTCAACTGAATTGTCCAAAACCATTCAAACCAAAGCTCCTCAAGCATATTATTTCTCTACCTGTTCTTGTCTCTACCACATTTAGTATTTGTAGTTTGAGACATGGAGGGACTCACCGGCACCCTCACCAAGGACCGCATCACCCTTGTAGGTACCCAGAGTAGCTTCTGAGTTAGCCTTGCACCGTACAAGGAATGCCGCCTGGGCTTTAGCCACATTCTCCTCCTTTCCTGCCCATGCCTTGAGAGTGCTCTGCTGAAGTGCACGTCCGAAGGAGAAGGAAAGGGACCATGGCTTCTTTACCTGAAGTTGATTCATGGCATTAAGGTTGCGGGTAGCCTCCTCCTCACTCTGGCCACCAGACAAGAACACAACAGCAGGAACTGCGGCGGGCATGGTGCGCTGCAGGGCCCGTACGGTGTACTCAGCAATCACCTCTGGTGCAACCTTAGGGGCTTCAGATCCTGGGGTCACCATGTTAGGCTTCAAGAGGCTACCCTCAAGAAGGACATGGTGGTCATTCAAAGCCTTGTAGCATGCAGCAAGAACACGCTCAGTCACATCGGCACACTTGTTAATGTCATGAGGACCATCAACAAGGATCTCAGGCTCAACAATGGGAACAAGACCATTCTCCTGGCAGATGATAGCATATCTGGCCAAGCCATTGGCATTCTCATTGATTGCCAGCTGTGAGGGCTCGTTAGGGCCAATCTTGAGCACAGCACGCCATTTGGCAAAGCGAGCACCAGCTTCATAGTACTTCTGGCAGCGCTGGGCAAGGCCATCAAGACCCTGGGTGGTGGTCTCACCGTTGGTTCCGGCAAGCTCAACGGTACCCTTGTCAACCTTAATACCAGGGAGGACTCCACCTTCCTTCAAAACATCAACGAAAGGCTTGCCTGCATAGAAAACTCAAAACATTAGATCTATATTCAAACTAACAAAACAAGAAACCAAAAACATCAAAGTGCTTTAGAGACAATACCAGCAGCAGTCTTCTGGTAAAGGGTTTCCTCAAAGAGAATAACTCCACTGAGGCATTGAAGAGCACCGGGAGTGCAGAAAAGGAGCTCACGAAGAGCACGCCTGTTTGTTTCAACATTCTCAACATTGATACTGGCCAGACGCTTGCCAATTGTGCCAGTTGACTCATCAGCAGCAAGGATACCCTTTCCAGGGGTGCCAATGTAGGCTGCATTCTTAATGAGCTCATCTGCAATATGTCCAAAATAATGAATTGTTCGTTATTGCGTTCACAAAACAACCAAGAAACGATAAGCATAATCCAATCTTCCAGCCTTCATTTAAAGGTCACAAAACAAGAATGCAGAACAAACACAAGATCTATTACGTTGTGATCAAATATAAGCGGCAAATAATATCACCCAAAAAATATAAAACTAATAAATGAGAGGCAAACTTCAAAGCAATACCTATGGTTTCTTCAAATTAACACATTACGACCTAGAAAATCTTCAATAATTGACTTAAACAGTTTTCTGTACCGTAAAATGATTGGATACATTATCAGGAATTTTGACACAATTTTAAATTTTCAAATATATAATAAACCTATTAATTGAAATCTAATGCTTATTAATCAGCCCAGTAGCTACAGAGAAAACATCGACGAGGTTCAGATCTAAATATTAGCCAAAAAAAAAAGTGATTAGTAAACGGTACGGAAAACAGATCTCAGTGATAGGATTAAATGCATCGAGTTCACAATCAGAAAAATTTACACTCGTGTAACAGTAACAAACGTGAAATCGGGTAAATATGCAACAGATCAGACAAATCGTTCGAAAGAGAAAGAATAATACACCAACCGACATAGATTTCACAATCAATCAGATTTTGAATCAACATAATAACAAATAGAACTCAGATCTACACACAATAAAACAACCCCATGAAGAGATTCAACGAAAATCGGTAGTGAACAGTGATTATAAAAAGTTGAAAACATAGTTCAATATTAATAAAATAAAAAATAGAGTTAACAAAAAAAAGAAGAGGAGAGATTAGATTACCAGTGTATTTGCCCTTGTAGCAAGACATGATGATTTAAATTAGATGGATTGAGAAGGGAATCGAAAGTGGAGATAGACCGAGAGAGGCGTAAAGGAACAGCGAGTGCAGAGAGGTGGAAAGGTAGGGATTTATATTAGAGGAAATTAGGTGTTAAAAGAAAAACCCAGCGAAATCGTCGCACATAGATGTCTTTAGCTCCACGTAACGGCGTGCTGCGTTAGACATCACGTCCTCTTTGGCGGTTTCTGTTTACTTTTACTCTATTGCCCCTTTTTTTGTCGCGGGCATCCCTCACACCAAACCCACCAACTTTTTCAGCTACTTTAAACAATTTTTTTTTTTTCAATTTTGTTTTATTTATTTTACTCTTTAGTCTTTACTACTTTTTCATCTTGTTTTACTTTTACACCAAAATTGTTAATTTAAACATTTACATTAGTAGTGTGATAAATATATTGAATAAATAAGTTTTAGCATTGATTCATTTTTTGTAATTTATAATTTATTTTTTAGAATATACAAATTGTGTTAGGGCTCAAGCATAGGATTAAGGGAAGGGTAGGATTGTCAAAGAAGACTGAAAAGGAAAGTGGGGCTGTTTCTAAAAGTTTCTCAAAAACAACAGCCGTGGAATAGGTGGGCAGGGAACACTGAAAACTGGTTTTGGAAAAAAAAAAAAAAAACCAACCAACGCAATCCAATGGGCCAGAGTGAGTGTAGTAGGGGTTTGGTTGGAAGACGTCCAAACTCAAAACCGAGAGCGACACCTATACCACCGGGTTAGGTCGAGGTTTTTCTACGACCTTTAGGTGGTGTGCCCTTTTTCTATTTTTCCTTTTTAACCTGCGGTGTGTATAAATGCCACCTGCCTTTCTTCCGTTTGTTGTTTTGTTTTTTTTTTAAATGATAATTTTAATTTTAATACGTTTTTTCTTAATGTTATTTTTTTCAAGGTACCAAAATAATCATTACCCAAAAATCAGTTCATGCTTAAAATATTAATGTTCTCTCAAAAAATATATTAAGATTTTAATTACGCGAAAAGAACAAGCTTTAACTCACAAAACCTACATGCGATGCACTTTCCACTTACTATGTAATATTTTAGTAAGCATACCAACCATATATGACTCAAACTACATAATTGCAGGGGAAAAAAAGGAAAATCTCATTTAGTCTAATAATGTTCATAGAATCTCTTTAGGATATATATATATTTTTTGAGATATTACTATCAATAAAGACAATTAAAACATAGGTCATTATTAAACTGAATGAGATTTTTTTTTCCTTGGGAATTAGTTTCATTGTGATGTAAAGAAATACATTTAATTTCTCTTTCTTTTGTTTTAGAAAAAAAAAAAGAAATATATTTAGGGGAGCGTATTCAATCTAGATTTTTTTTTTAGAGTATGATGAATTTTTTTTTTTAATAATTTCACATATTCCATGTAGAATTCATGGTGATTTTGTTAGAATTATTTTATAAATCCAATGAAATCTTGAGTAAAATAATAAGAATTGTTATATACTTTTTTCTTCATAAAAATCATTTTAAACGCTATCCAAATCTATCACTTAAATGAAATATATATAGTCAAAACTTTTTGAATACATCCAATTTTTATTGGATTACTTACAAATCTTAATAGAATACACATAATTTTTATTGGATTTCATATAAATTTGAATTGAATACCCCTAAATTTTAATAGATTTCATACAAATCTAGATTAAATACACATAGATTTCAACGGAATTCATTCAAAACTATATTGAATATACTCAAACTTCATAATTAATGAAGGCAAAGGTCTAACAAAGATTGAGACCGCCTTTTGAACCGTAGCCTCCACAAACCTCTAACTATATATTAGTGTCTCAATTACACATTAAAATTATATTAAAAAAAAAAAAAAGAAAACCAATTTTATACGAATAAATTTTTGGGCTGCATATAATGGTTATCTAGGTAGATTTTGACAAATTTTTTATCATTATATTAGTAATTTTTCAATTATATTGTAATTATAAGAAAAAAAATTGAAACAATACATGAGCATTTCAAGTCCATTAGATTTCATTCTAATTATTCAAATAAATAGAAAATTTTGAAAAAATAAATAATATTTCTCTTATAACTACTTTGTATAGTTACCGATTTAGTTAAATAGTCAAACCCTAAAAACAAAAACAGTAATGACTAATTTTCCGGCAAGCAAATGTTGCATCGCAATAGACGGAAAACGTCTTGAAATTCAACCCCAACATTTGTTACATACATACATATATATATATATATATATATATATATTATTGTGCTACGCGTGATCAGTGTGATTGCTTCATGTCAGTTGAGCAATTGATATTTATTTAATGGTGAAAGTTTGACTGTTGGAAGCACATCTAAGGTTATTTTGTTGACTTATAAGTAGTAGGAAAGGGTAGGTGATGAGAAGGAGAAACATGAAGCATGTACTCTTACTTCACCATCGCTCTATTATGTAAACATTTATGCAGCCGAAACATTATTTTTTACAAAAGGGAATGTCAAATTATTGTTTTAAAAAGTTCGATTATGCAATGCAAATACATATATATACATCTAAAAGTATTTGGCCGGTTCTTGTGTCACTTATCACGCCAATTACTTCCATGTAGAGAGACAAACTATAATAAAATAATTTAAGAAATTAATTTCTTTTTATTACTTTCTAAAGTTGAGTCAAATTATAAACTATTTGAAGTTTACTTTTATCAACAAATTTTATGAAATAAAGAGTCTAATAAATTTCAACCCTAAAGAGTTTTCCATAAATTCTTAACGTAAATTGAATTTATCTATATTTAAATCATATTTAAACATTAAAAAAAAATGGTGAAATTTATTTTAAAAAAATTACGCACTGCTAAAGTGAGCTATTTTGTTTTCCTTTCTAAATTATGATAATAGTTTGCACTAAAATAGCAAGAAAGTTAGACAAGACCTTAGTTGACCTCCAAATTAAATATGCAAAAAATTTGGTCCATATAAGTGAAGTTGTTTGAATTAGGTGGCAACACTGAGTCAGAATCATTATTATAAGCTCATCAATACAGTCAGACTAGACACCAACATGAAGCGTAGATCCAACGCATACTACTGGGAAAAAAAAAAAAAAAGAAGCATTTTAGAGGAATCAGTATTAGATCCTCTCGTTTGTTTATTTTTTTGAAATAAACGGTCCCCCTCAAAAAACTTATTGTTTGGTTATCAATTTTTTTCTTTAGAGAATGGACGGATGAGAGATTTTGTGTCTGGGGCTTGCCATCAGATAGCATATTAGCATGTGAGCCATCACCTATTAGTATCATGATAAGTAGTGTTAGTGATAAATCCAGAGATGACCGCTTGATGCATGTTGTAAGATGCTGACAGAACTAATATTATAAGTTGTATCTCATGATTAGTCTTAAATTTTATGGTATAGTTTTTGGCTTGTGTTTGATCGAGGAAGATAGAGTTGCTCTTACATTTCTGCGGTCAAAATGGGAAGAGAATTACAATGGAGAGAAAGATCGTAGAGACAATTTACAAAATTACATTATATATTTCGAGGAAAAAACAAGTTTAAGTCAAATAGTTGGAAATTCGTAAGTTTTGACACACGGTGGTACCAATAATTAAGATCGAGAAATCATAGTTAAAGCCACGTGGCATAAATTTTACTGCCATGTTTGACCAGATGTGATAACTTTTGAACCTCCCTTAGTTTTTCTCCCCTATCTCTTAATTATGCAAGTCAAGGAAAGTAAAAACTCCCAGATTCATCCCAAATCAATCAAGATGGGAAGAAATCCAAGCACGAAGACATTTTACTAGAAGAAACATCGACGAAGCCAATAACTTAGGCTCATCGACAGCCATGAGTCTGCTTTATTGGAATGTTTGGGGTTTAGGGAATCCCCGAACATTCCTAGCACTATGTAAGGTAGCACACAAATTTTCTCTTAATCTAGCATTTCTAATGGAAACTAGGTTGTATGAAGACTGGATTAGTAACTTCAAAGCCAAACTGGGATTCTTTGGTGATGTCAAAGTGGATAGTATAGGCAAAAGTGATGGTCTTGCTATGTTCTGGAAAGAAAATTGGGATGTCTCAATTATCTCCTTTTCCAACAGTCATATTGACTCCCAAATAGTAACAAAGGATGGCAGTTGCTGAAGGTTCACAGGTTTTTATGGGAGCCCAACTCTTACATTAAAAAATGATTCTTGGGAACTCTTACGTCGTCTCAGTTCCACTTCTTTCTTCTCATGGATATGTGGTGGGGATTTTAATGAGATTCTTGCCTAAGAGGAAAAAGAAGGAGGAGTTCCCAAGCCAATCTCAAGCATCCATTCTTTCCGCTCTGCCTTGATGGACTGTGGTCTTTTTGATTTGGGGTTCAAGAGGCCAATGATGACATGGAACAACAAAAGGGAAAGTGCCCTAAATATCCAAGAGAGAATTGATAGATTTTCGCCAACAAAGATTGGTGAGAACTTTTTCCAACTACTTCGATATACCACCTTGGATTCATGTTTTCGAACCACTATCCAATCATTCTTAGACTATTTTCGGTTCCCGATGCTTGTAGATTGCTGGTTAATAGAAGGTTCCGTTTTGAATCTTTTTGGGGAAAAGAGAGAGAGTGCAGTACTGTAATTAAGGAAGCTTGAGGAGGAACTCCTTTTAACTGCAACCTTAACTCCCTAAAGATTAAAATACAGAATTTTGCTGCAAATTTACAGTGTTAGAGTCAAACCATGTTTGGCTCTCTCAAAAAGACTATAGATCATTCCAAAGAGGACTTAAACTCTCTTTTTCTCATGGATCAGAATAGATAGAGTCTAAATAAAATCAAACTTAAAGAATTGGAACTAGAACATCTTCATGACAATAAAGAATTATTCTAGAAACAATAGGTAAGAGTAGAATGGTTGAGTTCTGGACATCAATGAGCTTCAGCCAGAAAGAAGAAAAATGAAATTAAAGAGCTTCAAAATAAATTGGGGTCCATTGAGCATTCGAATCCTGCCATTATCGAGATCTTCCATAGGTATTTATTCTCTTTGTTCTCTACTTAGAAGCTTTCTAATGAGGATATTAAGGTTGCTCTTGCATCTTACAACAAAAAAATCAGTATTGTTTAGGTCCTTGAGAAAAAGAGAGCCAATTCCACTGTGGATTTTTGTCTCATTAGCTTATGTAACGTGCTCTATAAAGTGGTTTCCAAAACCTTAGCCTCTCGGCTGAAATCAATACTTCCTGAGATAATTTCTCCGAAGCAGAGTGCTTTTGTCCTAGATTATTTAATATTTGACAATATAGTTGCAACTTTTGAGCTTCTCCACTCCATCACTAAGAAGAAAAAAGGTAAAATGGGAGACATGACCATTAAACTCGACATGAGCAAAGCTTACAATCATGTTAAATGACAATTTTTAAAAGCTATCATGATGAAATTGGAGTTTCCCTCCAGTTTCAACAATCTTTTGTTAAATTGTATAGGTACTTCAAAAATTTTTCTCCTGGTTAATGGTAAGATTGCTACTAAATTCAGCCTCCAAAGAGGGTTGAGACAAAGTTGCCTCTTCTCTCCTTACCTATTTATTCTTTGCGCAGAATCTCTCTCAGCTCTTCTCAAAGGATCAAAAGATGACGGAAAGACTTTGGGTATTAGGGCTAGTCGTGGAAGTCCCCTTATTAGTAATCGTTTTTTTGCCGATAACAGTGTGATTTTCAGTAAAGCTTCTCTCAAGAGTGTATAGAGTCTTAAAGATCTCCTCCATACTTACGAGAAAGTCTCGAGGCAGAAAGTAAATCTTCTTAAATTGAATATCTCTTTCAGGCCAACTATTAATCTTTCAATTCAATCCTCTATTCTTAATTTTTTTTTTGTTTGAATTCAAGCAACGTGCACGACAAGTACTTGGGGATGCTTACTGTCATTGGTAAAAACAAATCAAGGACTTTCCTAAAGCTTAAATATCGTGTTAGCAAAAGAGTCTCCAGTTGGAGAAATTGTCTTTTCTCATTGGAGAGTAAAGAAACTTTGATAAAGGTTGTAGTCCAAGCCCTCCCCATGTATATTATAAGTCTTTTTCAGCTTCCTTCCAAGTTTTATAATGACTTAGTCTCTATCATTTATAGGTTCTGATGGGGTTCAACTAATAAGAATCAGAAGATAAGCTGGGTTGCTAAAGATAAATTGTGTGCTCCAAATTTCTTAGGCGGTTTTGGTTTCAAGGATCTCTCTTGTTTTAACAGAGCCCTTCTTACACAGCAAGCTTAGCGAATCTTGCAATTCCATAATTCTCTAGCTAGTAAAATTCTTAAAACCAAATATTTCAGTTGGGTGGAGTTTCTGGATGCAAGCATCAAACCTAGTAGCTCTCTTCTATGGAGAAGTATTCTATGGGGAAGAAGTCTTCTTGTTAAAGGTTTGCCTTGGTGTGTCGGTAAAAGGGAATGTATTGAAGCTGTCAAAAACCCTTGGCTTCACAGAGAAAGTACTTTCAGATTTGTTTTTTTCTAACTCTGAAGAAAATCTGAAAGTTACAGCTCTATTATCCCTTGATAGGAACTTTTGGAATCTGTAAGCTATAAATTCTATATTTTCAAATGCAGACAAGGCAATTATTCTGCAAATCCCACATAGCTTTTTGAATAGATATGATAAGTTGATTTGGCAGTTGAGAAGTGGGGAATTTATACAATCAAGAGTGGTTATATGTTTGCTTTTGCAGACAAATATGACAATTAAGCATCCTTTTCTCCCTCCTCTAAAAATTGGTGGAAGGTTCTTTGGGCCCTAAAGATCCCCCCTAAGGTTAAAATTTTTCTTTGGCTAGTTTTTCACAATGCATTTCTCTCTCTTTCTAGTCTTCGCTCAAGGGAAATCCTATACGACGATTTCTGCTAGATATATGGTTCAGTTCTTGAGAATCCTTACCATACCCTTTTTTGGTGCAAGGTTGCTTCAGCTGTTTGGAAGAAAACTCCTTTTTGGTCAACTCTAAAAATCTATAAAAATCTATCTTGTTTTGATCTTTTTTGGTCTCTCTTACCTATTTTAAAAGCTTATGATTGGAACATTTTTTGATGCTCTAGTGTGGTGTTTATGAGACAACGAAAACAAATTCTTGCATAATCAAAAAACATGTGATGATGATGATCCACTTTCTTGGTGCTCCATTTTCCTACAAAAGTATCTTTTCACCCAGGCTAGCTCATCCCTCTCACTTTTTTGCTGGTCCTCCCTTCCTTCTGTTTGGTTCCCTCCTCCCTCTTCTGACCTCAAATTAAACATGAATATGGCGGTTAAAAAAGATAGGCCTTGGATCGGTGTAGGAGCAGTAATTAGAAATGCCTAAGGCTTTGTTTTGGCTATCCTCTCTAAACGTGTGGTCGATATTTTCAATGCTAAGGTGGGGAAACTTCTAGCAGTTAGGAAGGGTCTTCTTCTTTCCCAAAGATTTGGTTTACAAGTGGCTTGGCTGGAAGTGAATACTTATAAAGCTGCTACATTTATCAACTCTGAGGTTTCCTCATAGAGTTCTCTCTCCCCCCCAGTTAAAGATGTTAAGGCCTTATGTATAGCAGTCAGTGTCCGTAACTGCCTCTTTGTTCCTAAGTCCCGTAACCAAGTGACACACATCCTTACTGCTCATGCCTTCTCCTCCAATGAGGATCACGTGTGGGTTAATTCTAGCGTCTCCTTATGTTTCTTCTTTGTTGTGATCTGCTATGTTTACTTAAAAAAAAAAAAATCTTAAAAGTTCATTTTCAAAAAATATTCTTAGAAGTCCTAATCCAATCTATTCATATATACGATATTTACTTTTCGAAGGTCATCCTTATTGACAAGTTGCTCTCACGATATGTTTGTGATGCAAAATTGAATTAAATTATTTTTAAAATATATAATTAGATTGAATATGATATGATTAAACTAAATTAGCGTTGTAATATGGAATACTAGATATGATATAATTAAACTTGTATAGAAGCAAGATGGGCTCAACAAGAAATGGACATATCAGCATAGTAGGAACGCGACATGTGACACATGATGTAGACATCAAACAAAAGAGAAGTCAAATACGGTAAATTGTACAATTAGTATAATTAATCATCAATGCATGAAACTTGCCGTTGCAACCAAAGAAGACTTCAAACTTGATGAATCAGTTGAAGGAATTTGAAGTAAGAAATGTTTACCTTCAAGAGAATTATTCCAATAAATTATTGATAAATATCTAATATGCAACGAACATCTATCAACATGAAGATGATTCATATAACAAATGACAAACACCATTGCATGCTACATGATACTTGGAAAATAAGTTCTTGTCTCCTTATAAAAGGTAATTTAACACTTCATGAGGAAGTTTGTTAGTTCATAGAGAAAAACATTCACTTATTAAAATAATCCTAAATAAATCTAACTTAAGTATTAGAGGGTGCTCCTAGATATTACCTTTGGGTCACTTTAACGAAGATTTTAATTTGTTTTGTCGGAGTTGCAACAGATAATTGTTCCCACGAGAGAAAGGGTTGTCTAATGGTATTCAAAATCTTTGTACCATTGTTTAAGCTGCAATTGATGATAATGATTTGGGTTGATGTTGATGATGATTAGGGTTTTTGATGATGATGATCGAGTTTGATACAATGAACTTGATAATATTTACTTAATTTTTTTATTTTTAATTTAATTTAATTTTATAAATATTTTATTTAATTTGAATCATCAAACAACTAAATTCCCATTTGGCCACATTTGAACATCAATTTTGAAGGTTGATTGACAAAAGAAAAGATAGTCGTAGTCTCGTTTTTGAAAGGTTTATTCTGATTGTAGAAATGCAAAGTTCAATAGGGTTGACATTTTTTTTTTTTTTTAATTTTTTTAAGTAAAGCTAATTTCATCAACAACAACCATAAGGATTAAAGATAAAAAGGAACAAACAAGACACATTGGTATCTAGCCAGTGGAACTCCTGTTTGGAGGACATGGCCAAGGAGATGAGTCTATGAGTCAAGCAATTTCCATTGTGGGAAATGACTTGACACTTAACAACTCACACCTCCTTACTAAGAGCCACTGCATTATCAACAATAAAGTTAGCATCACCATAGGATATACAACTAGAATTTACTGCATCAACAATATTCCTAGCATCTACTTTGATACAATGAACAGACAACCTACTAACTTTGGCCAAAAATAAACCTTTACAAAGTGCTAGGCACTCACTAACTTCAGTGGTAAAGCAACGCAACAAGTACTTGGAGAAAGCTCTAGTCACAATTTCATTGTTATCTCTAATCACTACCTTAATACCAATGCCATTCACATCTTCCCTAACAGCCGCATCAGTGTTCAACTTCCACTGACAAAAAATAAGAGGGCACCAAGAACAAGAAATAAAAAAATCTGGATGTTTAAGTGGGATCGAAACAACATTCTTAGTTTTGTAAAATTCCTCCAATAAACTAACAACCCAAGTAACAACCGCCTCATAGCGTCTAACAACACCTCCAAACACTTTAGCATTTCTATTGTGTCAAATCCCCTACATAACCATACAAGACTTAGCGAGAGAATCACAAGAACTGGCATTCAACTGGCCAGCAAAAAAATCCAAAATAGAGGGATGATAGTTATCCACGCAAGGAGACTCAACCCTAGAGAAACTCCAGATTTAAAAAATAGAGGGACGACGAAGGAGAGCATAAAGATCAGACCATAAGGCTTGATCACATAGAAGGTAACTAGCATCCAAATAAATACTCCTAAGAAAATTGGCTTTCACAAGTAAAGCATCAAAACAAGCCTTCCAAATAATAGGAGGCACTGACAAATTCCATAAAGAATCCACCATTTATGAAAGGACGAGGCATCAAAAAAGGAGGCCTTGGAAATATCAGATAACTCCAACCTATATCCACTTTTTACCGAATAATGCCCCTTCTTGTCATAGTGTCATTTCTATCTATCCTCGACCTTTTCGTAACTTAAAGGAATGATCAAAATTCTGTCATAGTCCACTGGAAAACAAAACTTACTTACCCAATTCACGCACCACTTTCTAACATCTTGGCCAATGAGATCAGCCACCAAAAGGTTATCATTAAAAGACTCGTACCCCAAAGGATACTTCTTCAGATATGAGAGACTCTTGGTTTGCACGGAACCTGCAAAAAGTCAAAATAAGGAAAATATTTAGCTTTGAAAACCTTGGCCGCCAAAGAGCTTGGATCATTTAGCACCCTCCAAGCTTGTTTTGTTAAAAGAGCTTTGATAAAATAGACTAAATCTCTAAAAACACAATCACCATCCGCCTTAAAGAGACACATTCTATCCTAGCTAACCCAATTAATCTTTCGCTTGTCGTCGTTGACCACCCCCCCCCCCCCCCCCCCCCCCCCCACAAAACCAGAATTTGGATGTCATAGCTCCAAGGTTGTGACAAAGACCTGTATGAGTAAAAAAATGCTCATGATGAATGTTGGAATAGCTTGAGAGACAGTTTTGATCAAAATCTCTTTGCCATCTTGAGAAAAAAGAGAGTTTTTCCACCCGCCCAACCTACTGTAGATCGGTCTCTAATAAAGGTGAAGGTTCTAATTTTGTTACGTCCAACGATTGATGGGAGACCCAAATATTTAACATGGTTACTGCCAATCATCACCCCCAAAACCAAGTGAATTTTTGCCTTAATAGAAGAGACTGTATTAAGACTGAAAGTAACTGGGATTTATCAAAATTAACCTGCTGTTTGAATCCTTTACATACACACCTAAAATCTCCTTAATTTTGATGCAATTGGTATCAAAGACCCTACAAAATAAAATGAAATCATCCGCAAAGAAAAGATGACTCACCAAAAGTGATTTTCTCGTGCACTTCAACCCCAAACCTTTACTCCATTTTTAGCCTTCTTAAGGCTACTGGATAGAGCTTCTATGCAGAACAAATATAGGTAAGGGGAAAGCGGACAACCCTGACAAATTCCCCTGGAGGGGGTGATACTGCCAACCTATTTCCCATTCAAAATAAAAGACATCTTGGTAGTGGAAACACAATCCACCACCTTTCGAATCCACTCAATTGGGAAACCCATTTTGGTAAGAATAGCTTCCAAAAACTTCCACTCGACTCTATCGTAGGCCTTGCTAAGATCTAACTTGAAAGCCATCGATCCCTTATTGCCCTGCTTCTTCTAGGAAATGGAGTGAAGCAGTTCAAAGGAGATTATGACGTTGTCAAAAATTTGGCGCTCCAGGACAAAAGCAGATTGGTTAGCTGCAACCAGACAGGACAAAAGTGGTTTCAGCTTGTTTGACAGACACTTTGTCACAGTCTTGTACACTACAATTGGTCAGAGCTATCAGTCTGAAGTCCCTCAGACTTACCGAGTTCTTCTTCCTTGGGGTTGACAGTCCTTAACTCTTTTCTTTTATTAGAATGATGTCAGACATCTGCTGTTAGTGCTCAAGCTAGCAACTGCCAATCAGCACATAATAGCTCTCTGCTTTTGTTTTATTCGTAGTTATTTTCAACTGGGCTAGGCCATGATAAACCAAAAGGAAGAAAATTTGATAGTCCATATTGGGCATTACATCCTTGTTTTGTTCCTGGAGCTTTTTGATCCATATAACACACATCCATTGCTCTCATGTTATAGAGAAGTCCAGTTTCGATTCAGGCAAAGCGATTTCCTTATTGCTAAAATTCAAGATAAAAGGAATATTCATTCGAAATTTTCTGACGATAATGATATCTCAGTATGATGATCTTAATTTATTTTGACTAGTCATTTCTTGAATCCTTTTATGTTGAGACTAGTTTCATTGCTTTATTTAGCCTAAAAATAAATACTTGTTTCAACTTTAGTGAGCAATCTCGCCGCAAAAAATGTTAGTCGGCCTATGTCATATTTCAGGAATCTTTAAAGCTTACAGATTGCTGAATGCAAGGGACTTAAAACACTTACTATTGGATCTTGTTTCCCTTTCTCTTACATATTTGACAATGTTAAATTGTTAAGAGCTAATTGGTGTTCATTCTTATTGCAAAAAGCTTAAAAAGTTCACCTAGAAGTTATAAATTCAAGTCTTATCTCTCTCCCGAAATATGAAGTTTATTGTAATATTTCAAAATCTTTGTTAGGATTGTGCTAAAAGAAAAAGGTTATGAAATCAAGTGTAATCTTTATGTCTTTCATTTAGAAGAAGTAAACTCGATTTTAAACTAACTAAATATTCAATGGGGCACCACTGTCACAAGAATGCTATGAAAAATTGGAGTGTAACAAAAATGGGTTTAGCTGGTATACAAATATTTATACATGGGATGTTTACGAGTGAGATATTCTCTCTTCTTAAATTCATTAGTTTTTATTGTATACATTTCTCATATATTTGAACTATTGGATCGTAATCTAATGAATTTAACTAACATCCTATCGTTGCTCTACCTGTATAGTACTTTAACTCTGTAAATATATGTGGTACAAATTTTTTACTAGATATATCTAGATAATTTTATGCAACAAAGATCTTTACAAAGTTGGTGCAGTTGAGTGGGGCTGATGTGTTTGAATCATCCATAACAATTTTAGATAATACATTTATGGTGCAACTTTTACCATTATAAGTTGTATATAATTAGTGGATCAGTGGAGATGGCACTTTGATAAGAAGGGTGTTTATTCGGTCAAGAGCGGATATAAATTGGCAAAGGCGTTAGAAGTGGCTGAATCCCCTTCTCAGACCTCTCTTTCCAAAGCTTGGTGGGTGACTCTTTGGAACCTTCCCATGCCTCCGAAGGTTAAACATTTCATATGGAGAGCTTGCACTGACTCCCTTCCTGTTAAATCAAATCTAGTCCGCAGGAAAATCTCCAGAGATGGGAGCTGTCCAAGCTGCATCGATGAGGCTGAAACAGCATGCCATTGTTTCTTTTACTGTCATGAAGTCTCACAGGTCTGGAGCAAAAGTGGATTAGATTTAAGCCTGTTGAATAGCTTAAGCCCCTCCATGCTTGATTTCTTTCTGCTTGCCTTGAAGTCCTTCTCTCTCGAGTCCTTAACAAGGACCTACATGATTATGTGGTGTATGTGGCAGAATCGTAATGCTAGACTTCATGCTGGTGTGGTTAGGGACCCTGATGCGTTGATAACTTGGGCTGTTGAATTTCTATCAGAGTTTCAGAAGGTGAGATCTGCCTCTCTTGCTGTTCTTTCCCCCTCCACGTCTTCTCTTCCCTCTGGTCATTGGTCTCCCCCTCCCCATGGTTCTTTGAAACTCAATACTGATATAGCTTGCAAGAAGGACTCAAGTTTCGTGGGGATTGGGGCTGCAATCAGGAACCACGAGGGTCTGGTGGTGGCTGCTGTTTCGAAAAGATTTTCAGGTTGCTTCTCTCCTGAGATTGGCGAGTTATTAGCCTTAAGGGAAGGGATCCAATTAGCTCTCTCACACAATCTGCAGGTTCCTTTTGTGGAGGTTGATGCTAAGAACGTAGCTTCTGAAGTTAATTCTGGCTCTGTGTCTCCCTGCGAAGCTAGTGTTCTGGTTGGTAACATTAAGGCTCTGTGTAAAGTTGCTGGTGTCTTTTGTTGTCAAGCCATTCCTAGATGTTGTAATCGCTTGGCTCACAAACTAGCCACTTTAGCCTTATCCCCAGTAGGGGATCTTTGTTGGCACAATGTTAGTGCTTCTGGTATCTTTCCAGGCTTCATTGATATGTAGTCTCCTTTTGTCTTAATGAAGTTATTTGAATTTCAAAAAAAAAGTTGCATATAATTAGATTTTGATAATGTGAAAGTTGTCACTGCCCGTTATGACTTGATAGTAAGAGTACTTATTATTCTCATAATGAGTAGATTCGAATGGTCTCCGCTACAAATGGTATTTAAAAAAGGATAATACCGATATTGAAATATAACATTATCTAACACTTGGAATGTCCAAATATAACAATATTGAACATTTGGAATCAGTGTGCAGATCGGTGCCAGTTCCTCAACAGTCAATTTTTTATTTTCTTTTTAAAATATATATATTTTTTATAACAATATTGAATATTTGGTACACTCAAGATGCGTATTATCATCTTAAAATTTGTTTGCGACTTCATGTTTTGTTATGGTTAGAACCCAGTCTTATATTTGAGTATTGAAATTCAAATCCAGCAAGGTTGGTCCATTGCCAGTGGTTAGGTTGGACTTTGAATTGCATTTTATTCAAAATGCCCAAGTTGGAAAATGGGCTGCTCGAGATCGATACTAGTCCACCCAAATCAATCAATTAATGAGTGACGATATTTTCACCCCTCTAAAATTATATGTACACCCTTTAATTTATATATTTTTAGTATTTCAATATTAAATTAAATTATTAACAATTTAATTAAAAATAATATTGTTATTATTATAATTAAATTTGAATACTCCAACTTCAAATCTCAATAAAAAATTTGGTTTGTTTTGATAAAGGGTAGTCAAAGATAAAAGTTTTTTATTATATTTTTAGAGATTTTATAAATAGTGAAAATGGAGGTCTAGATTTAAAACGCTTTGTGTTGTTCTTATTATTATTATTATTATTATTTGTTTTTGGTTCATTAAAACTTAACTTGAATGAAAATGAAAATTTTTAGTTTTGTTTGATAGTTTTACATGTAGGATTTCGGTGAAATATAATAATTTGAAAATTTTTAGGTTTGTTTGATAGTTTTGCATATAAGGTTTTGGTGAAATATAAGAATTTTGAGTGAAGATGAAAGATAACATAAAATGAATAAGCCATGACTATGAAATTAAGCATCAAAACAAACTTTAAAAAAAAAAAAAAAAGTTCTATTTTTTAATGTTTTAATTTAATTATCTTTATAGATATTTACTAATAATATTTAAAAAATAAATAAATAAATGGACATAATTAGTAATACATAAGGTGTATTTATAGAATATAAACTTTTAAAAATCTTAATGAGATGTAACTACAAAAAGAGGTGCATATACAATTTTTAAGGGGTGGAAATATCACCATTCTTAATTAATGGGTGACTTTATTGGCATCCAAGAATGTGCTCTATACATCCATTTACTTTTAAGTTTTAGTATCCATCTTAAAATATTAGAATTTTCACTTTACTCTTTATACCCTTTAAAATGTCAAAAGTAATCTAAGCATTCTTAACTACTTTAATTAATAATTATATAATTTCTCTATCCAAACCCAAATAAGTTTTGACACCCATTAAAATCTAAAGAAAATAAATTTCTTTCCTTATTACCGCCCATTGCCTTCTATATTCTCTTAAAATCCTAACTTTGATAATTATGAATAAACTATATCACTTCCATTTTATCGTGTTTAGCTCTAGCTAATATGGTTGTATTCTTTGTGCAATTCATAATATGAGGATAGGGATTAGAAGTTGGGATTCCGTACTTCAAATAGTTTCATGGCAGTAGATTATGAGATTCATTTTATTGGTTTTGTTAAAAAGAAATTGTTTAGCAAATCTTATGTTTTAGGCTTATTTCTTTTTTTTTTCTTTTTTCATATTTATGATTTCTCTTACTTTCGAGCTACAACAATTCTTTTTAAGCTCGGTTTTTTTTTTCCCTTTCTTTCACATTTAGGTTTTTTTTTTTTTTTCTTACTTTCTTGCTGTAGCAATTTTTCTTTAAGAAAAAACCTACTAATTGAATTCTTTCTAAGATAATATATAATGAAAATTTTGGATTTTGGTTCTTGTAGTTATATGTTTATATCTTTGTTCTTTAATTATATCTACTTGAATTATTGGTTTTCAATTTGAATATAATTTAGGATTTGAGATGGATGCCCAGTAACTTTTTTTTTTTCTTATAATAATTGTGTTCTTTTAAGAATTTTAGATATCGACAATTTAGTCATAATATCTTTACTAAAACATGGGCCGGGTGTACATGATTTCCTAGGTGACAATGGAAGCACAATCTAAATTGATACAGTTTTGTTTTGAATGATGGGCCTCGCATATTGGATTCCCTTCGAAGTTGTTGAAATTAGTTCAATTGGTGATTATCCGTAAAGAAATTAGTCTTAAATTAATTCGATTCCAAAAATATTACCAATTGAGTTAATTCATACAGCATCAAAACAAGTTCGAATGGGTTAAGTTACTTGGGATTTCAAATAATTTAATATTAAAAGTAACCAGCTGTTTGTGAGTTTTAATTAGTAATTCAACTAATAAGATTTTATTGAGTAATGTTGTACAGTACAAATGATTTTTCAAATGAAATGTTAAGTTAATTCGAAACAACCACATTGATCATGAAATAATGTATTGATGATATAATAGTTATAAATTAATTTATCACATCATTTGAGAAAACTTTTAAAAAGTGTAACATTATTTATTTCAATTATTGTATTATTTCTTGAGCCACAACATTCGGATACAAATTTTGACAAACAACTTAACATTACTTTAAAATATTAAATTCAGACCTGTCTAGATGGCTCTAATCCTGTACATGTGAGGGTATGAGATGTTTGGTTTATATTTAATGTAATAAATATTTATATTTTAAAAAATAAATTTTATTTTATTTGAATTGAAAGAAATTTCAAATAAACATTATCATATTTTAGTTCAATTTTGTTAAAATATATTAAAGAAGATGAATGCTCCTAACATAAAATCCGATAAATGCATGATATGTATTAACTGAAAAATTAAGTCTTAGCATCTTATGTCTCTAAGTGTGTAGCTGTGTTGGTAGCCACACCCCTCGTAACCATTACTAGTCATGAGTTTGACACCTATGCCACCAAAAAAAAAGGTGGTTTGTTTCCTCCCACTTTTATGTATGCGTTGTTTTTCCATCTATATATGGGTTGCTTTTCAGGCCGTGTCACCAATATCTTATAATGCTTGGTCTCGATTATATTTTGGACCAATCTTAATAATTCAAAAAAAAAAAAAAAATCTTAGCATCTTACAAAGGAAACAAATGAGCACTTGCTAAGGCCCGTGCTAGGTATCGAAAGGTAAATTCGTTGTAGCTAGGAAGAGGTGCATGTAACATGTTTTTTAAATGATTCATCTTCCATGTCAGTTGGTGACTCAGGAAAGGGATGTCATGCCAATATTTCATCAAAATTATTGCGTGGCAGTTGACAGTTATGTTCATGTCAACTATGTAAATAACAAATTAACTTGTAATCGAATAAGGAGACTTTCCGTCATAAATTTTTTATAAAACTTATCCTTAAAACGGGGTTTGCAAGAAAAGAGTGCTTGAAGGAGAACTGACAACTTGGTATGCCTCTTAGTCATTTTGATATAAATAAAGTGGAAAATACAAAAATTACCAATATAAGAATATCAAAATTCGTTTTTAGTCACATTTTTAAAATATTTATTTTCAGCCCCCCAAACATATTAATTGCACCATACACCTACTTAACTCAAATTGCCCCTGCCTATCTTGTTCTCCTTTTCTATTGCTCATAGTATGAGATCTTTAGTTTCCTTTATTGATTATTTAAGTTTTTTTTTTAATGATTTTTCAAGTTTTTTACGTTTTGGATATCGAGTATTGATGGTCAGGGTTAGATTTAATTAGATTTAGTTGGATTTGACTTGAAAATGAAGATTTCCAATGGATGCAACAATGAAGACGATGATCAGACTTACCAGGTTTTGTGGGGCCACAAAACCCGGTGATCGAATAATTGGGTTTTATGATCCCATAAAATCCGGTATCGGGTTTAAATTTCATGTTTTTTAAATTTTGAACCTAAGGGTAATTTTGTAAACTTGGGTATAGAATAAAAATAATTTGTTTAAGGGATTAAAAACAAATTTTCATTAAAAATGGGTAAAAATGATTTTTTTTTTATTTTGTTTTTGGATAAAAGTAATTTGATGCATGAATAAATGCAAATATCACGATAAAACTCACCTATGAAAAGTAGCCTACGGAAAATGAGAATTAAAAATTGATTTAGTGAAAGAAAGTACTTAATCAATCTACTAATATTTGATATTCGAATTAATTAAGTATATTTAAAAACATAATAACTAATTTTATTTTTTGCCAAATGTTCGAACCCACGTATCCAATCTCATACTTAATCATTTCACATAGCAAAATACAAAAAGTTTGTCTTAAAAATTCACTTAGCACCTTCATAAATTAATATGAAATTATCATTATTATTTTTTAATGACTAAGACTCGTTTAGAATACAACCAAGACCATCAGTTATATTGTGGTACAGTCTGGAGATCAACTTTTAAAAACGAAAGAGACCGACCCATAAGAAGGGGGGAGGGGAGGGGGGAGGAGGACCGCAACCTACAAGTAGTGGGGGGAAATTGTCCATAATAATGTGGGATTTTTGAGTGTAGAACCCTCCAATTTAGAGAGGATGGTTGATGGTCTAACCACCGGAGCATAGCCCAAGCTACTAATATGAAATTATTATTCCTCCATCATTTAATCATTTTTATCCCTTAATTGAGTTAACTAACCGTTTGTATATTTTTCATCTGCAATAATTTTGCAATTGTACATACCAATTAGCCCATGCAAATATGTAACAAAATTCACTTAAAAGGTACAATTATTGATGTGAGAGTAATAATTTTATGTAGTAACAATTGTGTTGCATCACCTAAAACATCCTTTAGTCTTGACAAGTTTGACATAATAACAAACATGATGTAAACTAGTTTGGTTGTTTTACAAAGTAACAAGAAGCATCATCCATGTTAGGTTGGATGTCTTAATTTATGGTCATATCAGTTATCAAACTAAATTATTATATGCTATGATAGAAACTTAAATTTGACAGAAAAGATTAAAAATATATTACATTTTATAAACAAAATTACTTTTATATGATTGTGTCCTATAGACTTTAGTGATACAAAAACATTGAATTGCTGCTCCAACTTGCTTGCATTGAACGAGAACCGAAATAATTCTAAAAAGGAAGTTTAGAATTTACTTTTTATCAATTATAGTATTAAGCTATTGAAACACATATTAGTACTCTTCACTAAATTTGTTGATGGTTAAAGGTAATTTTTCTTCACACGATGTTTATACCAAAGTGATTTGTTGTCTTCGGCTTCACATATATGATCAGGTTTGCGTTCTATCGTATAATTTCGAAAACTTTGGTATCATAGGCACTTCATAATGGTCAAAACATACTTCAAACCCAATTGGGTTTCGGTGATTTACTCACAATTTACTGGCAGTCTTTCTGCAGAATTAATTAATTCCTGTACTAGAGAAAGTGAGAAAGGCGTTTCTGTCGGTAACTTGGCTGGGGATTGTTTAAAAAAAAAAGAAACTTGGCTGGGGAACATTTGACCAAATTCCCAACAGTGACGCTTACCAAAACCCACTTCATGTCCATGTCTCTCCAAAGCATCTAACCACAGTGTCGACGATATAGACCAACAACTTTCACGAAATGTTTTACGATTTGATGCGGTGAAATATACCAATAAAATTGAATCATTTTTTTTCTTTTAGTTTTCTCATTGGTTTTTTTTTTTATTTTTTATTTTATATTTTCTATTGATCCATCTTACTACATAGTTGTGAGACAGTGTTATGGAAAAAAATTTTCCTTTTAAGGAGCCAAAACAGTCCAGCTTCACAGCATAGAAAGAAGAAGTAATAAAAGCTTTCCTTTCATGTGTGTGCAAAGCAAACAATTCATTGCAGGATATTTTCATGTGTACAATTCATATTGCCATTTCAAGACATATGAGCATGAGTATCATATATTGAGAAGATAAAGCATCCATCTTTTTGGATATATATTAAAATTCATAAAATGAATAAACATTCAAATCATATTATATAGTTTATGAAAAAAAAAAAAAAAAACTCAAGAAAGGATTAGTCAGGATTCTTACAAGCACAGATCAACAAGGAGAACTGATCAGCACATCCTTTTCCATTCTGCTTCAAGTTGTTCTCCTCCAACCAAAGCCTGCTATCCAAACCACTTCTTGTCCTGAACATGAAAACAGCAAACCCACTTGCTTCCTTGAAAAACCAGTCATGTACATCCCACATCATGTCCACCAACAAACCATCCAAAAATATTGTCTGGTTCCCTCTAAAATTCCACCTCAACCTCTTCACTTGAAAAATCTTCTTCTTGTCAATTAAAACTGACAAAACTGGATTCCTTGATCCATCCTCGTCTCCACTGCACTTGATCAAAATATCATGAGCAGTTCCTGTGTCACAAAACTGTGCCTTGGTTGAATACACAGAATTGCCTGAAAAGTGCTCGCGTCGTGAAACCAATGAGAATTTGCCAAGTGGGTTTTCTGATTTGAGCTTCTCTACGTTGACATCTTCACTAATATCTCCAAGGACTAGACAAATTTCAAAGTCAACCAAAACTATGACATAAAATTCGCTGCTTGGTTCAGGTCCATTCTCATATTGAGCATTGGACAGATCCCAGAAGACTTCAACTTTTGAATTGCGACACTCGAAATATTTGGTGCCTTTGCAATCTTTCAATTGGTGAGAATTTACATTGAATTCAGATGGAGAGGACGCAGTGTTGTCACAGACATCAATGGTGAAGCCTTGACCTGTGAAATCGTTGCACCATGTGAGAGTTATCAGGAACTGCTTCTGAGAGGAGATGAGACAACAGGCTTTGTATATACAAATAACTGAATTTGGGATTGAAGGGATCAAGTTTGGAGAAAAATAGGCCTGCTTTGAAGGGCCTGAACAATATGAATCCGATACTTTAATGGCATGCTCGCTATAACAAGTTGCTATGCTCCTCATTGTAAAGAAAAACCAAAGCCGAAAGATGAATAAAAAAAAGGTGAAAATATATGAAACTATGGCCTTGTATGAGAGATGGTTAAAATCTGTTAATCGAGTTTGCCTGTAATAGAAGAAATTGGAAAGACTGACTGTTTTCTCTTCCTATGTCTATGCTATTCAAGAAAATAGAAAGATTGAAGGTGACAAAAGATGGTTAGTGTCTTTTTCTGTGTTTTCCCATGTGAACTGTCTTTTCTGATTTCTAGCACTAGCATATATCATAATTGTTTGGAAAAAAAATAAAATAAAATAATATATATATATCAATGAGTGAAAAATGAGAGGAAAATTCAGAACCGTTTTTGGGTCCATGTCCCCCCTCACATTAAATACACCATTATCTTAACCTTAAAAATTTTCCTTTATTAAAATTAAAAGAGACCTTATCTAAAAAAAATAAAATAAAAATAAAAGAGACCAAACAGAAACTTCTTTCCTTTATTTATTACTATTAGTTTTCTTGTGCCAGTTCATGCAGAATATTTAACAACAAAATTAAATCATCATGAGAAGCCAGAGTATGACCTGATCTGAATTAGAAATATAAAAATGATTATATAAAAAAAATCTGGGATTTTTTTAAGGTATCTCTGAACTAATCAAAGGTTTTGAAACCCAAATGAGGGAAGAACTGTATTAGATTAAGGAGTGATATAAGCAGACCCTAGTAGGAGCCAAGCAAGTAGACTTTGATATACAGATTGGTGAAAACGTGAATTTGGGATGACTTTTAAATGAAGTTGGATATGCATGGGGTTGAGCAGATGACAATGATGTTGAACAGGCGATAGTGATTGCGGGGCCCTTTAATTAAAATTCATTTTCAGATTCACCTGCTTTCAACTAAAGACAACTCTGATTGAAGGATCTCTATAACTTCCTGTCTCTTGCAAATGTATTAGTCATTACACTATAGTTTCTGTCATGCAATTAAATCCTTACTTTTCCGTTTTATTAAAAAAGGAAAGGGGGTCGGGGTGTGGTGGGTTGGGTTGTGTGGATTGAGGTGGTGTGTCTTGAAGAGAGAAGGAATATCTATGGTCAAAATGAAACAAATAATTCTATAAATATATCATTTAATTGCAATAAACAGGTGATTCAGTTACTGTCCGGGGCAAATTAATTTTAGAATTAAATAAATTGGGAAGTTTCTGAGATGGAAACTGAAGAGATACGGCATGAAAGAATCTCATGATTTGCATAGAAGTTTGTAAAGTGAACGGAAGTGTTGTGTTGTGTTTGGTGAGTTTGCATGTGAGAAGTTTCAGGCGGTGAAGTTGGTTTCGGATACATCCATCCACCTGATTGCAAATTGCAAATACTTTAACAGGGGAGGAAACGGTTGGAGATATCGTCCTGAGACTTTTTGAGAAACCTAAAAAGGAAAGTGACTAGTCAACCAACCAAAGACATTAGTTAGCGCAAACTAATAGCATGATTAAATAACCTAAAACAATAATGTTTCACAAAATTGATTGGCTTCTTGGGTGGTAGCTGTGCCTGTGGCCTGTGAATAAGAACTTATTAGAACATTAGTTTGGAAAAATGTAGGCTTCACGCTATCTCTCCATTCAATAATGTTTCACAAAATTGATTGGCTTCTTGGGTGGTAGCTGTGCTTGTGGCCTGTGAATAAGAAAACTTATTAGAATATTAGTTTGGAAAAATGTAGACTTCACGCTATCTCTCAATTCATGATGAGTAAAACGACCATGATTATGAAATCTAAAAATAAACCATGAAATTAGTATCATGATCTACATAAAGAACTATGTATGGTTCATTATTCAAACCCCCCTTAACAACAACATATATTTACTAGGTTTATAGTTATATGATTATTAATGTTAAGCAGTTTACGATGTATTTTCTTTACAAAAATATTGAATATTCTAGGAAGAGTTCTTGCTTTGATATTGTTACTAATTCTCTCACATCATATATTGCTTTTCTGTTTAATAAAATTTCCCTAAATTCAGTGGGAGATTGAAGGACGCTGCAAGGGACCATGCCTCCCCTCCCCAAGATGGAAAAATATTAGAATATTCATAAAAAAATTATACTTTTATCATTTAATTTTATATCATTTTTATTTTATCCAGAAATATTGTTTTTTTAGTACATTGATACCTTTAAACAAAATTTTCCTCCTCCTACCTGAATTAGTCATTCTGAGCTTTCAGCTTCGATTTTCGTAATAAGTAAATTAGCAATGAAGTGAGGACAAGATACACATTACTTAAATGAGAATTTAACCTCTCCATTGAAACAGGGATGGAATCATGGAAGGTAGGGACAGGAGGAGCAAGAAAGGAATACTGTTGTCCATGCCGTGTTGCCATCCTTTAAATTATATATACCTTGTTACAGAACTTCCAAACACAACAATCAGTGTACATAAAAAGTTGTAACAAAGTTTTAAGTTGAAGAATGTCTAAAAAACATGTACTAACTCTAGCAGTGATGGGAAAGAAATTATTCATATTCCAATTCATAATGAGATAGGACATTATTATTTCTAAAAAATGTGATTTTTCACCCTATAAAGAGGACCTGTCTTTTCCCATGATAAACCATCAATTGTTTGAATTTGATTAAAGGCTTCAACCAGGGAAACAGTATAAATTCGTGACCTACCGCTCTGACTCATGAAAGTTTCAAGCAAAGGAAATAATATATAACTTCTGTCATAGCCATCATACTGAATTAATAATAAATATATATGGTTTCTGCAAACATTTTTCTTTTTTTAATTCTCTTTTTTGTTTTTTTGAGTGACGAATGGAAATAGGTATAAAAATGTGTATGAGAAACGTGAATAACTAATTGTTGCACTTGCATACGAAAAATCCAAGCCAAGGAAGAATTATTCTTTCCTTGCTATGGAAACAGTACCTTGCACCTTACAAGTATATGAGTATTCATTCTTTACATGGGCACCAAGGTTCATGCTTTATATCTAGAAGAGCCACCTGTAAGCCCATCTTTTGGTGGGTCAACTACAAGAATTTGCTCTTCAATTTTTCAATGGAACTCAACTCTGTGTTGTAGTGCTAGATTTCTCATCTACAATTGCATCGCATGTCAGATCTGAACAGCTTGGTACAATAACCACAAAAACCATCCAAGCTGATCAACTTGCAAATTAGAGATGATTATTATTATTATTTAAAAATGATGATTATTAAACAAACGAATTTCTTATGTAATACTTAGTCCCCTGCTGTCTAACTAACATGTATATATGATGAATCAGAAAACGGTCAACTAGCACCTAATTGAAGACAATACAGATCATAAGGGCAATTTCTTAAACATCCGTCTTTTTTTTTTTTTCTTTTTTTTAGGTTGAAACAGGTCCAGGGATCAGCCCAAACAAATTGAGGTTTGACTTCTGTCTCATATTATTCATGGAACAAGCGAATTGATTATATTGACAAGGTATAAGGAAAATATTCCAAACTAAAGCAAGATATTTAATTAGGCAAAAAATGTTGAACCTACCTATCACAGCAAAGTCCTTTATTCTGAACCACTCTGTATGCACATTAGTAAGAGACTGACTGACTACTGATATTCCTCAAGGGATGAATATCTCTCAATTGCATAAATCATTTTCTAGAAATAACATCACAACTCATTGTATGGCTTTGAATACAGAATACAGATCATTATATGTTAGTACTAAGATTATTCTCCAGTTGAGAATCTCAACCACTTTAATCGGCTGTATCAATGTACCAGCAGTCAGTTCACTGTTATGTGCATAATATAGCCGGTTCTCACAACACATTGTAGGTCCGAGTGTTGTCAACTAAGGGTAGACAATTTACGTATAATCCTTCTATAAGAGGACAAATTACATAACGATTCCTCTAGTTAGAAGATCGGTTTTCTTTCTCTCAATGTGAGGTCTCTCTCTACTACTATAGGGAGTAAAATTTAATAACGTGTTGCATTCTGAACTATTTCTTATAAGTTAGTACCTACAAAGTCTGACAATTGTAACTTTCATTTATAATATTAAAAAGTAAAATAAAATTTATACTGTTATCTCCTAAATGTCCTTAGGATGAAACAATCTACCTGAAGTTCAGTACCTTTATCAATTGGCAGAGAAACAGAGCAAACTTCAACTATTGCTGCTGCCATTTTAGAGCATTTCTAGGACTCTCAATTTAACTCGAAGACTGCAAAAGTCTTCACTAATTGAAAAGTAAAAATAATAATAACAACAACGATAGCTTCTAGCAGTTGGAATCAACTCGTCAAAATCCCACCAAGATATGAATAATTTTTTCATTTTATATGAGTAGTCTTCTCCTTTCTACTTGAAAGTAAAGTTTCGGACTATAACTTATAATCTATATCAGAAACTCTAGACACTTATAATTATACTTGTAATATCAAAAAGAAATACGAATAAAGAGCTTGAAATTCCCTCGTTCTTCAAGTATCATCCTTGACAATTTTTTTTCTTTTTGAAAAGTGATGACAGCTCTGAGCACCGTAGAGAACTAGTTCCCATGAATCACTTTCTTGCGCCACTTACGCATGATTTTAGCATTCTGTTGCGGTTTTAGTAATGATACTAGTAGCAATAATCTCCAGATACCCCAGTTCATCATTTCAAAAACAGTCAACTCTACAAGTTTAACCCAAGTGTGACAAACTAGGGAAGAAATCAGGAAGGAGTTTAGCATATATAGTAATATGGGGTATATGAATATGCTTTAGGCAGAAGAAATGTTTGTCTGAAGATGATGAAAATCATGTAGTGCTCTGGTGAATGGCAGCAATATTGCTAGAGAAAATAATTGAGTCCTGATGTTCGTGGTCTTGTTATACATCAATCTCTGACTTACTAATAACGTTAAATGTTTTTTAACTTTTGGGAAGCAAAAAATTTTCAAACGATTCAATTTATGGGTGCATTTGGTAAACTTTATTGGATTGAGTTAGACTGAATAGGACTGGACTTGATATAATTAAATCTCATGTTTAGTAGATAATAGAATTAGATTGTATACAATATAATCTCATGTTTAGTGGGTTATTTAAGCGGTTAGATATGATTTAATAAATTAAATAAAAATATTTATTTAATAAATTTCATGTTTAGTAGATAATAGAATTAGATTGTATACAATATAATCTCATGTTTGGTGGGTTATTTAAGTGGTTAGATATGATTTAATAAATTAAATAAAAATATTTATTTAATAAATTAATTTATTTCAATATTTTTAACTAAAATATTTATATGATTAATTTATATAATATAAAAAATTTAATATTAATATTTCATATTAAAAATAAAAAATATAAACAAAATGTAGTTTTTAAAATTAATTTTATATTCATTTTAATAATAAAGTAGAAATTTAAAATATTTATATTATACAAATATTAAAATAATATGACAGGACAGGACAAACAATAATGGCTTCAAAAGACAAAAAAACTTATTAACATTGGATACAAGCAAACCCTTAGATGGTCATTTTTTTTTACAGCAAATTATAATTTAACCTATCAGTTGTTAACTTATTGCAAGAGTCACATTTTGTGATTTATTACAATTGAGTTTATCACTATTAAAAAATCTCTATTAAAGTTAACTGAGTAGGAACAAAATTATCTTTTGATCTTATTTTCAATTTCTTATTAAAATAAATTTTAAAAATTTTAAAATAAATAAAATAAAAAAATTAATCAGATGAGATTAATTAAATAAAAAATTGCAAAAAAAAAAAAATGGAGATCCAATCTAGATCTCCATAACCAAAAAAAAAATGAAAAATTCATCTTCAACTGAGGAAAAAAAAAAAAAAAATTCCGTCCATGTTCAACCATACATCCACCCATCCAGTTCATCTACAACCATACAACACAATCAATATCATCAACACAAATATTCAGATGAACTTAGAATCATCTACCCAACCATACAGCAACATCTCATCCATCACATACCCACCCACCCAGTTCATTTTCAATGATACAGCATCATCAACCCAAATTATTCAGATAAACCCATAATCATCAACCCAACTATACAACATTATCCACAAGAGTAATCAACAAAAACACCCAAAAACCATTAGCAAAATCAACCACAATCAACAAAACCCAAAAAAATAAAAACCAAAAAATGGTGAGGTAGAGAGAAAGACGAACCCAGTTCCACCCACCACTACCACCTCCACCTCTACACTTAGCAAAATCAATCACCCAAAATCAACAAAAATCATCAACAAAACCCAAAAAAATCAAGACCAAAAAGTGTTTAGGAAAGGAAAGGATGAACCTAGATTCATCTAGGTTCATTCAACAGAACCCAGATTTCATTTAGGTTTTGGAACGAACCCGAATCCATCTGGGTTCTAGAACAAACCCAGATTTATCTAGGTTCAAAGAAGAAAAAAATGAGGAGAAGAAGAACAACAACAACAACAACAAGAGAGGGAGAGAGACAAAGAGAGACACGAATCATCTGGGTTCATCATTTTTATTTTTTTTATTTTTAATTTTTAGGGTTTTTTTTTTTTCAAACTAATCTTCATTTATCATCTTAGGATAGACGGTGAAGATCTAATGAAAAAGATTTATTCCATTTTATTTATTTTTTAATTTTTTTGAATTAATAAGATGGACGGTGAAAATTTGATAAACATTTTTATATATTATTTAATTATTAATTTTTTTAAAAAATTCTTTTTATAAATAATTAAAAATGTAAGGGTATTTTGATCTCTTTGTCAGTCTCTGATTAAGTTTAATGGAATTTTGTAACGGTGATAGGCTAAATTGTAATAAACTACAAAAAATGATTCCGTTTGTAATAAGTTTCCAATCAGTAAGCTAAATTGTAATTTGCATTTTTTTAATGATTGAGACCAACCCAATGTACAATCAGGATCAACAGTGATGAGTGTTGTAGCGCGACCAAGGAATAAGCTCTCAAAAACTAGAGAGACCAACCCATAAAGTGTGAGTGAACGAAAATGTCCACAATAATGTAAAACTTTTGGTTGTAGAACCCTCCACTGTAAAGAGATTGGCTAATGGTCTATCCAGTCGGGTCTTGTGTATCCGGTGTCTGTTGGATGCAAGCATGCTGTAGAGTACACTTTCATCCAACACCTTGGAACAACCAAACAGCTGTAAAAAAAATTTATCCCGTTCTATCCCCGGTCCAGCCTTCATTACTGCGTTCCAAACGCTCCCTATAATCCTTAGCCATTAGGTTGGGAGGTCATACTAACTCTACTATTATCAGTTTATCATGGATGGTATATTTAGTAGCAAAACAGAACGTCGAGATCTAAGATGTTTTCCTTGTAGACAATAGTATATACAAGAAACCCTTGATCCAAGAGCTAGACAAACTGACAAAGGATGGAATCTGATCGGGAAAAAATAAATAAATATTAAAGATCTATCGGAGTTATTTCTTAATTTACAATCAAAGTTGTTATGCCAAACAATGCATAAAGGGAAGGACATGTCTGTTTCAAATTTTTAGAGTACAAAACCACCTCAAAGCCATTTTCCACTGGATAGGAAAGCAATATTACATAAGAAACGAGTTAGTTTGCACTTTTAGCTTGACTTTTGTTGTTTCTTTTGGAGGATAAAACGTAAATTCAACACTACCATTCAAAATATGAAAATAAGCACTTGATTGTCAATCCTCAGGAAACATCAATTCTGTTTGCCAGATTTGAATAGCAGAAAAATGATTTCTTAGTTATCACATTGCAATTCTCATATCACTATATTGGCAAATTTGACTTATCTTGACCCAAATAGGATTATGTCAGCTGTTACACATAAATAATTCACAAATCTAGCAATCTTAACTGGGGTACTGCATGCATAGAGAACCAGCTTTCAACTTAAACTACTTACTGAAACGATACCAGATAAAAGACGATGCATACACTTAGTCATAGCTTCCGGCAGATAAACATAAGACTCACCCTCAACAAAAGATTAGAATTTTGCCCAACAAAAGGTTAGATTTTTGTTGATTTTCTTGAGTTAACTACTAATCATGTCAAAAACCATTCAATCAAATACTACACAAATGGACAGATTTGAATATTAAAAGTTAAAACGAGTATGCACACAAGTTTAAACATATGTTCGCCAGTAGTGACCTCTTATTGGTTCATTTCCTAATTATGTCGGTGAGGAAATACCATCATCATTCAAAGGGGGGAAAAAAGGAGCAGCTGAAATAAAGTGAAAACACTAAACAGAAAAAACATTTTAACAAGCAAGTACTGTTGAAATTCCAGACAAAATTTTACTCCCACACAAATTTTCTTGAATCCTGTAATAACAGTTGCAAATACTGAGTTGTCGCGGCAATATAATGAGTGTAGTGAGAAGAGCCACATATCTAAAATCACTCTTCCATGGGTTGATTCTCCTCTGATTGTGCTTGAGAAACCTTGACTTTGATCTTTGGAAGAGTGAGAGACTGATCCTGTGCAAGAACGGCTGGGGCTTTGACCAAGTTGATACCCTGCTCCAATTCAACAGCTGCCTCTCTCTGCTCCTTGGATTTCTTTCCCTTCATCCTGTCAACATTTTCCAAGTAAATATAAGTTCATATATGAAACATATTATGCTTTTGAATAAATAATGTGATCAATATGACAAACCTCTGTTTATGGTGTCTCTCCTCCCTAGCTACTCTGATTTTATCAATCTTCTTGATGGCCTTTAGAGTGTTTTCAGCAAGATTCCTGTCGTATCTCTCTGGCCTGTTACGCTTCCTCTCAAACTCAAAGGTTGAATCCTTGAGACACAGAAAAACAAAATGAGAAGAACAAATCATGGCCCAATCTCTCTTCGAATTTTTCAAGTAATGACTGTCATGTAGCTTGAGAGAGAGTAAAACAAGATAATAAAACCAAACATATATACCTGAGTCATGTCCTTCCCATGCAATCGCCTACAGGCCTTAGTCCATTTTACTTTACGTGGATTTCTTTTCATCTTGAAGTTCTTGTGGCATTTTGATCTACAAAACCGGAAAATCTACAAAAGGATCACCTGTAAGGAGCTAGATAAACTACCAACAATGAAATTACAGTGTAGCAAGTGATATACAAATAACATAAACCTTATTCAAGACACATAACCACACTCAAATATCGCATAACTAAAAGTCTGTTAAGTATTGCATAGCCTTTAACATTTCAAGACAAAAAAAAAAACATTTGATCTACGAAAGCATAGAACAAATCACAACTCTCCAAAGCTAAAACCACTAAATATAACTGTTAGCTGGACCAGTGTTCGTATATTAAATCAGTATTACAGCACACTAAAACCAACAAAAACTAAAAGCATGGTACGGCATAAACATACAGTAACTACATCAGCAAAACAGGGACAACATTCGGCAACAAAATCTTAACTAAAGAATGCAGAATTCGGAAAGCAGCCTTACCTTTGCATCATTGCGGACAAACTGAATACCATGTCCCGGATATACAGTGGAAGAACAGAACCAACACTTCTCTAACCTCATGTTTTCTACAAAAATCAAACACCGCAAACATTGTAATAACATCAATGCTCCAAATTCAGGCCATTAAGCTGCACAATTTGAGGTTCATTTAATCAAGTAAAAACAAATCCAGATCATTAATAAATATAGCAGTGCATTACTAATGCATCAGAATTCGTTCTAGAAACAATTAGAAATGAAAAATTAGACTACGTTTAGCGACAGAGTTGTATGTAATACAAGGGAGCTCTGTTACAGCATTCAAATATATTTTACAAAGTATTCAAAATGTGGAATTAGAAACACTAAGAGCACAAAATCGTCTTTTTTTCAAAAGATTTACAAGAATATTAGATCAAGATGCAGTGGTCTATAACTCGCAAAATCTAAAAATTCAAACCAAAAAAAAAAAAAAAGCATCTAATAGTGATACAAATAAGAACGAGTTGTTGGAGTACGATTGTCTGAGATATAAAGAGACTTGCAGATGAGGAATTGGAGTGACGTGTGTAGTAGGATTTAGTCGCCTGCGGCGGATGGTAGAGGTTTTGCTGTGCCTCGAGCGTCTTCTGTCAGGGGTTTTGGTACGGAGAAGAGAAGGTGGTCTGTTCTCGTTTTAGCTTTTAATTAGAGTACACACTAAATACACCCCAGCTGATGTCTAAATTACCAACATTTTGTGAACTGGGAAGATTGCATGGTTTTAATAAAATAGATTGGGTTGACTCAAAACTATTGGGGCGCATATAGCATATATCAGCATGTTTGTGATGTGTACAAAACGCTGGTGGGCCGCACTTAGGAACACTGTATGTGGATTCAATTCTCAAGTTGTTGGGTTACAAATAGTATAAGGAATCAAATGACCACAAAGCTTTTTTGTCCACTTAAAACTTCTCTCTCGTCGCAGTTAATGGATAGCTAGAAGACGCGTTCATTATTATTATTTTTTTTTTTTTGGGTACAAATTATTATTATTATTTTTTTTTTTAAATGTATTCAAACCTTGATTCTTTTTTTATTGCGACAGGAATTTGAAGTCGACATCTTCACTTATAAAAGTGAAGTCGGGTTACCATTAAACCATGTCCATCGCTTTCATTTTTATTTTTTAATAACAATATTAGATATTTTGTGCTATGTATTTCATTTGTATCATATCTAATGTGGCATAAAATATTATTAATAAGTATATCCGTCTACTAATTGTCATATTATTGATTGGCATTCGACTGACAATGTTTTGTTGCAACAATTAAAAAAAATGTTGTAACATGAACAAAAGAAAAAAAAAAAATATATATATTTTAACATGTTTTGATTTACATCTACATTCACGAGGTCTTATTCATATGTTCATACTGATTAATAAAGATTGAAATAGTAGACATACTACTTGACTCGCCAAATTAAAACTCACTATTTAGTATTTACCGATGACGTAAAATGTTATATTCTCTTCACTAATATAATATAACGAACTCCTCTCGATTTCAATGATTCATAGCTTCTTGAACTCTCTTTAAGAGTCTTAGAAATTCCTTCTCCCAAAGACTAAACAATTCTTCCTCCTGATAAACACATATTGCTTGAAGTACTTTTAAGATTTTGTAAACTACCTCTTCCCAAAGATAAAATTGTTCTTCCTTCTGAAAAATTTATGTTATTGTATTTGCTTAGAAAGTCACACCCTTTCTAAAACTAAGAGACCCCAAAGAGAATCACTATGTATCTTATACAATACATAAATCTCTCTAATATATATTTGGTGCTCTTATATTATATTTACACGTTCATTATTTATTGAACTTCATGAATTCTATCAGTATTTATGACACTAGCATACACTTTTAAATCTCTTTATATTATCCATAAAATAAAGAATGTAATTAAAATATATATAGTTAAAATAAGTCTGTTGGAAATAGGAATGTTTTCTTATTATCTAGTATAACCGACATGATCAAATTCAGCCAAGTGAATAAATCCTATTTTGGGCAACAAAAACTCTCATAAATCAAAAGGTTTATTTTAGAAACAGTAGATTTATTTTAAATCATAATTAAACTATAGCTTAACAAAACACAAATTGATAAACAAAACGTAGCCAAGCTAACTCAGGTGCAATGGACAGTAGATAAAAGAATGTCCTTAACATAATCAACGTTTCATTTCTTTATTCAACAAATACATTACATAAGTCGTTTGGTTGCTGGTGCCGTTGGCACCAGTCAACCCCCACGCCGTGTGTAGGCGTGGTTCGACGCCCGCCACATCCAAATTCTGAACATATATAATATAATATATAATATATAATGATAATAGAATATTATAATAATAATAATATTTAATTCATCTCTCATCAATTGTGTGGGTTGCTCTTCCATCTCAGTGTGAGTTTTTCTTCCACCTCCGTGTGGGTGGATCTCTCCCAATTAAAAGTTATCTCTCGGACCGTGTCCCAGTTTATATCGATTAAATGGTCCCGAATATTTTCTAAACTTGTTTCAGTTACAGTTATTGTATTAAAAAAAAAAAAAAAAATACATTACATAAGATCCATAAAAAGGCAGATAATGTTGTACCCACGTACAAAAAAAACAGCCTATACAAAGAAATATCATATTTCATATATATCTTATCGCGATCAGCTAGGCCCTACCATCTCATCGCAGAATAGACAGACACAATTTTTTAAAAATTTAAAAACCCAATTTGGCCCACTTATACATCAAATTAGTGACAATCCTCTCCTCAACAATTATTAGTCAAATCCCCCACTAACACCACCCCCAAAAAATTATGTCATGCCTTACGTCATCGTAATCAACCTAGCTACGACTATTGCTCATCTCAATTGACCTAAAACTAGCCGACCCGAGAGTCTTATACGGGCCGGGCGACACCCCATCTTCCTCCTCCAGGATCCGTTTAATCCCTCTCTTCCTCGCCCACATCTTGTAGCCCCCAAACACAATAGCACCAATAGCGCCAGCTATGGCCACACCCAATATTGCAATTCCAACCCCAAAACCCACGTCCATTTTCTTCTTCCCTGCACCCTCGCGCACCTTGAAATACCCCACCTTGCTTTCATCACCAACGCCCAACACTGTTTGGATCGGGTAGTCCACTACGTAACAAAACCCGGATGCGTTATTATAGACTGCGCCCCAACAGTTACAGCTGTTTTCGCATAACTCTTCGCATTTCTCCAATGACGACGTTATTTCGGACCTCATTAACTCCTTGAACGGTAAGTCGACGCCGTTTCTTCTCAAAACCCAGAAGTCGTTATCTTTTTCAACGTCACTACCGCAAAAGTCACCTGAACTTGGAGAATAGCACTTTCCGGACGAACTGTCTGTCCGGTTGTCTAGACAAGAACAACCGGACCCGGACGTACAAATACCGTACGAACCGCACGGACTGGGCAATTCACAAGTGTTGGAAATCGCCTGGTAATCCAAGACCCACTTGGACCCATCCCAATAATACCCTTTAAGATTCCCGTCCGGTTCTATCCGGACCAAAAGGAATCCACTGATGTTTTTCTGATAGCTCGTGAAAGCTTGAAGGTCTACCTCTACTGGATTTCCAACTTGGTACATGCCCAAAAACCCGGTCGAGCCGATTCGCGCGTAAATCGGTCCGTTTCCTTCTACTATATCGGCTTTAGCTTCTAGTGCTCTGTGTCTCAAATACATTTGATCTGATTTTTCATTAAACGCTGCGTATAAGCCGATAAAGTCGTTGCCCAACCGCATGGAATAGAGCCCATTTGAGGAAACAAGAGACATGTTACTCGTGAAATTTTGGTTTACTACAAGCGTATTAGTGGGGAAGTCAAAACTTTGCCAGACAATTGAAGTAGTAGAGTCATCAAGCTTTTCTACTTGCAAATTTGAGGTTTCGAGAAGCACAACTCTGTCACCTTGTGTTCCGGTTGACCAAACCACCTTCGTCTGTGGTCCGGATATTACCAGACTGCCATTAAAGAAGAGTTGAGTGCGGTCTGACCATGGAGCTAACTGAGTTGGGTTAGCGAGCCAGAGAGGTTCCGATGAGGCCACGTGGATGACTGCGAGCGCGAGTTCCTTTGAGTTGACTCGGAGGAAACCTAGTGAGAAATTTCCCGTTGGATCGTCGAGAATAGCTTGAAATGATTTGACAGAAGGGTTTGGTGTTGCTTTAAAGCCTTTCGAGAGCTCTTGTGTTGTAGCGGCTTCAGTTTTGAGACACGCACATGTACTGTAGAGAACGGAGATGACCAAGAGAAGCAAGTGAGTTTCACGTGGACGAGTCACCGAGTTGGTTGATGTTTTCATGTCGGAGAGCAAGGGAGAGAATGCTGATTCAGAGGTTAATGGAAGAAAGTGTATAGGTTTAATCAGTAATGGCTGCATATATGCCTTTTCTCGTTTGGCATCGGACATGATGGACCAACAGATAAATCATTTTAAATTCGATATCCAAAATCTCATTTGAATATCTTATACGAATATCTGTAATATAAAGTTTGTATAAGCCGCAATTAATACAAAATTAATAATAACATGTCGCATCTACCAAAACAAAGTAAACTAATAAATTACTAGGGAAGTCGGCTCCTTTTTTTTTTTTTTTTTTTTGTTTTGACTTGAGGGAAGTCTGCTTTTGGCCTTTAAAAGTTGCCTCTATACTTGCTCATAATAAAAGTTTCAAAATGTGTTATTGCTGAAAATTATTTGATGAATTACTTAATATTGTATGCTCGTATATATATATATATATATATATATCCCATTTCATTGATGAAAGTTATGTCTTATATGAAATTGTCCCTTATAAATGCAATACTGTGAATCATAAGTACTAAGACTTGTTACATATGGTCAATGGATGTTTGCAGAAATTATGATCACCTATTGATTTGAATTCACTAGAAAGCTTCAATATGTTCAGGATCTAAATCTAAATCTAACAACAAGTCTAAATCTAAAATTAAATAACAGAATTATCTAATCTAATCCCCGTTAATTTTAGAGCGAATTTTAGGAAAAAATTGAAAATAAAAATAATTCTAAACATGATAAATCTGAACTAATAAAAATCTTAAATTAAATGAAACTTGAATTTGTTGAGATTCTTACCGCAATAATCTTTCATACATGGGATTATTCAATAGTACATGACTGATTTTATTTGACTTTTTTTTAAAAAAAAATATTAATCACCAATTTGAATTGTACTCAAGCAAAAGTCTACGAAGTATTAAATCTTGACAAAGAAGCCACCTTACCTTGCCAGCCGTTGAAAGGTGTTTACAAATGGTGAATTTAAGATGGTAGCAAGTAGCAATGTTGGTTGGGGTTAGGCTAGCGCCTGTAAATGATGACAATTGTAGAAATATATAATTGGGATATACACTCCATAAATATATATGGTACGACATAGTCATCCAACAAGCAGAAGTCAAACCAATCCAGAAGCCACAACTTCAAAAGATAACTACCCATTGTAGCGCCAGCAATATTTGGGCACTGCATTTGAACTTCTCTCGAAATTCTTACCTTGTGCATGACACTAAATATCAGCAGTAAGTGAAGGAAATGGACTTCACAACCGTGCACCGAAGGGTTGACCATTTTAAGAGGAAAAGAAATGCGACAGCTTTACTTCTCCCCATTTATGGTCAGCTGTATATTCGTTGACTTTGAGAATTCAACCAAACAACCACCTAGAACTTTAAATTATTTCTCTCTCTTTAAAGCTGTATCTTATTATGTAGTGTCTTCTAAGATCTTGACCTCTCAAGTACAATTTTTCGATTGTCTTCACATATCTCCCCTCCCGGCTACAAAAAGCAAAGATTTTGAGCTTCAAATTTGTACTCATCAGATGTTTGTCTTTATCTCACGGACCTTCAATTTTGCACGCATGTGTGAAGAAGTCTTGGATCATTATCGACAAAGCCTAATTTTGTGAATTTATGGTGCAAGTTGGCCACTAAACAGCAGTAGATATCTCACAATGGCCTCTTATAAATCAATTAATGCCTCCAATTTAGTCTTTTGAAAAAGTAATGGGATGATCAAATTTTCACATTACAGAAATGCAATGCCTACCGAGTCTCACCCAAAAATATATTCAAATTTCTCAAATATATATATATTCAGATTTTCAAATATATAGCAGCCTGTAAAAAAATGGCTAAAATCAAATGATTGGTCAATATATTTGACATAAATAAATTACTTGAATCATGCCATTAGAAAAACACAAAATAGAGTATATTAAAGAAATTTGAGAAGCTTCTGAACAGGTAAGTCCGGAGTCTGCTCTAAAATATATAGAAAATGCACATAGAAAAACAAAGACATTATTCAAGTCACTTGAACACATGCAATTTGTCAACTTTTCCTCTGGACAGAGCCTCTTTTATCTTAGTTTATTTGGAAGAATATGGTTTCCTCACGGAACCTCAGGATACTTAAGTCTGTGAAGTGTAAACTTTGGTTAGTGACATGGTTTTGACTAGTGGACATATGCATATAAAATGTAATGACAAATATTGGTTGATCAGTCAATAGACTCGTTTAACCATGTATCACTTGTCGAGAGTATTTATTTATTTAGTTATGACTTTCACATTTTCTTTGTTGCATTGGTGAAACATAGACAAGGTAAAAGGGTCACATGTGTTTAAAGTAAATATTAGGTAAGTACTATTGGAAGGGAGTATGAAAGGAAAATGAAAAAGTAAGAAAAAGGCAACCAATTAAAAGAAAGTCAAAAACTCGATCGAAATCTATTACATTCACTCAATTTGTTCTAATTTATATGACAACGTGCAACTAAGCCAAACAATATCAAGTACTTTATCCCATCACTAAAGGAGGACTTCATGATTGAGAGGTGAAAAAAATAATAGGCCGATTACAATTAAATAATGAAATGAATTATACTTTAAACAGTGCAATAGATCTGAGAGTACTTGATATGTATTTACATGAATGCTATACCAGTTAAGCAGGAGTTCATCTTCAAATTATGAGAAAATGGTAATGATGCCTAATAAGTTAGTTAAGAAAAAAAATTATGTTTCAGTCTCAAAATATCATATCAAATCCTATAGTATGAACAGTTATTCGAATTTTATTTCAACACCATATGACATTGATGTGAGCTCCTTGTTCCACCGAGTTTCTTTTCAAATGCCAAATAGCAAAAGAACAATTGTGTCTCTCTTTATAATAGTTAATTTGTCTAGTGTTCATTTTTTGCCAACAACAATAATGATAATTATAATAACGTACAATCATATGATCGCATACTCTATCGAGTGATCAACCCAGTTTGAACACCTACCAGACAGTAGTCGGTTGGACGGGCTTTCCCTAAACCTGAGGGGAGGAATTCTATCATAAACATTAACGAGGATCATCAGGTTCAAATTTTGGCAATGTTGTCAGTTGCTAGTGTTGGTAATTGTAGTCCATTTATATGATTACAATACACACCGCCACTGTTGGAGATTCAAAGAGACTCTCAGGTATGTACTCAAAAGTCGGTTATGTGGTTGACACTCGTGAATTGTCACTGAGCTGAATCTGTGCTAAATTTGGACCACATGGACCATCCATACTAAATACACACTAAACTTTCTTAAGTATACCCTCTTTTAATTGAGTTAATTTAATTTTTAACTTGTTTGTATTTTATTGTTATCTGTGGGTTGTGATTGTTTGTAATACAATTTTGGGCGGTTTAAGTGACCTCGCCAACAAAAACATCAAAGAAAAGTCGAAGATTCTGGCCAAAATTAGTCATCGTCACGTGATTAAAGTAATTTAATCTAATTTTTCCATTTCGTCAACCAGTGGAAGCATTCCAAACCTAATAGACATGTAAGATAGTTAATGTCATTTCGTATATGTCACTTTAAGACCAAAATCCGTTTCTAAGATTTGTATTTTGAAATCTAAATTGGCTTTTAGCTTCTTGTCTCTTAATGTGAAGTTTGATAATTAGAAATTTGGAAATACTTTTCCAAAAAGGAGATTAGATAATTGCAACCAACAAACCATCATGAACCACTGATTGCAACACCTTTTCTTATCTCACAAGGTAAAAAATTCAGACACAAGAAATAAAAGTTGGCTTCAATCAACTATGCTTCCATATTAATTATCGAAAAAGTTTAAGGTCTAAATAACAATATAGCCCAATCCAATACTGAAATAAGTGTACGAATGACAATGTAGCCTAACCCAACAATGAAGCCCAAAATACTGAAAGTATTTTCAGTAAAAATAAACTTTTGTTGAGAGTGGGATTTGAACCCACGCCCTTTCGGACCAGAACCTTAATCTGGCGCCTTAGACCAACTCGGCCATCTCAACGTTGATGACAGGACATGTAAACCTTTAATTTTGAAACGTATGTGCTGTTGGTTTATAAACCCCAATTTCAGAAGCTATCAATTTTTTAAAATTCTTTAAAAACAACACTTTTTATCTTTAACTTTTTCAAAACTCTTTAAAACGCCTTAACTATTAACGAACTGATAGTGAAAGATGATTTTAGATAATTTAAATTATAATTTAACAACTTAAATTCAAAGATATTTTAGATAATTTAACTTATAAATACATTATTTTTAATAATAATTTAGTAATTTATATGTTATCAACAACCATTAAGAATAAAAATATTTTTTCACGTATTTTGTTAGTGTTGATTGTCGGTGGACTGACGGTTTAAATTTTTTTGAAGAGTATTGAAATATTAAAGATGAAAATAATTGTTTCTAAAAAAACTTTAAAAACTTAAATTTTTTTAAAACATTAGAGACTAAAGTAAAGTTTTACGGTTTATAAAATTAGTTTTTTAAGTAACTAGAAATCTAAAAACCATGCCTTGTATGACACTTGTTTTGTTTCAATGGATTTCTTCGACAAGAAGCGAAACAATTGTTTTATTTTAATTGATTTCTTCGACAAGATGTGAAACAATATCTAATCCCATATTCTTTTTATAAACATTTTATTTCCTGCAGACCATTGACCTTATTACTTAACAAATAAAAAAAAATTAAGAACACAAAGCAATCGAGTCAAACCTCCACCATTGGATCTTCCAGATGGATGAGATCATGAGGAGTGAAAACGACATCAATTGTCCAATGTGCCTTCCCTGCAATGGCAGCGTCACTATCGGGGACCACTCTTATTCGAGACTATAATCATATTTATTGTTACATCTTTTCTATCTATACGTGAGTCTTCCTCCATTATTTTGTGGACCATCTCCATCTATGTATGGGTCACTTTTTTCATATGAGAGTTATTTTTTCAATCACATCATCAATATCTGATTCTATTTAGTCTCGATTATTCCCTGCACCAATCTAATAATGTAATACAATTTTAAAAAAAAAATGTTAATTCGTTAATTATGGAGTGCTTTTTCTTTATTTGTTTATTTATTCATTTAGTGCACTTGTTTATGCCAAGACGCTTTCTTCGATTAATTAATCTCAACCACATCGGTATGCATAGCTAGAGCACGTTTAATTGTCATACCCGAATTGACATGACCTCATATTATTTTTGAGGAAATCATGGATCATTTTGTACCTTCCTTAAATTAGTGCATGAAACATGATTACGACTAATTTAATCATTAATGATCAATATTATGAAATGAAATGATCTCATTTTGATACATAGCTAGAATCAGCATTGTGCACTGTGCTAGTTGATTTTTCGTTGAATTTTGATATTGATAGCGAAGAAAAAATAAATTGTTTTCAAAACTAGAAAATGGAGTGGAACATGAAGGTGCGTGCATGCATGGTCTTGTCAGGATGCTGTGATAAAGGGTAGAAATTAGTACCTGCATGTCATTGGATTTCTTGTCAAATATAAAACCGTAAAAGTATATTGTCACCTCTCATCAGTCATCAGTGAATAGATCATGAGTGTTAGCATACAGTCACCTCTCATCATTTAATTGGTCATTTTAATTGATCATGATAAACATTCTTCTACTTGCATCTTTCTTAGATATTGCAGGTATGGTTGATTTGAACATAACTAATTTAAAATTTAATTTAAGATTGAAATATATATATTATAGTAATTTTATCATCAGTATCTTCTAATTTTAAAAAATTACAATGAAATAATCAAATTCATCAATTATAATGTAAGTTTCATTAATTAATACAACATAATTCGATCATAAAACATAAAATATGATCATGATTCAAATAATATTACATATCATTTGATTTTTAAAAGTAAAGTTATCTATGACATCGGCGAAATAATATCCACATTAAAGCAGTTTTAGCCTTCCCTATTGCTAAAATCCAATCTAGAATTCAAAAATGAAGATAAAATTTGACACAAGAAAGTCTAACATGGAATATAATGCGTGGGTCATATTTACATGATTTTTAGTGCTCAATATCCCACCTACCCATATCTTACTTTTCTCAGAATTGTATATAGAGAGAATCGAAGCTCATTGCTTGTATATATCCACGTCATATCTATTTTATCATGTCTCAATTATGGGGCTTTGAGCCCTGTCTAATTCATACATCAAAAAAGCCCACTTGTTCAGGTTGATGCTGATATGTCGATTCGTGTCAATGCAAGTGTTTTTCTTCTGCAAATTTTCAAATCCAATTCAGGCATGTATCACTAGGTAATGAAAATGATAGTAGCTTTTAATTGTTTGATTTGCGATTTGGGTTCTTTCAATTTTTATTTTTTATCAAATAAATGGAGAAAAATATTAAAATGCTTTCGATTATTAAACATCACATTTATTGTTTTTAAAGAAGTTTAATTCTTGAAAATCACATTTAAGTCAACTCTTATAGAGCCTAGAGCTAACTAGGATTGGATTGGACAGTCCTAAAATTATCCAAAATATTAGCTAATAGAAGTAATAACCCATCCATGAATTCTAATATCGATCCAGTCTTAAAGTGCTTAATTATGTAGTCATAAAATTCAAGAAGACCAAACAGACATAATACAAAACCAGCTTTTGCTTTAGAGAATCCAACTGTTTGTGTCTTCAGTTTCAAAAGCACTTTCAAAAACAGTTGTTTGGGTTTAGAATTAAATTCTATGTACGTTTTATTTTATATACGTTTGTGTGTACTATGTTGTCCATCACAATTAAATATTTATAATTATTAATTAGCTGCGAGTGGATTTGTTACGTTTTCATTTGCTCACTTTACATGTTCCGGCTAGGCAAAGACAGAAACAGAAGTGTAGCCAACTTTAGCACTTTGAAACTTGAAGCATTAGGTTGTCCGGTTTATATTGACCTAATCAAGTAGGCAATGACGCAAATGTCACCCACTCTTTCCGTGTTTCTCGTTTTAATAGAGAAGGGACTGAACTTGTATACAATTGGTTCATTCGTGATGCTAGGCTACTCATACTCTACTACACTATGTAGGAAAAAAAAAGGGTTTTTGAAAAACTATACTTGTTCTCAATTTAATTTATAAGTTACTTTTTAAATGGTCTGATTATTTGCTTAAAAAATAAGTTTGAAGACGTATTTATACACTTATCCAACCAAACCTCTTATAAATTTGATAAAACACTTTTAAATGTCAATTCAAGTACCTATTACAAAATATTTATTAAAACATAGAAAAAAGGAAAAATAAAAATAAAAGGATGGAAAAGATAAAGTACTTTAACAATTAATTCTTTAAATGAATCAATGATATTATTGGTTAAAATTATATTTATTCCTCTAAAAAGTTAGGAAAAACACTTTTGGTAATTAAAAAATATGTTTAATACTAAGAAAAAAAAAACCAATAATTATCTTTAAAGAATAATAATACTACACACCCGAAACTATTCAGATGATTTACCTCCAGTGATGTCATTATTAAATTTATTCCCATTTAGATTAAACATTGGTGTAACAAAATATATGATAAAAATTCGAGTTATATAATATTATTAAATGTCTTTTAAATATGATCCTGTATAGATATTTCAAGAATCATAAATACCAAAGCCACACAAGATGGTCAACAAATGTACCGACTTTTTTTCATTTGGTCAATAAATACATTCTCTCGCTAGTCTCAGCTACATCACAGAGTCGATAAAGAAAACTGAAACATATATACGTAAAGCATAAACAAGAGTTGAAAGAAAAATCTTTCAAAAAAACAGAGAGTTGAAAGAAAAAAAGAATACGCAAAGGTGTGAAGTCCAAGCCAGGCTGCTAAAATACGATAGAAAAGTGTGAAAGCATTCACTTCGCATTAAAACATAGCTATCGAAATTCGAAAGTGTTGCAACTCGTGGCACTTTGAAAATATATATATATGTATATATTTCAAAAATAAATTAATGGAAAACAGCTGTCCGCGATTGCAGTCATAGAGGTTGACTTGTTGACCCTTGGAAAACAAACACGAACCATGCGCATTGCACTTTCTGCTCCCGGGAACTGCAGGAAATTCCTATTCTATTTCTATTTGTCGTTATTTACAAATTGCATTAAAGCCTGATCATTCTTTCTTTCCGTTTTTTTTTTTTAATTATGCATTGGACCGGCTTTGACAACGACAATCATTATAACTTTCTCTTTGCATTAATACTGTGTTATATACGCATATGATGCTCTCTTATCAAAACAATATAATATCATATAAATATATAAACTGGAATGTATCATGGAGAGGTAAAAGCTGGCGGGGTCCATCAAACTATTTTTTTATAAAGTGCTGGGTCCCATTGAACCACGTCTGTAACTTTGTACTAACTGCTGTTTTTGGAGTGTACATGTGACTTGAGGGGCATTCCACGTTATTTATACAACATTACAGCCCCATCTACACCACCTTTTTTTTCCATCCATTTCTTTCTCTCTTTATTTCCCACACCAGAAACACAGCTGAAGTAATGAAGAAGAGTTTTAAAATATCTTTCGTGTTCCTTCTCCTTGTATTTCTTATTTCTTCCTACTCCATATCTGCGCGTCATAGCCTGCCAGAGAAACAAGGTGACTGATCTAACCCATTTACTCTATTCTGATGGTTTTTGTGTTCACGTATGAGATGTTTTGTTAGATACGATTTAAATACATCTCATTTATAGGTGAAAAGGAGGTGAAGGCTAATGGAATTGTTCATGCAACTATTTCCAAAGGCATGGTCGGAGAAGATCTCTTGAATGTAAGAACATATTTTCTTGCAATTTCTGATCTCATCATGTAAAATATTTTTTGAGTGTTTATAGCCTAGCGGGTGCTTTTGTGCAGCTGATGGGATCAGAAGAGTGTGATGAGGAGGACGAGGGTTGCTTAAGGAGAAGGTTGATTGCAGAAGCTCATTTGGATTACATTTACACCCAACACCACAAGCCTTAGATATTGTACGGCCAAAATATGGCCTTTGTAGATAACTTGTGTTTGGATATGAAATTGTATGCAAGTATACTATCACATCCTCGACGCTGGTGTGACTATAGTTATCTGGTGTTTTAGTAAGTTTGTGGAATAATAATCAAGTGATGGAATATTAACAGAAGATTGTGTTTTATTCCTGGTAGGAACTTATGTGCTAGATAATAATCAAATTGAGGTTTTAGAGAAAACAAAAAGGAACTAGAATTCTGCTCGAACAAATCAATTTGTGATGAATGAGAATCGATCCCAAAATTTTCTCCAACAAAAAGCCTTACTAACGAGCCGTATTTTGATCCTTAATCACGCCGTTTAGCAGAGTCAAAATAGCCTTGCGTGGGGATAAAATAGGCCACAACATGAACGGTTTTGTTTGACGCAGCACGTATCGATCAACTTGCATACTGAGTGTTAAATAATTTTTACACAAAGCTGCAAACAAAATTTTGCCCTTCCAGCACATCAAACATTGGTAAACCATTAATACAAGTAGCCAAGCCTACAGAAATATTACTGCGATTAAAGAATCTACAGACTACAATTTCCTTTGGAATATCCTGTACTTTAAAATAACAGAATAATTTTTAATCAGCGAAGCAACACATAGGAACCCCTCACAAAAACAAAGACGCTATTAAAAATTAGGTTGAATTCTCACGCCGATTCATAGATAAAAGGTGCTAGGAAGATTGACAAGCAGAGCTTAGCTCGGAAACATGTAAAATGGTGCACATACCGGTCATGACTCATGCCAAGGCGAGCCTCCGAGCTGAACATGCAAGGTTTAAATTTTGCACAGACATCAAGTATACTAGACATCGCATATATAAGAAGAAGCAATCTAAATATATAAGAAGAAGCAATCTAAATATTATTGTTTAGAGTCCAGCCCAATAGGAAAAAAAAGGTCCCATTAAATCAAGAGAAGATGTTACTACAAATGGTAGAGTGAAATAACATAGTTCGCTCGTCCCAAAAACAAGTCAACGAGAGAAACAACGTTGAACAAACAAAGCCAAATCACAACCAAACTTAAACCAAAACAAATGGAAGCTATATTACTATTTCAATGGTGCACAGGATTGCCACCTGCCACGATGTGACTGTATATGGACGTGCGCATTGCCTCATGTTGCTAGCACTATATGCTGGTATATGAAGTGCAATCCCGCTTTGGCAAAGTGAAAAGCAAATTAAAAGAACAACACATCAACCACATTAGCGAAGAAAGTTGAGGTGCAAATTATCTGCCATCTATATGTATTTTTATCAGAATATATATATATATATATATTTAAAAAAAAAGAAGGAAAAAGAGGGCAACCTAAAGATTGAAAAGCAGAAAAGAAAAAAGAATTGAGAGCAGGAACAACTAGTAGATGCTCTACCACCATTTTGGGGCGTAACAAAATTAGCATGAAACGACCATGCTCATTTAAGCTATCTAACGTAAACCTGATTTCCACTTTTCCTGATGGCGCCGACACTTTAATGATGTCTCTCTCTCTTACCCACCATGAAGCATTATGCATCCTCTTCCTAACAAAAAGTAAAATGCACCATCAAGAGATGAAGTTGATGATAAAGCATATACATATATAATAAACCTTGCCTACTGCAATTTTACACATTAATGGTGGGTCTGATATACAATAGCTGCAATATGAAAGATACCTTGGAGTCACTGACATTATCTTAAAAATCAAGGGTCTTACCATTTTAACATGAGTGATCAGTCCAAGGTCACTAACTGAACTTTCTGATATACAATTAACATGCACAATTGGACCTTTGGCACTCTCACTTGCACTTCCTATCCCATTGTCACTGGTAGAGACAGTAAGGTACGCTGCTGACTTGAACATCCACCGATCCCTTTCTAGACAATAATAATCTTCAAACAGCTCACCACATAACAGACATGCACATTGATTCTCATCTGCAGGAACCATTTGCTCATCTTTGTCCAAGGTCTTTTGACACTCTTTTAAGGAAATGATAGGCTCAACTTCCATAGATAGGCCGGCCTTTCCAGTAACCCAATCACCTGAGTTTGCATACCATCTCCTCGGTGGCCCAGATGCACCATTGGATGCAGGCTTTTTTGAAGCATGCCACTCCAAGTGCCTGTCAAGCCGTTCTTTAAGTTTAAGTTTAAGGCCACATATGCTACACCTATGAGGAAGATCATCAAACAATTCACTAACCACGGATGAATGAAATTCTCGGATTACATCTGGCTTAAACTGCAACCCTATGAGATTTTCTGTTTCTGTTGTCGATGATTGAGGTAAGGTGACAGAACTTTTGGCAACAGGTTCAGAAAAAGATACCTCATCTACAGCAGACGAAGGAGGAACAGCTGACAACTTTGGAAGAGAAGAAACTGGCACAGGACTACTGGAAGAAACAACGAGGTTATCATTCTGCTTCTCAGTAGGCTTCTGAAGTGCCCCAGGAGAGGGTGACCCCGATTTTGATGCAGATATTAGACCTTTTGCAACTAATGTGCTCAAAAGGTTTGAAATGGGGTTAGAAGCCTTACTTTCAACATTGGAAGTCGGTGGTGATGCACTACTTGCAAGAGATGAAGGTGGTGGACCAGGTGGCAATGGTGGCTGTTCCACCTTTCTTTGAGAATTATTTGCCGAAGCTGAAGACTTATCATGGGAAGGAGGACCCGATAGAGATCCAGAGAAAACTCTAGGATCTGAGGGTGTGAAAAGAGTAGGAGGCGGCCCACTTGGCAGAGGAGGCTGAATATCTGACTGCACTGGCAGTTGCCCCACATCCTGCATAGTCCGGTTACCTAGGCTATTAGCAATTGAGTTGTTAGAAAGGATTCCACTCTTTAAGACAGCAGCTAACAAACTACTTGTGCTGGATTGTCCTAAAGTTTCTCCATCAAGTGGAAGTGAGTTCTCAGATGAATTTACTCCCAGTGCAGGGGTTCCAAAATTAGCCACTTGTGGCAGAAGTGGCTTCTTAGACTGACCAGAAACTTCAGGCTGCTTGGGGTCCAGCTGCAGCGGCTGTGACGACGGATAGGGGCGGTTCTGCTGGAAAGATGTCATCACAGGAGATGAACCCTTTGAGTCTTGGGACTGACTCTTTTGCAAGTTACTAATCTGGATATTTGAAGCAAGGATAGACGAAGAGTCCTTAGAAGAGTGGCCATGAAGCCCAGTGTTCGAATGTCCTGAGAGTGAAGGTGTTTTAAAATCTGATCGAGGCAGAGACTGAGCATGCGGATAATCCTGGTCGACCAAATTTTGCAAATTTTGATGGGGATGATGCAATGGGACAGATGGTGACGGAGGATGCTGGTGCATGGGTGACTGTGCAGATGGCGATCCAGCTCCTGTAGACTGAAACCTTTGCTGGCCTAAGGTTCCAGTTGATCCTGATGCTGAATTTGTCAGAATTCCAAAACCTGAGGTCCCAATATGGGATGAACTCATTGGTGGACGACCTCCCATCTTGGCCATAGAACTTGCTTTTGTAGGCAACCCACCAAGAGTGCTAGGATAGCCTTCCAAACGACCTGAGTTAATAGTCGATGTTGCAGAACGTATCAGCCCATCCATCGTATGAGACTCCTTCAATGGCCACGGTGATGATATCTGATGTCCATAGGCAGCTTGGTCTTTTTGCTCAGTTGTTGAATCGGAGGACGTCTCTCTATCAAACCTTGATCCAGCATCATGTACACGTTGCGGCTTTCGTAGGTGATTTCCAAATTCCTGCAATGGAAATTGTAGATCAGTTAAGCAACAAAAATAGCATGACGTGTTATAATATTGTCCAGAGTAGGGATCCCAATGGAAACATTCAATTAAGTAAAGATGATTAAAATCAAATAGGAGACTTATGTCAATCTCAATCTCAATGACCAAAACAGAAATTTTGTTAGGTTCCTATTTAAAAAGCTACCACATGTTCACACTTACAAAATGAAAAGATGAAAAATTAATGCACATATCCTTTGAAAAATGAAATTTGTGACAAGAAGGCCAGATTGCCTTACGATTTATACTCTGATCCAAGATGAATGAAGTCTACTTGCATGCACAATCAATTAAAAACAAATGCTGCAATGGCTCTATGGAACAACAAATAAAATAAAAATCAGATAATTATAATGTTTTTGAAAATGTACACACATTGCACCCAGGTTATATGTGCCCAACACTCAATGACTCACAGAAAGGACTTTCCCAATGATATATTTTTTTATAATTTTGTCGGCTAAGGAATAGATTTATTTACTTCTGCAGGAATAAGTTGAAAAATAAAACTCAGTTTCCAAAATCATATTCCTCCAAGAGTACCCAAGTGTAGAACAAGTTGGAAAAATAGAACTCAATTCATATTTAAATCCTATTCCTGCAAGATTACCAATTTTTCTGCATCATCCTGATTCCAACAATCTTTCTTTGAGTTGGCGGAAATATTGGCTGCATCATGATCTGATAATCTAGAATGCATATCCCACATAAACTCCTCTTCTTCAGAGTTCTTCCAACTACTAGACATGCTGCTGCTGCTTCTACTAGCAATGCTCTGAGCTGGCTGCAGAAGCATGTCAGTACTTGCAGATTTGAGTGCTGAGTAATTTGGAAATCCATGCTTGATATTATAACCATTCCTTTGGCCAGATATTGTTTCTGCAATATTGCTACCGCTTCCATACCAAGGTTTGTCATGTCCTTGATCACTAATCCTTCCTGTGGCTCTTCCTACTCCCAAGCCAGAATTCCGTGAAAGTTCAGAACCATATTCGTAATCTCCATAAGTTGAACCAATGTTCTTCTCATGACTTGGCTCCATTAGAGCATTCCTTGGAGAACTCTGAATGCTCTGAAAAAAGTTAACTGTATTATGAGACAATGAAAATGGAAGAAATAACATATATGTGTGTGTGTGTGTGTGTGTAACATAAAGCATTTCCATTACATGCGTTTTGACAGCAGGATCCCCCCACGGCCTGCTGGCACTGACACTGCCCACTCTGTCTGGCTTCTCAGTGTCTACAGTAGAGCTGGCCATAGTCCCTGTTATGTCATTAACCATTCCTTTTGCCTTCATCACATCAAGGGAAAAAAAAAAAAGAAGAATGAATTCAATTAAACAGGAGATGAGGAAGAAGAAAGAATAAAAATGCAGAATTCTAAAAACTGAGAAGGAGATAAATTTAGAACATTTCCGTGAAGGACTAAAAGCATTCATCCATCATGGACATATCCAATAAATATTGAGGGCATCCTTCAGTTCACAGAAAAAACTACTATGTATCTGGAACAATCTTCATTGATAAAACCGTACCACCTGCTTAGATTATCCCAACAAAGAGATCCACCTTACCGGTGAATGAATAATACTATTTCAATGACTACTGTTTGAATTTTATATACACAGATAAAATACATCCTCAGACTGGTAAAGAAAAGTCAACCTGAAAAATCGATTTTATTAGAACACAAGTGCTTTGACTACAGGTCATCAGCACAATTAAACATCAATACACGATGAAGATTACAGAGAGGAAACAAGGGGAAAAATATAAAATTATAATAAAAGATCAATGAATTTGTATTCAAAATTGATGCATCAAAATGACTCCACATGCGAAAGATATGACTGAGCAGTTCCACTTACCCTGCTTGAATGCTGAAGGCGCTGCCTTTCCAAATACTTAGGATTTACATGAATGCTATGTGGTGGGCGCTGTGACTGTGAATCAGGCCTGGATGAAGCAACTCCTGAAGATGAACCATTAGTCATAGGCGAGAAGCCAAGTTCTTTCTCAATCATTTGAAGGGTATGCGGAGGGAAATAATCCTTCCAAGTTCCAAAAAGATGCCGCATGCTAGCATGAACAGGAGCATCCACCTGCCTATATGCCTTGCAAAATACCTAGAATTGCAGGAAAATATTGACAACTACAAAGCAATAAATAAAGTAATTTGAAGCAACAGAGCAGCAAATAAATGAATCTGTGAAGAATTTGCGGGCACACATTTTACTTATTTGGCAAAAGACAGCTTCTTGTTAGGCAAACGAACAAATGAAAGTGACAACAAGAATAAAATTTTGATAAGCAATCAATTTACATTGATGTGAAACTTACAACAATTTGATATCGAGGTTTAATCTAATTAGCAAAACATCTACATCAAAGTTTTATCATTTAACAGTAAGGCGCCTCAAGAAGAGGCCACACACAAAAGAAAAGTCTAACCTCGGGTAGTCTGGGAGCAAAATATTTTATGTAATCCCTCCCAATATTCTTTACAATACTGTCTAAAAGATAAAGTGACGGCAGCTTTTGCTCACTGGGAACCTGCATTTCAATTTTTTTTATCAGATGTGATGTAATACAACCAAATTTCTTCAAACACAATTATAACTAGTAAAATTCCAGTGCTCAGTACAAGCCAACAAAAGTAAGAACAAGCATGACCATTGACCAAACTTGAACGTCTCTCAGCTCCAGAGCATAGCCTGTCTACACTGATTTACAAGTGGAGTTAAAATTCCCTTTTCCTTCATCTAAAATCATTGTTTCAACTTTATTTTTTTCAAGAACTAACTCACTTCAGTATGATACTATTTTTTTTCGTAGTATCATCTCCTTCTTCCAAGTTACAGCATCATCTCCTTTGTTCAAATCCTTCCAAAGAAGAGACTCTCAAATTCCAGTCTCTCAATTCTCAGGCAACTACGCCACATCCTAACATCATTCTCCACCCCGCCACTCCCATATGATTTGGCATCCACTATACCAGCATCAACCTCCAGCAACATGAGAATTTGCCTCATGGACCTATTCCAAGATATAAATTGGGGAAAGTTTCCAAAAACATAAGAATACCATTTACATAGTCTGGTCTCCAATTCTAAATTGTTTAGCAATGGGCAGCTTTAGTGATATCCAGAAACTGTTAATGCATTTCTACAACCTATACGCAATAGAACATAACATCTTAAAGTGACAAACCAATGAGATTGCAATACCTGGTAAAACTCACATATTACAACAACTACTTCCTCAAAAGAAGTTAGCTCTCTTTACACACAATCCAAATAAAACACTTCTAAAAACTTCAGAGTATCCACTAAAATATCAGTTTATTGGACCAATCTGTGAATGGCATTAGGCAAATTCAGCATCGCCAGAGAAATGGAGTTGGATCAACGCTTTTATGCCTTTGAAACAGATTCACACAAATTTCACATCTTTATGAAACAGATGCACACAAATTTCATATCTTTACGTTCAATTGAAGATCCTTGCATTACACCTCATCTTCATTCACATTCACATTGGATACAAACTTCAAACATCACATGAACACAAAGTCCCTGAATTGATTGGCTAAAAATTCAAACTCAAAAGCTCGACCTTTTCAAATACACCATCAATTCCACATCCAACACGATCAATTTACACAAAAGACATATCATTCCATCACTCCCCATATACAATTACAATCTTATGTATCATCCGTTTCACTAGAAAGTCGAAACACGACCTTAAACCGATATAAGCGATTTTTTTTTTTTCTTTTTTTTCATTTTATATACCCACAATTTCTTACAATTCAATCCAAACAACAATCGAACACGCAAACAGCTGCAATAAAACTAAGGGTTCACCTCGAGAATGTTGGTGCAGACGGTGGCCGCGATAGCCTTGGCAGCGTGGACATTCTCGCCAGCAATTATAGTCAAATTCGTAATTATCGGCTTCGAATTAAAAGTCAGCTCGGCTAACGCAGTCTTGTACTGGCTCACCAGCTCCTGGTGAGGCTGCTGCGGCTGATACGCCCCGCCGCCGCGCTCATCAACGTCCAACTCTCTACTTGTAACATCACTGCCTCTACCATACCTCGGAGCCGCAGCTGATCTCTGGCTAAAAGGCAGAGTCGTCTCTTCGGCCAACCGCGGCTTCTTTATTAGACCGGGTTCTCTCGATCTATCGAATGATCTACGCGAATTTTCCATTTCCATTGAAACAAAAAAGAAAAAAAAAGTAGAAAAAGACAAAAATATCAACCCTAACCCTAGATCGTCTAAATCGCTGGTCTATTATTCATTATTGATATAACTATTACATAGAAATTGTATGATAAATAAAAGAATACAATAATATTTATCGAAATGAAATATGTAAAAACCCTAAACCTAGTTTACAGAGTTACAAAGAGATTTTTAAAATAAAAAAACCCTAAAACTAATACATGAAAGAGAGAGGAGAATTGGAAATCTGATATACAAAAAGATTAGGGGTTCGAGGAAGGGCAGGATTGGAGTTTGAGTGAAAAGATAGGCAGTGAGAAAGAACGAGGGAGGAGGAGGTGGGTGTTATTTTGGTCCAGTTAAGTAGCACTGTGGGGATTCTTAATAACGTAGGGGCGTTATATGGCTCTTGATGTGGATGGGTCTGTCTTGGTTGGCATGTGGACTCATCTTGTCACATGGGTTGGGCTTGTGTGGTTCGCTTTCAAATGGCTTTTGAGTAACGATTTTTACGTCACTAAAAAATTATGTGTACACCCCAATATAGTCTAGTTTTAAAATACTAAAAGCAGTAAATAATTTATAATTATATCCATAAATATTAATCACTTCCTCGTATATATATAATAAAACTTTTTTATTTTCTCAAACGCTTAATTTCTCATTTAAATACTAATTTCACATATCAAATAATTTTTAAGCAAATAAATTAATTGCCAAATATTGAGAATAATTTTAAAATACTAATTTCAAATATCAAACAATTTTTAAAGAAACAAATTAATTATAGAATATTGAGAATGAACAAAATCATGATAAAATTATTGCATTTAGTTAAAAAAATAAAAAACTAAAAAAGGAAAACATGTTTGAAAGAAAAATATAATAATATATATCAAGAAGTTTGTTTTATTTCAAATACTTAGGGGAGTGTATTCAATCTAAACTTTTAATGACTTTTATAGAGTTTAAAAGTTTGAGTGTATTCAATACAGACTTTTAAAAATTTTATAAAAGTCCTGTGGTATTTAATATAAACTTTTAATGATTTTAAAAAAGTCTATAAAAGTTATGGGGAATTCAATTAAGACCTTTTAATAATTTATAAAAGTAATGGGTATTCAAAATGTCAATGATTTTTTTAGAATTTAAAATTTTAATAACTTTTGTAGATTTATGTTAAATTTATAATAATCAAATTCTACAAATTCTTTTCCACTCTCCTTAAAAACTTGTGTGGACTTTCATTATTGATTATAGAAGCAAACCTCACCATCACTTTACATTTGAATCTCCCATAAATAAAAATATTTCACTTATTTTAAAAACATACACACATATATTTTACTCCTATTTTATTGTGAATTATAATGGTCAATATTTTTTTTCCTATGTTCAAATTGTTAGCTTTTTAGTTTTTGAATTTTATTAGACCCATTCTTTTTCAAAGGATCTCAATTTATTATTTTGTAAAATATTTCAAGTTTGAATTAAATCGATAAGTTAGATCTCGGCAAAATAAATTTAAGAAATAAAAACATCTTATAATTTATATTTATATAAATGCAATACCCAAAATATATATATATATATATATATATATCTAGATGGATATCGATTCAAATCATCTCATTATTTTTATAATAAACAATACAACTATTATTAACGATTATATTGTAAGCTAATAATTTAGTATTTCTTTTGTACAAATAATGAAAATAAGACTCACAAATGTACAAATGAAAAATCTCATTACTTTAAAATTGATGAAATTAATCAATGGAATTTTGTTTTTTGTATTAAAAAATGATAGGAAAAAGCTCTATTTCAAATAAAAAATTTTAAAAAATATTTTTGGTGATTTTTTAGCTAGTGGTTTATTAAAAAAAAATAAAATTCTAAATTTAATTATTTAATTATATTATATTTTTTTTCAACTTTTATACCTATTACATATTTGTTGGGAAATTTCTTGAATTTTATTTTTGATTAATTAATATTTGGGGTACAATAATTAATTTTGATATTTGTAAAATATCATAAAATTAACCAATTTGAATTATATAAAACATTAATTTTGATAGTTGTTTTCCACCTATTTATTTACATTATGTCAAAAGAAAATATTTTTATTTAGATGAGAAATATAACTTACAAAGTATATAATTTACATGAGCTTATTAAAGGAATGTATTTTTATTTTATAAGTAAATAAAAATTCATAAAAGTCTATCAATATCTATGAATCTTCATTATTTTAATCATCATTACTAGTTAATGTTTTAATGAAGACAACGATTTTAGTTCATTTATTGAAATTCAAGAACAACAAAAAGAGTATACTAACGAATGGACGGTTATAACTACTGACATATGAAACGATATTAGGATTATTGATAATAATAGACATTAGAGATTTTATTTTTTTTTATAGAAGATATAAAATAAATAATGAAACACTTAAAATACTTATGTGCCATGTTTTTTTCATCATTATTGACATAATCAATATAGTTTTTATTATCTTATAAAGTGTGAAAGTCTATAAAAAGATATAAAAAGTTTATGGAAGTCTTTTTAAAAAAAAAGTTTATAGAAGTCTATGAGAGTTTTCATAAATCTGTAAAATCATTAGAAATCTACAAAATCTACATAAGTCATTCATTTTAAAATGTATATGAAAGTATTTCAAAGTTATGATTAAATACACCCCTTTAAGGAATCACCCATTAATTCAAACTTTTTTCTTCATAATACAATAAATTTGAACCAACATAAAAAATTACATCTTAATCAAATAATAAACTTGTTTAAATGCTATCATATGATTTCAAAAATTAAACTCAATCAGAAAATAAATTGAGATTAAAATCTCTATATCTTTTTCAAATTATAAATTCTCTAAATTAACTGTTTTTTTTTTCAAATATCAAATTTTTTTAAAAGAATACAAATTATTTGTAAATTGTGAAAAAATAATTTAAAATTTTCTTAAGAAATTGATTGTAAAATGATAAGTTTTAAATTAATTATTATTAGGAAAAAATCATAATCTACTTATTTTATTTGTTGGGGAAAAAAATTTCAAAATTTTAACAATATTAATTTAGAAAAACAAATAAGTATTATGGGTTATACTTCAAAAAATATAGTATAAAAATAATAAAAGAAGGACAATATTAGTATTAAATAAGGTTTATTTACAAATTAAAAAATTTTCATGGTTTCGATGAGTTGTACCTGTAAAAGAGGTGTACACATAATTTATAAGGGGTGGAAATATCACCACTCATGGTTCTTTAAATTAATGTTTGAGTGGCTATATCTCCACCCCTCTAAAATCATATATACAACCTTTAATTTAGATGTTTTTAATATTTCAATATTACCCTTAAGTGAAATTACTAACTTTTTAATTAAAGGATTATTATTATTTTAAATTTTAAAATTAAAAATAATATTAAACTGTCGCTGATATTGAAAATAATAGCTAAAATAGTTCAACCGTTAAATCACATTGTAATTCCGTTATTGAACTAATATATCCGTCAATTTGGAGGGTAAAAAGGTAATTGGAACACAAGTCTCACTAGTTCTCACTCTGTCTGTAAAAGAAAACCTCTATCTCTCCGTCTCCAAAACATCATCTCTGTCACCACACACCCCCATCATCCCCGACACCTATCATCTTCTCATCATCTGAATCCTTTTCCATTATTGACCGAACCCACTCAATCGTCGACCATCTCCTACGGAGCCACCGTCTTCTTAGTCAATCGTCGCTTCCTCTCTGTGGAGCGGTGACGCGTCTTCTGAAGCGAGCTAGCAAGATGAGGATATGCTGTGGGAGTCGACAGTGAGGGTGAGAGAGACGCAGCAAAGCAGCTAGAGGAGCGTCAAAGCGACTGGGCCTACGCCTACTCCATCTCTTACTAAACTCGCAGCGGCTCCATCTGTTCGTTGGGAGATCAGTGTGATTGCTCTATTTGTTAACAGATTGAACAATTATATGGGTTCCATTTTGATAGAGCAAATGGAGGACTGTGTTTGAATTTGCCTCGCATCAGATTCAGATTGATTTCGCCAAAAGGACTGATTTTCGTTTCCAATTGATTCGTGAACCAATTTTTTAATTGATTTCTTTTTTCATTTTGTTTGAAATGGTTGATGAAGAAGCTCTTTTTGTTTATCATTTTTGGCTCTTGATGATGAAGTGTTGATGAAGATAACAAACTGTTTTTGTTTTCTTTGTTTTCATTTAGTTATTTCGTTTTTTTCATTTTTTCTTAATTTTTATTTTTCTAGTTTAATCTGGCAATAGGGTTGTTCATAGTTTGGTTGTGTTTATGGATGAAGTAGGGGCGTCGTTATAGGGACTAGGTGTTTTTTTTTTTTAATTATTTATTAATTTGAATTTTTAAAAAGATAAATATACAGGGTTTATTTATCTTTTCACATTATTTTAAAAGCAAAAGAGACAGACTAACAAAGGTATTTTGGTCTTTTTAGTGGTTTTGTCACAAAACAGACAAAACCACTAAAAGATTGGATAAAACCATTTTTATACTATCGGTAGGGTATTTTTTTACTAATATTTTCAAAATTTGGGGTAAATTGATATTATTTTTTATTTTAGGGGGTTTTTTTAGATTTTTTTCTTAATTAAAAGATGATATTGTTATTTTTTTCTAACAAAATGATATTATTATTATTATTATTATTAAATTTGAATACTTAAACTACAAATCCCAGTAAAAAAAATTGTTTGTATTGATAAAGGTAGTAAAAGATGAGATCTTTTTATTATTTTTAAAGGTTTTATAAATGGTGAAAATTACAGTCTAGATTCGAAGGGTTTGTTTTTTCCTTTTTTTGTTTTTTGTTTTTTTTGTTTTTGTTAGGCGGGGTTGGTTAAAGTCTAGTTTCACATTCTATGGTTTAATTTTTAGAATTATATGATAACTTAATGTGAAATATTAGAATCTTGACTGAAAATGAGGCAAAAAAAAAAAAACATAAGATAAAGAGGTCATGAATATGAAATAGAGCAATAAAACAAACTTAAAAGGAATGTTTAACTTTTTTTAATGTTTTAATTTAATTATCTCATTAATTATTTACTTTTAATATTTAAAAAATAAATAAATGAATAGACTTAATTGGTGATACATATGGTTTATTTATGAAATATGAATTTTTAAAAATCTTAATGAGGTATAAATACAAAAGGGGTGTATGTACAGTTTTTAAGAGGTGAAAATATCTCCACACTATGTTTGTAAAGACATTAATTAATCCTTTTTTTTTTTTTGATAGTGGTGCTTGTTCATGTGGTAGTTGGGACCAATTAAAATATGATTATAAGGTGCAACCAAGGTAACATCTCACTATAAGTGAGAAAGAGTAATTTACATCAAATGGGAGAGACGATCCACAATATGTGAGGAAAATGCACATAATTTGATGAGACTTAAATATAGAACCCGCTATCTATTAAAAACAGTGAATAGTAATGTGATCTTTATTATTAGATGATAGCTCGTTGTCTAATGTAAATTGATCTTGTAAGATTTGATTTTTTTTTTTCGACTCAATAAATATGTGCTTTGATCATAATCATATGTTGATTATGTTAACTAAAGGGTGGTCGTAATGTGGAAGTATCAAATTATCTCCTTGTCGTGGCACAATATAGCATGTGATGAGAAGGCTAAGAGATCAATGGTTGACAAAATTTTGGGCAGTTTTAAAATAAGAAAAGAAATTCAAGATATCTAAAAAGTATTTTACAAATAAAAATGTTAAGAACACGAAAAGAAATAAAATCCAGTAATTATAATAATGCCCAATCATAATATGTCATCTTGTGTTGTTAAAGAAATAATTTAAATAATATCAACAAAACTTAAATACAACAATTAAATGATAATAACTTAATATTTAAAAAAAAAACGCAAATCTATGTTTATCTTCCAATAAACTCAATCGTTCATGGAAGATGAACAAACTTAGTTCATCTACCCAACTTAAAACTTTTTTAAAAAATAAATAGAACAATATGTAAATATGTTGATAACACCGCCGAATAGTTTTATGTCCGACACTCGTCTTTTATTTAGATGTTTTAAATACTTTTTCTTCTATATGTTTCTTTATTTTCAAGGTGAAGTCTATTTGGGTTTGATATGGAATTTTCAAGGAGAATCTTTTTTTGTGAATATAGATTTATTTAATTTTTGAGAATTTTTTATCTTGGTGAATTTTGAAGGAGATTTAAACTTACACCTCCTCCATGGAGATATTAAGAGATCTCCATTGAAGGATATCTCAAGCGATCTTCATTAATAAAAACCATGATCGCTATTGAAGGAGATTTTCCCCATATCTCATCCAAAAATGAAAGAGGCCCTTTCTCTCGCTCTCTCTCTTTTCCTTTGATATTATTAATTTATTTTATTTTCTTTTGAAATAATAATTTTATTTCATTGTTTTTGTGAGTTGTGAATTGTGATAGTATAATTGGAAACGCTGGAATTATTTAAAGATGAGATTAAATTATGTTGAAATAAGATTATATAATCTTGAAGATAATGAAGAAAAGAATTGTTTTTTTTTTCTTCTTAAAAAAATTATTTTTAAATTTTTTTACTTAAATACTATTATTAATTATTACATTTATTTAAATTTAGTGTAACGTGGAATGTTGTTATTGGGCAAACAATAATCTTTTGATATATTTTTCACATGTAGGAAGATAATTTTACCTCGAAGGCCTTAACGTGACCGTTTAATTATCAATAGTCAATTTGGTCTAAGGCACCAACCTGTCATTTTTGATAAACTCAGGGGTTGATTGTTTTTTTGTCTGAAGATTGAACAATATTGTGAAAGATTGAAGATCGAATAATGTTTAAAATCTGAATGACATGTTTTTTTTTTCTTTTATCTCTGAATGTATAATAATCTTGTTTGTTTTTTAAAGTTAAAATTGTTTGTCTAAAAACTAGTAATTTAACATATATATCATTTTACTATTAGTAGTTTTATAACTTCATTTAATATAAATACAAACAATTATAATAAATTATTTAGTAAATACTAAAACACTTTTATGTATATATTAATAATATTTTTATTCATAATTAAAATATGATTAATTATGATAGTAAAGTATTTAAAAAAAAATCATATACACAAATAAATTATTATTGTGAAGTGAATTAAATTTATATATTTAAATAAAAATAAATAAAATGATCTTAAGTTGAATTACTATTATTATATATTTAAATAAAAATAACATTAAAAAGAATTTGTATATTATAAAAATTAAGATAAATTTGAAAATATGTTATTTTAGGAATGATAGATTTTGAATAATATATTTAAAAAAACCATTAAGTGATTCGACATTCAGATAAAAGTCAGAAATTGTAATTTTTAATTTTCAATGATTTTTAGGTGATTTTAAGTTATTTAATCATTTAAGAAAATAAATAAATATTATTTAATATGTAAAATTCAGACATTGATTGAAAAGTGATAAAAACCAACGATACCTTGCATTTTTAATACAATTACGTAACTTGACATGGCACCCTTAAAAAACTAGTGGAGTATATTCAGTACAAGTAAAGCCCAATGCTCATGTAACGGGCCCAATACGAGCTTTTACCAAAACCTCGCTAATTAGGCTCCTCCCTAGCAGAAAAACCCTAGCATTCTCCAACCGAAATTCCTGCTCTCTAACCTCTGCTTCTCGTTGCCGCCAACAGTATGTTAGCTACTCTATCTGCATCTTTACCATTTATCGAATCAAAGAGTAAAATTTGAGACTCGCTTGATTTCTTCTGTTTTAATTCTGGTTGCAGGAACAATCCATGTTGAAAGTTAAAACTCCCAAGAATCGTAGAGTCAAGCGTGAGCTTGAAAAACGTGCTCCCAAGCTTGTAAGAGCCACGAATTTTTGTTTTTTTTTTTCTTTTTTGATGGTTTCATGGAAAGATGTTATAATATTTGTTTGTATGGGGTTTGCAGGTTGAGACAGGGAAGAAGACACTTATACTTCAAGGTACAAAGACAAGCAACACGTTAAACGCGGTGCTTACAGAGCTTTATCTGCTGAAGAAAGGAAGTGCTGTTAGATACACCCGAAAAAATGACAACATTAGACCATTTGAAAGCGGTGGTGAAACTTCCTTGGAGTTCTTTTCCCTCAAAACCGATTGCAGCATTTTCATTGTAAGTCTAATTTTTTGTTGTCTAAGTTTAGTTTCTGGTGATATTGGCTTGTAAAGGTTGAGGTAGAATTAATAGCAAAAAGGGTGTTCATTCAATGTTTATTAGAGCTATGTTATGTTGGTAAATGTGTATAGTAATGTTTATTTAAACTTGGATTGTCATCTATTTGATTATTTATTTATTTATTTTTAACAATATATGCATACACACAGATACGATTGGTGCTTGTATAGTATTTTGCAATGAGAGCTTAGGTTTTTGTGATAATTACTTCTTGCTTTGAATGGTATTACATTTTAGAAATGGTGCCTGTCTCATTGTTTGGTGATAGAAACAAGGTTAGACTGGTTATTTGTAGAGGGTCAACATTGAAAATGTTTAGTATAGTTATATTTTGTGGAAATTGATGCAATTGTTTGGATATGGTCATTAAAATTGAAATATGAACGAGACAAGAAACTCTATATCGGATGATAGAATTTGGTAATGGAGCATTGTTGAGCAGACTGCATCTTATGATCATTGGGAGTTTGGTGATGAACGTCTTGAAAATGTTTGGTTTTTTTCTTTTTCTTTTTCCTTCGTTTGGGATTCTAATAAGTGGTTCTCGTGTCTTGGCTGCTTGTCCTAGTATGTGCCTTTATTTGGTTGCCTATGTTTCCTAGAATGTTTGGTAGGATGCGTTTGGATACTTTTTTGGTGTATTATCCGGTAGGGCTATGCTGTAATCTTAAGCACTGCCCATTTGGTTTTCCTAGGGACTAATATTGGAACTGTTAATGAAAGGAAAGTTTGAGATTGAGAAATGATCTGCTCAATCTTGTTTCCACCTTGCAAATTGTTTAGATTCTTATTTGTTTCGATTGGGTTATTGGTGCTACTAGAATTTTCTGCAGCATTGTTTTGATATACTTCTATGACTCGTATTTTGCAGTATGGTTCGACTTCAAAGAAGCGGCCTGACAATCTTGTAATAGGACGAACATACGATCACCACATCTATGATCTTGTGGAGGTTGGGGTTGAAAACTTTAAACCCATCAGTTCATTCACATTTGACAAGAAACTAGCTCCTCAGGTCGGGTCAAAACCTTTCATCTGTTTTATTGGTGAAGGATTTGAGAATGTAGAAGAGCTAAAACATTTAAAGGAAAACTTGACTGATCTGCTACGAGGGGAGGTTGGTCTCCGCTGCCATTGACATTTGTGGTCCACCGTCTTCTCTTTTTTTATTATATATTTAAAAAATCATAATAGGAGCATGGATCTAATTGATGCAGGTGATTGAGAATTTAAATCTTGCTGGGGTGGACCATGCTTATGTTTGTACAGCAGTATCTTCAAATAAGGTGTTTTTTACTCACTGTGCCCTGCGGCTGAAAAGGTCTGGTACTGTTGTCCCAAGAATGGAATTGGTAGAAATAGGCCCCTCGATGGATTTGGTTATTCGCCGTCATCGTCTTCCTAATGAGGGTCTAAGAAAAGAAGCGATGAAAACAGCTAAAGATCAGCCTAAGAAGAAGGTTGGCTCACTATTCTTTGTTTGATCTTCCCCTACCTTCTATAAGAATGAAGTGATGTGTTGCTAATGGGAACTGTCTGTCACTTGCAGGTGAAAAATGTTAGTCAAGATGCAATACAAGGGAAGATTGGAAAGATTTATGTTCCTGATCAGAAGGTAAGAAAAGAATTCCCATTTAATATGATTACATCTTCATGTGATTTTATTTTCTGGGGTGTAGCCTCATCTGTCCTTGCTAATGACGTTCATGTTAGTAAAGTCTGAGTATGCCTTAAGCTTTTTTTGTTTACATTTTTCTCATTGTTAGTATCATCTATTGTCATTCACATCATTGCTTAAAGATTTGTTTGTTTTTTTTTCCCCACCTATTACTTGTTCATTTATGTTACTGCTCATGTGCTTTTAGCTTGGAGATATGGCAATACCTAACAAAGCTAAAGGAGTGAAGAGAGAGCGTCGTGAAGTCAAGATAAAAAACAATGCTAATGAGCCTGTATCAAAAAAGCAGAAGGAAGATTCTATATAATTTTCTTGATGTAGTGATCTGTCGCAAAATTAAATTTCCAGCTGTAATGTCTAAGCCAAGCAATTTTGATTGAATGTAAGTGAAAGGGGCCAAATGGATACTACTTACTAGTGGTATGAGGTGTTTTTTCTTTTTTTCCCCCGCTTTTTTCCTTTCCCTTAATTTATTTCTCTCAATCATGATACTTATTTAGGTGATATATGTGGCACGAAATCAACAATGTACTGTTTTTTTCTTCTTATTACTCGGTCATGAAATGAGATTCTTTAAATATCCTTAATTGGACTCGTGAGACATGACATGATATCACCACATATATATGCGCGACGTTTGGCTAACTGTATGGAGCCACCACCTTCAGGTTGGCAGCTTCTCAAAATGTACCCGGAGTGTTGAAGTTGCAATTATGGTTTTATGGGTCTTGAGATTTCGTTGCGTTATGCAATCTAATGTTAATATACCATGGAATTCAGCCTCGGTAAACTACATTCCTTTGGAAATATGAACTACCTTCAGATTTTCAATGCAATTAATTTGGCAACGAGAATGTATGAGTTCAAACGTTTCGATATTTTTCTAAAGTAGTGCAGAACTTTTGGTGTCTTTCATAATTCTATCATGCTCTTCCAGCATAATCCTAGTACCTTTATGTACAATAATCGATTTCAATACCTAGTAGGAATTCAATTGAGATATCAGATAACATATATACAAATCCCGGCAACTTGTAGGTCTTGGTTTCTCTGTTGATTTAAATTGCGAGGTTCAGGGCTTGAGGTCCGAGTGTCTCCTATCCGATTTCACAATGTTAGTTATACTTATTTCACACAAACCAGATTAGAGCAAACACAAATAATACCAATTGGAACATCAAACATTCATCCATATATGTCAACAAAAAAACAAAAAAAAAAAAGTCAACCGTGGTTTTTAACGATTTGAACAAAGAGTTTTGGGCAAGAACGGAGAACATCAGCCATAAACTCAAATAGTTATTGAAGTCAATATATGTGTACACCTTGTTACATAAAGAATAAAGTCTGGTACAGAAATTACAATTTACAAATCTAAATACACATTATGTACTGCTTCCCAAGACATTGATCCGATCAACAGAAAGTTGAGTCAGACTAATCAGATGGGGCTTATACAATTTTCTACTTGCTTCTAAATTGATTGGGTGAAATTTATCACTCCTGTCCTGTTTTTCTAGGTCAACTACTCCAATGGTAATTTCAAATGTCCGGTACAAACCTAGCTTTGCCTACAGCAAGCTTCCCACGTCTTCCAAGTTACCAAAGTTGACAAACAGGAAAACTAATCATAATATGCTTTCGAAACCCAATAAGTAACACAAAAAGGCAAAGAGAATAATTTTTTACATATAGATATTACTTACCACTGGGACATTTGCGAGCATATAGTGGGTACTAAAAGAGATGTGAATGGACCTCGAAATGATTTTATAACCTCAGCAGGTAAGCTGATCAGAAGTGGTACACATCAAACCATGGAGTGATCATCTAATCTGCCACTGGATTTAATTCAAGTTAGCAACCCAAATCCGAAGTTTCCAAATGGGAAGTGCATAAAAGAAAACTGCCACATCACTGATATCATTTAACCATCATTAAAGCAGTCAGCAGCATAACATCATACACCTAGATTACGAATATTTAATGCCAAACCAAGTCAACATTTTAGCCCAACTCTTTTAAAGAGTACAAATGAATATAACTGCTCCATCAAATTATGTATGCCAACAATTTGTATACTTTGAAATCACAAGTTTCTCAGCTCAGGCAATGATTCATACTGAAATTGCTTCTCCCCAGCCTATAACTTCCTAGTACTTTTATACCTATATCCACTCCTGTAAGACATCCTTTAATGCAATTGCAAGATGCAATTAAACTCATCATTTCACCCGAGAGACTGACTATTCAACAAATGGAAACGGTTGCCCCTCTTTCATTGTCTTTGTTCGGTGTCTTAGTTTTATCATTTCAAGACTACAGATCCGACATCAAGATTACTGAAAATACCTAGTTTCATAGAATTATACAAATACACTTTCTCTGACAAGATAATTAAAAAAGAAGATGCCTCCAATAGTCCAATGGAAATTGACAAAAACAGCAACAACAATGACAATGCAGATATACCTAGCAGAAAATGTCAATGCTAATGCTGATATGTAGCTTTTCGAAAGATCATATGATAATCTGTCCCATCTCTAATCAATATAATGAGGAAAAAAAAAAGGTGCCTTAAGCCGGAGATAGCCATAGAACCAAAACAAGTGTCTATGAAATAACTGAATCAAAGAATGTGTCTAATCATGTTGTCAACTCTTACCAGAATTACAAACACTGAAAGGGTGATTCAAAATTTGCCTCCAATCCAAATTGAGTAATGCTTGTCTCATTGGTTGCACCTGCAGCATTCAAAACTCAAAAGTATCTGTCAGAATGAAAACCAACCAATCCTAATGCAACACATAAAATAATATAAGATAATCATAAAAATAGATGCACAAAAATTAGCTCACAATCAAAGCTAACTAACTTTCTAATTGAACTTCAAGATAAAATATAATGAAAAGATTTCATTAATGTATTATAGATAGAGTGTCCAATGAATAGACTATTGACCAACACAAACTAAAATCCAAAAAATCCAAGGGGGCAACAAGAGCCAAAGCAAATGAGCCCTATGTATCCGTTTTCTTAGACCTATCATCTTTTGGCTGGCCGACTTGACTCTCAGGCTCATCAAGAGGGGGTTCATCAGCCGGCCACATATCAAAGGCCGAAACTCCTGCAGCTTGTAAAAAATTTATATCCCACATGTCACATAACCCGCCTGACATTCCCAACTCTGGCATATCACAGTGGGCAAGATTACCCGAAAACTCATGGCTAGAACTAGACATACCAGCACTGGCATCAAATCCCATGCTCCACATATCCTCTGCTTTGACAATGCTTTCAATTCCAGGAGATGGAAACGCTTGAATGTTCTTTTCCTTCATGAAATCCTCAGGGAAAGAGACAAAATAATCCGGACTAACTTCTTGTTGTGGACTTGATACATTTTTTCCCTTTAAATGAGGATCTCCACCTCCCAAGCTAGAAGTCCCTTCTCCAGCCTGCTCTGGGGCTTTGATAAACTCTTGCGCCATAGCTAAGTCATCTACAACAGCAAATTCATCGGACGCAATATTTCCAACTTCAAATGGCATACCTTCCGAATTCGATCCCATCCCCACCGTACCTTCCAGGAGATAATCAGGAGACTGTTCAAAAGGAACTGGATTTAATTCTGGGTCCAGAGAAGGTACGGTGAGGTTTTTCCAATCAGGTTTGAACTTTACAATCTGCCCTTCCACGGATGAATCTGGTTTACCTAGTTCGTATGGCTGGTGCTTGAAAAATTTCCTCTTCATTCCAGAAGAACCAATCTCTCCCTTTTCCTTTTTCTGCTGAAGACGGGCTAAGAATGCTGGGTTCTGAACCAACTTGGCCAAGAATGAAACCATTTGCTTCTGCCTTTGCTCTGCTGCCTGAATCCTCTGATTCACCACTTCCACATGGGCTTCTGTCCCACGATGCTGCTGCTGCAGTTCCACAACTTCTTGAATCAACATACTCCTCTCCGTCCTCAACCTCTCTATATCACCTTTCATTCCAGACTTTCCCGCTTCACTAGAAGGCCCAATATAGCTCCCATCCTGTTGAGATTGAGCTGTCTTCCGTCTCTGAATATTCTTCAAAAGATGCCTCTTCCCTCGCTGGAAAGCTTCGTTAGCAAATTCCCATCTATCAGTATCAATCTTGCGGAAACCCTGAATACAGTACCCAAAGCGATTCAAACATGAATGGGGAAGAAATAAAGTTCTAAAAACAAAATATTACTCAATAGTTCACATAATCACTAAATTCGCAGATGAAGCAATTTAAAGCCGTCAATTTTTCAAGCAGAACTGCACCATATAGATTATCTGTATATCACAAAAACCAGACTTTTAAATCATGATCGAGTAAGTAGTGCAATAATATTAAGCAGTGAACTCAACAAACAATCGCAAAATGACAAATGTTCTACCTGCCAAAGACAGAACTCCCCACTCCGCTATGCACACAGAGGGGAATCCAGTAAATAAAAAAACCTTTCCTATTTTCTTATAAATCCTGATCCACCATATTAGCTTCATATAAACAACACTGCACAACCCTAACATATATGCCATTTACAAGAAACCAGTACTCAAGGGCAACAATTCTAGATACATTCAACAAAATAGCAATTGTATTTACACAATTCTCACCTGCACAGGCCACAGAGATGTTGATATTAAATTCCACAAAATCAACATATACAATTAATTAAACGTTTTACAATCAAAGTCCAAAACTCGACAAGTTACATGTCTCCATATATTACAAAACCAGCCTGTGTGAGTACATCAAATCGAATTACAAAGTAAATGTCAGAGAAACCAAAAACAAAAACAGAAAGTTATACAACAGATATGAAAATCATATACAGCCAAAGACAACAAGAACAACAACAGTTACGTCAGAGAGATGACAGTAGCAGCAGCCATTGAAGGCTCTGCTACCTCACTGCAATACCCACATAAGTGTTAAGCTGCCTGACAAAACTCGAGAAGTTGTTGTGCTTGAAATTGCGTGGAAGTATCAGCCTCGCGAACTCCACCGGGTCCCACACCACGAAGCTCTCTCCTGTCGCCCCCCACGAAATGATCGGGTCCAGAGACCCATCCTCCACGAGATCGAAAGTCTTGGACAAAAATGGCGGCACTGGGTTCCCTTGTAAACACTGCAGAGGCTGAGGCATCGCACTTGGTAGTTGTTCCACAACTGGAGTTGCCTGAAACGACGTCAACGCTTCAAACTCTGACAGAGGAAGAGAAAGCAAGCGTTCAGAACTCATTGTCGTGTCAGAAGAAGAAGAGCTAGTAGCAACTGAAGTTTTGGGTGGAGATTTTGGGTAGTTTTGGTCTTCTCGATTGTCCATCAAAGTTTAAAAAATTCCAGTTGTTTTGTTCGGAGAATTTTATAATAAAGAAGAAGGGAGAGGTTGATTAGGTTTGATGAAATGAGGTTGAATAGATAAATATAGGAGGGTTTAAGGGGTTTAACCGACAAACTGTTGTCAAAATATCTAGACGAAAGGCGGTGGTGGTGGGGATTGGGGGGGTCTTCCTCCTCCGACACGACCACTGATTTATCACAGTGAACCATTTCGTGGTTTTGATTTTTTTTTTTTTTTTTTGTTTCCCTTCTTTTTTGGTGGTCGCTGCAAATAATATTGCAAATTGTGAGCGGTGATAGAACCGACCTTTCTGTTTGCTAGGTTGTTTCTTGGCACTTACGCTAGTTCAAGTAAAATTGTGGTTCCAGTTGTGAACGCGCCGTTGGGGTCCACGGTTGGCTAGATATTTTTGTCAGGCATGGATTGTGGTTTTGTCTCCGCGTATGGTTTACTAGGGGTTTATTTTTTATTAAATAAATATAGAAAATCTCAGGATGTGACAACAAAAATAAAATAACTATTAAAAATAGTATGAGAAAACTCCGTCTCTAATTTTTCCATACATCTGTCGTTCGCGAGCATGCCGTTACCAACTAATTTAGTCCGTGAAGATATGCTTACGAAATGATTGCGTAAAATCTTCAAAAAAAAAATTACTCCCATATATAGATTATTTCTTATCTAAGTATAGATGGCTTCCGATCATATAAAACCCGTTTATTCTAACCGTATTATTAGTATCCTTTCAACTTAGTTTCGATTATTCCCTTATTAGTTTTAGTAATTTAAATAAAATAAATCTTTAAAAAACTTTTCAAAAAAATAATGGTTGTATTAAAATAAAAAAATCAACTCATTTTTATATTATTTTCAAAGCTGACGCTATTTTGTGTTGTTAAACAAAAGTTCCGTTATCAATATTAAATATATTTTTCAATGTCAAATATATGAGTTGCTGAATATACACAACGAATATACAATAACAGCAAGTATTAATTATAAATATATATACATCTAATAGATCACAAACTTGGAAATAGAAGCAATTTTAGTACATGATTGCATGTGTAGTGAGATTTCCATCAATATTCATGAAAGTAAATAATTTGTAAAAATATAATATAATGTAATAATTATTATCGATAAGTTATAATGTGAGTACTTATTTCAAAAATCAAAATAAAAATAAAAATCTATGTAATGTTTAAACCTAATAAAAATTTACAGTACATTCTATGATATTATTTTATTAAATTAATATAAATGGATCAATATTAATTTAATAAATTAATTATATAGAATGTACTGTAAATTTTTATCAAATGTGATTTTCATGTTACAAAATAATCTAGTATATAAGTTGTTTATTTATCTTAAACATAACAATGTCTTTATTGTCTAACTTAAATGAATTTAAAGTTTAAGTGGTTTTAAATTTCTCAATTGTAAATCCTATTTGATTATAAAAATATGAAAATAGACAAATATTATTTTATAAATTATAATTTTTTTAACCATAAAAAACGCTTCTTATATTTTTAAGAGTAATTATAGGCTTCATAATTTTTTTTCCTAAATTCATGTTTAAATAATATGATATATGGGTTTTATCGATACATATTAATTATTATATCACCTCATAATTTATAAAATACCAACACTTATTATATTATTTGAGTACAAATGAAGTAAAAAATTTGAGAAAACTAACACTACTTATATTTTTAACCACATTTGATGGGCCTCTCCTTAAAAATTGTAAACAACATTACTAGTAAAAGTAAAATTCGTTAGAAGGATGTTATTTACATTTATGAAAACTCTGTATAGTTTATACATAAAAAATAAACCACTTTCTTGAAATTTAAATTATAAAATTATATTTTGCTCGAAAGTTGATGGTGATTTCTAGAACATCAGTATTTAGGAGTTGAAATAACGTGAGTGGTCAAAGACTTGGGCACTAAGCTTACGAGAGTAGCCAATTAGAAGGCTTCAATTGAGATTTGTGATGGCGATCTTATGTCTTGTCAGAGAGATGTGGACCAATCATTGTTTTCTATTAAAGTAGGCAACTCGTGATTTTCTTCTCTCGATTTTCATTATTTTGTTTTTTTTGTTTTTTTTTTACATGATTTTAATTATTATAATTATTTTGTTTTTTAAATTTTTAGCACTTTTGATATTTATTTTGCGAGATTCAAAATAATTTTCACACACAAAATATTTTAGTTGTTTTAACACTTGCTATTGTTTTCGACCAAGAATGCTCAATTATTTGCTCAAGGCTTAATAAGTCTTTTGGGTAGTTCAATTTGTCTGAATGGAAACACCAGCGAGACAATTTGTCTTAATGGAAACTCCATCCGGACAATTTGTCATCATTCCATACCTTCTTTTTTTTTTAACTCCTTTTTTCTTTTTGTTCGGGATTTACTGCAAATTCCACCCACATTGAAACTTTTATAATTTCGATTTTTTTTTAATTTATTCTTTTAACTTTCAATAATTTATATATCTAAATCCGAAATGAACGAAAAATTTTTAAAATGTCTATGGATTCAAACAACAAATCGAACCATAGTTTCACTATAAATAACAAATCAAATCACAATCTGCAAACATCAAATAAGATTTTTTTTTATTACAAATACGATTGTAGAGGGAATGTGAAAATTAATATGAAAAAATAGCAGGACAAAAAAACTAGAAAAGAGAAAATTGTAAAAAAAAAAAACCATATTTGATATTGTTTTTGAGGATTTAAATTTGATTATTTAACAATTTTCATATAAAAGATATGTGTTGAGGTAAAAAGTTAGTGAGCTAATGTGAATAATGATTGAATGACTATAATAATGAAGAAATATCAAAACAATAATGTTGTAAGAACAGTAAATGAGAGATGAGAAAATTTTTAACTTGGTTTTCCTGGAGCCTGCAGAGTGAAATTGAGCCACGTGAACTGTGATCCTACATGTAACATGATCGAACGAGATCAAAATACCTTTATAGCCATCCCGTTTTGTCTGCCCATCACTCAGCTGTCTGAAGGGCTACTTCATCATGTTGCAGCCTCTGCGGACCAGCTCCAATTTTTACCTTTTCTCAGGAATAAAAAAGGACTTTTGGCTTTAGAACCCCACACTTTGAACTGTCATAATTTAATTGCACAAGTTTTTAGTCTAGACCATCTTTATTGAGAGCTGAACCTACTTGTTAGTTAGCAACAGTGGCTTTCGCTTTACTGGTATATCTTTTCTAATGAATACATTTTCATCATTAGCCTACCATGGTGTACGTTATACTTTGGATTCAAAAGTGGATAATTTCGTAAGAATTTTACGTATCCTGCAAATTGTTAGTTTCATTATTAATTTTCCAAACCTTGGTACATTCTTATGTCGGATTTCCCTGTTTTGCTGGTTTCATTACTTATGCATTTCCATGCAACAGTTTAAAACTCAGGCCTCTGGTAATTAAATCAACTAAAATAACTTAGACCCGGCTGATTTTGGAGAACCAGGCTTCGACTTCTAAGCAGTTTCTTACACGATTTTTGGGAAGGCTAATTACAAGAGCCGGAATGAAAAAAGTAATTAGTGCGACGGATCCTGTGCTTCATTTTTCATAAGGGTTTCACACACGAACCTTCAGCCAAGGGAAAAAAAAAAAATAGATAACATGTTTATGAGACCATTTCCCACATATATACATATATATGCAGCGGTTAAAATGAAAAAAATAAGCATGACTAAATAATTGCTGGAAACTGAACTTTGCCTTGGAATCCCAGAGAATGCAACAGATAACCACTTCTTTCTGTGTTTATTTAAAATCTTCAGACAGGTACATAGAAACCTAACATACATGTATTGCCTCGGATACCCTGTCAGAAATTCGTTTACATTGCATCCTCTTGGCATCTCCCATTGATCAACTAAGCATGCCTTGGATTGGCAATAGAGGGTCAGTATGGAGTTTGTCTACAACCACCACCTCACTACTTCCCCGAAAATGAACCAATGCAATCCCAAAACCTGATGATTTTTACAAGAGCTGTAGATGAGAAATTGGAAAGCTATTACTATTTTTATACACAATGAATATCTGTAAAAAAAAAATGCTCAAGTGAAGTGCTATGCTGATGCTGCTTCTCATTTGACTAATTTATAGTTACAAATATTACATACAAAATCTTGAGAGACAGATATACTTCTTCCTGTATCTTAACTTTCCAGAATGAGGTGGTGTCATAGACATGCAAACAATCAATACAACAAATATTCTTGTTGGAAGTAGGAAATCTAGATTCTACAGTGATGATATTGGCAATTACTTAAATTACTTAATTTGCGTTCAGAACCCAGAATTCTCGATCAGCTGTGAGAACAGACATGTACAACAATGATTCTGCAACAAAGCAAATGAGATAAGTTTCAGGATTTTGATAGGTGTGCAACTTTTGCTTATAGAGAAACTGGTCCTAGTAAGTAAATGTCTCAAGAGAAAAGACTAGTGGTAACTCTGTCAAAGACAGGAGGAGGCATATTTCATCCTAGTGCAATAAATCCTACACCCATCCCTCTCTCTCCCAAACCCTTCTCCCCATTTTATGTGTGCTTGTGCACTTACTAGTTCTCATTCACAACCCCCAAATTGACTATAATTGAGCGTCAATACCCACTCAATAACTGCTTTAAATATGACACTCCATTACAGAACCAACTTTCCTATGAGAGGAAGCATGAAATTTCTGACTATCTACCACACCCCCGATGTTGATTGATTAATTGCTGGAAATTCATTGAACACAGGAAACTCAAAACTTGCTGCAGAAAGTTTTAACAATATCTCTGACACCAAAGGTAAGTTTGGGACATCACTCCATATTTATAGATCAGAGTAACAGAGGAGGAAAGGGAGAAGAGGAAAAGATAGAAATGCATACCTCAGACTAACTAAACAGTGTCTTCCCGCCGGACATAAAATCTCAAAAAAATAAATGATGTATTATGTGCATGGATAAGACCTCTGAGGTGGTCAACTCCTTAAGTAAGTAACTGCATGTCTGCACGACTTGGCTGAGGCGTAGGAGATTTAATCAATGGCCTTAACAAGTCCATAATAGTGGAGAAAGAAGGACGTTTCCATGGCTCACTGCAGTATAACCATTTATTGATGAGAAGATAATGTAATTGAAGCTCAAACCTTGTTAACAAGATTTAAAGAATTTTACACTCACTTAGCCCAGCAAGTCTCAATTATAGAGGCCACATGGGGATTCAAATCGCGTGGAATCTCAAGTCTCTTACCTTTGAAACCAACAGCTGCTACAACCTACAAGGCATCATACATTCAGCCACGTCACCAAAAAAGACTTAACTCATGCAAAAGTATCTTTAATTTAAAGTAAATGAGTTACGTAGAGACTGCAGAATTTACAAATTACTAGTATAGAGGTAAAATCCTAGTTTGTATATATCCAGAAATCATTGAAAAATCTTTAAGGGACAAGGAGAAAAGAAAGACAAAATTAATACAGGTAAATTTAGAAAAATGTGGGGATGCAGGCACTAATAATGAATGAATGATCACATCCTGTGACAGTAAATCACAGAATTCTAATCAAGTTTTAAAGTTCAGATATGTTTAATGGTTCAACAATAACAAACTAACTACAATAATCTGTACCTTACAAGTAACAAGACATGTTCCCTTTCTTTGAATTACCAGGCAGAATATTGAACTTAATAGGCAGGAATCAATATAAAAATTAAAGCGCTTAAAATGTGCATAAAAGTAATGTCAATCAACAAAGTTACAAGCAACAGACCATCAGCTACTTAATGAGGAGAAATGTAGATTATAAGTGCAGATTATGAGAACCCTTTGAATGTGAACCTTGTAATTCAGTGAAGTAAAAACTGGAATTTATATTTTGTGCACATAAAAAGAGCTGTTTTCATCACTTTAAAGTCTTTTACACTTATAATAAACTGGAATTCTAGCTTAAAAGAAGATATCATAGGCTCAAATTAATCAAAAGAAATTCAATACACCTTTCAATACGATCAAGCATGTACTCAATCAGTTCACATCCAGCCAATAGACATTAACATTAATACAAATGATATAACATACCCTTTTTAACAACTAATTTCTGAAGATCTTTTTACCACTCAGCAAGTTCAATTATTTCAACCAACATATACCGATGAGAAGCTATTTGCAATACCATGATTCAAAACGATTAGTTCTGGAAACAAAGCTCGCATTGGTTTTGTAATTTGAAATTTTCAATAACATGCACAACCAAACCTGAGCTGGATTTAAGTTGCCCCAAGGTTGCTGCAATGTTGCAAGCTCCCACAAGATCACACCAAAACTGTATACATCTGATTTTTCATTTGATGGCTCATCACGAAGAACTTCTGGTGCCATCCACTCAGGCTAACATAAAAAATGAATATTGTTAATTTCATATTGAAATAAAACAGTGCCAATGCCACTCTTAAGATAAAAGACCTGATGTTGCTGTTAGGATAAAACAAAAATTACTCTTAGTGCTATAAGAAAATATAAAACTGTAAAACAAACACAACTTACAGTCCCTGCAGCAGATTTTGATGATAGAAATGTGTTTGCTTTCAAACGAGAAAGACCAAAATCGCAAACCTGGATGAGCAAATCAGGCAGCATGAAAAAGAAGAAGGTAAATTAACCAACAAAGAAAAATAAATAAAACAAATTTTGGAGTCCAGAAGAAATGCCGATTGTTACTCCATCCAAGGTTGCCAATCAAAATTCAGACTGAGTCACCACAAGACAAAGTATAAGCATGCAGAAGTAAATATAAAAGATACAACAACAGACTTTTCAAATATTAGAAAATTACTGGTTGTGAAGGAACTTATGAAGATTTTATAACATAAAAACATTCATCCTTCAGATTCGAAGTAATCACTTTAAACTGGTAGATTATTATAATAATATCGTTCTTTAATCAAAGTTGCAGCATCATCTTGCAGCAGTTGATTTTGATTCAGTTCTAAATCTGTATTAATCAATTAGAAACAACTGTCTCTTGCATAAGATGTACCATACAAATAAAACAACCAGGTAAAACCAAACAGGCTAGAGTCCATTTAATGGGTGAGATGTTTTGACAAAATAACCAAGAAATTAGAGCAACAAATGGTAACATCGACAAATAAACATAACAGAATCCATGACATCCAGGAATCATCAACAATCCTTTTTCAGTTCTTCGATGCAAATTATCATGTCAGCAAAAAAAAAAAAGAAAAAAAAAGAAAGAAATAAAGAAAGAAAGAATGCAATACTGCAGATAGAAAATTGAAAATGACAGATTTAGGTTTCTCAACTTATTCATTAGTAAACAGTAGATTAATAGTCCATTGGATACAGGAGAGAATTCTCAGTGTTACCTTCACTGTATATTTCTTGTCAACTAAAAGATTTGGAGATTTTAAGTCTCTATGAACAATGGGAGGATTACGTTTATGAAGATAATTCATTCCCTTTGCCTGTACAAAAAAAAAGGGCATGTAGCTCAAGGCAATCAGTAAAATATAATAAGTATATCCTTATGATACCCACACTAAAGTAAAATATGAAATATAAATATAAAAATGTAAAGTTGTTTGAAACATACCACATCATAGGCCATATTCAATCGGCGTCTCTCATCCAACACCTCTCTCGCACCCGGTTTATGCAAAAGCCTGTACAAGCTGCCTCTGCAATTCAAAACCAATATACTTAACTCACAAAGGTGATACAAATCACAAGAAAGAAAAGAAAAGTGATTCCTCTTCTTTTTGGTAGCAGATTGGAAGAGAGAAAAGGGAATGTATTGATATAAGAAGAAGGAAGAAATTCTGAAACCTGATAAATATTCCGTTACTATGGACAAGTTTGGGGGCTGAGTGACCGCACCCATAAAAAGAACGATATTTGGATGTCGTAGGCGCTTCATTATTGCAACCTAGCAACGAAAAAAAATAAATTCCAAAATTGTGAGTAAAATAGATGTTCTCTTCTGCTTAAAACAAAATTTTAGTTACTGCATACCTCTCTCAAAAATTCCTTGAAGCGTTCTGCATGAAAGTCTTGTTCCATGAGAATTTTCACAGCAACATCCTATAATCAAATACAGATAAAATTTTTATAACAAATGAAGAAGGCGCTAAATATAAAGCCAATGCCAGAATCCAGCCACTAATTAATTCATCCTTGAAATTAAAATCTCATGAGAATGAGACAATTCGAAGACTAACATAAAATACCACTCCAGGGAAACCATCAAAAGAGGTTTTTAATTTTAGAATTCAACTCATAAAACCAATAAAATGCATCGGAATGCAAGACAAGACAAAAGGTGGAAACCCTCATACACGGAAAATATAAATAATTATAGGTGTTAGTACATATCGTGTAGGCATATTTACTCTAAAGTGCTGAGTCTTAACACAGATAAGTATATAACCTTAGTGTTTTGTATTTATTTTTGCCAAAAAATAAGTTCCATAACGACAGCTATACTTCTCACACTTCATCAGGGCCTATGATATGTTCAAAAACATGAAGATGCCATCTCCATAGGTTCAAAAACATGAAGATGTCATCTCCATGAGCACTTAAGAAGCCACCACAACGATGATAATATTAAAACTTCCCACAACACAGATAAAATCCATACAGCCAACATGATATTGTTTGTTGGGATCTACAATATTCTACAACAAAAATTAGAAATCATAGTGCCATAGGATGATCCTCATTTCATGTATGAACACATTTATAACAGTATAAACAAAGGATATTTTACTTACAGATCCATGCCAGTCAGCACGATGCACAGTTCCAAAAGAACCTGAAGATGCACCAAATCAAATTTAAGTTCACTAGTATTAACACTTACAAAAATATCAGCATACAAAGCAGTGCAACCATGAGAAAACTCTAAAGCTTCTCCATGCTACTTAAAAAATATTAATTCAATTTAAAAGTGAAAAATAAATACCTGCTCCAATTCTTTCTTTCAGGACAAGATCACTCCATGGAATGTCCAAATCTTCCACATCAAGAGAAATCTCCTTACTTGCATCACCAGGAACCAGCTGACTACTCTCAGCATACCTCACATCTTTAGAAGTATCTAATCTCTGATTAGTCAATGTGAAACGCGGTTGCACACCAGGATGCATATGCATCAAAGGAATTGGATCTTTAACCATGTTTGTTGAGTGTATGATATTCTTCGAGGGATTACTTGTTTTAAAAAGTTCATGTCCCTATCATGGGAACCCTGCCGACCTCCTTTTGGCAGTAGAGGTACCTGAGATATTTCATTGATGCTGCTTGAGAACTGTACAAGGTTATTTCTCTCTGTCGCCTTCTTATCAAATTGCTTCGGATACATTGAGAATTTAGTGCCTTCTTCATCAACAATAGAACCTGAAATAATAAGAGTCAATATAGTTGGCAAATTGGAACTTTATGACGCACATATACCAAACCACAGGTCTCATCATGGAAATATAATATAATAACTTCTTGGACCATTACATGAAATCATTTCTTCTATGAAATAAAGCAAAACAAAGTTATATCTGACACAGACCACCATATAGAACTTAAATTTACTTTTTAAATAAGTATAAACATTCATCATCTACCACTGTTCTGTTAGTTGAATGGTTCAGGATCAACCACATTCACTGTTGCATCGTAAAGCCATTTTCTTTTTTTCTTTAATAATCCAAAATCCCTCGAAACCGCTTAGCGAATTCGAGTTCAAAACTGGAGCCCCCGCTGAGAATTCGAGTTTGTAAAGCCATATTTTGTGCATTGACGTCAGCTGTAAACTTGAGAACAACTACAGAAGTGTTACTGATGGATAAGAATGTCATACATGAACATAGTCGAATCTCAGATCAGTCATGAGAAGGAGGTCAGCGGACTATATGTATCATAAACTACCCCTTGGAGTCAGGTTACACCTTTAGCAGTGTAGCACTAAATTTTCCATAACAATAATTAGTAGTTTATATTTCCATCTTCAAAACAAAATAATAACTTGGCAGGAATTACTAGCCATCATAAGTGGGACCTAAAATCAAGTCCATTTACAACAGGGAGATATTACGGATGGGAGAAGGCTGCATCTGTTTGAACAGACCATAAGTCCAATGTAAACAGAAACTAAATGACAAAGGATAGAGACAAGTTAAACAACAATATGGTTTTAGATGGCTGCTTTCTTTACCAAAAATCATTACCTGCTGATGGCTCATCAAATACAAGATTTAGAGATTGGCAATCCAAAAAATACTGTTTGGCCAGTGACTGGAAATCAATGGTATGTTCGGCCGGCTTAAGCCGAGGAAAACGCAATGGTGAAGAAATTGATATGGAAGACGGACCATTGAGCAAAGAATCAGGCTGACATAGGTGACCTGGCTTCCCTATCAAGTCAATCAGATATTCCCTGAAATCAGACAAATATACTTCATAAGATATCTATGGCATTTTGCTAATAACATAGTAATGCTATTAAAATGCATATAATTAAAAGCTGTCACGTTAACTGTACATTGATGTCATTCTAGAAGCGGAAGCACAAATAAAGAAGCTAATTTATTGCCGCAACAAAAATCATTAATCAGCTGCAACTCAGTGACAATTGTATTTAAAAAATCTGTTAATTTTCCAAAAATGTTAAGGTGAACTCAACTAGGTATATGCTGCGATCGTGCTCCTTCAAAATACTAGTAACACAAAATCAACAGACCAATTAATTATTTGTTACCCCAGACTGTTTCATTGGAAATGTCATATATATATATATATAGAGAGAGAGAGAGAGAGAGGTAATCATACAGATGTTTAATCACAGAATTAACTTTCGCAAAAAATAATGAAAAATAAAGAACTTTGAAAAACTTGAAAACATTAACTCAATACTAAATACAAATTATTCACTCATACGGAAAACTACAGTATATGACTAGACTAGTAATTGACAAGGTTACAACATTGACAAATACAAGTAAAACAACTTTTATCGATGAAGCATACCTGTCAAGCCCAAACCGAACAAGACAAGAGGAAGCATCATCTCTTTTGCAATATTTGCAGCCCTTTGCAATTCGACATGGTAAATCAATTGTGTCAGCTAGCACCTGCACAGATCATAATTACAGTATGCATGAATTCCTTTTTCTGCTTTACCCAAAAAAAAAAAAAGTTCCTTTCTGCTATGAACAACAGGAAATTCACTAACTCTAAGATATAGCAGGGGCATGAAAGGCTATACTACAAAGCTAAGACCACGTCAGGTCAACATGCTTCTTGCATCTCTTTACTAATGGAAAACACTTGTACTTACAAAATCGAGGCAGAACTAAGACCATTTGGAAAAGTGTGGATTCTAGCTTTAATGTTAGTCATGTGGCAACAGAGAAGTAACAAAGTTTTCAAGATATCAGGATGGAAGATATAAATTCCACTCTTGGTAACATTATAACTAGTCGTCACCTAGGACTTCTCTCTCTTCATCAGTTTTGAATAGGGAAGGGAAAAACTTTAGGTTCTTGTATATTTTGGGGATTAAGTTGGGGTCCAACAATTATTTTTGGTATTGTTTCACCGTACTGTTGTTTATATGACAAAAGTTGGATCATTATATGATCCTTCTGTAAAGATCATGTAATCACTCCAGATATACCTATTTGGAGTGTGCTGATGGAGGGTTTTCCACTTGGGTACTCATATACCAGTATTTCCTTTTGCACTGAAATATTCTCCCCTTTGTTCATCAGGTTCTAACCTGAGACTACAATGAAAACCTAAACTTTTGGAAGTTATAAAGATTTTAGGGTATGTGACTCCTAATAGCCCCAAGGGTTTGAATCCATGACCTCTTAGTTAGAGACTAGAGGTCTAGTTGCTGAACCCACTCTTCGGGTTTTGTACTCATATTCACATTAATAGCACTTTCTATCTTCCTATCAAATGAATATATATAACATATATTACACACAAAATGGTTTTCAAAATGGATGTCCGTCCATAAAACAATAATAATTCCACTTAAA